>OX638303.1:32817149-33417149 GCA_951812265.1 Taphrorychus bicolor | reverse complement strand
TTTTGCCGCAATGCCCAGAGTGACACAATATTGTTGACAAGCACTAGGATGAATGAATTAAGATGAAGAATTGAAGATGTGTAAAGAATCTTTTTCTTCTATTTGGCTTTCCCTTCTTCACTTTTGGCTCAAAATCTAGGTCATCAAGTTACGTCTTTGTTTATGGAAAAAACAAAAATAAGGATTACTTCTTTATTTTTGCTTTTTGAAGAGACGTAAAATGAAGAAACTAAAATGAAGATTGAGAGAATTTGATTACACTTTATCCTTTATTTAGCTTTCCAGTTCTTCCCTTTTTGCCGCAAACCGGCGAGAGAAAGGACAATACATGGTTTCTTACATTCCACCAGGGCGAAAGAATTAAGATGAAGATCCGGAGAACTGAACACGCTTTTTCTTCTATGTGGCTTTCCCTTCTTCACTTTTGGCTCACATTTTAAGCAAATCATTTTGAAAGACAATGCATCAAGTTACGGTTTCGTATCTAAGAAAAAAAGCATAAAGATCAGTTTTTTATTTATCTCTTTTGAAGAGACATAGAAAGAAGAAACTAAAATGAAGACTAAGAAAACGTAATTACACTTTATCCTCTATTATCGTCATACTGCTTATCTTTTAGCCGCAATGCCTAGAGAGACATAATATTGTTAATAAGCACTAGGACGAATGAATTAAGATGAAGAATTGGAGACGTAAACAAGCATTTTTTTCTATTTGGCTTTCCCTTCTTCAATTTTGGCTCAAAATCTAGGTCATCAAGTTACGTCTTCGCTTCTGAAAAACACAAAAGTGAAGTTGAATTTTGTATTTTTGTTTTTTGAAGAAACGTAGAAAAAATAAACTACAAATGAAGATTGAGGGAACTTGATTACACTTTATCCTCCATTTAGCGTTCCAGTTCTTTCCTTTTTGCCGCAAGCCGGCGAGAGAGAGGACAATACATGGTTTCTTACATTCCACTAGGACGAAAGAATTAAGATAAAGATTCGGAGAACTGAACATGCTTTTTCTTCTATTTGGCTTTCCCTTCTTCACTTTTGGCGCATATTTCAAAGCCAATGATTTTGAGAAACAATGCATCGAGTTACGGTTGCATATCTAGGAAATAAAGCATAAGGACAACTTTTTTATTTATCTCCTTTGAAGGGACGGAGAAAGAAGAAACTAAAATGAAGACTAAGAAAACGTAATTGCATTTTAGTCTCTATTTAGCGTCTTACTGCTTATTGCTTTTTGCCGCAATACCTAGAGAGGCACAATATTGTTGACAAGCACTAGAACGAAGGAATTAAGATGAAGAATTGGAGATGTAAACAAGCTTTTTCTTCTATTTGGCTTTCCCTTCTTCACTTTTAGCTCAAAATCTACGTCAAGTTACGTATTCGCTTCTTGAAAAAACAAGAATTAGGATGACCTTTTTATTCTTGTTTTTTGAAGAGATGTAGAAAGAAGAAACAAAAATGAAGATTGAGAGAACTTGGTACACTTTATCCTCTTTTTAGCGTTCCACTTCTTCCCTTTTTGCCGCAAACCGGCGAGAGAGAGGACAATACATGGTTTCTTACATTCCACTAGGACGAAAATATTAAGATCAAGATTCGGAGAATTGAATATTATTTTTCTTCTATTTGGCTTTTCCTTCTTCACTTGTGGCACAGATTTTGAGCCAATTATTTTGAGAAACAATGCATCAAGTTACGGTTTCATATCCAGGAAAAAAACATAAAAGCTACTTTTTTATTTATCTATTTTGAAGAGACGTAGAAAGAAGAAACTAAAATGAACACTAAGAAAACGTAATTAAACTTTATTCTCTCTTTAGCGTCCTACTGCTTATCTTTTTGCCGCAATGTCTAAAGAGACACAATATTGTTGACAAGCACTAGGATGAATGAATTAAGATGAAGAAATGGAGATGTAAATAAGCTTTTTCTTCTATTTGGCTTTCCCTTCTTCACTTTTGGCTCAAAATCTAGGTCATCAAGTTACGTCTTTGTTTATGGAAAAAACAAAAATAAGGATTATTTCTTTATTTTTGCTTTTTGAAGAGACGTAAAAAGAAGAAACTAAAATGAAGATTGAGAGAACTTGATTACACTTTATCCTTTATTTAGCTTTCCATTTCTTCCTTTCTTTTTTGTCGCAAACCGGGGAGAGAGAGAGGACAATACATTGTTTCTTGCATTCCACTAGGACAAAAGAATTAAGATGAAGATCCGGAGAATTGAAAACGCTTTTTCTTCTATTTGGCATTCCCTTCCTCACTTTTGGCTCACGTTTTGAGCAAATAATTTTGAGAAACAATGTTTTATATCTAGGAAAAAAGCATAAGGACTACTTTTTTATTTATCTCTTTTGAAAAGACGTAGAAAGAAGAAACTAAACTGCAGACAGAAACTGAAGAAACTAAACGGAAAACGTAATTACACTTTATTCTCTATTTAGCGTCCTGCTGCTTATCTTTTTGCCGCAATGCTTAGAGTGACACAATATTGTTGACAAGCACTAGGATGAATGAATTAAGATGAAGAATTGCAGATGTAAAGAAGCTTTTTCTTCTATTTGGATTTCCCTTCTTCACTTTTGGCTCAAAATCTAGGTCATCAAGTTACGTCTTTGTTTATGGAAAAAAGTAAAATAAGGATTATTTCTTTATTTTTGCTTTTTGAAGAGACGTAGAAAGAAGAAACTAAAATGAAGATTGAGAGAACTTGATTACACTTTATCCTTTATTTAGCTTTCCAGTTCTTCCTTTCTTTTTAGTCGCAAGCCGGGGAGAGAGAGAGGACAATACATTGTTTCTTACATTCCACTAGGACAAAAGAATTAAGATGAAGATCCGGAGAATTGAAAACGCTTTTTCTTCTATTTGGCATTCCCTTCCTCACTTTTGGCTCACGTTTTGAGCTAATAATTTTGAGAAACAATGTTTCATATCTAGGAAAAAAAGCATAAGGACTACTTTTTTATTTATCTTTTTTGAAGAGACGTAGAAAGAAGAAACTAAACTGAAGACAGAAACTGAAGAAACTAAACGGAAAACGTAATTACACTTTATTCTCTAGTTAGCGTCCTGCTGCTTATCTTTTTGCCGCCATGCCTAGAGTGACACAATATTGTTGACAAGCACTAGGATGAATGAATTAAGATGAAGAATTGGAGATGTAAAGAAGCTTTTTCTTCTATTTGGCTTTCCCTTCTTCACTTTTGGCTCAAAATCTAGGTCATCAAGTTACGTCTTTGTTTATGGAAAAAACAAAAATAAGGATTCTTTCTTTATTTTTGCTTTTTGAAGAGACGTAGAAAGAAGAAACTAAAATGAAGATTGAGAGAACTTGATTACACTTTATCCTTTATTTAGCTTTCCAGCTCTTCCTTTCTTTTTTGTCGCAAACCGGCGAGAGAGAGAGGACAATACATTGTTTCTTACATTCCACTAGGACAAAATTATTAAGAGGAAGATCCGGAGAATAGAAAACGCTTTTTCTTCTATTTGGCATTCCCTTCCTCACTTTTGGCTCACGTTTTGAGCTAATAATTTTGAGAAACAATGTTTCATATCTAGGAAAAAAAGCATAAGGACTACTTTTTTATTTATCTTTTTTGAAGAGACGTAGAAAGAAGAAACTAAACTGAAGACAGAAACTGAAGAAACTAAACGGAAAACGTAATTACACTTTATTCTCTATTTAGCGTCCTACTGCTTATCTTTTTGCCGCAATGCCTAGAGAGACACAATATTGTTGACAAGCACTAGGATGAATGTATTAAGATGAAGAAATGGAGATGTAAATAAGCTTTTTCTTCTATTTGGCTTTCCCTTCTTCACTTTTGGCTCAAAATCTAGGTCATCAAGTTACGTCTTTGTTTATGGAAAAAACAAAAATAAGGATTATTTCTTTATTTTTGCTTTTTGAAGAGACGTAGAAAGAAGAAACTAAAATGAAGATTGAGAGAATTTGATTACACTTTATCCTTTATTTAGCTTTCCAGTTCTTCTTTTCTTTTTTGTCGCAAACCGACGAGAGAGAGAGGACAAAACATTGTTTCTTACATTCCACTAGGACAAAAGAATTAAGGTGAAGATCCGGAGAATTGAAAACGCTTTTTCTTCTATTTGGCATTCCCTTCCTCACTTTTGGCTCACTTTTTGAGCTAATAATTTTGAGAAACAATGTTTCATATCTAGGAAAAAAAGCATAAGGACTACTTTTTTATTTATCTCTTTTGAAGAGACGTAGAAAGAAGAAACTAAACTGCAGACAGAAACTGAAGAAACTAAACGGAAAACGTAATTACACTTTATTCTCTATTTAGCGTCCTGCTGCTTATCTTTTTGCCGCAATGCCTAGAGTGACACAATATTGTTGACAAGCACTAGGATGAATGAATTAAGATGAACAATTTGAGATGTAAAGAAGCTTTTTCTTCTATTTGGCTTTCCCTTCTTCACTTTTGGCTCAAAATCTAGGTCATCAAGTTACGTCTTTGTTTATGGAAAAAACAAAAATAAGGATTCTTTCTTTATTTTTGCTTTTTGAAGAGACGTAGAAAGAAGAAACTAAAATGAAGATTGAGAGAATTTGATTACACTTTATCCTTTATTTAGCTTTCCAGTTCTTCCTTTCTTTTTTGTCGCAAACCGATGAGAGAGAGAGAACAAAACATTGTTTCTTACATTCTACTAGGACAAAAGAATTAAGATGAAGATCCGGAGAATTGAAAACGCTTTTTCTTCTATTTGGCATTCCCTTCCTCACTTTTGGCTCACGTTTTGAGCTAATAATTTTGAGAAACAATGTTTCATATCTAGGAAAAAAAGCATAAGGACTACTTTTTTATTTATCTCTTTTGAAGAGACGTAGAAAGAAGAAACTAAACTGCAGACAGAAACTGAAGAAACTAAACGGAAAACGTAATTACACTTTATTCTCTATTTAGCGTCCTGCTGCTTATCTTTTTGCCGCAATGCCTAGAGTGACACAATATTGTTGACAAGCACTAGGATGAATGAATTAAGATGAAGAATTGGAGATGTAAAGAAGCTTTTTCTTCTATTTGGCTTTCCCTTCTTCACTTTTGTCTCAAAATCTAGGTCATCAAGTTACGTCTTTGTTTATGGAAAAAACAAAAATAAGGATTCTTTCTTTATTTTTGCTTTTTGAAGAGACGTAGAAAGAAAAAACTAAAATGAAGATTGAGAGAACTTGATTACACTTTATCCTTTATTTAGCTTTCCAGCTCTTCCTTTCTTTTTTGTCGCAAACCGGCGAGAGAGAGAGGACAATACATTGTTTCTTACATTCCACTAGGACAAAAGAATTAAGAGGAAGATCCGGAGAATTGAAAACGCTTTTTCTTCTATTTGGCATTCCCTTCCTCACTTTTGGCTCACGTTTTGAGCTAATAATTTTGAGAAACAATGTTTCATATCTAGGAAAAAAGCATAAGGACTACTTTTTTATTTATCTCTTTTGAAGAGACGTAGAAAGAAGAAACTAAACTGAAGACACAAACTGAAGAAACTAAACGGAAAACGTAATTACACTTTATTCTCTATTTAGCGTCCTACTGCTTATCTTTTTGCCGCAATGCCTAGAGAGACACAATATTGTTGACAAGCACTAGGATGAATGTATTAAGATGAAGAAATGGAGATGTAAATAAGCTTTTTCTTCTATTTGGCTTTCCCTTCTTCACTTTTGGCTCAAAATCTAGGTCATCAAGTTACGTCTTTGTTTATGGAAAAAACAAAAATAAGGATTATTTCTTTATTTTTGCTTTTTGAAGAGACGTAAAAAGAAGAAACTAAAATGAAGATTGAGAGAACTTGATTACACTTTATCCTTTATTTAGCTTTCCATTTCTTCCTTTCTTTTTTGTCGCAAACCGGGGAGAGAGAGAGGACAATACATTGTTTCTTGCATTCCACTAGGACAAAAGAATTAAGATGAAGATCCGGAGAATTGAAAACGCTTTTTCTTCTATTTGGCATTCCCTTCCTCACTTTTGGCTCACGTTTTGAGCAAATAATTTTGAGAATCAATGTTTCATATCTAGGAAAAAAGCATAAGGACTACTTTTTTATTTATCTCTTATGAAGAGACGTATCTAGAAAAAAAAGCATAAGGACTACTTTTTTATTTATCTTTTTTGAAGAGACGTAGAAAGAAGAAACTAAACTGAAGACAGAAACTGAAGAAACTAAACGGAAAACGTAATTACACTTTATTCTCTATTTAGCGTCCTGCTGCTTATCTTTTTGCCGCAATGCCTAGACTGACACAATATTGTTGACAAGCACTAGGATGAATGAATTAAGATGAAGAATTGGAGATGTAAAGAAGCTTTTTCTTCTATTTGGCTTTCCCTTCTTCACTTTTGGCTCAAAATCTAGGTCATCAAGTTACGTCTTCGTTTATGGAAAAACAAAAATAAGGATTACTTCTTTATTTTTGCTTTTTGAAGAGACGTGGAAAGAAGAAACTAAACTGAAGATTGAGAGAACTTGATTACACTTTATCCTTTATTTAGCTTTCCAGTTCTTCCTTTCTTTTTTGTCGCAAACCGGCGAGAGAGAGAGGACAATACATTGTTTCTTACATTCCACTAGGACAAAATTATTAAGAGGAAGATCCGGAGAATAGAAAACGCTTTTTCTTCTATTTGGCATTCCCTTCCTCACTTTTGGCTCACGTTTTGAGCTAATAATTTTGAGAAACAATGTTTCATATCTAGGAAAAAAAGCATAAGGACTACTTTTTTATTTATCTCTTTTGAAGAGACGTAGAAAGAAGAAACTAAACTGAAGACAGAAACTGAAGAAACTAAACCGAAAACGTAATTACACTTTATTCTCTATTTAGCGTCCTACTGCTTATCTTTTTGCCGCAATGCCTAGAGAGACACAATATTGTTGACAAGCACTAGGATGAATGTATTAAGATGAAGAAATGGAGATGTAAATAAGCTTTTTCTTCTATTTGGCTTTCCCTTCTTCACTTTTGGCTCAAAATCTAGGTCATCAAGTTACGTCTTTGTTTATGGAAAAAACAAAAATAAGGATTATTTCTTTATTTTTGCTTTTTGAAGAGACGTAGAAAGAAGAAACTAAAATGAAGATTGAGAGAATTTGATTACACTTTATCCTTTATTTAGCTTTCCAGTTCTTCCTTTCTTTTTTGTCGCAAACCGACGAGAGAGAGAGGACAAAACATTGTTTCTTACATTCCACTAGGACAAAAGAATTAAGATGAAGATCCGGAGAATTGAAAACGCTTTTTCTTCTATTTGGCATTCTCTTCCTCACTTTTGGCTCACGTTTTGAGCTAATAATTTTGAGAAACAATGTTTCATATCTAGGAAAAAAAGCATAAGGACTACTTTTTTATTTATCTCTTTTGAAGAGACGTAGAAAGAAGAAACTAAACTGCAGACAGAAACTGAAGAAACTAAACGGAAAACGTAATTACACTTTATTCTCTATTTAGCGTCCTGCTGCTTATCTTTTTGCCGCAATGCCTAGAGTGACACAATATTGTTGACAAGCACTAGGATGAATGAATTAAGATGAAGAATTGGAGATGTAAAGAAGCTTTTTCTTCTATTTGGCTTTCCCTTCTTCACTTTTGGCTCAAAATCTAGGTCATCAAGTTACGTCTTTGTTTATGGAAAAAACAAAATAAAGGATTACTTCTTTATTTTTGCTTTTTGAAGAGACGTAGAAAGAAGAAACTAAAATGAAGATTGAGAGAACTTGATTACACTTTATCCTTTATTTAGCTTTCCAGTTCTTCCTTTCTTTTTTGTCGCAAAGCGGGGAGAGAGAGAGGACAATACATTGTTTCTTACATTCCACTAGGACAAAAGAATTAAGATGAAGATCCGGAGAATTGAAAACGCTTTTTCTTCTATTTGGCATTCCCTTCCTCACTTTTGGCTCACGTTTTGAGCTAATAATTTTGAGAAACAATGTTTCATATCTAGGAAAAAAGCATAAGGACTACTTTTTTATTAATCTCTTTTGAAGAGACGTAGAAAGAAGAAACTAAACTGAAGAGTAGGAAAACGTAATTACACTTTATTTTCTATTTAGCGTCCTGCTACTTATACCTAAGAGATACCTATAACCTAGAGAGACAAAATATTGTTAACAAGCACTAGGACGATGAATTAAGATGAAGAATTGCAGATGTAAAGAAGCTTTTTCTTCTATTTGGCTTTCCCATCTTTACTTTTGGCTCAAGATCGAGGTCATCAAGTTACGTTTTCGTTTCTGGAAAAAACAAAAATAAAGATTACTTTTTTATTTTTGCTTTTTGAAGAGACGTAGAAAGAAGACTACTATGAAGTCTAACTGGAGACTAAAATGAAGATTGAGAGAACTTGATTATACTTTATCTTCTATTTAGCGTTGCACTTAGTCTCTTTTTGCCGCAAACCAGCGATAGACACGACAGCATACATTCCACTGGGATGAAAGAATTAATCACGTTGTTGAACACGCTTTTTCTTCTATTTGGCTTTCCCTTCTTCACTTTTGGCTCACATTTTGAGCCAGTAATTTTGAGAAACAATGCATCAAATTACGCTTTTATTTACGGTTAAGGTTTTATTTTAAAAATTTTTCCGAGATTTTTTTAGTTTTTTGGCACAACTAAAAGATTAAGTGATGCCGAAACTAAGTTTATCCGACGTTTCGACTATTTATTCACTATACACCATTATCAAGGCATTCTCTTTTATTACAATTATTGCTTAATAATTATTAATTAATTAAAATACATCTTTTTTTTTAAATTTCCTTCTATTTTAATTTCTCTCAGGAACCTGAAATTAAAGAACGGCGGACGTTGACTTATTGTAATAAGCAAAGAGGTCCACCACGATTTTCCCATAAGAAATGTATTGGTCTCATGAATTTTGAAATGGGAGGAATACAGAAAAAGGTGTATTAATAATACATGGTTCAAAATTTCGATGGAAGGTACCTATGTGGGTACCACGAATTGTGATGTAGCTGACTCAGCTATTACGGCTACAGTAGCTGAGTAACGTAATATTTAGAGAACTGGATGGCGAATGGTTTAGCGGGATAAGGGCAGTGAATATAAATTTTTACTTTACGCAGAAATTGCCGACTTTTCGACGTTTATTGACGTCTTTTTCAAGGCTACTTCAAGGCATATATTAAAGACAACAAGTTAATGTCTTGAAGTTCATAAGACGCCTCATGATTGTGTTTGTTCCAATGGGTGTCATTGTCATGGATTTCGATACTTTTTCTTGGACAAGAAATGTATCTCCATACTTATGACGAAAAAACTTTGGCGCATTCTGTAGAATAGCCTTGAAAAAGACGTCAATATACGTCGAAACGTCGGCAATTTCTGCGTAAAGTAGAATTTTTTATTCACTGTCCTCACCCCGCTATACCATTTGCTATCTACTTTCCTCAAGGACGCTAATCAACTCCATTATTTAGAAAACTGTTTATGTTACATGGTTCAAATTTGTATGGGGGTACCATGCATGGTAAATAAACTGTAATGTAACTAAGTTCTATCTATTTCATAAACCATTGGTGATAACAAGTTGAAAATCAAATGGTAGGTTCCTCTTATGTAATACTAGCTAAAATTATAATTAAAAAGAAAATCCAAAATGGGGGCCTGGAATAATTGGTTTTATGCCCATATCTCTGAAACTGGCAAAGCTAGAAAGCTGAAATTTGCTTATATGTTAAATTTATACTTAAACTTATATAATGTTAAAACCTTACGAGACGTTTTAGAGGTCGCAAATGGCCCAAACCTTGTCGAGGGAACCAAATATTACATTTTGTTTTTTTTTAATGAAACTTTTTTGCCACATCTTAGTGATTGGTGCTGAAGTGAGCAGAAACCAAATATATCCGACGTTTCAACTTATGATTTCGCATTTAAATGCTAAGCTGACTGAATTTTGACATTAAACTTCTTTGTCAGGTTGAAACAGGTGGATAGCGGGTGTAGAACATAGACAACACTTCTCGTTGGTAAAACTGCTAACGTTTCGACCTTTATTGAGGCATTCCTCAGAGCTCTGTCAATAAGCGCAGTTGATCACACGTCTGCATTAACATTCCTCTCAGAGAGGTAGTTCATGGCTTTTCTTCAACTAGTGGTCCCACCTCCATTAATTGACCCATGCAAAAGTCTATAGGTGGCAATTCTTCAACTAATTATGTCAACTGAATTAATTCACTGATATTTTATAATTATAATATACTAAAAATCTTTGTTTATACACCAACTGGCATTTAAGTACATTGTAGTCCTGAGGTATACTGTAAGGCGGTGGAGGCAATAAAAACGACCATGGGCGTTTTTAACGCCAAATTACGACATGATACAGTTAAGTATGACCTAGAAGATAACGGTCTTGACACGAGAAATAAAAAAGAAGAAAACCTGATCCAGTTCTGCGAAAAGGCGGACATTGTCAATGTACATGAAAGGCTCCTGCAGATACACCAGATAAAACCATAAAAAAACAAATCGGTTTTATCGACATAAAGAAAAGATTGAAAAAAAATCTGAAATCAAAAAAAGCAGAAGAAAGAATGGATGAGAGGCAAAATACTGGAAATGGAAATACTAAAAAACTTTTATTTTAGTTGACCCTTAAATAACCTATTTGTTTTTCTCGTAGCCCCTGTTTCCTAAATATTAAAATAAATTGGCTACATTCAGATTAAGGGTTGCAAATTAAATCAGCTCGACAGGAAAGGTAATTCCAACTGATAATAAATTCTATTACCCAAAGTACCTCGATAGAATGACAGACTTCATTTCCTGACGCCCGAAGGACATCATCAGCCCAAAAATGACTTTTGGGACTGGCGCCCATCCCTCGAATATTGAAAGTTCGTTACGAAAATTAATTAGTCTATTCGATTAAGTGTCAAGAATTATTCGCTTCAGGTTTTTGTTTCCGAAAATGTGCGCGTAAATAAATTAGACGAGGGTACATCTCTTGGCGGCAACGTTACATTTGAACTTTGGGCCTCGAGGGCTTAGCAGCCGGGGCACTCCAGGCTCACGAATTAAATTGAATCCGTAATCTACCGAAAAAAGCTTAAACCCCGGATATAATGCCTTCATTATTATTTTTTACGGGGCTGCCAGTGAAGGTTCGAGCTAATTTGCTACGGCAAACGACCCTTTTTACTTGGCGAATGATGTGTTCGTACAAAAAGCTGATGTCTTGGTATATTTTAGGAAAATGAGGGCGTGTTGGTGCGTAAAAGTTTATTTTTAGCCAGTTCAGAAGTAGACGAGACAAAAACAAAATTATAAATGTGATTTGGATGGTTGCAATTGTGTGGAGGTGGGGCATGATTAAATCTACTCAGAAAACTCAAAAATAAAATGATTAATAAACTTTTATGTCTCATATTTGCTGCATCTTACCTGGTCAAATACACGTCGGAATAAGGGTGATAGCACACGACCCTGGCACGTACCCTTAGCACTTCTCGTCTGGAATAAGGGGTCATCAGATTCCTCAGGTTCCGGTCTTTCCTCTAATAACGAGAGGAAGGCGTTTTTAATGACGATTTTTCGGTTTGGCCGCTCCAGGGTCTCAAGGCCCTGTGCGGGGAGACGAGCAACCACTCGCCTTTGAGCGGGTTGTACCTTAAGTGTTGATGCTCTGGAAAAAATGTCATCAAGTTAAATTAACGTTTATTAACACAATTAACGACAGAAGTCGAATTGTCCAAAATTGAAATTAGTAGTCAATTAATCTCAAATAATTGACTAAAATATTTATATGTCTATGTCAGATTCACCCTTGATAAGCTCAGAAGCGATATTCGTTTGATTCTACCTAAACATCAAATTTTGGTAGACCCCTAATGGCTAAATTGATTTAAAAAGTTTGTTAAATATTTAAGCCTAAAAAATCAATTTACCAAAAAATATTAAATCAACCATTAAATCAAAATTTTGATTGAGATTCAGAGTGAATTGCTGAGCCTACAAACGTCACAACTTCTAGACCATCTTCCAATTTTCAATTGAGAAAGTATATTTGCGACAACAGATACTTTTTTACAATTCCATTTTTTTATCTTCCAATTTCAATTGAAACGATGTTTGCACAAGCAGAATCAATGTTTGTGATGGTAAAGATAACTAGAATTTTTAAGTAAATTGCTCAGAAATTACATTATCTAGATCAGCAAAGAGACTTCGAATTGATTTACTAAGCCTGCAAACATCACTGATTCTACTTCAACTTTCAAATTCAGTTGAGAAATTATATTTGCAAAAGCAAAATCAATGCTTGTCGGTAAAGATAACTGCAGTTTTTCTAGTTCGATGATAAGTAGGTAAATTGCTCAGAAGTCAAATTATCTAGATCAGCAATAAAGAGACCCAGAAGTGGTTTGCTGAGCCTGCTAACGTCACAGCTTCTACACCAACTTCCTATTTTAATTGAGAAGTTAAATTTGCGATAGCAGAATCAACGCTTGATGGTAAAGATAACTACAAATTTTCTAGTTAGATAATAAGTAGGTAAATTGCTCAAGTGTCAAATTGTCTAGATTAGCCATAAAGAGACTCAGAATTTATTTGCTGAGCCTGCAAACGTCACAGTTTCTAGTTTATCTTCCAATATCAATTGAGAAATGTTTGCAAAAGCAGGATCAATGTTTGTGATGGTAAAGATAATTACAATTTTTCTGGTTGGATAATAAGTAAGTAAATTGCTTAGAAGTCAAATTATCTAGAACAACAAACCTATTGGATTCAGTCCAATAGGGCAAGGCGTTCTCAAGTTACGGGCAGTCAAATTTGAGAATTGAAAAAAAAAGGCCAAAAAAAAATATCGGAAATTTTTTTTTGCTCTTTTTGGTCGGAATGACACGTTTGCAATACCCTAAAAACATAACAAACTCAATTGGAACGAATTTAACCTCTAAAGAGTTATTGCAGATTGTTTTGGATCAAAACTTTTTTAAGTTTAATGACAACTTTTACAGACAAACTACTGGACTGGCAATGGGTTCTTGCCTTTCGCCGTTACTGAGTGAAATTTTTATGATGAACTTAGAGAGCAGCTTGTTCCGGGGCGATTTTTCTGACAGTATTATCTTTTACAAAAGATACGTGGACGACATTTTGCTGATTTGGGACGGGACCGATGAACAGTTCGCTTCCTTTTTGGAATCCGTAAACTCGCTGCATGTGGATCTGGATTTCACCTCTGAAGTTGAGGTTGACGGGCAGTTGCCTTTCCTGGACCTACTGCTGACTAATGTTGACAACAGAATTGAAATAGACATTTACAGAAAACACACGACCACGGACAACGTAATCCAATTCGCGTCAAATTCTCCCTACAACCACAAATGGGCTGCTTTCAATTCATTTTTTCACAGAGTATTTAATTTGCCCTTATCGAGGGCGGCTTTCAATAGGGAAGTTGACACCATTAAACACATAGCAATGGTCAACGGCTTCCCCGTTAAGACACTCAACAGGCTTTATTTTAAATTTCTTAACAAATCTAAATTAACACTCAATGTGTTACATGACAATTCTGGCAGGGACAGAAGTTTTAGAACCTTATCCTATTTGGGTAGTATCTCTGTGGGTTTAGCTAGATTTTTTAAACCTTTTGATGTCAATATCGCATTCAGAACGGATAATACTCTAAAGAAACAGATCGTTAAAAACAAGGACCCCACAGACAAACTTATGAAGTCGGGAGTGTATGCTCTGCATTGTAGTAATTGTCCGGCAGTTTATATAGGCCAGACTGGCAGAAGATTCATGACGAGAGCTAACGAACACCTCAAGCTTTATAACAGGTATAAGGATTCTGATATCTCCAACACTAGTTCTACTTTTGCCAATCACTTGTTGGATAATCGCCATAAAGCCTCAGTTCCGGGTAATCTCAGGATCCTTCATGAATGTGAAAAGTCGAATAAGCTTAACCTTTTAGAAAAAATGGAAATAACTAAAGCAAAAAAGAGTCCCATACTGGAGTGCATCAATGACGTCTTCAATTTCGAACCTACTTTGATTTTTAATAATCTAAAATGATTTGCGTATCAACGTCCCTGCCCCCACCGGCGTACTCGTACTTTGCTCGACGACCGACCTTCAGGTAGTTGCCACTGTGAGTTTGTAAATATGTGAACGTGTTTTGGAATTTTAACTATTTTAACGTGTATTGGGATTGTGGTGAGTTTAATTATTGGTTGTTCTTGCTTTGCAATTGTTTATAATTATATTTTAGGCCTGATGATGCCTTGTTAGGCGAAACATGTAGCCGTACAACTACAACATAATAAACTTGAGACTGTTGACTTAGAGTTGCTTATTTCAAACTTAAATACCCTTTGGACATTTTCGAAAAAAATTCGTAAAATTGTTTTTGCTCTTTTTGGTCTTAATGACACGCTTTCAATGCCTTAAGAACGTAACAAACTCAATCGGAATGAATTTAACCTCTAAAGAAGTTTTTTGAAAATAGTCAAAAAACGTGATTCTAAAAGTGCTTACAAATCGACCTCCAAAGGGGTCTATCTCCGAAGATATTGCACCTACGGAATTCCCGATGATGTGAAGTGAAAGAGGACATCAAGAGGAGGAACAAACGGTTGGATTCAGTCCAATAGGGCAAGGCGTTCTCAAGTTACGGGCAGTCAAAGTTGAGAATTGAGAAAAATGTCATAATACTCCCCCCTTTGGTCATTTTCGAAAAAAATTCGGAAAATTTTTTTGCGCTTTTTGGTCGGACTGACACACTTGCAATGCCCTAAGAACGTAACAAACTCACTTGGAATGAATTTAACCTCTATAGGGGTCTTTTGAAAATGGTCACAAAACGTGATGTTAAAAGTGCTTTAAAATCGACCTCCAAAGGGGTCTACCTCCGAAGATATTGCACCAACGGAACTCCCGATAGTGAGAAGCGAAAGAGGACATCAAGAAGAGGAAAAAACAGTTGGATTCAGTCCAATAGGGCAAGGCGTTCTCAAGTTACGGGCAGTCAAAGTTGAGAATTGAGAAAAATGTCATAACACTCCCCCCTTTGGTCATTTTCGAAAAAAATTCGGAAAATTTTTTTGCTCTTTTTGGTCGGACTGACACACTTGCAATGCCCTAAGAACGTAACAAACTCACTTGGAATGAATTTAACCTCTAAAATGGTCTTTTGAAAATGGTCACAAAACGTGATTTTAAAAGTGCTTTAAAATCGACCTCCAAAGGGGTCTATCTCCGAAGATATTGCACCTACCGAATTCCTGATGATGAGAAGTGAAAGAGGACATCTAGAGGAGGAACAAACGGTTGGATTCAGTCCAATAGAGCAAGGCGTTCTCAAGTTACGGGCAGTCAAAGTTGAGAATTGAGAAAAATGTCATAATACTCCCCCCTTTGGTCATTTTCGAAAAAAATTCGTAAAATTGTTTTGCTCTTTTTGGTCGGACTGACACACTTGCAATGCCCTAAGAACGTAACAAACTCACTTGGAATGAATTTAACCTCTAACGAGGTTTTTTGAAAATGGTCAAAAAACGTGATTCTAAAAGTGCTTAAAATCGACCTCCAAAGGGGTCTATCTCCGAAGATATTGCACCTACGGAACTCCCGATGATGAGAAGCCAAAGAGGACATCAAGAAGAGGAAAAAACCGTTAGATTCAGTCCAATAGGGAAAGGCGTTCTCAAGTTACGGGCAGTCAAAGTTGAGAATTGAGAAAAAAGTCATAATACTCCCCCCTTTGGACATTTTCGAAAAAAATTCGGAAAATTTTTTTGCTCTTTTTAGTCGGAATGACACACTTGCAATGCCCTAAGAACGTAACAAACTCACTTGGAATGAATTTAACCTCTAAAGAGGTTTTTTGAAAATGGTCCAAAAACGTGATTTTAAAAGTGCTTTAAAATCGACCTCCAAAGGGGTCTATCTCCGAAGATATTGCACCTACAGAATTTCCGGTGGTGAGAAGTGAAAGAGGAGATCAAGAAGAGGAAAAAACCGTTAGATTCAGTCCAATAGGGAAAGGCGTTCTCAAGTTACGGGCAGTCAAATTTGAGAATTGAGTGAAAAAAGTCAATACTCCCCGCTTTGGTCATTTTCGAAAAAAATTCGGAAAATTTTTTTGCTCTTTTTGGTCGGAATGACACACTTGCAATGCCCTAAGAACGTAACAAACTCACTTGGAATGAATTTAACCTCTAAAGAGGTTTTTTGAAAATGGTCAAAAAACGTGATTCTAAAAGTGCTTAAAAATCGACCTCCAAAGGGGTCTATCTCCGAAGATATTGCACCTACGGAATTCCCGATGATGAGAAGTGAAAGAGGACATCAAGAGGAGGAACAAACGGTTGGATTCAGTCCAATAGGGCAAGGCGTTCTCAAGTTACGGGCAGTCAAAGTTGAGAATTGAGAAAAATGTCATAATACTCCCCCCTTTGGTCATTTTCGAAAAAAATTCGGAAAATTTTTTTGCTCTTTTTGGTCGGACTGACACACTTGCAATGCCCTAAGAACGTAACAAACTCACTTGGAATGAATTGAACCTCTAAAGGGGTCTTTTGAAAATGGTCACAAAACGTGATTTTAAAAGTGCTTTAAAATCGACCTCCAAGGGGTCTATCTCCGAAGATATTGCACCTACAGAATTTCCGGTGGTGAGAAGTGAAAGAGGACATCAAGAAGAGGAAAAAACCGTTAGATTCAGTCCAATAGGGAAAGGCGTTCTCAAGTTACGGGCAGTCAAAATTGAGAATTGAGAAAAAAGTCATAATACTCCCCCCTTTGGACATTTTCGACAAAATTTCGGAAAATTTTTTTGCTCTTTTTAGTCGGAATGACACACTTGCAATGCCCTAAGAACGTAACAAACTCACTTGGAATGAATTTAACCTCTAAAGAGGTCTTTTGAAAATGGTCACAAAACGTGATTTTAAAAGTGCTTTAAAATCGACCTCCAAGGGGTCTATCTCCGAAGATATTGCACCTACAGAATTTCCGGTGGTGAGAAGTGAAAGAGGACATCAAGAAGAGGAAAAAACCGTTAGATTCAGTCCAATAGGGAAAGGCGTTCTCAAGTTACGGGCAGTCAAAATTGAGAATTGAGAAAAAAGTCATAATACTCCCCCCTTTGGTCATTTTCGAAAAAAATTCGGAAAATTTTTTTGCTCTTTTTGGTCGGACTGACACACTTGCAATGCCCTAAGAACGTAACAAACTCACTTGGAATGAATTGAACCTCTAAAGGGGTCTTTTGAAAATGGTCACAAAACGTGATTTTAAAAGTGCTTTAAAATCGACCTCCAAGGGGTCTATCTCCGAAGATATTGCACCTACAGAATTTCCGGTGGTGAGAAGTGAAAGAGGACATCAAGAAGAGGAAAAAACCGTTAGATTCAGTCCAATAGGGAAAGGCGTTCTCAAGTTACGGGCAGTCAAAGTTGAGAATTGAGAAAAAAGTCATAATACTCCCCCCTTTGGACATTTTCGAAAAAATTTCGGAAAATTTTTTTGCTCTTTTTAGTCGGAATGACACACTTGCAATGCCCTAAGAACGTAACAAACTCACTTGGAATGAATTTAACCTCTAAAGAGGTTTTTTGAAAATGGTCAAAAAACGTGATTCTAAAAGTGCTTAAAAATCGACCTCCAAAGGGGTCTATCTCCGAAGATATTGCACCTACGGAATTCCCGATGATGAGAAGTGAAAGAGGACATCAAGAGGAGGAACAAACGGTTGGATTCAGTCCAATAGGGCAAGGCGTTCTCAAGTTACGGGCCGTCAAAGTTGAGAATTGAGAAAAATGTCATAATACTCCCCCCTTTGGTCATTTTCGAAAAAAATTCGGAAAATTTTTTTGCTCTTTTTGGTCGGACTGACACGCTTGCAATGCCCTAAGAACGTAACAAACTCACTTGGAATGAATTGAACCTCTAAAGGGGTCTTTTGAAAATGGTCACAAAACGTGATTTTAAAAGTGCTTTAAAATCGACCTCCAAGGGGTCTATCTCCGAAGATATTGCACCTACAGAATTTCCGGTGGTGAGAAGTGAAAGAGGACATCAAGAAGAGGAAAAAACCGTTAGATTCAGTCCAATAGGGAAAGGCGTTCTCAAGTTACGGGCAGTCAAAGTTGAGAATTGAGAAAAAAGTCATAATACTCCCCCCTTTGGACATTTTCGAAAAAATTTCGGAAAATTTTTTTGCTCTTTTTAGTCGGAATGACACACTTGCAATGCCCTAAGAACGTAACAAACTCACTTGGAATGAATTTAACCTCTAAAGAGGTTTTTTGAAAATGGTCCAAAAACGTGATTTTAAAAGTGCTTTAAAATCGACCTCCAAAGGGGTCTATCTCCGAAGATATTGCACCTACAGAATTTCCGGTGGTGAGAAGTGAAAGAGGAGATCAAGAAGAGGAAAAAACCGTTAGATTCAGTCCAATAGGGAAAGGCGTTCTCAAGTTACGGGCAGTCAAAGTTGAGAATTGAGTGAAAAAAGTCAATACTCCCCGCTTTGGTTATTTTCGAAAAAAATTCGGAAAATTTTTTTGCTCTTTTTAGTCGGAATGACACACTTGCAATGCCCTAAGAACGTCACAAACTCACTTGGAATGAATTTAACCTCTAAAGGGGTCTTTTGAAAATGGTCACAAAACGTGATTTTAAAAGTGCTTTAAAATCGACCTCCAAAGGGGTCTATCTCCGAAGATATTGCACCTACGGAACTCCCGATGGTGAGAAGTGAAAGAGGACATCAAGAAGAGGAAATAACAGTTGGATTCAGTCCAATAGGGAAAGGCGTTCTCAAGTTACGGGCAGTCAAAGTTGAGAATTGAGAAAAATGTCATAACAATCCCCCCTTTGGTCATTTTCGAAAAAAAATCGGAAAATTTTTTTGCTCTTTTTGGTCGGACTGACACACTTGCAATGCCCTAAGAACGTAACAAACTCACTTGGAATGAATTTAACCTCTAACGAGGTTTTTTGAAAATGGTCAAAAAACGTGATTCTAAAAGTGCTTAAAATCGACCTCCAAAGTGGTCTATCTCCGAAGATATTGCACCTACGGAACTCCCGATGGTGAGAAGCGAAAGAGGACATCAAGAAGAGGAAAAAACAGTTGGATTCAGTCCAATAGGGAAAGGCGTTCTCAAGTTACGGGCAGTCAAAGTTGAGAATTGAGTGAAAAAAGTCAATACTCCCCGCTTTGGTCATTTTCGAAAAAAATTCGGAAAATTTTTTTGCTCTTTTTAGTCGGAATGACACACTTGCAATGCCCTAAGAACGTCACAAACTCACTTGGAATGAATTTAACCTCTAAAGGGGTCTTTTGAAAATGGTCACAAAACGTGATTTTAAAAGTGCTTTAAAATCGACCTCCAAAGGGGTCTATCTCCGAAGATGTTGCACCTACGGAACTCCCGATGGTGAGAAATGAAAGAGGACATCAAGAAGAGGAAAAAACCGTTGGATTGAGTCCAATAGGGAAAGGCGTTCTCAAGTTACGGGCAGTGAAAGTTGAGAATTGAGAAAAATGTCATAATACTCCCCCCTTTGGACATTTTCGAAAAAAATTCGGAAATTTTTTTGCTCTTTTTAGTCGGCATGACACACTTGCAATGCCCTAAGAACGTAACAAACTCACTTGGAATGAATTTAACCTCTAAAGGGGTCTTTTGAAAATGGTCACAAAACGTGATTTTAAAAGTGCTTTAAAATCGACCTCCAAAGGGGTCTATCTCCGAAGATATTGCACCTACGGAATTCCCGATGATGAGAAGTGAAAGAGGACATCAAGAGGAGGAACAAACGGTTGGATTCAGTCCAATAGGGCAAGGCGTTCTCAAGTTACGGGCAGTCAAAGTTGAGAATTGAGAAAAATGTCATAATACTCCCCCCTTTAGTCATTTTCGAAAAAAATTCGGAACATTTTTTTGCTCTTTTTGGTCGGACTGACACACTTGCAATGCCCTAAGAACGTAACAAACTCACTTGGAATGAATTTAACCTCTAAAGGGGTCTTTTGAAAATGGTCACAAAACGTGATTTTAAAAGTGCTTTAAAATCGAGCTCCAAAGGGGTCTATCTCCGAAGATATTGCACCTACGGAACTCCCGATGGTGAGAAGTGAAAGAGGACATCAAGAGGAGGAACAAACGGTTGAGTTCAGTCCAATAGGGCAAGGCGTTCTCAAGTTACGGGCAGTTAAAGTTGAGAATTGAGAAAAAAGTCGTAATACTCCCCCTTTGGTCATTTTCGAAAAAATTTCGGAAAATTTTTTTGCTCTTTTTGGTCGGAATGACCAACTTGCAATGCCCTAAGAACGTAACAAACTCACTTGGAATGAATTTAACCTCTAACGAGGTTTTTTGAAAATGGTCAAAAAACGTGATTCTAAAAGTGCTTAAAATCGACCTCCAAAGGGGTCTATCTCCGAAGATATTGCACCTACGGAACTCCCGATGGTGAGAAGCGAAAGAGGACATCAAGAAGAGGAAAAAACAGTTGGATTCAGTCCAATAGGGAAAGGGGTTCTCAAGTTACGGGCAGTCAAATTTGAGAATTGAGTGAAAAAAGTCAATACTCCCCGCTTTGGTCATTTTCGAAAAAAATTCGGAAAATTTTTTTGCTCTTTTTGGTCGGAATGACACACTTGCGAAGCCCTAAGAACGTAACAAACTCAATTGGAATGAATTTAACCTCTAAAGAAGTTTTTTGAAAATGATCAAAGAACGTCATTCTAAAAATGCTTAAAAATGGACCTCCAAAGGGGTCTATCTCTGAAGATATTGCACCTACGGAACTCCCGATGGTGAGAAGCGAAAGGGGACATCAAGGAGAGGAAAAAACCGTTGGATTCAGTCCAATAGGGCAAGGCGTTCTCAAGTTACGGGCAGTTAAAGTTGAGAATTGAGAAAAAAGTCATAATACTCCCCCCTTTGGACATTTTCGAAAAAATTTCGGAAAATTTTTTTGCTCTTTTTAGTCGGAATGACACACTTGCAAAGCCCTAAGAACGTAACAAACTCAATTGGAATGAATTTAACCTCTAAAGAAGTTTTTTGAAAATGATCAAAGAACGTGATTCTAAAAATGCTTAAAAATGGACCTCCAAAGGGGTCTATCTCCGAAGGTATTGAATCTACGGAACTCCCGAAGGTGAGAAGTGAAAGAGGACACCAAGAAGAGGAAAAAACAGTTGGATTCAGTCCAATAGGGCAAGGCGTTCTCAAGTTACGGGCAGTCAAATTTGAGAATTTAGAAAAAAGTCGTAATACTCCCCTCTTTGGACATTTTCGAAAAAACTTGGGGAAATCCACCAGGTAATTTATGCATGGGAAAATATTTGTCAAAATTTAACAAAAAACGGGCGTGGCAGCTCAATTGTGGCGAGCAAAGTTTTCGCGAATTTTTTTTCTTCCGCTCCCACCCTTTTCACAGAAGCCTAGATCCGCCACTGTGGGAGATCACTTCGCCCATTGCCTCGTCGCCTTTGATAATGTCTGCCGCAGCTGTAGACGAAACGTTAAGAAGAAATATCATTGAATCACGGCTTCAAAGCCCGGAAAACACTTTAGTTTGTATTTTGACCGGCCGTGAAAGCCTTCACAATCTTATTAACAGTCCCAATATTCACAAATATGTTTCTAACGGAGCGACGGAAGTATATATATTTTTTAATTTATTATTTATTATTATCATCATCAAAATTCAATCTTTAATTTATTCAACATCAAATATTATGCTCTCTTTCTCAGGTTACGCACAGAACACAAGGATAGAACATAAGAGACGTGGCATCGAATGAAATGACTAAGCTTAAAAAATACGTATACTGTACGGTTCAACCAAAGATCTACAAACCGGATGCGCGGTATGTCGCAGAACTCGCTTATGTTTCTGAATGCAGACTGGAAGCGAGTACAACGACATACTTTGAGGGCGCCGAAACCCCGTGGCACCACTACCCCCACCCCAGTCCCTCCACTGCAGCGCGGCCGTGGGGGAATAAATACCACGGAGCTCACCACAGTCGAATCAGTCAACGTCCGGAAGCAAGGGAGATCGCTTCGCCCATGGCCACATCGCTCTTGATAATGTCTGCCGCAGCTGTAGACGAAACGTCAGGAAAAAATTCCACTAAAATTCTTAAATTTTGACGTCGATGTCATTGATACCAACAGTAGATGAGAATTTCCCCAGATTTCAGTTACAAAACTTTTGAGAAAAGGCTGCCACTACAAATCCGATATTTCTACGGCTGCATCGATGAATACCTTCCTCAAATACAGTATAAACACTTGCTTGCAAGAGAAATAACATAACATTCATCAATAGAGAGGTTTTTGATTGGGTCCGACTAAAAATACCCTTTTTATGAACAAAAAGTCGAAAACATTAAGACAATCGACCTCGAGCTAATCAGCACCGCAGCAGCGATTGTTCTCACTTTTTGGGGACGGAAGTAATTAAGCGAAACGTTAAGATAAAACAAGATACATGGACCAATTTTGTTAAAACGGTTTGCATTTCTAAAGTGGGACGCCGACTAGGGCCGGATAATCGCGACTGGGAATTAAGTACCGCCGAGTCTAATCTTGCCTGCGAAATGTCTTATTTTACTCTGCAACAATTGTCTTTCAGAGCAATTATTTATCGCAAAACGAGCAGAAAAAAAGGGGTTGCGGAACAACGGTTACTTTTCTGCCCACAGTAAAATCTACCATCTCTTTTATGGTAGATTAGGGTTGTAAGCTTCAAACTAAAATATTCCTAAGGTTCCTAAAAAGCCCTTAAAATGGGGCTATTTTAAGGTTTCCCTTTGCTATGAGTACACAGGTAACCCCGATAAGAAGAAAATACCTGAAAGGACTCGACAAAGGAAATTAAATTGCACATGGCGGATCGTTATTTGAGTTTCGGCTTTGAAGTTATTTGCTTTCGAGTGGCTTATTCTTAAAGTTGGCAGGACAGTTGTCTATTCGAGACCTACAATGAAACGAAGTAGACTGAAATTTTATACAATCCATTTAATCAAAGTTCCAACTTAAGATTATGGAGACCCATTTAACGAATCCAATCAAATATTCAGAACTTAATTTCCAATTACCGGTCTAGTGGCTTCCAACTTCAGTGAAGTCTTGTCGATATCCGAGAACTTTCCAGTCTATAATCAACCTTGTAAGTTTGGGGCCAAAACCATTACCATAAGGACAGATGCCATTAGCTATCAATAGTGCAGATGAATCCCAACTAACGCTTATGCTGCCCACAGATTAACCAGGAAAATGGCTTCTTAAACTCAGTTTTTCCGACTTTTATAGAGGGCCATCAGATTCGCACAAAACCTAAATCAAATTCATGATTTTTCTATTGGTTTGGCAGTCATTTTAAACGAAGAAAACAAACCATTCCCAATCCCTTCGGGCTACTTCCAGGCGAGTCAATCTCGCTATAGTTTTCTACGTTGTCTCGATAATACGACTTGATAAAACTTTGGCCAATAAAGAGCAAGATTGATACAGCGATAAAATCTAAAATTCATGGTTTTGCTAGAACTGGTGGTAAAATTTTTTATTGCAAGAAGAGCAATTATGTGTTGGAATACGTAAAACCCGAAAAGATTTCAAATTAAATAAAGATTATGAGATGTAATGTGATTCCCAGCATAAAGAGTTCTCGTCTCTGCCATTGTTTTTGAAGCCCCTAGGGGCTTGCGGATAAAACTGTCCAAAGAGAGTTTAACCCGGTTTGCTTTAAGTGAGATTTTCAAGACAGTAAAAGAACAGCGGCTGCTTTATTGTGCAGTTTCGAATTTTTACAGCGGCACAAACTTTAATTTCTCGCATGAACCAGTAACTAACAGCCACCACCCAATTTATATTAATAAATTTGAGGTGTCAGATCGAGTTGCAACAGCGGCAGCACACAACAAATGGGCGCGATATAATTTATGGCGATTTTTGCGAAATGTGTATAAAATATTGCCATGATCTATTTTAATTGATATTGCTTGAGAAAAATGGGCCACAATTTATTCGCATCTGTTGACCCTGATGTGTATGGCAGTTTAAGCTTACACATGTGCGGGTTTCGCGTGATTGATACGCTTCATTTTTTGCTGCTCCTTTTCAATTTTATTGTTTAGTGCAAATATGTTTGCAAAAATTGTACCTCGCTCTAAATTCGTGGTAAACAAACAGGTCGAGTGAGAGGGGTGGTGTAAAACAAGTTGGTCAGCAGCAATCTTGAGTTGGTTTGTTTATGGTGTGCTTAGATTTAAGGTCGTCATTTTTTTTTTCTTTTTTTTGCAACAAAAATTTCGGGTTTCTAACTTTAATGGTTCTTTAAAATGTAGTATTTGTAAATTTTTGAGACACCTTATAGCATCTAAATCAGAAATCGAAGCACAGTTTGTAATAAAGTGAATAAAACTTAAACGAAAATCTAAAGTGAAATGTTACAGCATTATTTGGGAGACCCTACACTATCTACAACAAGAATCAATGCTCTATTTATCATAAAACTAATTGAGTTAACGCAATGAATTAATTGATATCGATTTATATGCTAAAATTCCATGTTACATCATTTTTTTGGGCCACTCTATACTATCTAAAACGTAAATCTATGCTCCATCTGTCATAAAACTACTAGAGCTAACGAATAAAATCGATTGCTATTGATTTATATGGGTAAAGTCGATATTTCTATGTTAAGCATATGGGGCTCTAAAACCGGCCCAAAAATCTAAATTTTGAGATCAAAATCGTGCATTGCAGCCTTTAACACCTCATATCTCGTTTCAATGAAGATTTATCCGAAAATCTATAAGAAAAGCTAAGGAAGTAGAAGAATAGGGCTACACGCAGAGAGATTTTTGAATGTATTCCTAGAACAGTAAATGAGCACAGGTGGCCCAAAAATAAGCTACAAACTTTTTTCAAATTTACTCAAAAACCGTCAAAGTCAGCTGCTTTCTGATTTATGTATCTGATAGACCTCAATAACCTCTTTAAACATCATATCAACCTGCATATTTAAAAATCATACCGAGTCGTCAAAATTTTCGACCGAAATTCATTGTCATAGATTTTATCAAAAATAGTCTCATGTGAGAGACGAGACAAAAATATGTAAAAAAATTGCAATTTTGGAATTTTCAGTAATTTCCTTCCCCTTCAAAATGGCACCTAACACGTAATTTTTCCACTTTTAAGAACATTTTAATACTATTACGGAGAGCGGGCGCTGGGAGGCCGAGCGACAATGGAGTTTGGACCTTCGTGGCCTATCCGGGGGGAACTCTAATGGATCCCAAAAATGTAGTATTTTCAAATTTTTGGGACACGCTATAGTATCTAAATCAGAAATCAAAGCACTGTTTATAATAAAGTGTATAAAACTTACAAAAAAATTGGTAAACAAACCAAAACCTACAGTTAAATGTCAGAGCATTATTTAATGTGGTTCTATAATACTACATATTACAACATTTTTTTGGGACACTCTATACTATCTAAAACCTAAATGTATGCCCTATTTATCATAAAACTACTACAACCTACGAATAAAATCGATTATTATTGATTTATATGGGGAAGGTCGATATTTCTGTGTTAAGCATATGGGCCTCTCAAACCGGCCCAAAAACTTAAATTTTGAGATCAAAATCGTGCATTGAGACCTTTAACAGCTGATATCTCGTTTCGATGAAGATCTATCCAAAAATCTATAAGAATAGCTAAGAAAGTAGAAAAATAGAGCTACACGTTGAGCTCATTTTTGAATGTCTGTCTGGAACAATTACTATGCACGGGTGGCCCCAAAATAAGGTTAAAATTTACCTATACTCTGAAGCAATCTTCGAAAGAGCCTTGACAGATACAGAGGACGGCATTAAGATTAACGGACAGGTCGTTAACAACTTACGCTATGCTGACGACACAGTTATAATAGCGGATGGCCAGGAAGCACTACAACGTCTCATCATAAAGATATCTACCGAAGGTGAACGACTCGGCCTAAGAATTAACATAGACAAAACGAAGGTAATGATGGTTAGCAGAACATCAAATGTGAACCTGAACATCACAGTGAACGGTAAGAAAATCCAACAAGTATCAAAATTTAGATATCTGGGAAGCTGGTTAACTGAAGACTTGGACCCAGACGTAGAGATACGAAGCAGAATTGAACAAGCCAGGGTAACATTTATGAATATGAGAGCACTTCTCAGCAACAACAGCCTTAATTTGGCATTACGGTACCGTTTTGTAAAATGCTACATTTACTCTGTACTGTTGTACGGAGTAGAGACATGGACAATAAAGGCCAATGTCATGAACCGACTAGAGGCGTTTGAAATGTGGGTGCTGAGAAGAATGTTGAAGATTCCGTGGACGGAACACGCAACGAACGAGGAAGTACTAAACAGAATGGGTATGGAAAGAGAACTGCTGCAGACAGTAAAAAGAAGAAAGGCCGCATACCTCGGTCATATATTCAGAAATTCCAAGTACCAGTTCCTACAGTTGATTATGGAGGGAAAAATCGAAGGAAGGAGAGGCATCGGGAGAAAGAAATTTTCGTGGCTGAAGAACATAAGAGACTGGACAAACCTCGATGCCCACGCACTTTTTAGAATCGCACAAGATCGTAGCGAGTATGCCAGAATAGTCGCCAACATTCATTAATGGATACGGCACCTTAAGAAGAAGAAGAGTTCGCAACAGTATTCTTAGATTTGAACGCGTCAATTTGTTTTGCCTCACACCATCTTGTCTCAACAGGTTATGGCATGGAGAAATCCTATGACTTCCTAAGGCAGGAAGTTGCAAAATATCATGACGTATATGTGCAACCTGCTGAAGAAGTCCAACCACAAATCGAAGAAAAGGTTCATAAGGAATCCCAAGTTCTCTTTGGCCTGTTTAAGTCTCCAGATAAAGAGAAAAAAACAAAAGAAAGAGAAGAGCGTTTAGAAAGAAATAGCTAGCTAAACCAATTTTGTCTCAACAAGTTGTTGCTGACACGAAGCAATCCAATGACTTCCTGAAACAAGAAGTTGAAGTTTATCATGAAGGTTAACCTAGTGTTAAGCCCTTGGATCAAGTAGAAGTAAAGCCTCGCAAAGAGTCCGAAAGCCTATTTGGTCTTTTTAAATCCCCAAAAAAAGAAAAGAAGAAGAAAGAAAAGAGCGTCGAAAGAGAAACTAAACCTATTCTCTTAGAAGAAATAGTGGCCCACATGAAGCAGTCTGATAATTTCCTAAGGCAAAAAGTACAAGTTTACCATGACGTTCGCCCCATAGTCCAACCACCAGAACTTGAAGAAGTCGAAGAAGACTCAGTATCTTTAAATCTCCGGATAAAGAAAAGAAAAAAAAAGGAAAAGAGTGTTGAAAAAGAAGTGACAAAACTAGTCCTCTCGGATGTGGTGGTGGAAGAAATGAAACAATCAAACGAATTTTTGAAAAAAAAAGAGGTGCAACTCTTTTTTTTCTTTTTTTTTACGTTTGGCCATCCGCGCGGGGCGCCCATAGTTTAAGATATATCCGAAAGCTGTGAGCACACTGCTGTAGAACTTTTTTGATTTGAAGACCACAAATATCCGAACGTTCCTCTTATGTTGCCCAAACTACCATAAAATTATGAAAAAAGAACTAAAGTAGTAGCTGAAATGTCGAAACGTCTGAAAGACATTATTTCATATTCGCAAACCTAACAACTTTTATAAATGGTAAAAAAAAGGTGCTAGAATTCATGAAAAGATGTAAAATGGTACAGGGTTCCCATTTGTGAAATTAATCCACAACAAATATTACAGGTTTATAACTTTAATGGTTCTTCAAAATGAAGTATTTGCAAATTTTTTGGACACCCTATAGCATCTAAATCAAAAATCAAGGCACTGTTTACAATAAAGTGAATAAAATTTACAAAAAAAAATATTTCGCTAAACAAACGAAAATCTAAAGTGAAGTGTTACAGCATTATTTGGGGCGCCCTATACTATCTACAACAGAAATCAATGCTCGATTTACAAATATCGATTTAAATGCTAAAATCCTAAAATTCGATGTTACAATATATTTTTGGGCCACTCTATACTATCTAAAACGTAAATCTATGCCCCATTTATCGAGCCAACGAATAAAATCGATTACTATTGATTTATATGGGTAAAGTTGATATTTCTACGTTAAGCATATGGGGCTCTCAAACCGCCCAAAAACCAAAATTTTGAGATCAAAATCGTATATTGCGGCCTTTAACAGCTCATATCTCGTTTCGGTGAAGATTTATTCGAAAATCTATAAGAAAAGCTAAGGAAGTAGAAGAATAGAGCTACACGTAGAGCCTATTTTCGAAAGCTTGCCTAGAACAGTAACTGAGCACGGGTGGCCCAATAATAAGGTACAAAATTTGCAGTTTTTTCAAATTTACTCGAAAACCGTCAAAGTCAGCTGCTTTCTGATTTATGTATCTGATAGACCTGAATAACCTCTTTAAGTATCATTTCAACCTGCATATTTAAAAATCATACCGTTTTCAAGATAAACAGAAAAATGTGAAAATTTCAAAAATTTCAAAGGGCGGGTCGTCAAAATTTTCGACCGAAATTCATTGTCATAGATTTTATCAAAAATAGTCTCATGTGAAAGACGAGACAAAAATATGTACAAAAATTGCAATTTTGGAATTTTCAGTAATTTCATTCCCCTTCAAAATGGCACCTAAAACGTCATTTTTCCACTTTTAAGAACATTTTAATACTGTTACGGGGAGCGGGCGCTGGGAGGCGGAGCGACAATGTAGGTTGGACCTTCGTGGCCTATCCGGGCGCTGCGGGGGGAACGGTCACGAGTGATTTATTGCGCTGTTTATTTAGAACGCAGTTATTTACGATTTTTTTATGTGTATCTTAGCAATTATTTTTCTTATAAGAATATTCTAGGCTTTTCTATATTTTTAGGATTTTGTATAAAAGGCGAATAGCGCCGCCGTTAGTAGTAGTCTTACTTAATTGAGCTATAGGTAAGCTAAAGTACCAAACGATAATAGAAGGCTATAAAGTGTTAAGTAGTGAGATATTTAGTAGTCGAATTGTACCTGTGTGTATTTGTGGAATAAATAAATAGTGTTTTTGTGTTAAATCGTTACACTGGAATTACTGAACCCTGAGTTCGCAACAGTACTCTTAGATTTGAACGGGTCAATTTTTCTTTTGTCTCACACCACCTTGTCTCAACAGGTTATGGCATGGAGAAATCGTATGACTTCCTACCTAAAGCAGGAAGTTGCAAAATATCATGACGTATGACCTATTGTGCAACCTGCTGAATAAGTCCAACCACAAATCGAAGAAAAAGATCATAAGGAATCCCAAGTCCTCTTTGGCCTGTTTAAGTCTCCAGATAAAGAGAAAAAAACAAAAGAAAGAGAAGAGCGTTTAGAAAGAAATAGCTAAACCAATCTTGTCTCAACAAGTTGTTGCTGACATGAAGCAATCCAATGACTTCCTGAAACAAGAAGTTGAAGTTTATCATGAAGGTTAACCTAGTGTTAAGCCCTTGGATCAAGTAGAAGTAAAGCCTCACAAAGAGTCCAAAAGCCTATTTGGTCTTTTTAAATCCCCAGAAAAAGAAAAGAAGAAGAAAGAAAAGAGCGTCGAAAGAGAAACTAAACCTATTTTCTTAGAAGAAATATTGGCCTACATGAAGCAGTCTGATAATTTCCTAAGGCAAAAAATACAAGTTTACCATGACGTTCGCCCCATAGTCCAACCACCAGAACTTGAAAAAGTCGAAAAAGACTCAGTATCTTAAAATCTCCGGATAAAGAAAAGAAAAAAAAGGAAAACAGTGTTGAAAAAGAAGTGACAAGACTAGTCCTCTCGGATGTGGTGGTGGAAGAAATGAAACAATCAAACGAATTTTTGAAAAAAAAAAGAGGTGCAACTCTTTTTTTTCTTTTTTTTTACGTTTGGCCATCCGCGCGGGGCGCCCATAGTTTAAGATATATCCGAAAGCTGTGAGCACACTGCTGTAGAACTTTTTTGATTTGAAGCCCACAAATATCCGAACGTTCCTCTTATGTTGCCCAAACTACCATAAAATTATGAAAAAAGAACTAAATTAGTAGCTGAAATGTCGAAACGTCTGAAAGACTTTATTTCATATTCGCAAACCTAACAACTTTTATAAATGGTAAAAAAAAGGTGCTAGAATTCATGAAAAGATGTAAAATGGTACAGGGTTCTCATTTGTGAAACTAATCTACAACCAATATGACAGGTTTCTAACTTTAATGGTTCTTCAAAATGTAGTATTTGCAAATTTTTTGGACACCCTATAGCATCTAAATCAAAAATCAAGGCACTGTTTACAATAAAGTGAATAAAGTTTACAAAAAAAAAATATTTTGCTAAACAAACGAAAATCTAAAATGAAGTGTTACAGCATTATTTGAGGCGCCCTATACTATCCACAACAGAAAGCAATGCTCGATTTACAAATATCGATTTAAATGCTAAAATCCTAAAATTCCATGTTACAATATATTTTTGGGCCACTCTATACTATCTAAAACGTAAATTTATGCCCCATTTATCGAGCCAACGAATAAAATCGATTACTATTGATTTATATGGGTAAAGTTGATATTTCTATGTTAAGCATATGGGGCTCTCAAACCGCCCAAAAACCAAAATTTTGAGATCAAAATCGTATATTGCGGCCTTTAACAGCTCATATCTCGTTTCGGTGAAGATTTATTCGAAAATCTATAAAAAAGGATAAGGAAGTAGAAGAATAGAGCTACACGTAGAGCCTATTTTCGAAAGCTTGCCTAGAACAGTAACTAAGCACGGGTGGCCCAAAAATTAGCTAAAAATTTTGCAGTTTTTTTAAATTTACTCGAAAACCGTCAAAGTCAGCTGCTTTCAGATTTATGTATCTGATAGACCTCAATAACCTCTTTAAACATCATATCAACCTGATTATATAAAAACCTTACCGTTTCCAGGATAAACAGAAAAATGTAAAAATTTCAAAAATTTCAGAGGGCTGGTCGTCAAAATTGTCGACCGAAATTCATTGTCATAGATTTTATAACAAAAGTATTCTCATATGAAAGAAGATACAAAAATATGTAAAAAAATTGCAATTTTGGAATTTTCAGTAATTTCCTTCCCCTTCAAAATGGCACCTAAAACGTAATTTTTCCACTCTTAAGAACATTTTAATATTGTTACCGAGGCGGAGCGACAGTGGAGGTTGGACCTTCGTGGCCTATCCGGGCGCTGCGGGGGGAACGGTCACGAGTGATTTATTGCTCTGTTTATTTAGAACGCAGTTATTTACGATTTTTTTTATGTGTCTCTTAGCAATTATTTTTCTTCTAAGAATATTCTAGGCTTTTCTATATTTTTAGGATTTTGTATAAAAGGCGAATAGCGCCGCCGTTAGTAGTAGTCTTACTTAATCGAGCTATAGGTAAGCTAAAGTACCAAACGATAATAGAAGGCTATAAAGTGTTAAGTAGTGAGTTACTTAGTAGTCGAATTTTTGAAAAAAAAAGAGGTACTCATTTTTTTTACGTTTGGCTATCCACGCCCATAGTTTAAGATATATCCGAAAGCTGTGAGCACACTGCTGTAGAACCTTTTTAAAATAATTTGTAAATGGAGTCTTACTTCAATGACTGCTCGACCAGAAAATGCTGGACCAGAATGTTTTTACAATTTAATATATACAATTTTCAACAATACAATTTATTTCGAGACGGCAGTACCTGTTTTGGTTTCATTTCAATTCGCCACTAAGTGTACTGGTGCATTAAACTTTGCTGACATAACTATGTTCTCAATTCAAAAAAAAGCCCTGAAGGGGATTGTAATACCAATCGAAACGTCGGCAACTTTTTAAATGAGAGCTGGTTTTATTTAGTTCTACACCCGTAAACCTGCTCCTATTCGTTATTAGCAATAAAAAGTTAAAAAATCCAATTTTACAATTAACTAAGCAATCTGAACTAACCCTTTTTTTGATCAAAATTTAAAATCTAAGATGAGCAGATTTTTGGGGAATAATTAATTACATCTACACACTAATTTTTGTTGAGAGTTTTCTAATTTCAAATTGTAGATTATTTTTTTGAAAGCGTAATTTTAAATGCAGTAAAATTTTAGATAAATCTAATTTTACTAAGCAACCTGAACTAAGTTTTTCGTTAGTTCAGGTTGCGTTCTAAAGTTTTTTAATTCCAAATAGTAAATTGTTCTCCTAGAGAGCAGTAAAAAGTTGGACATAAGTCCAATTTTACCATTGCAACAAAACCTGAACAAACCTTTGTGTAATTAAAATTAAAAATTGACATAATATGTGTGCTTTGTGTCCTTTCTAATACGATGGAACTGCAGATAGCGGGTGTAGGACAATTAAACAGCTACTTCACATTTGCGAATGCGCCAACGTTTCGATCTTTATTCAGATCTTCTTCAGGGCTTAATTCGGTTTGAGAAGCATGTCACCTAAGCTACATGTATGTCTTTTACCGGACATAACATAAAACATAAAAACAATGATTAATCCACAAACAGACAACGACCACATGAGTTCATGACAAAACGAAACATCAACCGCCAGGGACAGAGTAAACGCCAGGACAAAGTAAACGATGAAATCGTTTATTTTGTCCCTGGTTGTTGTTTTGGTTGCTGTTTGTGGATTAATCATTGTTTTTATGTTATGTCCGGTAAAAGACATACATGTAGCTTAAGTGACATGCTTCTCAAACCGAATTAAGCCCTGAAGAAGATCTGAATAAATATCGAAACGTTGGCGCATTCGCAACTGTGAAGTAGCTGTTTAATTGTCCTACACCCGCTATCTGCAGTTCCATTAATAATTGACTATTATCAACGGATTTTTGCAGAAGAGTAATTTATTCAATTTACGCATAGATGTAGGTCTTTCTAATTCAAAGTAGTAGATGGTTCTTCTGATAGAGCAGTAAGAAGCAGCAATAAGTTGTATAAATAAATAGATTAATTCATTAAATTTACACGTCGATGGTGGTCGAGACTTTTCTAATTCCAAATAACAGATTCATGTTCTGATATTAGCAGTAAAAATTTGCATAAACTCAATTTTTCAACTAAGCAACCTGAACTAACCTTTGTGTAACAAAAATTTAAAATCGGTAATGATGAACGGAATTTCGCAGGCTTAAACTATTGCGTAAACCGATCTTTTCCATATTGTATCGTTACACCTGTATATCGACGAAGCACCGTAGACATGTTTACCTGCAATTACGATTCGCAGGAGCGCAGTGTTCCGGGATTTTCTAAACGCAACTACACCCCAGGGTGTAAACAGTGCTCGCGGCCACGTTTATATGAATCAAGTGGGGGCGGATTTGAGACTATTCGTTATCAAAACCGGCGAATTGGTGCCTCGGGTGGCATTCCGGCCCGAATTCAATCAGCCACCCTTATCGACATTTCCGCTTTATATTTTTGGTACACTCGTTTTTATTTGCGTCGTTTTGGCGCACGATTTGCCGGAAATAAACTTTACAATAATGGGCCCGGAAATTGGACTAGAAAATTTGTTTTTGTCTAAAAGAAAAAGAAAATCTTTTACCCTGTCGGGTATGTTCAAACTTCGACCTTGATGGGAGTGTTGAAACAAGAACAGGAGCAAAAAAAATGACAGAGGCCACTGTTTCAATAGATATATAGCTCTACAAGGAAATATGAGTATTAAATATCTCCAGAAATTTTGCCGGAAAGTTTCCAATAATGAAAGTTTTCAACTTTGGCAAACCCTATAATTTTCCTTTTTAATTCCTAATTGGTATGAAATAAAAGTTTTCTGCAATATTCTAAAAATTAAAGTTCCCACTTTCGTTCAACTCCAGATATGAAATATTGAACTGGTGTCCAATCAGCTATTTCCTGTAAAGAGGTAGGGTAAGGGGGGGGGGGGGGGGCAAGGGACTTTAGTGTTCAATTTGGGTTAGTGAAGGACTAAACTTCAACTGATAAATTGCCAATTGCAAAAGAATAACTCAACCAAGACCTGAAACGTCAGCCAATCACGTTCAGTCGGATCACATCACATGGCCATGAAAGAGATATCCAGCCATTCGGTTTGCTAGGAACATAATCCGATGCCACTCTATTGGTAGCTATCTAGAAACCATCAAACGCTGGATAACGACAAATCGCGAGGATCTAGTCCATGATGTGTATATTCAGGCGACAATGACTACTAACGCACTTAGAAGACAGTTCTTCGTGAACTTGTTTTGCGACCTGCTCTCAGGACCAGTCTTTAGAGCGTGGACCTACGTACCTACGTACTTTAACTACACACGAACCTTCAACCCCAGATTTATCATCCCTGGACATATCTTCCTCACAGTAACTGCAAGCTGCACTTTGCTAGAGAAGAAATATGTGAGAAAGTCCTTAAACTTCTTAAATCTTCGTGTGGGAATAACACAGGAGTGGTTGATCTTTTCAAAGAAATCTGAAGAAATCTCTCGTTGGTCAACTTCAACCCCAGTTTCGATCAACATAATTTCTGGATATATCTTCCCTCGCAGTAACTAGTTCACCGCTAATACTAGACTTTTCAAGAGAAGAAATATGTGACAATGTTCTTAAACCGCTTTGGCTTAACCACCCTTTGAAATCTTCTCAAATCTGTGTTTTTGAATTGAAAAGTTCGGCTGGCCCCACCTTGAGTCATCGTCTGCCAAATACTCACAAGTAGTTGACATATCCTCAAAGAATTCTGAAGAACTTTTTCGTTAGTCAGCTTCAACCTCATCCTTATCATCCCTAGACATAGCTTTCTTCACAGTACTCTGTTCAATCTCAATTTCTTTAGATAAATTTGAAGAACAGCGTCAGGGACTTCCTGGTTGGTCAGCTTCAAACAGCATCTTCCTTTGACCTAGCTTCCCTCACAGTCACTGGCCCACCGCCCAGACTGCAGTTTTTGAAAGAAGAAATATGTGACAAAGTTCTCAAACTAGTTTGGTTTAGACACTCTTTGAAATCTTCTTAAATCTGTCATTTCTTGATTGAGAAGATTGAAGATTGTGGTTGACATCTCTTTAAAAAAATCTATAGAACAGCTTGAAAAACTTTCTGATTGGTCAGTTTCAACCCCCAGTGAATCTAGTTTCTCCTCCAGTCTTCGTGCTGTCACTGATTGATCAGTCATGATTAACACATGTTTTTTTTTAATGACTATGTCTCTGCTGACTATGATTTGGTTTTATCTATGTGATCATATACAGTGTGGTCCCTTTTAGGGTACTCGCCATTGTGATATCCGAAAGGATAAGAATTACCCGATCGGTTTTCCAGAGATTCCTGCTTACCTTCAATATCAAGTTCCCTCAGGTGACATTCTTTTGTACACTAGATTTTACTTCCACCCAATGTCACGTCTCTTCTCCTTGTGTATGTAATCACAAAATATCCCCGTATAGAAAGGAAAGCTCAAATGGGAGGCTCAAATGGCACAAACTTCATTTCATTTCAATGATTTCGACTTGTTACTTATTGAGTGCATCATTTAGTTCAAAAGAGTTAATTATTGCAAAGCTGTTGTTACTCGAGGATGATAGAAATCTTACTCCAGGTGCTATTTCTGTTTTATATATGCCCAAAGGTAAGATTTATCTTATATTTATAAGGAATACCTATGCATAATATACTTTATGAGATTTTCTAGTATTAAAAATTGGTATTCTATACTATCTATTATACAAGCAGATGTATGACAAATAGTATTGTTTCCTAATGTTCACATGTTATTTCAGCAAAAAAATACATATTTACAACAAATGCATTTGCAGAGAGTATCAAAGAAAATAAAACTCTGAGGGACATTGATGGTAAATTAGACAAACATGGTTTTATGCATCAAAAAACAAATTGATTCTAGAAAACCATGGAAATGCATCTGATGAACCTAAGCACACAGTTAACTTAACTGGCCTTCTTTCTCTGGCTATGCAATCCATCAAAAAAGATTTATTCCAGATACTCAAATATTAACATGTATAATAGGTACTCCGTAAATGAGTGATTATGTATTATGACACAATATTCTAACATGAGAAATGGTCATATATGTGATCTTTGTGGTAGTGAACATCTAACAATCGTTTATAATAGTCTAAAAGTTCATCTATGTAATTGCAAACCACTTGATATGAACTAAGAACGTGGATTGTCAGCTTATTTGTATCCACCGTTCGATACCTTGCTTTCATTTCATTTATTGAAGCAATGCCTTCATTGATTTTCTCCCGGAGTCTTTTGAGTTGATTGTTGATTCTGGATTCGGTGTCATTAAAAGTAGATAGAGCATGTAGCATCAATTTGGTTTGGTGGTTGGATGCCTTGATTAGCTCCTTCTGGTTTTTGTCTAATTCGTCAATATTCGTGTAGATCTCATCGTTCACTCCAAATATATAGCGGTAAGTAGTTTTCCCAACACTTCTCTTTTTTCACGTTTGGATACCACAGTGTGTAATCCGTGTTGTATCCATTGAAATTGTTTTTCTTTCTCTTTTAAATGATGTATCAATGATATGCATTGTGTGTCCCCTGCTATTGATTTTGCTCGTTGACAGAGGTTGTCTATCTGATTAATTGCATCTTGAACGTTCATTGAGTCGTTTGCCATTTTATTTTTCTCGTACTTAGGGTCAATTCTGAAGGTGCCCCTGTCTATTCTTGCATGTCCCATGTGCTCGATGTACAGTCCTGGTGGAGGATAATGGATCGAATATTGAGTTGCCTTGGAAGCTTGGATCATTACAACGAAAAGAACGGCGATCAATACCTTTTTCCAGTGTTGCCTTGGGCTTCGTTTGTTTTTGTTGTGGAATAGTTGTTTTTCATTCTCGGTGTTTGACAATATTGGAATTAAGTGGAATTAACTTCTGCTTTCTTTATAGTTACCACTCTAATATTTGTGTCTTTACCTGGGTGCACTTCAGTTATTCGGGCTAATGGCCATTTGCGTGGGTTGATATTCTGATCTTTTACAAGTACTAGGTCGCCAATGTTGAGTGAATCTTGATGCTTCTTCCACTTGTAACGCTGCTGAAGTTGATGGAGATAGTCATTAGTCCAGCTCTTCCAGAAATCTTTCTTAATTTTCTGAACAAGTTTCCATCTCCCAACAATGTCCGAGTTTATGTTTGTAGATATTGGATCGGGAAACGATATAATTTCTCTTCTAATTAGAAAATGTCCTGGAGTTAAGGTTGCTAAATCATCTGGATCATTTGATAATGGGCACAGAAGTCGAGAGTTAAGGCAAGCTTCTATTTGGTGAGTTAATGTCGTCACTTCTTCATAAGTTAGTGGTGTGTCGCCAATTATTCGCTTTAAATGGAATTTCATAGACTTAACGCCAGCTTCCCACAGTCCTCCAAAATGAGAAGAAGCTGGGGGAATGAAGTGTTTCTGGGTTCCACCTGCAACTAAGGTATCTTGGATCTCTGACTTCTGTATTGTATTGTAAATTTCATGATGGAGTATCTTACTGGCTCCTATGAAGTTGGTGCCATTGTCACTATATAGATGCGCACATCGTCCTCTTCTGGAGATGAATCGCCGGAAGGCCGCCAGAAACATGTCTGATGACATATTACTGACAACTTCTATGTGAATTGCCTTTGTAGCAAGACAGACAAAGATCGAGATATATCCTTTATAAGATCTGTATCCTCTGCCCTTTGTAGTTTTGATCTGGATAGGTCCCGCGTAATCGACTCCGGAATGCAGAAATGGGTGCGACGGTGTAATTCTGGGAACTGGAAGATTTCCCACCTGTTGCTCGATTGTTTGAGCTTTGAATCTCAAGCATCTTACACAGTGGCCAATAATCGTCTTTACTCGGCGTTTTCCATTTATTATCCAGAAACGGCTTCTTGTATAGGATAATGTCAGCTTATTTCCTCCATGTAGTGTATTGGCGTGAGCATTCAGTATTACTAACTTTGTCAGGTGACTCGCATATGGTAAGATAATTGGATGTTTGCTATCGTAGCTTAACATTGAGTTTTTGTAATCTTCCTCCAACTCGTAAAACTCCATTGTCGTCCAGCCATGGAGTAAGATTGAGTATTTTGCTACTACTGTCTAGTTGAGAGCTCTTTTTTAGCTTTTGTATTTGTAGCTTGAAATGTTGGATCTGATCAATCTTGATTAGGTGTGTTAGGGTGTCTCCCAATTCGTTTGTTTCCTGCATTTTTGAATAAATCGTGTGCAGTATGCTATAACTCGAGTCATGTGGTTTAATGAAGAAAATCGCTCTATGATTTCATTTTTTGTGTCACTGTTTTGAGTTGTAATTGTAACATGGTGACACATTCTCGCCTCCTCTGTGGTGACTTCTATTTGGTTCGTCGGCGTTACGATCGTCGATTTTAACCACGATGGACCAGACCACCACATTGCATGGTTTTTTTAATAGAGTTGGGCTTATTCCTCTTGATATAATATCAGCTGGATTGTCGTCGGCTCGTACGTGGTGCCAATGTTGATTTGGAACTAGTTTGGTGATTTCTACTACTCGGTTGGCTACAAAATTCTTCCACCTGGACGGGTCCTCTTTTATCCATGATAGTGCTATTGTAGAGTCTGTCCAGGCATGTATGGGGGTATCTTGTAGTGATAAGGTTGTAGCAATCTTTTTTATTAGATGTGAAAGGAGCACGGCAGCACATAACTCTAGTCTTGGTAACGTAACTTTCATTCTTGCTGGTGCAACTTTGGATTTGGCAATTAGCAGAACTATTTCTGCTTTTTTGAAACCATGTAGTTCCACTTGACTGCTTTTGACTTGGTAGGTCCACCTGGATATAGTAATTTTTTCGACATTTTTTAATTCTGTTCGGAAAATTTCCCATTTGCTCTTAATGACGGGTGGTACAGGATCATCCCAATTCAGGTCTTGCAGCCATAATTCTTGGACTAGGAGCTTCGCTCTGATGATTATTGGAGCTAACCATCCTAGTGGGTCGAATAACTTAGCAACTTCTGAGAGGATGCTTCTTTTAGTAATGTTATCACTGGTTTTGAATCTAAATGTGTCATTATATGGAGCCCAGTGTATACCTAGCGACTTCCTTATGTCATCTTCAGTTATTTCCAATGCTGAATGATCCTTAAGTTCATCTGGAAGATTTTGTAGTAACTCTGGTTTGTTGCTTGACCATTTCCGCAACGTAAATCCTCCTCGTTGAAACATGTTGATAAGTTCGTCTTGTAGTGACAGAGCTTCTTTTATGGTGTCAGCACCTGATAACAAGTCGTCGACATAAAAATCTCTCATTGCTGCTTTGGATGCATTTGGAAAGTTGTGTCTCTCATCGTGGGCAAGCTTTTGTAACGTTTTAATAGCTAAGTACGGTGCTGCTGTCGTCCCATAAGTTACAATCGTTAAGTAATATTCATTTATTGGTTTGTCACTATCAAATCTCCATAAGATTTTCTGATATTTCAGGTCGTCGGCGTGAATCTTTATCTGCCTGTACATTTTTTCAATGTCGGCTGTGATTACTACTTTCTGTGACCTCCAGCGTAGCAGTATGTCTGACAGTTCTGGTTGTAGTCTGGGACCTGCATACATGGTATTGTTGAGGCTCAATCATGATGAAGTTTTACTGGACGCATCAAAAACCACCCTTAATTTCGTTGTAGTGCTGGATTTCTTGAATACAGGTTGATGTGGGATAATATATTGATGTTGTAACTCTGTATGTGGAAGCATTTTCACGTGACCAAGATTTAGATATTCCTGCATGAATTGCTTATAGGCGATTTCCAGTTCTTTGTTACTGCTCATTCTTTTCTCTAACTGGAACAATCGTGCAGTGGCTCGTGATTTTGACATTCCTAATAGACTCTCCTTTCCATTAAATGGGATTCTAACAGTGTATGTTCCATCGGTATTTCTTTGAGTATTGGCTTCGTAATGTTGTTCGCAATATTGATCATCTTCCGATAACGGACGTGTTTTGGTTAATTGTCTATCTTCTTCAATGCATTTGTTGCCTGAACTTTTTGGTAAGTTTCCGGAAAGAATCCATCCTAATTCCGTTTGTTGGCCAAGGAGACCATCTTTAGTTTTTCGTATGCCTTCCAAGATTAACTGGGCATATTCTCGGGCCCCAAGAATTATATCTACTGGGCGATTTTTGTAGAATGGTGGATCAGCAAGGATGTTCTTCCATTGTAATATGTCTATGTCAAGGTCTACTCCAGGAAGAGTTCGTGTTAGTTTAGGCAGAACAATTCCAACAACCTCAAGCTGGAAACTGCTGGAAAATCTTGGCTTGATTAGTAGCTGTAACTGGAATTTTGACACTTGTGGTTCTCCTGCGCCAAGTCCTGTAACTTGTGCTTGAATTTTGTGCTGTCTGGGCAGCCCGAATAGACTTGCAGCCTCTTCGGTTATGAATGCTGATTGGGAGCCAAGGTCGATGAGAACTCTCAGATTTTCATAGCTTCCATAAACATTTCTAACTCTAATGAGTGCTGTTGCCAGAAATACCATCTCATCTTGTCGGCTAACATGGCTTGTTGTTTCGTTTTTGAACGCTGGTCTTCTGTTCTGTGGTGGTTTCCATGAATCGATGTGTAAGTATGTATGATGGTGCTTGTTGCAAATGCGGCATTTCATTGGAGAATTACATTTGGATTTGTAGTCATGGTTTAAGCACTTCAAACATAGCTTTTTGTCCTTGGCAGCTTTTAGTCGAAGTTCTGGTCTAGTTCTTCATTGCAGTACTTGCAGGCATCAGTAATTCTGAGTTTATTGTTGTTATTGTTGTTGTTTGAGTTGTGTGGAATTTTCTTTTGTGCATCTGGTATTGTTTCTAATGATTGGAATCTTGCTTGAAGAAATCTTCTAATTTTAAGAAAGTCCTGTATTTCATGGGGCTTGCTTAGCGCTTGTTCATAAAGCCTGTTGGTTTCATGATCCCATTTTCGGCAGATGATGCGACTGATAATAGGTCCCCAATTGGAAGTATCAATTTTTAGGTTATTGATGGCTTCCAGACATTCCACAACTGTATCGTGAAGCTGCTTTATCTTGGATGATGACTCATAATGAATTACTGGAAGATCTAAGATCCTATCTATCAGTTTGGAGATTATGAGTCTATCATTGCTGTATCTGTCATTGAGAATATTCCAAGCAGGATCATAGTTGGTTTCTGCTATGGACAAGTGCTGGATCAGTCTTCCAGCTTCCCCTCTCACATGCGTTTCAAGATACTGCATTTTCTCTATTGTTGTAATTGTTGGATTTTGATGAACCACTTTGATGAAAATATCTCAAAATGTGACCCACTCTTCGTACAGGCCATCAAAATTTGGCAATTTGATTTGAGGTAAGATTATATTGCATTGTTTCACAGTTTGTTGTACTCCTAATCTTGTCCTGAAGGTTTTGTACTGTTTGTGTGTGTGGTCAATTCCCTGAACCTTAAGCTCGACGTATATTTCAGAGATAACGTCCTATTGCTTGGATACTTTCTCTAGTAGGAACTGACATCGGCTGCGAAACTACTCATTGATTAGTTCCGTTGAGATGTCTCTTAAAGTTTGACTCATCTGGTTTACGCGGACCTCTTCTTCTCTTAAACGATTTTTCGGTGCCTGACACTGGTTTGGATTGTAATATAAGGCTTCTTGTTATGCGAGTGGCTTGGCTGCCTGGAGAAACTTTTGTTTGGAATCGGAAATGTGTTTGGTAATTTCTTGGAATAACTCTTCTAGTTGACGAAAATAGGTGGCTGTGAAATACGGATGCGTCGGAACGTCAAGCTTTATAAGCTGTTTATGGTTTTCTTCAATGCTTTCCCAAATGGACTCAAACTCTGCAGTTTTCTTGAGAAAATATTGTTCATTTTTCCTTTCGTGGGCGTCCTTTTTGTAATAGGGTTTTTAATTTTTTTCCCAAGGTTTCTTGTTCTTTGGCGAGTTCGTTGGCTTCTTCTATTCTTCTAGGTCTGTGTGTCCTGGCTTCTTTACATGACTTCAGTACGTTTGTTTTTTTTTGTTGTTATCTGCTGGTATTTCAACCGATTTCTTTGTTTCGTTGGGGATGGGATGCTGCAGGAAGGAGTGTGGTGTTAACCCCGAGGGCCACGAGTGTATGTGTATATTTGTATATGGAAGTAACTTGAGAGAATCTTAATCAGTTTTGGGATGCTGTAACCAGGCAAGGCACTTGCTACAGCCGGAAGGAATTGTATAACCAGACAATGCACCTGCTATACAAAGGAATAACTGAAAAGAACCACTACCACCCAAGGTATACTTGGGCACCGCGCAGGTTTGATAGAATTCTAATCAGTTTTGGGATGCTGCAGCCAGACAAGGCACTTGCTACAGCAGGAAGGAAGGTATGTGTAGGTGTGCTTAGATAGGTATCTAAGCGTTAACCCCGAAGGGCGCGCGTGTGTTGTGTTTATTGTAAAGGGAAGTAACTGAAAAGAACCACTCCCACCCAAGGTATACTTGGGCACCGCGCAGGCTTGAAAGAATCCTAATCAGTCGGATTTTGGAAAGTTTTTTGCTCGAAGGACCAATGTAAAATTCCTGTAATGGAATTTAGGAAGAATGCTCAGGACATTTGGTAGGTTATTATTGTATAGGGTTTAGGTTGGAAGGTTGAGTAAGAACCACTGTTGGATTAATACTGACTTTATTTAACAATTAACAACTATTTATATACAAAAATTACAAACGTCATAAACAATATTAAATGAATTAAAACAATAAATTGCTGACAATTATTGTTCTGTGCTCCAATTAGAAGGTTGACTGATTTTCTTGCTGACGCTGCGTCTGGTACCTGTTTGTCTGGTGTTTACTGGTGACCTACTGGCGGTGCGTTGGCGGCAATAACCTAGTTAATTAATTTTGTATTGTTTTTGAAATATATAAACTAAAATTATTTTTATGACTAAATGTGAGTTTAGACACACACTAAAATCCACATTTGAATTTATCTCTTTTCTTTGTTAGTACAAATATCATATTTATGGAATTATAGGTAACAAAGTCATTTTAGATTTTATTGCTTCAATAATTTAAATATTTCCATTCACTCTTAATAGAAAAATATAATAGATGTGTGTAAAAAAAAGGTTATTTTCCTTCCTTACTTCAATAATTGTAAAAAAGCGCAGTTAAAGTTAAAAAACATTAAAATTTAATTAACACATATATTGTAACTGTTGGTAAATTTCTACGTACATGTTTTATTGAATTGACTCAAAACCACGTAATCTTAAATTATGTTTTTCTAAAATTATGGTAAAATGACAACTTGCAAGACATAGATAGTATAATTGCGTCCGTAGGAATTTAAAAGCGATGTTTGTGGCTGCAGCAGGCTTCAGTGGCTTCTGTCCGCTGAAGCCACAAACATAATTTGTAAAATAGTAGTAATAAGTAAGTCTATAATAGGGAATGTTCATTTGAAAACGACATTTAGTTGGCTGGGAAATGTGAAAAGAAAAGGATGAAAGAACAAAAGTCCATCTACATCGATTATGCCATCCTTTTCTGTCAAAAAATCATAACCTTCTAGATGACTTTTTCCAGTCAATACTGGGTATATAATATATTTGGAATTTCAGCACAGAAAAATCGGTAGGCGAATTTTTATTTAGTATTTAGATAATTAAATTTTGCAGTTTTTGTATATAATTGTATATTAAAAATATTATTAATCGTTCACTAGGACGTAAGTAAATATCTAAATTGTAAGAATTATCTATATTTTAGTTGATTTTAGTTAATGCCACAGCACTTTTAAGTTTTTTTTTATTTCATAGAATTTAAATTGTGCAGCATTATTGAGTTCAAAATAAAACACTCTTTGAAAGAAGATTTCTAACAACACACAATTATAATCTTATAACCTATTAACTTTAGGTGTCAGGAACAAATATAGATTAACAATAATTAAGTATATTTTAGCTTCTTTCTGAGTGATTTTTGGAGGTTTTACTAATAGTACTTTTCTATATTTTTAACTTTATGCTTTCGTTCAAAAAGTACCTATAACTTGAAATAAGCTTATAACTGAAAATGGGAACTGGTACATGAGTTCTACCAGCTGAAACCAGTAAAAAAACTTCTTATTTTTGCTTTATACTTAACAGCAAATTTAAAAGTATTTGGAAACCTTTTTGATTTTTAGAGTTTAAGCAGGAGAACTGTTTCATTATTTATTTTGCAGTTGTAGGCTTTAAGTATGTTTAAGAAAATAAAAGTTAATTTCCACATACTAAAATACTATTAGCGACTTTATTTAAAATACTACTTAATACTGCTAACTTCAATCGCAATATATAAGTACTAAATAGTCCGTAAACTATTAATAGTAGGTAGGCTACTAAATGTAAATTGTTTAAGATTTTTTACTTCAAAACCCTTTTTAAAGTAGTTCTCTATAAAAACAATACCATAATCTATTTGATAGACCAGCAGGTTGTTTGAGGAGAAGAGATGTGCTTCAATATCTTATTCTATATCTTTTTTTTTGCAAAAATGTTCTTGTAAACTTGGTATGTAATTAGAGTTTATCCTACATAAAGCCTCTGCCGAACTATGTGTATAAAGGAACCTTTTTGCTTGAAATAATATATTGAAACAAATGCATCTTCTTCTGAAACACCCTGTATAATGGTGGCTTCCAAAAAGCGGAATTAAAGATGGTGGATGCGCCAGGATTCCTAAAACTATGCCTTTCCATTAACAGATGGCGCTGAAATATATAGCCAAGGTGTAACATGTCACTTTCCGTTCTATATGGGGATGTTTTGTGTATGTAATTTTCAGATCGATAATAAAGCATTACATTTCAACAAGCTCTCAATTTTGTTCAACTCTAAGTTGAAAGTTTCTGGAAACATTCTCGAAAAGTTGGCAAAAAATAAAAGATTTTTGCTCAATTCTGGATGTTTAAGTACTAATTTATCATTCTAGCCAGTGTCGAAATTTTCGTATTATATCCATTTACTTCCACAAGTTGCAAAACACAAAATTTTTTACATTTTTATTCGCAACATTAGCTTTAGCCTTTTATTTAAAAATTATTTATTGTTTGTACTCCAATGTGGTATACAAATTAGAAATTTCAAATAAAAGTCTCGATTCTTAGGTGGGTTGTAGACTATAAGGGTATGAAGAATGGTATGTATAAGCCAGTAAATGGTATCGAGAGTATTGACGTATCAAGAAACAAAACAAAGACTTTAGTGACCCAATAAGCAAAAGTGCCTAAGAGATTCTTTCTGTAAATTTTACACTAGAAGTTTCTGTTCTGCTTGGCCGTTCGTATCTCTATCTCTGGAGATCAACAATCAGTTAAACCACAAACTTAACATTACAAAATTGCTGGAATGGTGGTTTTTTGACTTGCTATTTAGGTCTAAACATATACTCGAATAAAGAAGTGCTGTTGGCACTCTTTTTCGACATTGAGGGAGCATTTGACAAAGCCAGAACAAACATCATTTGCGAATCCCTTAGAGCCCGGCCAACTCCAACACAGTTGGTAAGCTGGGTCAGATCGGCACTCCGCAACCGTAATGTTACGGCTTCTCTGGGAGATCACCGGAAGGAAATTGAGGTCGAGGGCGGCTGTCTACAAGTCAGCCAATCACCTCAACTATGGTGTCTCTTAATGGATGGTCTTTTGGAGAGGCTACAGGTCGAAGGATTCGGTACCAAACAAGCACATGCACCTCCTAGGAATGGTTGACAGTCCACTCTGCACCCACTGTGGGACAGGGGAAAAGGGGAAGGGTCGTCATACCACTTTCTGGGAGTGGTGAGGACTCATAGTGGTATGATATTTCACCACTCTGAGAGTGGTGACTTCTTTCTTTATCGAGAGGAGCTTTCGACTCTGAAATGGGACGTGATGGGATGAGGAAATGAGGGCCCTTATGGAGTAAGGGTGGGTGGACCGAGGGACTGTGAAAAGGGCCTCGCAAGGCTTCGCCCCCCCCCCCCTATTGTTTACTGCTACTGCTGCTAGGCCTAAACACAACTAATTTAAAGCTTTTCGAATAAAATAGTTGCGAAAGTATCATCTGTGGATGTTTGGTTTTAATTTGCTATTAATTGGTAGATGGGAAAACGAAACAGGTATATTTCATGTCACTAGCTCTAGATATCAACGATCAGTGAAACAAGAACTTTACATTAAAAACTTGCCAGAATGATGCATTTCTTAACGTCTTTTCGACATGTTCAGTAGTCTCATCATCATACATCATCAACACTACGGGATATCTTTACATTTTATGCAAACCCGAACCTTGCTTGCCTCGATCATTTTATTTAAATAAACGGCAGAATTTCCGATGGGTCCGATTTTTCCCTGGAAAAACTCTCAGACCAATCAAACTTTAAATTTAATCGACTGTAAATTTGGGCGCCGTTTTTTATTGCAAAAGGGCCTCGAAAACGCGGGCGAATATATCTCATGCGCCCCCGCAAGGTGACCCAGCAGGGCATAAATTTTAATTGCTCTTGTAACTTTAGATATATACGAGAGCACGAGAGAGGGGTACCCGGTTTTTGTTCGAGGATTTTAATTGCGCCAGCAACTACAGCAAGGGCCAATTTTTAACTTAAAGGAGTTTTTAGACGACCATTTAACAGCAATTGGGGAATTTTCTGCAAAACCGAGAATATGAGGCACAAGTAAAAGCCGACGGCGTCTCGCCCGAAATTTTACGAGAGCTGATGCAGATTTTATGTTTGATTTTTTACGACTTGAATCCTAAAAGAAAACGATCCCTCGGGACGCCAAATAAATTAATATCCTCCCCATTGGGGCTCGATTTCCCCGCTGATAACATTGATCATTTACTTTTACGACCTTATTTGCTAACGGTTTAAGAACGCAATACGTTCTGTTCATTGGAAAACGTCATCTAGAAGGCTTGACAGAAAAGAATGACATAATTAAAGTAAATGGACTTTTGATTATCCCTCCTTCTTTTCTTTTGACATTTCAAAGCCAACTACATGACGTTTTTAAATGAACTTCTCCTATAGTTATTGCACAGCAGCGGTCTGATTTATATGTAATTGCCTAGGGAAACAGTATTAACACAAATAATGTCTTACATCCTAAAACTGATTAATCTATGCACAGTAAACATGTAACACTGCTATATCCAAACACAAGAGCCAGAGCCTTTAGCCAATCACGTGGCAGCGATCTTCTAAGTACTTGGATTATGCAAATGGCCTCGATAATGCTCCAATGAGATCCTTTGAATGCAAAAATGTGCTCCAACTTAAACCTGCTAATAAAACGAACGCCTTTGGACTATTATCCGCACGTACTTCCTGCGGGAACAATGCATGTGTGAACCGGGCTTTAAATAAATAATCCTCTTGAAAGTGGATTGTGTGTAATTTAAACCGCGGTGCCAGAAAGTTTTGGGGTGGACGTGACGTGTGCAAGTGCATTGTACCGGTAACGTTTTGTCATCCCGGTTGATTTTGCTTTTTCAAGCAGAAAATTCTGCTGCAGCACTGCAAAGCTTAAGCATTTAGCAGTTTTTCACTTTTTTGCCGACTCAAATAAGAGAAGCCTACCCTCAACTTCGTGATTGTAATTAGCGTCTTCGAGTTGTATACACTGGGAAAGGTAGCAGGATTAGGACAAATATTACACTTCTTTATCGGAAAGTGGCCAACGTTTCGACTATTTATTTAGTCTTCCTCAGCGATATTTTCCACTAGAGATTTTGACATACATTGAACATGGTTAAAACCGTGAATTTGCTATGCATCGGTTGAAATATTTTCCTCCGTCAAGTGACGCACTGCCTCACCATTTATCATTATTTCCTCCAAGTCACACCCGAAAGACAGTACATTGGTCTTGGAAATATTAAGTGCCAGTCCGTGTCTTTCACACCACATTCTCACTTTTCCCAGATACTATGCCGAAGTATAGTTGCGTCATCCGCAAACAGGGTAAAACTACCCGAAATATCGATAGTTGCCAGATTATTAATATACAGGAGGAACAAGAGGGGGCCCAATACCGAACCCTGAGGAACCCTTCGAATCCGTCCATCTCGGCTCAGATATTTCCCTATTAAAAGTAACTGATTGTTTCCTGTGGGAGAGATAAGACTCAAACCATTTTCCCACGACAGAACCTGGTGATCCATGCAGTCAAAGGCTTCTAATAGTTCACACGATACTGCTGCAACCATCTCTCCATTGTTCAGGCCAGAATAAAGTCCATCCAAAACCCAAAAACCCAAAATTCCCGGGCTAAAACTAAATTGTTCCAATCTTAGAATCTCGAACTTAGTAAGAAACACGAACATGCTTCCCTTCACAAGCTTCCCAATCACCTTCGACAAAGTTGGTATCACTGCGATAGTTCTATAGTTTCCGGCTCCATGGCAGTCACCCTCCAGCGGCTTAACACGTCCCACATTAAGGCAAGATGGAAACTCGCCCTTACGAAGTGACATAAGTAGTTATAATGACGGGGTTCTGGGACACTTTGACCTTGAAGTCTACGTGAGCCCTAGTGTAAAAGGACGCCCGGGCCCCTAAATGCTGTTATTCTTGTCAAATGTGAGAGGCGTGACAAATGACATATGACAGATGACGTGTGACATAGTACAGGTGAGGTGTGACATATGACAGACTTGACACTTGTGAAACCTAGGTGAGGCTAGACAGGCAAGTTTAATTTTATTTCAAATTTCTATAATGAATAATATATCGCTTCTTGTCATAAAATGTGGTAAATAATTTGGGAAAAGTGATGCGGATGTAGGGGGAATTAAATGTTCTGGATATAGTGGTAAGTCTCGGAGTGTCTGAAGTCATTCTTTTGGATAGTGAATATCAATTTCGAAAATGTAACCAAATTCACTAGCTTGTGGAATGTTTGAATAATCCCCAAGTTGGTAAATGTCATCAACTCACGTAAATTCCCCTGTAGGCAATGGAAAGCTCATTGCTGCACCATATAGATTATTGACATCAAAATACATAATATATTTGGTAGGATCCTCAGAATTGTAGCTTGTTCCCATATAGTTATTATTAGCTTTACTATATTGATTTGAACATTGTAAGACACCACCACACGAGTACCCCTTTCAATAAACATAAACATATCAATGTCATCCAGTAAAGTTAAGTTTACATTCGTAATTTTTAGCATATTATCAAAAGCTAGTCCCTGTGGAGCTTCACATATCGATCCATCAAGTGGTTCTGGTCTGTTGCAATCATATAGATAAAATTAGAAACATGTCGGGGGGTTTTTAGCAATGTATTTAGTTAACAGCTTCTGTTGGTGTGTTTATGAGAAGTACTTTTTGCTTTCTACACAAAGAAAACTTTTATTTATTATATATATTATATTAACCTTTTTTTAAATCTACTTTACGAGTGACTTTTTTCCATTCCTAACTCACTCCTTATCACACAAACTAATCTCACCCCCAGGCCAGGGTGTTTTTTCTTGTCAGACCTCCGGCAGGCAATTGTTATGCGAACGACATATGAAGCGGTTTCTAGCCACGTACAAAAGCGTTTGCTAGGCAAAAGAGCAAAACGACGAACGAGGTCTTCCCCCATTAGCATACGTAAAAAGATAGCTACGACTGCGAGGGAAATCTGCCGGGACTTGGAGTGCTTGTTTGGCAAATTTGGCGCCAATTCACCGTCCACGAGTGTAGTTCTTGTCGTTTATATTCGCATCACAGGGACGGCCATTGCCGCCAAATCAAATCAGAATCCGCCATTCGCAGGACGAGAATATCAAGTAATCTCTTAGCCGTAGCTCGGGGGGTGATGGATCCGGCTTACAACCGAATTAAAGTTTGATAGCATAGGAGATTTGGGGAATTACGAAGGTATGCAGTTTTCTTCTCTCGCGGGCGGTCGAAGGGATTTCGATGATGAAATTTTTATTGCTTACTTTAGCCATTTACCTGTCTCCAGAAGTTTCGTATACGTATTCTTTCCGATTCGCTGGGTGCATGCGACGTGTTTCGCTTCAAATATATTGTAATTGAAGTCGGCTTTCGAATCGAGTCGATCAGAGAGGTGTCCCGACCAATAAGTTTAGAGATGAAATCTAATAAAACCAGTGGCTTTAATATACGGGTCAGAGAACGTTAATAGCTAGGCGAGCGAGAATCGGAATTGCTTCTCCAGAGCGCTGCTCTTTACGTTTTTAAAACGCCCCCTCTATCGCGAACATAATCGGCACTAAAGACGCCCGTTTCACCGCTTCATCCCCTATCTTAATAATTTCTTAATCCGCAATTTCGCCCGGCTTTAATATTTACTATCCGGGTCCGTCTCGGGTGCGTTCCCCAAATTGAGACACGTTTAGGGACAAATTTACAAAATCTGGGCACATTTCGGGTTCTTAATTTTTAATTAAGGTTTAAGGCACAAACAACCTCCTAGGGCTGAGTCTTTAAATTTTCAGCGCTGTTAAACTGGGTGAGGATTTAGAAAAGAATTGAGCCCTGATTACATATAAAAAGATGAAACTGCTCCTTGAGTTTCACGAGGTTGACGCAAATTAAATTTATAAAACATATTATACTTAGTACGGTTCAAAAATATAACCAAAGAGGGAGCACTGTAATAAAAAAAAACATTTGCACTCATAATTTAAAAAATTACAGTTAATAAGTTAGAAAACTCTCGACCCTGATCGTTCTATACTACAGACAAATTATACTTGATTGTGATAATTGATTGTTCGAGGTTATTAATTTTTAATTAAGGTTTAAGGTGTAAATTAACAACCTCCTGAGGCTAAATCTTAAAAATTTTCAGTGGTGTCAAATTGCGTGCGGATTCGGAAAAGAAAAGGGCGCTGATTACATATAAATAGATGAAACTGCTCTATGAGTCCCTCGAAATTGATGGAAATTATGTTTATAAAACATATTATACTCAGTATGGTTCAAAAATCTAACCAAAGAGAGAGTACTGTAATAAAAAAAAACATTTGAACATGTTATCATAATGTGAAAAATTATAGTTAATAAGTTTTAAAAACTCTCGGCCCTGATCGCTCTATACTACAGACCCTTTGTACTTAATTGTGATATTTGATTGTACCCGGTTCTTAATTTTTAATTAAGATTTAGGTTTAAGCAAAGAGGGAAAGGTAATCAGTAAATAAAAAGCATTTGCAATCGATATTATAATATGCAAAAATTACAGTCAATAAGATAGAAAACTCTCGGCTCTGATCGATCTATATTACGGACCAATCGTACATGATTGTGATAATTGATTGTTTCCAGTTCTTAATTTTTAATTAAGGTTTAAGGCGTAAATATATAACCTCCTGGGGCTAAATCTTTAAATTTTCAGTGGTGTCAAATTGGGTGCCGATTCGGAAAAGAATAAGACGCTGATTACATATAAATAGATAAAACTGCTCTATGAGTTCCACGAAATTGATGGAAATTATATTTATAAAACATATTATACTCAGTATGGTTCAAAAATCTAACCAAAGGGAGAGCACTGTAATAAAAAAAAACATTTGCACTTATTATCAAAATTTGAAAAATTATAGTTAATAAGTTTTAAAAACTCTCGGCCCTGATCGCTCTATACTACAGACCTTTTTTACTTAATTGTTATGCTTGATTGTACCCGGTTCTTAATGTTTAATTAAGGTTTAGGTTTAAGCAAAGAGAGAAAGGTAATCAGTAAATTAAAAGCATTTGCACTCGATATCATAATATGCAAAAATTACAGTCAATAAGATAGAAAACTCTCGGCTCTGATCCCTCTATATTACAGACCAATCGTACATGATTGTGATAATTGATTGTTCCCGGTTCTTAATTTTTAATTAAGGTTTAAGGCGTAAATAAATAACCTCCTGGGGCTAAATCTTTAAATTTTCAGTGGTGTCAAATTGGGTGCGGATTCGGCAAAGAAAAGGGCGCTGATTACATATAAATAGATGAAACTGCTCTATGAGTTCCACGAAATTGATGGAAATTATATTTATAAAACATATTATACTCAGTATAGTTCAAAAATCTAACCAAAGAGAGAGCACTGTAATAAAAAAAAACATTTGCACTTGTTATCATAATTTGAAAAATTATAGTTAATAAGTTAAAAAAAACTCTTGGCCCTGATCGCTCTATACTACAGACCCTTTGTACTTAATTGTGATATTTTATTGTACCCGGTTCTTAATTTTTAATTAAGGTTTAGGTTTAAGCAAAGAGGGAAAGGTAATCAGTAAATAAAAAGCATTTGCACTCGATATCATAATATGCAAAAATCACAGTCAATAAGATAGAAAACTCTCGGCTCTGATCGCTCTATATTACAGACCAATCGTACATGATTGTGATAAGTGATTGTTCCCAATTCCTAATTTTTAATTAAGGTTTAAGGCGTAAATAAGTAACCTCCTAGGGCTAAGTCTTTAAATTTTCAGTGGTGTCAAATTGGCTGCGGATTCGGAAAAGAATAGGGAGCTGATTACATGTAAAAAGATGAAATTCTCTTCTCTGAGTTTTAAGGAATTAATGCTAATTACATTTGTAGAACATATTGACCTTACCAAAAAAGGAAATAAAAACCTACTTGCACTCGATATCATAATATGCATAATTACAATCAATAAGTTAGAAAACTCTCGGCCCTGGTCGCTCTAGACTACAGACCAATTGTACTTGATTATGATATTTGATTGTACCCGGTCCTTAATTTTTAATTCAGGTTTAAGGCATAAATAAACAGCTTTCTGGGGCTAAATCTTTAAATTTTCAGTGGTGTCAAATTGGGTGTGGATTTGGAAAAGAATGGGGCGATGGCTACATGTATAAAAATAAATCTCTGTTCTCTGAGTTATAAGAAATTGATGCAAATTAGATTTTTACAACATATTAAACTTAGTGTTATTCAGAAACCTAACCAAAGAGAGAAAGGTAATCACTAAATAAAAAATATTTGCAGTCGATTTCATAATATGCAAAATTACAATCAATAAGTTAGAAAACTCTCGGCCCAGATCGCTTTATACTTCGCACCAATTGTAATCTATTGTAATATTTTATTGTACTCGGTTCTTAACCCTTACCTAAGGTTTAAAGGCGTAAATAAACAACCTTATAGGACCAAATCTTTAGATTTTCAATGGCGTCAAATTAGGCGCGGATTCCGAAAAGAATAGGACGCTGATTACGTGTAAAAAGATGAAAGTCTGTTCTCTCAGTTTTAAGAAATTAACGCAAATTTAATTTGTAGAACATATTCTTTCCAAAGAGGGAAAGCTAATCAGTAAATAAAAAATATTTACACTCGTTATCAGTCGAGTGTAAATTTGACTGATAAAACGATAATAAATAACAAATATTTTCACTTGATATCATAATATACAAAATTACAGTCAATAAGTTAGAAAACTCTCAACCCTGATCGATCTATACTACATACCAATTGTACTTGATGGTGATATTTCATTGTACCCGGTTCATAATTTCTAATTAATGTTTAAGGCATAAATAAACTACCTTCTAGGACTAAATCTTTAAATTTTCAGTAGTTTCAAATTGGCTGCGGACTCCGAAAAGCATAAGGCAGTGATTACATGTAAAAAGATGAAGCTCTGTTCTTTGAGTTTTAAGAAATTAATGCATATTGAATTTTTAGAACATATTAAACTTAGTATTATTCAGAAACCTAACCAATGAGGGAAAACTTGTGACGTTTTCTTCTGAAAGCTAAGCTAGGATTAAACCCAAGGTCGGTGAAAAATTACAACTTTGATGTTTTTTTGCCTAAAATTAAGGTAAAAAGCGGTGAAGGATGACTCAAAGTGTGAAAAAATCCAAATTAAGAATTTCTCGATAAATTCAGCTTAGACTTATGGTCGAGATGGGTTAAAACGTGACATAAGGTGTCTACAATTTCAAATTTAGAGTCTTTGACGAAGTTCAGATTAGGATTAGGACCAAAAGAAAAATTTTCACAGAGAATTTTCACACAGCATCTAAATAATGCAAAGTTGGAGTCTTCGGAGAAATTCAGGTTAGAAGCAGGACTAAATTCGATTAAAAACTACCCAACTGATCTCAAAATGACACTTTTAATGTTTTTGCCTAAAATTAAGGAAAAATTACTGTGTCTAAAGATGCAAATTCAGAGATTTTGGACACATTCAGGTCAGGATTAAAATAAAATTTGTTAAAACATGACACAAGGCATCTAAACATGCAACTTTAAAGTTTTTGGAGGAATTGAGTTAAAATTAGGATTAAAATCGATTAAAAATTAACCGCCTTATCTATAAAAATAAACTTCAAAGTTTTATGGGAAAGTTAGGCTAGGATTGAGCCCAAAATCGGTAAAAAATGACAATTTTGATGTTTTTTTGCCTAAATTAAGGTAGAAAGCGGAGAAAAATGACTCAAGGTGTGTAAAAATTCAAATTAAGAGTTTCTCGACAAATTCAGGTTAGAATTAGGGTCCAAATGGGTTAAAACGTGGCATAAGGTGTCTAAAAATGCAAATTTGGAATCTATGGTGATTAGGATCAAAAGTGGTTAAGAATTTTCAGGATGCATCCAAAAAGTGCAAATTTGGAGTCTTTGGAGAAATTCAGGTTAGAAGCAGGACTAAATTCGATTAAAAACTACCCAACTGATCTCAAAATGACACTTTTAATGTTTTTGGCTAAAACTAAGGAAAAATTACTGTGTCTAAAGATGCAAATTCAGAGATTTTGGACAAATTCAGGTCAGGATTAGAATAAAATTTGTTAAAACATGACACAAGGCATCTAAACATGCAATTTTAAAGTTTTTGGAGGAATTGAGTTAAAATTAGGATTAAAATCGATTAAAAATTAACCGCTTTATCTAAAAAAATAAACTTCAAAGTTTTATGGGAAAGTTAGGCTAGGATTAAGCCAAAAATCGGTGAAAAATGAAAATTTTGATGTTTTTTGCCTAAAATTAAGGTAAAAGGCGGAGAAAAATTACTCAAAGTATGTAAAAATTCAAATTAAGAGTTTCTCGGCAAATTCAGGTTAGAATTAGGGTCCAAATGGGTTAAAACGTGACATAAGGTGTCTGAAAATGCAAATTTGGAATCTATGGTGATTAGGATCAAAAGTGGTTAAGAATTTTCAGGAAGCATCCAAAAAGTGCAAATTTGGTATCTTTGGAGAAATTCAGGTTAGAAGCAGGACTAAATTCGATTAAAAACTACCCAACTGATCTCAAAATGACACTTTTAATGTTTTTGGCTAAAATTAAGGAAAAATTACTGTGTCTAAAGATGCAAATTCAGAGATTTTGGACAAATTCAGGTCAGGATTAGAATAAAATTTGTTAAAACATGACACAAGGCATCTAAACATGCAATTTTAAAGTTTTTGGAGGAATTGAGTTAAAATTAGGATTAAAATCGATTAAAAATTAACCGCTTTATCTAAAAAAATAAACTTCAAAGTTTTATGGGAAAGTTAGGCTAGGATTAAGCCCAAAATCGGTGAAAAATGACAATTTTGATGTTTTTTTGCCTAAAATTAAGGTAAAAGCGGAGAAAAATGACTCAAAGTGTGTAAAAATTCAAATTAAGAGTTTCTCGACAAATTCAGGTTAGAATTAGGGTCCAAATGGGTTAAAACGTGACATCAGGTGTCTAAAAATGCAAATTTGGAATCTATGGTGATTAGGATCCAAAGTGGTTAATAATTTTCAGGAAGCATCCAAAAAGTGCAAATTTGGAGTCTCTGGAGAAATTCAGGTTAGATGCAGGACTAAATTCGATTAAAAACTACCCAACTGATCTCAAAATGACACTTTTAATGTTTTTGCCTAAAATTAAGGAAAAATTACTGTGTCTAAAGATGCAAATTCAGAGATTTTGGACAAATTCAGGTCAGGATTAGAATAAAATTTGTTAAAACATGACACAAGGCATCTAAACATGCAACTTTAAAGTTTTTGGAGGAATTGAGTTAAAATTAGGATTAAAATCGATTAAAAATTAACCGATTTATCTAAAAAAATAAACTTCAAAGTTTTATGGGAAAGTTAGGCTGGGATTAAGCCCAAAATCGGTGAAAAATGACAATTTTGATGTTTTTTGCCTAAAATGAAGGTAAAAACGGAGAAAAATGACTCAAAGTGTGTAAAAATTCAAATTAAGAGTTTCTCGACAAATTCAGGTTAGAATTAGGGTCCAAATGGGTTAAAACGTGACATAAGGTGTCTAAAAATGCAAATTTGGAATCTATGGTGATTAGGATCAAAAGTGGTTAAGAAGTTTCAGGAAGCATCCAAAAAGTGCAAATTTGGAGTCTTTGGAGAAATTCAGGTTAGAAGCAGGACTAAATTCGATTAAAAACTACCCAACTGATCTCAAAATGACACTTTTAATGTTTTTGGCTAAAATTAAGGAAAAATTACTGTGTCTAAAGATGCAACTTCAGAGATTTTGGACAAGTTCAGGTCAGGATTAGAATAAAATTTGTTAAAACATGACACAAGGCATCTAAACATGCAACTTTAAAGTTTTTGGAGGAATTGAGTTAAAATTAGGATTAAAATCGATTAAAAATTAACCGCCTTATCTAAAAAAATAAACTTCAAAGTTTTATGGGAAAGTTAGGCTAGGATTAAGTCCAAAATCGGTGAAAAATGACAATTTTGATGTTTTTTTGCCTAAAATTAAGGTAAAAGCGGAGAAAAATGACTCAAAGTGTGTAAAAATTCAAATTAAGAGTTTATCGACAAATTTAGGTTTGAATTAGGGTCCAAATGGGTTAAAACGTGACATAAGGTATCTAAAAATGCAAATTTCGAATCTATGGTGATAGGATCAAAAGTGGTTAAGAATTTTCAGGATGCATCCAAAAAGTGCAAATTTGGAGTCTTTGGAGAAATTCAGGTTAGATGCAGGACTAAATTCGATTAAAAACTACCCAACTGATCTCAAAATGACACTTTTAATGTTTTTGCCTAAAATTAAGGAAAAATTACTGTGTCTAAAGATGCAAATTCAGAGATTTTGGACAAATTCAGGTCAGGATTAGAATAAAATTTGTTAAAACATGACACAAGGCATCTAAACATGCAACTTTAAAGTTTTTGGAGGAATTGAGTTAAAATTAGGATTAAAATCGATTAAAAATTAACCGCTTTATCTAAAAAAATAAAATTCAAAGTTTTAAGGGAAAGTTAGGCTAGGATTAAGCCCAAAATCGGTGAAAAATGACAATTTTGATGTTTTTTTGCCTAAAATTAAGGTAAAAAGCGGAGAAAAATGACTCAAAGTGTCAAATTAAGAGTTTCTCGACAAATTCAGGTTAGAATTAGGGTTCAAATGGGTTAAAACGTGGCATAAGGTGTCTAAAAATGCAAATTTGGAATCTATGGTGATTAGGATCAAAAGTGGTTAAGAATTTTCAGGAAGCATCCAAAAAGTGCAAATTTGGAGTCTTTGGAGAAATTCAGGTTAGAATCAGGACTAAACTCGATTCAAAATTACACATCTGGTCTAAAAATGACAGTTTTGATATTTTCCATTAAGGTTAAAGCAAGAAAAAATGACTCAGTTTCAAAAATTATCTAAAAATGCAAATTAATAGTTTTTGGACAAACTCCGGTTCAAATTAGGTAGAGAGAGTGAAAACAAAATGGGTTAAAACAAAACACAAGGCATTTGAAAATGCAATTTTGGAGTTTTTGAAGAAATTCGTTTAACATTAGGACTATTCGTAAAATCAAATAAAAAATACTCAATACGTTTAAAATGCAGATTCAAAGTTTCTGGGCAAATTCAGGTCAAGATTGGGTTCAAAAGTGGTTAAAAAATTACACAAGGTGCTTAAAAACACCAATTTGTAGTCTTTGGGGAAAACCAGGTTAAAAGTAGGGCAAAAATTTCACATATGTAAAAAATGACTCACAGCACGTAGAAATACAAATTTGGGGTTAGAGAAATTCAAATTATTGCCGAAATTAGTTAAACATTCCTCAAAGAGCCTAAAAATGCAAACTAAAAGTTTTTGGAAAAACTTAGGTTAGGTTTAGCGCCCAAAGTGTTTTCGCTTTCCTTTTGCAAAGAAGGAAAGCTAATCAACAAATAAAAAATATTTGCACTGAATATCATAATATGCAAAATTACAGTCAATAAGTTAGAGTACTCTCGGCCCGCATGGCTCGCTATATTATAAGCCAATTATACTTGTTTGTCATATTTGTACCTGGTTCTTGGCCGTGATTACATACAAAAAGATGAAACTCTATTATTTGATTTCTACGAAATTGATGCAAATTAAGTTTACAAAACATAATAAACTTGGTATTGAACAATTCGCTAATGCTTCCATAGCTAGAAGGAAATAGAGTTGAACGAAGTTGAAATGCACTAAGCTTGCAACTCATTATATTACGTTTGTGAGTACTGATTATTTACAAATATTTACAAAGGATATCTTTAAGATAGAGCCTGGAACTCTTGTTTTTGAGTTTTATGAAATGGATGCATTATAAAGTTAATGAGTTATAAAATTCTCGGCCCTTATCGATCTATATTACAGGCCAATTGTCCTTGGTTTCGATATTTGATTGCACCTCAGCCCCCAATTTGATCGGATTAGGAGCTCTAAAAGGATAAAAGCGGATCGTTTAAGTCTGAAACGTTCCAATTTGAAAACTTTTTCCTGCCAGGAGCTTATTACGGCGAAAGATTGGACGCAGAGACATTCGCCCATAAAACTTTTTATAACAAGTCGTAAACAGCCATTAGGGGCCCCCTCTTTAATAAAAAAAATTAATCCCAGCCAGCTATGTATAGCCTGTTGTCATTTTTCCGACCGGAAACGGTGGCGACGCTCATGGCGACGTATAATAATTATTATTCTTTTGAAATCCTGCCTGTTGACGATGGAAATTAGAAAATCGTTTTTATCCAATTTGGTGTGTTTTTTTTAGCAAATCTCCGATTTACATCCAAATTACTAACAATATTTATTGCGAGATCTTTTGATATACTATATTAGATGCGACTATAGTGGGTGCATATTAATTAGAAATTGTTAATCAAATGTGCACTGCTCCACTCTAACGTAGCAATTCGCCATTCGTGTACACATAACGAATTACATTAGCCTGGCAGTTATAACAGGAACAAGTGGGGGTGTAACCGCGATTATAAATTCCCAATTTAACCGGAGACATGGATTTATGTAACTGGGTTTCGGCTTTGGATTCGAACGGTTGAAGATTACATGCGTTTGTGCGGAATTAAATGGTAAACGCGTGTAATGGGAAGTGCAGAGATGAGTTTTAGCAGCATCAGAATTTTCTTTAGTACGTATGTTAACAGACACAATTGGAAAGGGACACCTAGCAGATATGGACAGAGCCAACAAATGTCGATATTTCCCGAAAAGTAGATCCCCTTCAAAGGTTCCCATGACGTCATGATCGTCGTCTCATACAAGTAGTTTCAGAAAACCTTCGAGCTAGGTCAGCTAAGGAGCCTTAGGGCTCTAGTTAGGAGATAGGTATAAGATCGATTGGATTGAAAATAAGAAATAATAAAAATAATGACAGTGGCAAGTGTTTTGCAATAGTTTGACGTAAAACGTCATGACCTCACCGGGACATTACTTCTACCAGAAGTCGTCATCTCGGTAACTATTAAAGGCTAAATTAAAAATAACAGTCGAATGTAGAGGTTAAGAGCGGCACTCGGAGACGTCCGGGAGAGAAAACACAATAGTTGATATATATAATAAAGTGGCCCTTAAAAGCACTCATTTATCCCTAAGACTCCCATCAACAGCATATTTACGCTACAAGTCTCGGCCAACAGAATTTAGACCTCAGTTCAAACGTTAGCTTAATGGTCATAAGCTGTCCTCAAAGCTCATATTATAGCTGGACCGACCGGCGGCGGCGGTTATGCAAAACTTCCATTATTCGGTTGCAGATATCTGACAGATGGACCGCCGGAAAGGGCCTTTTTATTTCGCATTTAAGTGGTGGAACGAGGTCAGCAGGAATCCCGAATATTTCATATCCCGAAAACGAATAACCGGCCACCTCTCCGCAGTGTCTATTGAAAAATAATGGTCCGATTCGGATTTTTTTGAGACCCAAAGGGAGCGTATTATTTCTAGTTTCATTTCCATAAAAGGCTATAAGGCTTTTTTGCACGGAACGCATACGAAACCGGCCGCATAAAGGGCGGTGGTGAATGGCGGCAATCGGAATGGGTTCGGGGGCTGTTATTGGAACTTACTTTTATTTATAGCCCAATAAAGCTTTTATGCATGCTCAAAGCCGCTGTGACCACGTCAAATATTTCAAATCATTGGATTACTTTAATTTCACACCACAACTGACTTTTTTAATGTATCCTAATTTTAACAGCAAAAATGATCTGAATATCTAGTGACTGGGACATCTTTTTAAAAAAGGTTTCACAGCAAGGTTGATTTCCTGATATAAAGCACATGACAGTGGTAGGTTATAGTTTTTCGAAGGACTGCAATGCTTATAGTTGGTACGGAAACCACTTGACACAAGTCAGCAATACTAAAACTAAATAAAAGTCCCTTAGTTACCTATATGTCTTAAAACAAGGTTATAGCACCGTCTATGCAACTAAATATATATGTGCAAGTGGCTCCATCAAACGGCGGCTGGTTCCACAAAGACAGTGAGACAGTGAGACAAATCGTAAAGTGTACTGTGGTAAAGGGAACCAAAGCAGATTTCCGCCGAAGTTGTCACTTCCCACAGATAGATGGCCGAGATTTCGCACCTATATCGTCTGTGTGCAACAAACTGTCACGAGTTAGTTTAACGGTTCGAAGATTATTCTTTTTAAAAAAAATTATTTATTATGCCCTAAAGGCGGCTACAATACAACTGAACTATTTTACAGCTTGAACAATACATTTATACGAAGAGTTCCTGTGGGAAATGCAACATTGTTGTTTATAATAATGAGACTGAAGTCTCAGCAGTTAATTATGGTTAACTTGCATTTACCTTGGATATAACTCCTCCCCTCTTAGATGGAATCACTCAGTTTGACAAGGGTGATTCCATAAAAATCGAAAATTTAAAATTATTACAATAATTAGCAATGCAATTTATAAAAATGCAAGTTTAAGCGAACAACTATATAAGCAACAAAAGCAAATAAGCAAAGAAGCTCTGTTAAGAAATTTACGTTTTCAAAAAATTTCTTCTTCTTGAATTTCTTCTTTCTTCTTTGAGTTTCTTTTTAATTGTAAACACTTTCTTTGGGCAAAATATATAGCACAAATTATGCCCAAAATGTAAAGGGTAATTGTCCATGCACTGATACGATTTACATACACATTACTGGAGATATCTTCAATGGCTTCTCTTTGTTTCTGTAGTTTATGCTGCAAGTCGAGGGTAGCTTCCAGATTAATGATATCTAGTTCCATAGAGGGTGGACTGTACTCTAAAGGCTGTTGGCTCTGTACTTGAGTGAAGTTTAGCTGCGGTAACGGCACTGCTTCAAAGGGTAACTTGCTTGGTTGGAAAGTTTCCAAAGTTAAGGATTGTAGCTGCAACTTGCAAGACTTGGGAACTTCCACTAAGTAACTTCCAAATAAGGGTGTTGTTTCCTTAAGGGTTTGACAACTGCTGGTGCTTACTATGCGTGAGGGTACAGTGACCATCTATTGGCCTAATGTTAATATTAGGACACATGTATTCGTTCAGTAGCATTTCTTGGCAATGAGTTTCCATGAAGGCATATCTGGCTTCGCTTATAGCTAGAAAGATTTATGTGGAATATTGATATAGAACGATTTTCCATTTGGGATCGGAAGTGGATACACATTAAAATACTGATACACTTCTCGCTCAACAAGAGGAAGTTCTAGTATGAATATTATATTAAGATCTTTTTGAAAACATTTAATTTTAATAATTTTTTCAAATGCCAAAATGTTTTCGTTTTCCACTGATAATGGTAACTTATAGTTTTCGAGTTTATTTTCTAGGCCTTTTATTTCATGGAGAAGTTTTTTAGGGTCAATTATTGAATTGTGCAGTGTATCTAGTTTAGCAAAAGTTACGGCAACTTCAATTTTATTCAAGATGCTATATATTGACTGATACATTAAAGTGATTTGGTTTATAATAGTAAAAGTCAAAAAATACGCTCTTAAATCATGTCCATGCTTGAGAGTTTGTTCTTTTTGTATTATTCGTGATTTCAAGATTACATTATGTGTGATATTAGATACCATTTTCTGAAATCGGTCAATTGTTGATTCCATTATAGAAATTTGATGAATTTGACTAATTTTTAGTTTGTTTTGGTTGTCCTGTAAAATTTTCATTTTTAAGAAAATTTCTTCAGAGTCATTTTGGTCTAAGTTTCCGGTTATACTCTTTATGAATGAGCCAAGTGGATTGAAAAGTCCTCTCTTCTTTCTATATGAGTTTAACGAATAAGAAGGGACTATTTGCGTTAATAAACTTTCTATGCGTTTCTCCAGTGTATGCAAAGTAACAAGCGAGTTTGTGTACTCTATGTATAATGAGCTATCATTAATTGTTAGTGAAAGTGCATTGGTCTTGATTTTTAGTGAATAGTACTGGCTTATTACTTGGGATAGATTAAAGGGTTGCATAAAGGACCAGTGACTGGATACCATTTTTGAAATTCCCATTTTAAATGGAAGGGTTCCAGGGTAGCTGTTAAGGTCATGGAACTTTATATCTGTCCCGAAGATCCAGCACCATCTGTAACAATGGGCTTTATTTTAGTTTCTTTTATGTGAATTACTTCTTTAGTTTATGTTTTTGGGTTATGAATTCGAATATTATTATTTTCTAAAATTTCTAACAAGATAAAAGGTCCAAGGTATTTGTTTTTAACTTTGCTTGCTCTATTATCAAGTTTTTTATATACTTGACAACCTATGGTTAGGTTTGAGGGTGTTTTGGTTTTATTAATTTTATTTATAACTTTTTCTTTTGCCTCTGCGGTGTCATGAGATATTTGGCTATAGAGGGCTTGAGCATTAGTTTTGTGAGAATTTACATACTCTGTATAGACGTGAGATGAGACAAGGTTCATGGGGTCTCTTGAATCTGTATGACCTAACACTAATTCGAAAGGGGTAAAATTAGTGGCTGAATGGATAGTACTGTTATAGGCTATGACAGCATAAGGCATAAGCTTAGTTACGTCAGAGTGTGGGTCTGATTCTTTTAAAATTCGAATCTGTTCAATTAATGTTGAATGTAGTCTTTCGACAGGAGAGTTCGAATCATAATGATAAGGGGTAGTAAAATTAATGTGAATGTTGTGGGCATTTAAAAGTCCTTTAACAACTTCATTTTTAAATTCGGCTCCGTTGTCAGAGACAATTTGTTGGGGAACACCAAAAAATTGAAAGAAATGGATCATTTGATCTGCACATGAAACTGCGCTACCAGAATACGGTAATGCCTGGGCACCTTTGGAGAATTTGTCCAAAAAGGTTATGAATTTTTGTTTTCCTACAATAAAGGTATCAATGTGAACTATTTCGAATGGTTTCTTAGGTGTTTCAGTGAGAATCAGGGGTTGATTAGGGGGTTTTCTGTCATATTTGGTTCGTTGGCAAATTGGGCAATTATTAATGTAATTGGTAACATCATTTTTTTAATGATTTCCAATAATAATTGGCTTTTAGGAACTTATAAGTTTCTTCGATTCCTCGATGATTTGTTTTGCCTTCGAGTCTCTATTTAATCATTAGCTCTCGTTCGTCAGGTTCTACATTATTTACAAGTTTAGAGCATTCTATTAATTTAAGATTTCTGAAATGATTATTCATTCTGAAAATATACTCTTAGTTCTTTGGAGTAAAAGTAAATGTAAGTAGTTTTTTCAGTTAAATATTCTTTCAGAAATTTTGTTATGACGTCACAGTTAGTTGGTAATGTTGCGTGAATTATGATGTTTCCATCAAAGTTTTCTCGATTTACTTTTTGATATTTATCGTGGGGTGACTTTTTAATTAGAAACCGAACTTTTTTATTATTTACAATTTCGTCTAACATAGTCATGTTGTTAAAATTGTCGACAGCGTCTGTACTATGGACAGTCTGAAATGAAGTGGATTTATTGTCGGAGTCAGAGTTTACTATCTGTTGATTATTTTGTGGTTTATTAGGGGGCGTAACTTGTATATCTGAAATTATATTTATTGGTGGGTAATTTCCATCTGGAATTTGATTTCTTTCAAGTAGTTCATTAACGGCGTAGTCAAGTTGTGGTTTGGTCTCGTGACAAAATCCGAACTTTTCTTTTCCTCCCCTGTCAGGTAGTTACTCTATCGAGTTTAAAGTGGACACCTAAAAAATGGCGGCGATATCCGCCAAAAGTGGTCAAAGTCAAAGTTGAGAATTGAGAAAAAATTCGTACGTAATACCCCCCCCCCCCCCTTGGAGATTTTCAAAAAAACTTCGGATTTTTTTTGCTGCTTTTGATCCTAATGGCACGTTTGCAATTCCCTGAGAATATAACAAACTCAATTGGAACGGAATTAACCTCTAAAGAGCTTTTTTTTAAAAATGGTCCTAGAACTCGATTCTAAAAGTGCCTAAAAATCGATCTCCGAAGGGGTCTCTCTCCGGAAATATTGCACCTACTGAACTTCTGGTAGTGGTAGGTGAAAGAGGGCATCACGAAGAGGACAACACAGTTGGATTCACTTTAATAGGTCCAGTCGTTCTCAAGTTACAGGCGGTCAAAGTTGAGAATTGAGTAAAAAGTCGTAATACCCCCCCCCCCTTTGGAGATTTTCAAAAAAATTTCGGATTTTTTTTTGCTGTTTTTGATCGAAGTGACACGTTTGCAATCCCCTGAGAGCATAACTAACTCAATTGGAATGGAATTAACCTCTAAAGAGCTTTTTTTAAAAAAATGGTCCTAGAACTCAATTCTAAAAGTGCCTAAAAATCGATCTCCGAAGGGGTCTATCTCCGGAAATATTGCACCTACTGAACTTCTGGTAGTGGGAGGTGAAAGAGGGCATCACGAAGAGGACAACACAGTTGGATTCACTTTAATAGGTCCAGTCGTTCTCAAGTTACAGGCGGTCAAAATTGAGAATTGAGTAAAAAGGCGTAATACCCCCCCCCCCTTTGGAGATTTTCAAAAAAATTTCGGATTTTTTTTTGCTGTTTTTGATCGAAGTGACACGTTTGCAATCCCCTGAGAGCATACCTAACTCAATTGGAATGGAAGTAACCTCTAAAGAGCTTTTTTTAAAAAAATGGTCCTAGAACTCAATTCTAAAAGTGCCTAAAAATCGATTTCCGAAGGGGTCTATCTCCGGAAATATTGCACCTACTGAACTTCTGGTAGTGGGAGGTGAAAGAGGGCATCACGAAGAGGACAACACAGTTGGATTCACTTTAATAGGTCCAGTCGTTCTCAAGTTACAGGCGGTCAAAGTTGAGAATTGAGAAAAAGGTCGTAATCGAGTTCAAAGTGGGCATATAAAAAATGGCGGCGATATCCTCCAGAAGTGACGTCACCTGACTTCTTACGTCAAATAATTAGAAATGTGTTTCGTCAATTGATGTACCTACTGTGACGGTGAAATTACGTCGTGGGTACTTTAAAAATGGCGGACTTCCGGCCAAAAAACGGGACCATTTTTAGGGGAATATCGGTATTGGTTTGCTCTCATTTTTATGGATTTTTAGTTGAGCTAAACCATGAGAAAGACGTTTTGAGAAAAAATTAATTCAACAAGTGGAAAGGCTAATTTGTGAAAATTACCAAAACATGTGTGTTAAAATGTTTTGAATGGAGAGTAAAAACAAAACAGGAAATAAGACAATTTGAGAAGCATTAATTTAATATTACTAAATAATGATTTAATTTAATAAAAACAGAAAGAAAATAGAATTAACGAGCTTAATATGTCTAAAAATATGTTAAAACAAGAAATAAACGAAGAAAAATTGTAAGTAAAAAAAAACACTATATTATGTATAAATAACATTATTAAATATATAAACGCTGTATTAAGTACCTCCATCGAGTTCAAAACGCAATTTCCCCATGACTCAAACACTGGACACCTAAAAAAATGGCGGCGATATCTGCCAAAATTGACGTCACCTGCCATTTTACGTCAAATAATTAGAAATCGTGATTGATCAGTTGATGTACTGTGACGATAAAACTAGTCGTGGGTACTTTAAAAATGGCGGATTTCTGGCCAAAAAGCGGGACCATTTTTAGAGAAATATCGGTATTGGTTTGTTCTGTTCGTATCTTCTAGGTCATTGGTCTACACTTTACATTACCTAGCAATACATCAAACGTCAATGTTATTATTTGACATTGTTGTCCCTTCGATCGCATTACTCTATATACAGAAGGTACTCGAAAAATCCTCTCATCAATTAAAAGAAGGATGAAATGCCCCGAAATGGAGCGTTTTTGGTCGAATTGGCAATACTGGATGACATTGACGCTGTCTTTATTTTGCCTAGCGACATTGGAGTGGAGAACGGATTGCCGTCGCCCTTGTGCTTGTGTTGAATAAGGATGCCAAGATGCACGTACTCATCATATTTTGTAAAGCGATGACCCGTATTAAGATTTTATTCGGCGGCACTTTCAATTCACCTTTTTTGACGTTGAGTGACGAAATTATTAATTTCTTAATTTCATTTCCTTCTCCTAACTTGCTTCATGTCTGATTTATGGGGTTGGTCCAGACCTGATTTTGTTACTACTTTTGCTAATTTTAACTTCAGTTATTAAGTATTTATCTGCAATTCGTTTCATCTGGTGAATTGATTTCTCTGATTGGCCATGTGAGACGTGACTTAATCCCATCTTTCCTCGTGGGTTAGCACACTTAATTTTCCATTCCACTAGACAACTTACACCCCTTTGATAAACTTGATTTGTTTTCGCATTTTGTTTAACTTCTTTTTATAGACCTTTTTTCTTTATTCAGGACTTTTCCAGAAGAAAAGCCGTGGCAACAGCTTATTACCAAAACATAAAACGTACTTGTTTCAACTTCTCTCGTTTCTCCTAAAGAAACTACAATATTTTGTCTTTATCTTGACATCAGGTTATTCTAGAAAGAGATTAGTAGAAAAAAGAATGTTGGACATTTTGACAACAGAGCCTATTCTGTGTCTAGTAATACAAAGCCTCTGCTCACTCTGCAAAATAAAATAAATGACATCCATATGCATGCTTTGAGTGAGTACCTACTGGCAACGTTTTACATTAAATGAGCATTGAAATAATAACTGAGACATTCGAGTGCTTATTGTTCACATTTAAACTAAAGCACTTTTCTGGGTATAATGGTGTTCCGCCGTGCAGCGATCCACTGACGAATAAAAGGCAATTTAACCGCTTTAATGTCAGATAATTTATTTTCTCCAGGAATTCCGGCTGTGTACAGTTTAAAGGAGCTTTATTCTCCCCCATCCGGACGGGAAATCGACGGCGTCCCTCTAATTTTTTCCGTCGTTAAACACTCTTAAATTTCCTAAAGCGAATAATTAGAACCGACCAGTACAAAAATATACAGTTTCTAGTTTCCAGACCGAAATCCTCTCGTATATCAATCGGGTTTCCGGACTGTCGGAAAAACGAGCTTTAGCCAGTGGCATATGAGAGCTGTAAATTCGTTTCTCGGAGAATAATGAGCACCGTCCTGTATAATATGGCAATAATTATTATCCAGGGATATTGTCATCAGTAATAAACTGGAAGCTGGATTTGAATACCAACGATAGGAACGTCGACAATAATGGAAAGAGCTTTGACGAAATTGAGTTTCTATTTCTGGCGTTCTGCCTTTCTCCTTCTAATTAGCCTTTATACTTTGAACGAGCCGTCTCAATTTGTTATAGAGTCTGTAAGAAGAAATAATTTCAGGGAACGATAAAGGGAACAAACAATAAGTAATTCTAGAAGGAGCTTTGTTTGGAATTATGAAGGTTTACGCTCCCTTGACGTTAATAACACTTAAAGGTGACGTTACGCCACAAAGCAAAGGGTTTGTCTTCACTTTACATTGCGTTATGAGTCAAGTGCTGATAATTCACCATGGCATTTAAATTTTGTTAATTATGATAACTTATACTGATATAATGTATACAAGAAGATTTATAGTGGTTTAAGTGTTAATTTTAAGGGATTTAAGTGTTGTTAAGTTAAGTAGCCACCACAAACTTAAAAACTATGAAATACTCCTCCCCCCAGGCATACTGTCCATACTTAACTTTTGCTTGGCCCAAGATTTTTTCCAGTCCAATGGGAAATTTTTCAAGCAGAGGGATGGCTTCACAATGGGAAGCTGCTTATCACCCTTTCTTGCAGAAGTATATATAGACTTTCTTGAAAACAATTTAACACTCACCAACAAGAATACAGAAATTATCTATTGGTTCAGGTATGTCGACCTCCTGAAGGGGCTGGTTTCTTGTTGGAGAAACTCATTAATATCCATCCTAGAATTAAATTTACATTAGAGGTTGAACATGAAAACTCTACTAACCTGGAGTTTGATTTTATCGGAAGCCCACCCAGACAGACCACGCCATTCCGATTAACGGAAAACATAAAAGACATTTTCGTCGTATTTTTTTTTTTAAATCTTTGTGTTCAAATATATTTTCTAAAGTCAAAATAATTTTAGTTGCTTATTTTCATCGCCCATTGGTAACTGTGATTGTTTTTTGCTTACATTTGTAGCCTTGATAAAGACCGTAATATACGGTCGAAACGTCGGCGATTTGAAAATTGAATAAAGTTGCTATTTCGTCCCCAACCTGCTAATCCACCTTCGTACTATTGCTATTGGGACGCTAAACACTTGGAATTAATCTATAATTTTTAGGTTAAACTTAAAACAGCACCGGATAATTTTCTTATAATTTTATGTTTTGAGACCGACATTATTCATATAAATCGATACAAATTGAAAATTTCAGCGAAGGAACCAAAAATGTAGCTATATGTGGATATTATTATTTTTTTGGAACTATTTCTTACCGGATGGACACTTTTAGAATCTTTCAACCACGAACTGTACATATCTTCAAAGTACCGCATTGAAGAACAATCGAGGGGAGGCTTTCTAAAAGTGTTTAAAAATCGACCTCCGAAGAGGTCTATCTCCGGAAATATTGCACCTACGGAACTTCTGGTAGTGGGAGGTGAAAGAGAGCATCAAGAAGAGGACAACACAGTTGGATTCACTCTAATCGGTCCAGGCGTTCTCAAGTTACAGGCGGTCAAAGTTGAAAATTGAGAAAAAAGTCGTAATACCCCCCCCCCTTCGGAGATTTTCAAAAATATTTCGTAAATTTGTTTTGCTGTTTTTGATCGAAATGGCACGTTTGCAATCCCCTGATAACATAACAAACTCAATTCGAATGGAAATAAACTCTAAAATGGTTTTTTTTTTAAATGGTCCAAAAGCCGAATCCAAAAGTACCTAAAAATCGACCTCCGAAGGGGTCTATCTTCAGAAATATTGCACCAATGGAACTTATGGTAGTGGGAGGTGAAAGAGGGCATCAAGAAGAGGACAACACAGTTGGATTCACTCTAATCGGTCCAGGCGTTCTCAAGTTACAGGCGGTCAAAGTTGAAAATTGAGAAAAAAGTCGTAATACCCCCCCCCCCCTTCGGAGATTTTCAAAAATATTTCGTAAATTTGTTTTGCTGTTTTTGATCAAAATGGCACGTTTGCAATCCCCTGAGAACATAACAAACTAAATTCGAATGGAAATAACCTCTAAAGAGGCTTTTTTTTTTAAATGGTCCTAAAACTCGATTCTAAAAGTGCCTAAAAATCGACCTCCAAAGGGGTCTATCTCCGGAAATATTGCACCTACGGAACTTCCGATTGCGGGAAGTGAAAGAGGACATCAAGAAGAAGACAACACAGTTGGATTCACTCTAATCGGTTCACGCGCTCTCAAGTTACAGGCGGTCAAAGTTGAGAATTGAGAAAAAAGTCGTAATACCCCCCTTTGGAGATTTTCAAAAAATTTCGGAATTTTTGCTGTTTTTGATCGGAATGGCACGTTTGCAATCCCCTGAGAACATAACAAATTCAATTCGAATGGAATTAACCTCTAAAGAGCTTCAAAAATTCGGACAAAAACTAACCTAAGTACAGCCCTGTAAAAACTTACAAAATGCTATTTTTGTACTGACCCATTATAAATTCTTGCATAAAAGTATGCAGTGTAATAGCTGAGTCTGTCCTACACATTGTTTGTGAATTTTGGAAAAATCGTACAAAAACTAACCTAAGTACAGCCCTGTAAAAACTTTCAAAGTGCTATTTTTGTACTGATCTTTCCCCATCATTTTTATATTAATTATTTATATATTGTGCTTTGAGTTCAGCATTCTTCAGCATTCTCAGGACTTGATCAACTGGAATATTTCCATATAACAATAATATATTTATAGGGATGAAAATTTTATGGATTTTTGGTTCTATTCTGCTTAAGTTCCTCTTTTAAAAGCAATCTGGCGAAACAACTTACTGGGACCAAGCAAAACCAAAAAAACAGAAACTACTTCCTGGATCAAAGGGTAGCACTAAAATACAAGACTCTGGAAAATACAAAACTACAAATTTCCATACGTGAAAAAGTTACTGAAAAAAAACATTAGAAGAAAACTGAAGTATGACAGGCACAACGAAAAGCTAAAGAACACCTAAGAAACGAAAACTTAAATAAAGGCGAAAAAAACTATTAACAAAATCAAATGGGACCCTACATCTTTATCAACTAATAAAATGATTGATTTTTCACTTGACTTCACCAGGTTCTTGGTTCACAAATGGAAGATTCCAAAGATGTTGAATGGGCTGCAGATCCTCGTAAATCACCTCTACTGATGTGAATTCCAAAATTATGCTTAGTGGTTTTTTTACCCATTTGACCCCCCCCCCCCCCCATGGGACAAAAAGAACAAAAAACCGTTGGACTCTCTCCAATCGGTCCACTTGTGTTAAAGTTATAGGCGGCAAAGTTGAAAATTGAGAAAAGAAGTAATACCTCCCTTTGTACAATTTTGAAAAAATAGTGATATTGGTGACGTATGGTGAAAAATATTATTTTTTTGACCACGATCCGAGCGTCGATCTGTTTATGTTATCAAAAATATAAGACAAATATTGACAGTTTGAAGCAAGCTTCCATTTGATACTTTTATTTTCTCCAAATCACCCAAACTTTCTGGTTTACATTAGAAAATAACAAACAGTTGGCTAACCTGTTCTACCAAAACCGTCCATGTACGTATCTCTTTTGCTAAAGAAAGTCAATTAACTTGAAGTGCCTAGGTAGCACAAATATTCAATTTTTAATTTTTCCAATTTCTGCTCTCCTGGTAGCCATGTTTAAATATGGTTTTAAAAATGTTGTTCTTTGAAAATGGATACCAAAGTAGGTAAATTTAAGTGTTGCATTTAGTTTTAAGTTGTTCATCATAGAGATTATAAAAATTTTCCTTGTAACAAAAAGAAAAATTAATTTCCTGATGAACTGCTCATAGCGCAGTTTGTACAATACTCACATAAAAAAATCTTTCCTCCAACTCCAGCTGTTGTCCTCTTCCAAGCCCAACTTTTAGACCTCTAGTTTAGTTCCCAAGAGATCTAATGCTTCCCTTATTCCACTCCAATATTCTTCTGTTGTAACTCCTGACCGCCCCCACTGTCCCCCTGCAATCCAATTTGGACCATCCTCTTTGACAAAATGTCCTCTAATGGGGTAACACATCGATAAACTCACCCCCAAACCAAATCGTGCAAACAGCAGATTTCCGATCGCATTTCCATATATCGCGTTCCAGTTGGGGATGAGGCTTTCGGTGTGAATTACTGGTCTGCCTCTGGATAATAATCCAGGGCCGATATTATACGTGCGGCCATAGTCGTTATTTCCAAAGTCAATTTACACCCGTCAAATCAGAACGAGATAGCATCAGTACGTTCGGGATAGTATATGAGTATGTCCCGTTATATTGCGGTGCTATTCGGGAGTGAGTATTTGTTTCCTGGATAATTACGTTTTTTGAATTTATCGACCTATGTGAAAGAATTAATCAATAGTACCGTGATAAGCCACGAGATGATGTGGAAACTTTGGCCAATATCTCATATAGAGGCGCTTTTGTATCCAAGCAAAGGTGAACCAATAAAGAAAGGGTGTGGGGGAATTTCATTCAACCCCCATAATTCTCTAGCGCTCTGTACCCCGGTTATTAAGTGTTTCGTTTTGTTACGTTCCAACTTATAACTATGTATGAGGGGGCTTTGTTGTGGCAGTAATTTAAGAAGAGATACATTAATTACTCCCGCATTGTTCGCGCAAATATGGGCGAGGACAAAAAGCGTCGGTGCATTGGGAATTGCTTCGTTATTGGTCCCACTCCAGTCTTGAATAATCTCTTCACAACAATTAACAACTGAAACGAACTCGGATAACATTTTGAAAAGAGCGAAATCTAAAACAAAACATTACGAAAGCCACAATTGAGCCTCAGATAACTCCGGGTTTAGGTTTAATAGAATGCTTTGCATGCCGAATGGTACCCTTGGGAGCGGAGCAGTTTCCATTGTTGCCGAGGTCCCTGAAAGGCCTTGATTCTGTTTTGTTCTGCCTGAAAATACCTACTATTAAGTTAATAATCTGGAAATTTAGTGGGGCTTTTCTTGTTGTCGCAGGAAGGCCTACCGTGGCTCCGACGAATAAAAGTATAACGGCAGTGTACGGACAGCCCCTGACGCTGACCATGGAATTCTGTGCCAACCCCCCGTACAACAAGGTGTTTTGGGTGGCTAAGAACCGCAAGGTTTATATGCCCGGAGATGCCGATAATACCATCATCGCTTATGGGATTACGGTGAGTATTGTTGTAAACTTTTATGTTAAAATCTGTGACTGCCTTACTTATTAGAGAGGTCTTGATTTGACACTTTTCGTTAATATCGTTGTTCTTAAACCGTAAACGTTACCGCTAATTATGTTAAGAAACTCGGATAATAACGAAGCCCGTTAACGTTAGTGGATTCATGTTGACTCCATAAATTCAGAAAACCAGCTGAAACAACTAAAAGGCATTTGCCATTAACACCAATTAGGTAAACTCTGACAGGGGAAAATTTTCTAATGCTTGTTAGCTAACGGGTTTTCCTATTTTTTGGAAAAAAACTTTTGTTTTTATTGGACTGTGAAGGCTTTCACGGCCGGTCAAAATACAATCTAAAGGTAGCACGCCAGATCACTTCGCCCATTGCATCATCGCTTTAGATAATGTCTGCCGCAGCTGTAGCCAAAACGTCATAAAGAAATTCCATTGGACCACGGCTTCGAAGCCCGAACACCACTTTAGATTGTAAACATTTTATTATTTTACTCTTCAAATTCAAATTTATATTTAAATCCTATTCCGCTAAAATTACTAAAACGGTTAGGTGGTTATTACTTGTTACAGTGATTTGGTTGCAGGTGATTGCAGTTGCACGAAAGTTCATTCAGATTTTACTTTACCTACTTCCGTCTGCTTTTCCTTGTCGTCTTTTTTCTATTTTCAAGTTCATTTTTCCATCTACATCGTTTTTTTACTTTTTATTTCTATTATTTTTGTCATGTTTCGTACAACTTTTTTTTCTTTTAAAACTTCTTTCGGCGATCCAAATTGCACTTTATTTGGGTTTTCATTTTTCTGAGGTAATTTTGACCCAAAATTGAACACTTCCAATGAACATGTGAACAATTGTGATGTATATTGATTTTTATTGTGGTATAAGTGGTTTATGTATAAGTGTGGCCCAAAACTGTGTTTTTTTTACGATTAATGAATCCTGAATATTTTGTTTTTTATGTGGATTTCTAAAATAAAACTTCAGTCAAAAATCGATTTTTATCAAAAGAATTGTGAAATTCAATTACTTTAAATTTGCGCTGCATTGTTTTTACGCTTTTCGTCACTTTTCATTGAACATTTTTATTTTTTACTGTCCTTTTATTGTTCATAATTTTCCGTTCCTGTTCTTTATTAAAGTTTTTGCAATTTTTTTTTCATTGATGTCAACCAGAAGTTTTATTGGGTTTTCATTCTTTCGAGGTAATTTTGTCCTGAAATTGAGCTTATTCAAAGAATAAACTACAATTTAATGTAAATTAATTTGCATTGACACAATTTTAGCCCAAAATTATGTTTTTTAGTGTGTTTGTTCAGGTTACTTCAGGTTAGTTCAGGTTGGTTCAGGTTTTTGTATAGTGTTTTTGTTTCTTTTATTCTTTTATTTTCATATTTCTCTAGTCTTACTATTTGTCATGTTTCGTTCCATTTTAGTTCTTACATATTTTTTCTTCTGTCGATATAAATTGCACTTTTCATTGTTTTTATTCTGTTTTAAAAAAGACCTTTTTTCCAAGTTTTTTTACGACCTACCAAGATTTTGTTTTAGAGTTAAAAATATTTTAAATTTGAGTTTCTATCTACTTCTTTTGAACACTTTTTTTCTGTAATTTCTGCCTATCCACATTTTTTCTCATTTGGTTCTTCTGGTTATTTTTCATTTTAAATAATTTTTTTTATTCTTTTATTATTTATAAGTTGGACTTTTCATTGCGTTTTCATTCTTCCTAAGTAATTTTGACCCAAAATTGAGCTTTTGTAAAGAATAATCTATGATTTTAACGAGGATTTTAATGTAAATTTGTAATTTAAATTGAGACTATTTTAGCACAAAACTGTGTTTTTAATTTAATAATTCTTGATTTTTCAAGTTTATTCATAATTTTGGCTTAGAATTAGAAATATTTTAAATTTGTGCTTTTAACTATATATCTCTTTTAGTCCCATTTGGTCACTTGATCAATTGATTCACACTGAGACATTTTTTAGCTAAAACTGTGTTTTGAAATTAATAATTATTGATTTTTCAAGTTTTTTATATGGTTTTGTTTTGAAATGAAACTCTTCCAACAAGTCAAAAAACAATTTTTATTGAGATAATTTTAGTTAAAAAAAGAACTCAAATTCTTTGACGATTTTGACCCAAAAAATAAAAAGATATATAAAATTTGTGCCTCTTATCTCTTTTCAACTTATTTTTTTATGATATCTAGGATTTACCACGTTTTTTAACTTTTGTAGTTTTTGACTTGTCTTCTGTAATTTTTAATTATTTTTTTACTCTCTTATAGTTCTTTTATTCTTCATATTTCTCTATTCTTACTATTTGTCATGTAGTCAATTTTTTTGTTCTTACATATTTTTTTATCGATCTAAATTGCACTTTGCATCGTTTTCATTCTTTCGAGGTAATTACGACATAAAATTAGACTTTTCCAAACGAGTAAACACTAATCTAAATTGGTTTCTACTGTGTAAGATTTCCTAACTATCGACCTCTTTTGGACAAATTTTTTCTATAATATGTTTAATTTTGCATTTAAAGTTTTTATTTTTATTCTTCTTTAATTTTTATAAATTGTTGGCTAAAAAACAAAAGAATTGTTGTTGGTTTAACAACAAAAGAATTGTTGGCTAAAAAAGGAGTTTTTTGACCAATTTTCGTTAAAGTTCGAAATACTTTACATTTGCTCTGCTCATTTTTTTTGTTTTCACGCTCTTCGTCACTTTTCATTGAACATTTTTATTTTTTACTGTTCTTTTATTGTTCATAATGTTCTGTTCCAGTTCTTTGAAAAAGTTTTTACCATTTTGCATTTTTTATTATTTTTTTGACCCAAAATTGAGCTGATTCAAAGAATAGACTATAATTGTAATGTAAATTGATTTGCATTGACACAATTTTTGCCCAAATGTGTGTTTTGTAGTTTATAGGGTTTTTGTTTCTTTTGTTTTTTAATTTTTATATTTTTCTAGTCTTGCTATTTGTCACGTTACATTTTAGTTCCTACATATTTTTTTCATCAATCTAAATTGTAATTTTCATTGTTTTTCTGTCGAGGTAATTTCGACCTCTGAAGATTAAACTTTTCCAATAAGTAATCACTTGTAATAACTAATGGTTCTTCTCGTCATTTTTCATTAAAAATTGTTATTTTTTATTCTTTTATTATTTATAAGTTGGACTTTTCACTTTAGGTTTTCATTCTTTCCATGTAATATTGACCCAATATTGAGCTTTTCTAAAGAATAATCTATACTTTTAATGTAAATTAATTTAAATTGAGATGCCATGTTAGCACAAAACTGTGTTTTTTTATTTAATAAATCTTGATTATTCAAGTTTATTCATAATTTTGGCTTAGAATTAGCAATATTTTAAATTTGTGCTTTTAACTGTATATTTCTTTTCGTCACATATTTTTTCTATGATTTGCACATTATTTTGTATCGGTGCCTTCCGTCATTTTTTATTTTCTATTGTTGGGTTTTTATTCTTTCGAAGCAATTTTAACCCAAAATTGAGCTTTTCCTAAAAATAAACAATAATCTAATGTAATTTGATTTGCACTCAGACATTTTTGAGCTAAAACTGTGTTTTAGCAGCAATAATTATTGATTTTTCAAGTATTTTATCTGGTTTTGTTCCAGAATAAAACTTTTCCAACAAGTCAAAAAACAATTTGCATTGAGATAATTTTAGTTGCAAAAGGAACTCAAATTTTTAGACGATTTTGACTCAAAAAATTAGAAAATATATAAAATTTAAGCCTCTTACCTCTTTTAAACTTTTTTTTTATGATCTCTAGGATTTACCACGTTTTTTAACTTTTGTAGTTTTTAACTTGTCTTCTGTAGTTTTTAATTATTTTTTACTCTCTTATTGTCCTTTTACTTTTCAAATCACTCTATTCTTACTATTTGTCATGTTTAGTCAAATTTTTTGTTCTTTCATATTTTTTTTATCGATCTAAATTGCACTTTGGATCGTTTTCCTATAATATGTTTCATTTTGCATTTAAAGTTTTTATTTTTATTCTTCTTTTATTTTTATAAATTGGACTTTTTTTGACAACAAAAGAATTGTGGGCTGAAAAAGGACGTTTTTGACCAATTTTCGTTAAAGTTCGAAATACTTTAAATTTGCTCTGCTCATTTTTTTGTTTTGACGCTTTTCGTCACTTTTCATTGAACATTTTAATTTTTTATTGTTCATAATTTTCTGTTCCTGTTCTTTGATAAAGTTTTTGCAATATTGCAATTTTTTTTTTTTTTTTTTTTTAATTTTTTCGAAGTAATTTTGACCCAAAATTGAGCTAATTCAAAGAATAAACTATAATTGTAATGTAAATTGATTTGCATTGACACAATTTTGGCCCAAATGTGTGTTTGGCAGTTTATAGTATTTTTGTCTCTTTTATTCTTTTATTTTCATATTCCTATTCCATTTCTAGTCTTACTATTTGTCATGTTTTGTTACATTTTAGTTCTTACATATTTTTTTTCCATCAATCTAAATTGCACTTTTCATTGTTTTTATATTCTGTCGAGTTAACTTCGACCTGAAGATTACACTTCCCCAATAAGTGATCACTTGTTATAATATTTTTTCTATAATTTCTGCCTATCCACATTTTTTCTGCATTGGTTCTTCTCGTCATTTTTCATTTAAAATTTGTATTTTTTATTTCTTTTATTGTTTAAAAGTTGGACTTTTCACTTTGGGTTTCATTCTACCCAAGTAACTTTGACCCAAAATTGATCTTTTCTAAAGAATAATCTATAATTTTAATGTAAATTAATTTGCATTGATACCATTTTAGCACAAAACTGTGTTTTTTAATTTAATAATTCTTGATTTTTCTAGTTTATTCTTCATTTTGGCTTAGAATTAGAAATATTTTAAATTTGTGTTTTAACTATATATCCCTTTTCGTCACATTGTTTCTTTGATTTCCACATTCTTTCGAGGCCATTTCAACCCAAAATTGAGCTTTCCCTAAAAATAAACAATAATCTAATGTAATTTGATTTGCACTGAGACATTTTTTAGCGGCAATAATTATTGATTTTTCAAGTTTTTTATCTGGTTTTGTTCCGAAATAAAACTCTTCCAACAAGTCAAAAAACAATTTTTTTTAAGATAATTTTAGTTCAAAAAAGAAAACAAATTTTTAGACGATTTTGACCCAAAAAATAAAAAAATATATAAAATTTGTGTCTCTTATCTCTTTTGAACTAATTTTTTTATGATATCTAGGATTTACCAGATTTTTACTTTTGTTAATTTTGAACTTGTCTTCTGTAGTTTTTAAATATTTTTGTACTCTCTTATTATTCTTTTATTCTTCATAATTCTCTATTCTTACTATTTGTCATGTTTAATCAATTTTTCTGTTCTTACATATTTTTTTATCGATCTAAATTGCACTTTGCATCGTTTTAATTCTTTCGAGGTAATTACGACATAAAATTAGACTTTTAAAAACAAGTAAACACTAATCTAAATTGATTTCTACTGTGTAAGATTTTCTAACTATCGACCTCTTTTGGACAAATTTTTTCTATAATATGTTTCATTTTGCATTTAAAGTTTTTATTTTTATTCTTCTTTAATTTTTATAAATTGGACTTTTTTGACAACAAAAGGGATGTTGGCTGAAAAAGGAGTTTTTTGACCAATTTTCGTTAACGTTCGAAATACTTTACATTTGCTCTGCTCATTTTTTTTTGTTTTCACGCTTTTCGTCACTTTTCATTGAACATTTTTATTTTTTACTGTTCTTTTATTGTTCATAATTTTCTGTTCCAGTTCTTTGATAAAGTTTTTGCCATTTTGCATTTTTTATTATTTTTTTGACCCAAAATTGAGCTTATTCAAAGAATAGACTATATTTGTGATGTAAATTGATTTGCATTGACACAATTTTTGCCCAAATGTGTGTTTTGTAGTTTATAGGGTTTTTGTTTCTTTTGTTCTTTTATTTTCATATTTCTCTAGTCTTGCTATTTGTCATGTTACATTTTAGTTCCTACATATTTTTTTCATCAATCTAAATTGCACTTTTCATTGTTTTTCTGTCGAGGTAATTTCGACCTCTGAAGATTAAACTTTTCCAATAAGTAATAACTTGTAATAACTAATGGTTCTTCTCGTCATTTTTCATTAAAAATTGTTATTTTTTATTCTTTTATCATTTATAAGTTGGACTTTTCACTTTAGGTTTTCATTCTTTCCATGTAATATTGACCCAATATTGAGCTTTTCTAAAGAATAATCTATACTTTTAATGTAAATTAATTTAAATTGAGACCATGTTAGCACAAAACTGTGTTTTTTAATTTAATAAATCTTGATTTTTCAAGTTTATTCATAATTTTGGCTTAGAATTAGCAATATTTTAAATTTGTGCTTTTAACTGTATATTTCTTTTCGTCACATATTTTTTCTATGATTTGCACATTATTTTGTATCGGTGCCTTCCGTCATTTTTTATTTTCTATTGTTGGGTTTTTATTCTTTCGAAGCAATTTTAACCCAAAATTGAGCTTTTCCTAAGAACAAACAATAATCTAATGTAATTTGATTTGCACTGAGACATTTTTGAGCTAAAACTGTGTTTTAGCAGCAATAATTATTGATTTTTCAAGTTTTTATCTGGTTTTGTTCCGAAATAAAACTCTTCCAAGTCAAAAAACAATTTGTATTGAGATAATTTTAGTTGCAAAAGGAGATTGCAAAAGAAAATATATAAAATTTATGCCTCTTACCTCTTTTAAACTTATTTTTTTATGATATCTAGGATTTACCACGTTTTTTAACTTTTGTAGTTTTTAACTTGTCTTCTGTAGTTTTTAATTATTTTTTTACTCTCTTATTGTCCTTTTATTCTTCAAATCCATCTATTCTTACTATTTGTCATGTTTAGTAAAATTTTTTGTTCTTACATATTTTTTTTATCGATCTAAATTGCACTTTGCATCGTTTTCCTATAATATGTTTCATTTTGCATTTAAAGTTTTTATTTTTATTCTTCTTTTATTTTTATAAATTGGACTTTTTTTTGACAACAAAAGAATTGTGAGCTGAAAAAGAACCTTTTTGACCAATTTTCGTTAAAGTTCGAAATACTTTAAATTTGCTCTGCTCATTTTTTTGTTTTGACGCTTTTCGTCACTTTTTATTGAACATGTTCATATTTTATTGTTCATAATTTTCTGTTCCTGTTCTTTGATAAAGTTTTTGCAATTCTGCATTTTTTTTTTCATTTTTTTGAAGTAATTTTGACCCAAAATTGAGTTTATTCAAAGAATATAACTATAATTGTAATGTAAACTGATTTGCATTGACACAATTTTGGCCCAAATGTGTGTTTTGTAGTTTATAGTGTTTTTGTTTCTTTTATTCTTGTATTTTCATATTTCTCTAGTCTTACTATTTGTCAAGTTTTGTTACATTTTAGTTCTTACAAATTTTTTTCCATCAATCTAAATTGCACTTTTCATTGTTTTTATATTCTGTCGAGGTAACTTCGACCTGAAGATTGCACTTCCCCAATAAGTCATCACTTGTTATAATATTTTTTCTATAATTTCTGCCTATCCACGTTTTTTCTGTATTGGTTCTTCTCGTCATTTTTCACTTAAAATTTGTATTTTTATTTGTTTTATTGTTTATAAGTTGGATTTTTCACTTTGGGTTTCATTCTTCCCTAGTAATTTTGACCCAAAATTGAGCTTTTCTAAAGAATAATCTATAACTTTAATGTAAATTAATTTGCATTGAGACCATTTTAGCACAAAACTTTGTTTTTTAATTTAATAATTCTTGATTTTTCTAGTTTATTCTTCATTTTGGCTTAGAATTAGAAGTATTTTAAATTTGTGTTTTAACTATATATCTCTTTTCGTCCCATTGTTTCTTTGATTTCCACATTCTTTCGAAACCATTTTAACGCAAAATTGAGCTTTCCCTAAAAATAAACAATAATCTAATGTAATTTGATTTGCACTGAGACATTTTTTAGCAGCAATAATTACTGATTTTTCAAGTTTTTTATCTGGTTTTGTTCCGGAATAAAACTTTTCCAACAAGTCAAAAAACAATTTTTTTTATGATAATTTTAGTTCAAAAAAGAAGACAAATTTTTAGAAGATTTTGACCCAAAAAATAAAAAAATATATAAAATTTGTGCCTCTTATCTCTTTTGAACTTATTTTTTTATGATATCGAGGATTTACCAAATTTTAACTTTTGTTAGCTTTGAACTTGTCTTCTGTAGTTTTTAAATATTTTTTTACTCTCTTATTATTCTTCATATTTCTCTATTCTTACTATTTGTCATGTTTAATCAATGTTTCTGTTCTTACATATTTTTTTATCGATCTAAATTGCACTTTGCATCGTTTTCACTCTTTCGAGCTAATTACGACATAAAATTAGACTTTTCCAAACGAGTAAACACTAATCTAAATTGATTTCCACTGTGTAAGGATTTCTAACTCTTTTGGACACATTTTTTCTATAATATGTTTCACTTTGCATTTAAAGTTTTTATTTTTATTCTTCTTATATCGTTTATAAATTCGACTTTTTTTGGGTTTTTATTCGTTTGAGGTAGTTTTTGACCCAAGATTGAGCTTCCCAAAAAATAAACTATAATTGTAACAAAAGACGATTTACATTTAGACAATTTTGGCACAAAACTATGTTTTTAGGCAAGTGCTTTCTGATTTTTCACTTTTCTATTATATATAATTTTGCCTAAAATAAAACTTTTTTAACGAGAAAAAAAAACAATTTAAAAAGGAACATTATTTTCGAAGTTTTAGACGATTTTGGTCTAACTAAAGTTAGAAATGTGTTAAATTTATGACTTTTACCCACTTTGGACCGATTTTTTATGATATTCAGGTTTCATCATTTTCCAACGAGTGAACACTTGTGATGAAAATTTGTATTGAGACAATTTTGGCTCAAAACTGTTTTTAACGATTAATTTTATCAATTTTTATATATGGAATAAGACCTCTTCAAAGAGTCAAAAATCAGTTTTGATTGATGATCAGAAAAAGGACCTTTTTTGCATACCTATAAATTTTTTTTTTACTCATTTGGACACAATTTTTCTATAATTTCTGTCTAATCCACATTTTCGGGTATCAGTGCTTTTCGTCATTTTTTATTTAATATTTTTATTTGGTTTATTGTTTATAAATTGGACTTTTTTACTGGGTTTTCATTCTTTGGAACAAATTTGAATCCAAAATTTAGCTTTTCTGTAGATTAAACAACAATTGCAATGTAAATTGGTTTGCATTGTGACAATTTTGGCACAAAAATATTTTTTTATTAATAATTATTGATTTTTGAGATTACCCCGAAGAAGTTTTTTATATACCTACTTTTCTATACTAGTTTTGGTCCGAAACAAAACAGTTTCAACAAGTTAAAAATCAATTTCTATTGAGATAATTGAGATAAATAAATTTTAAACTTTTTTGACTCCAAATTAGAATTTTTTAAAAATTTTACCCCTTATCTCTTTATGACTTATGTTTTATGATATCCAGATTTCACCACTTTTCTTAACTTTTGTAGTATTTAATTTGTGCTTTTGTAGTTTAATTTTTCCAATTGTTCTTTTATCTTACTATTTGTCATGTTTTGTTAAATTTTTTGTTATTACCAATTTTTTTTTCGATCTAAATTACACTTTGCGTTGTTTTCATTCTTGCAACGTAACTTTGACCCAAAGTTGGACTTTCCCAACCAATGAACCATTGTAGTGTAAACTGATTTATATTGATGAGAGGCTCAGTTTTGACCCAAAACTGAGCTTTTGTACGATTAATGATTTCTGATTTTTCTATATTTTTTTATACGGTATTTACCGAAAATAGAACTTCTCCAATAAATCCAAAATCAATTTTATTGAAAAAAATATGGCCCGATAAACAACCTTTTTAGCAAAATTTTTGCTTTACACTGTTCGCTTGTCTGCTTATTTCGCTTATTTACTACACTGCACTGTCTATTGGATCTCATCTCGCCCGGCTCGCTGGTTTATATATCCTGCCTGAACAAACTCTCGTACTTTCGAGAACGGAGGCGACTGTTCCCGGTTCTCGTTTAGTCTAGATGAATTCCAGGGGTCGCGGTCGGCGCCCGGCGTTGCCGCTTCGGCCCGAATCTCTGTGGACCGACGGTCAGGCGTAACAATATTTTAAATGTAAACTATCTGTTATTAGATTGTAATGGCTTTTACGACCGGTCAAAATACAATCTAAAAGGTTTTTCTGGCCTTGAAGTCCGGTCCAATGGAATTTCTTCCTAACGTTTCGTAACGATCGTGATGATGATAGTCAACGGAGATTACTTCCCCTGTTGTGCTTGATCATTGCGCCTCATCACCTTTGATAATGTCCGTTGAAGTTGTGTACGAAACATCAGGAAGTAAATCCTCGGGACCACGGCTTCAAAGCCAGGAAAACACTTTAGAAGAAGTTCTGTAATTCTTATGTTTCTATTCTTTTTCTTTGTTCTGTTTCGTTCAAATGTTTTGTTTTTTTTTATATACTTTTATCGATTTTTATTGGGTTATTCTTTCGAGGTAATTTTGCTTCAAAACTATGTTTTATAAATTAATGATCCCTAATCTGATCAAGTTTTTATATACGGTTTTTGGTCCTAATAGAAGTTCTGTTGTGAGCCAAACAAAGCTCTTTTAGCAAAATTCTTAAAGTTTTTGAACCTAGACTTGAACTTGAAAGTTTTTGAATTTTTAACTTTTCTTCTATCATATCCTAATTTCCACTGAAACAATTGTGGAACAAAACTGTGTTCTTTAACGAATTTTTCAAGTTTTTTACGATATACTCAGGTTTGCAAAAAAATAGCTGAGCTGGTGATTTTTGGTAAATCTGGCAACGTTATTCTAATCAGATTTAAACCAAACTTAGTACAAATGTTAATAATGCCCCATACACTGTGAAAGTTTTGGATTTGAATGTTCATTCTAGAGGAAAAAAATAATAAAAACCGATTGACCGGTTCCTCAAAAGGTTTAAAACAAATTGGGCCATTGACCCGGTGCACATACTGTGAGAATTTGATAAGAAAATTTAATAAAAACCCTTTGACGGGGAAAGTTTGATCCCATTGACTATAAGCCATTTACCTGTTATTGGCATCAAGTAGACTTTGGAGATCTGACTATTGTTACGGTGAACGGAGCTGGGAGGCGGAGCGACATCGGAGGTTGGACTTTCGCGGCTCGCGGCCTATCCGGGCGCTGCGGCATGGGAACTGTCACGAGTGGTTTATTGCTTTATTTATTTAGAACGCAGTTGTCCAATGTTTTTCTTTTTCTGGGCATCAAATTAAACATTTTCTTAAAATTCTTACTTCAGGTTTTTTAGAAACTGAATGTTTCAAAAAAATATCTTTATTTTGATGTCACTTTATATAGCAAATTAGAAGAAATATTATATTCATTCGACATAAACTCGCCCGTTTTGTCAATAGACCACCCTGCATGTAAGTTCCCATATAAGGAGATCATTTAGGACATTTTTACGTATTGGATTTTAGACCTGTGTTCTACGTAATTTCTAAATTTTTCCAATTTTTAAAAACTAATAGAAATTATTTTTCATTCGAAGAATACCTCAAACTCCCACTGCCACCAAGCTGTACTCTTCCTGACAAAAGTCACCAACATCGACACCGGTGAATACAATTTCATCGTACGTTCGCCGCATGGGTTGGCCGAAGGTACCTTCTTCGTGAACATGACCTACGCCAGTGGCTACAACGTACCCCAAGTTGTCGAAACCAGCGCATCGTCGAGCGATATCCCCCAGATAGTTTTAACCACAATTTACCTAAATGTGATTCTTTCATTGATATAATAATAAATTGTTAATTTTTTTGACTGATTAGTTTTATTGAGGATAGTTCTTTATACACCATGCATATGTAATGTATTTATATTGATATTGAAGTACCTACTATAAATATTCTTAGCGCGCTAAGGTCCATACGATGTTCACCCACCTTAATAAAATAAAGAGGTGTTTTAGGCAAAGAGCAAAAAAGGGGCGTAGTGCCGTTTTATCGAGTGTCCCTTTTGACGGAAAAAAATTTTAAAGAAAATATAAAGTATATAATTTTTTAATGTATAGTTTTCTATATTGTTTTGCAAAAATGTAAAAATTTGTTAATAGCCGGAGCTTAAATGTATAAATAAATGTAAGAATTATGAAATAAAGTATAAAAATAATTCGTCCAGTAACTTATTTATTCAGAAACAACGTTAATAAAAATAAAGAAAACACCTACTAAATTGGAATTTTATTTTTGTTCAAAGACAATCGTATCGTTCTTGGATAATAATTGAGTTTCAGGTTTCCTACAACCCATGCCAATCTCCGTCACTTGTCAAAAACGATGACTTACAAAACATAACCACACTTTTCTATTCTTGACATTTTGACCCCAAAAAACGATAAATGGTCCGAATTTTCCAACTTTATCGCACAATAACTAATTATCTAATAAATTAAAGTCCAAACCTAATAATTTATCATGTCTTTAGATGTTATCGCTTCAGTATAGTCGATAGAACGACGGCTGTCAGATCACAAAATGGCCACAATCTTTAGTATAGCCAAAGGCGTGTACCAACTGGGCCCCCGGGAGTTTATCCGGCAAAGATTTAAATTACCTCTAGTAAAGTTCATTCACGACACCATAACTTTGTACAAAACCCGAACGCAGACTGGAGTAAATAATGTTAAGGAAGTTTTAATTAGGGGCACTGTAATAGCTTTAATAACAGCCATACTCGTGTGGCTGTCTATACTCATGTATGTGGCATTTTATTACGTTTACGTCCCCAGCGTGAAGCATGAGAGACCAGTACATCTAAAATTCAAGTAAGTTTTTTTACTCTCTCTATATTTCATATATTGAACGAGAAACATAGACCTTGCGGGGCCACTTACAACTGCAATTCTGAACGAGGCATGTGCAGCTTCCCATCAGCCCATGTCCAGCTAACATCCCGCCAACAGTTGTTAATGATGGGTCAGCCTTACAAAGTATTTCTAGATCTAGAAATGCCAGAATCTCCAACAAACAAGGAGTTGGGTAATTAACAAAACAAATGTATTTCAACAGCCCCATAGCATTAAGTTACAGGCATGTTTATGGTGTGTGTGGACTTCAGGGCAAATGATGGTCAAACAATTGCAAACTCATGCAGGTCCACTATGCTGCACTATAAGAGCAGCCTTTTGGATACTCTGTATAAGCTTGTTTTTATTCCGTTCTTCATTTTTGGCTCTGCTGAAGAAAAACAGACAGTTCACATAGAGTTGTTTGGTGATTATGAGGAATCTGAAGTTAGTTATTGAATTGATTACATTGAGTCATGTGTTTAATAATACAACTTGTTTTAGTACAAATCTGTCACAGATATTTATGTGGAGATTCAATCAAGGCATATACAAATTTATTCAGCAAAATTCTCTGTTAATGCGGAGTTTTCAGGTTTGAGATATGTGATGTTCAACTGGCCAATCTTGTCTGCAGCCTTAGGTAGACTAGTTGAAAAGTTAGTAAACTTAGTAGACTAACACCAAGATATTTTAGGTATAACAGCCAACTTGTTCTTCATTGCACTTTCCTGTCTTATTAGCTGGTACCAGATTATTAATTCTGAAGAGTATTTAAATTTTATGGAGTCAAATCCCAATCTAGAGCTGTTTGATAACGGTGAGTGAGCATTTTTATAATGTTATTTGTGTTTTCATATGGTTGTTCCTAATAACTCATACTTAACAAGTGGTTAATTGCAGAGCATATAGTGTTTTCCTAATGCTGGGGGGCAAAGGTTTTTTTGTGTTTGTATTAGTTCTATTGCCAAGCTTTTAAACATATATATTTTTTTTTAATTAGGTTGGGGATTAGTGAAGAAATTGCTTTTACAGCCTCATTTCTCACTGCTTTACGGAATTTTTTTCTGCTACAAAATTATAAAATTTTTAGAGAAAACTCCTTATTGCAAATGGTTTGATTTTTGTAATGTTACAAAGGCAGAATTAAAATGTTCAAAGTGCAATAGGACAATATGTAAGAAGCATAGAAAATTTTCATGCAGTCAATGTATTAATCAAACAAGATAAGTATCATATTACAAAATGATTAAACTAATAAATTAATTTACGTAATTACTTTCTCTTTATTTACCTACTTGGGTTTTCAACCATATGAAAACACTTAAAAAAGTTTTGAATAAGGTCATTTTTATGAGAGATGCTTGTTACACCTAGATTCAGACTCTTCTTATGAAGAAGAGAATTCTTCAGGTGTCCGCCAAAGACGTGAGTTAATAGAAGAAGTTAAAGGTGATTTAGAAGAAGGGTCCTAATTTTATGTTTTAACTAAAGTGAGAGTCAATAATTATTAGAGCTGTGTTCTGAGTTACCTTACTTGTTAATTAAGTTTTGATTTTTTAATTCCAAAGACTTATTGCTGTTAGATTTATTACTGTAATAAGCATTGATATTTTTGTATTGTAAGTATTTAAGGCAAATTTATGGATTAAGAAAACTTTAGCTTTTTATATATTTTTTATTAAATATTGCCTAAGTTGCGTAAGTGTTAAATACACAAGGTAATAAAACTTTGTCAATAATTTTCCAATTAATTATTGAGAATGTTGGAAAGTACAAGATCTTATATTGTCATACTCAACATGGAAACGCAATCATGAGTTATCACGTCGATAAATCGATTATTAAGATAAATAATTATTAACATATCTCAAACCTCGGTCATCAGACGTCAAATAACGAATGATCACCATAAGTTGATGTGCCAGTTTACCTTTTGAGTTTACATGTTATCTCCCATCACATCGCATTGCTGGCACTACTGAGACAGTTAGTAGTAGATAGTGCAGAAAGTGGTTCTTTACAGCAGGAGATGGCACTTGAACAAAAGATGCGAATGGGTATCCCTAATTTGCTGACCCATAAGAATTGTATTTAGGTATTACAGAAAATGTTGCTGACCCGTTAGAAGTTCTTGCTGACCGACATACAGGGTGATAGCTGACACAGTACTACACACTAGGTGTGAATTTGGTAAAAATCGAGCAACTTAGTTACAGCCCTGCTGTAAAATCTTTAAAAGTGAGATTTTTTGCTGACTCGATAGAAATTCTTGCTGACCAAGAGTGATAGCTGAGACTGATTTTTGATTTTTTTTTTCTCAATCAAAAAGTTTGCGTGAAGTTAGCCATAAACATCCAACCATAATTTTTTTATAATCTCGTAGAGTCACCCATGGCCTAGTAAAGTTGTAGGCTGTAGTTCAGACAATGATGAAATTAAATTTTATAAATTTCAGTCACTAGTTTCGATGTTAAATTGGTAATGCTCGATTAGGGTAGTTGAAAGTTGTTAACCTACCGATCTATAGAATGTTTTACTATTTGAGGGGATTAAAAAAAAAGACTGTCTTAATTAAGAGTGCCAAGACACTTTTATTTTTGGAGTTCCAAAATTATACATATACAGATCGAGTAGAAAAGTTCAAGGGATGTTCCCATATATAACTCATAGAATGCTTCAGACCATTTGAGGGGTTAAAAAAAATAAAAACTGTAAATAAGATGTTAGTGTTATCGCACTTCAGGACCTCCTGGACACTTTTAGTGTCCGCGTTCTAAAACTAAACATCTATACTTCCATTAGGGGAGGATTGAGGGATGTTTTTTTTAGTATATGCTAAAACCCGTATATACTACCGTTTTATGGGGTGGATGTTCACCCCATAAAACGCTTCACCGTCTGAGGGGTTGAATAAGATGCAAGTGTTATTGCATTTCAGGACATCCTGGACACTTTTAGCGTCAGCGTTCCAAAACTAAACATCTATAGTTCCATTTGGGGATGATTAAGGGATGTTTTAATACACACCCCATAGAATGCTTCACCGTCTGAGGGGTTGAAAAAAATTAAAAACTATAAATAAGTTTCTAGTGTTATCGCAATTCAAGGCGTCCTGGACACTTTTAGTGTCCGCCTTCCAAAACTAAACATCTGTAGTTCCATTTGGGGAAGATTTAGGAGTGTTTTAATACACACCCCATAGAATGCTTCACCGTCTGATGGGTTGAAAAAAAATTAACTATAAATAAGATTCTAGTCCCACATAACAATTTTACATTCTTTGCATATTATAAGAATATGCTTTTGAGGAAGTTGGACGTGATATACATGTGATAAATTATCATTCGGAACTAGTATATCACATGTATATAACGTGTTACGCGAGGTGCGTTGCAAATGATATTTAAGTTCTTTTCATGTTCTTCCTCATGTTACAGGAATGTGATGAACATGTTTTTTTGCTACATGACAAGCATGTACCTTCTTAGTTCTTCAACGGAACAGTCTATACATATTCCTTGTATATTACGATCACATGCTTAAAAAAGCAGTGGGAGTAGGTAAATCCAGATTTAACTGCCGGTTCGAAAGGTCACAGATGAATCAAATCTGAAATGACATGAAAACAAAGTTAGATTATTTCCGTTTCTACATCATTGGACCGGACCCATTAACGGTTAAGACCGAATTTACCTATATTCAAGTACTTGACAAGAACTATAAGAATTATAACCCGTAAGACGCCTTAAAGACGCTAAATCAAGCTAGCGTCTTTAAGGTATACCGACAGATGAGTATAAATGTAGTAACTATTCTGGAAAATCAATGGAATGAAAATAAAATGTCGAACATAAAAAAGATATATTGAAGTCAACATCTGTAACATTAACATAAACTATTAAATATATCATTTATCTGTTTGTTCTAATCTTTGTTTGGCTTTCACCAGCCAAATCTTGATCACTGCGATTATAGCTGTTTCAGAAACGGTCACGTACTCTGATTTAATACTCTCTGCAAATAAATAAAAAAATGATAATTGAAATGGTTAATAATAAACTTTATAGTATGTGGGTTTTTATACATGATAAAAATGCAATAATATCTTATCTTAACGTTCAAATTAATGTATGGTTCATTATTTGTATATTGAGATCTAGAGAAATTATTAACACCTAGGAAATAATTCAGATTAAATATTCTGGCGCGCTCAGGCACTGCGTTTAAGTTCCATCGATCATTTATTCATAACTAGACATAAATTGTCCCGGTGTACAGTACACAATTATATCATAATATACAGGGTGACTCAAAAAATGTACCAGTACTAATTTTTTTTTAAGAGACACCATACTTTTTTTACTTCATTTATGATACTTTTTTGAACCACCCTGTACGTTTTCATATAATTTTAAAATGTGCTCTACGCAACAATTTGCAAATAAGCTATAGTCAGTGGTTCTACTGTGACAGTAAATGTAAACTGTAAACTTCAAAACAACTTTTAGGAACAAAAAATACCATATTTATTTAATATATAAAATTAGCTTGGAGAGAAAACATTTAAAACTAAGGAGCTCTTACCAAGTATGCACCGGGCCACAGCTAAATCCTTGAATGCAAATTTCTTTTTTGCTCCTTCCCAAGAATACTCCATAGCCACCTCATTGGCAAATGTTCTATACAGAAGCTTCCTTGTCGCTTGACTATAGGAATGCCCCCCGACTCGCCGAAATTCTTTCACCTAAAACAAAGCAATACAATTTTTTACACTTTTGATTCTATACTATAATAATATGTATATAAAAAATATTATATATCTGGCAAGTAATATGTATATATTACTTGCAAGATGCTAATTATTTCAAAATAATCTTTTTAAAATTTATTACTGGGTTAAAGTAAAACAACATAAATTTACCGTTGCAACGTAGCGCTCATTATCGGCAGATAACCAGTCCTCTACTTCCTTCAGTTGCAAGGCTGTTCGAACTGGCAATTTCTCATAAAGAAATTGCACATGAGACTGTGTAGCAACCAAATCGTTTTTATCAGATATGTTCCTAGCTGACTGCAATAGTGTTCCTTGGTTCTCTAAAAGGGTGTTTACTTTCAAATGGAGATGCGTTAGTTCCACCAAAACCAATTTTTTGAAATCTGAAAATTGAAAAAAATTAATAAATGTATATTATACCTAGTGTCAAGCTATACTTAAACTATGATTCACCATCAGTTACCTTACCTGCATCATTTAAGCCCTGGCAAGCAGTCTTCCCTGAGACTAATTCCACTCGTGGTTCGCTTTCCTGGCGTAAATAACTTTGGTTATTGTTATCTCCTAAAAAAAAATCATCAACATCTTTAATCAAATATGTAAGAATTAATTTATGTTTTATCTGATATACTTTCGCTTGCATAACTGATGTCCGGTAAATTTGTTGTCAAGGGAGCCCTGGATTTTGGCGTGGATCTTGGCGGGGAGAAGCTTTTAGCATTAATAGTATTGTCAAGTTGTACAAGTTCTGGTAGAGTTGTTTTCAACAGAGGCCTGGTTCTTGGAGGGGAGAGGCTTTTTGACCGGGTACGAAAAAATAACGGCTTCTTCTTTAATGATCTTGTCGCTATATAATAAACATTATTATTTATAAATTATGAAATACAATTATATTATGAAATAGATAGCAAGCTGCGAGACTCACCTTCAAATAAATGGGTGGAAGCAGGGTATGTATTTCCATCATCTGATGAAGTCGAACCGTTCTTTCCATCTTCAGAAGAAGATTCAACAAATTTCCAATTTCTCTTTCTTTTACGAGTTGAAGGCTTATCAGAAGATGACAAATCACTTGTCGACATGGCTTTTTTTGCCTTTTTTAGGGCAGTACAATATTGTTCTGAAAATTGGTAAATTTTTGCAGGTAAGAAACAGAGGACAAAAATTTATTTGACATTGTGAATTTTTTTCCAAGGACTGAAAGTGTACCTTTTAACTCTCTGGGAAAAAGGGTGACACTTTATTCCCCGAAATAAAAGTCAAAATGTGGCTTTTTATTTCTCAAACTGCAAATTTTTTTTTCTCGAAATGTCAATACAGATTATACACACAAAATATCGATATGTTCATTTGTAACACTTTAAAATGCCTGCAGATTCTACTGCAATTTTGTCCATATTAGAAATAATGGAAATATGCAGAGATGGTAGCAAAACTTACCATAAGTTCCTAAAACCGCAACCCGATGTAATTTCCAATCATCTCTGACAGCTGCTTCAGTCTCGATCATTTTTCTAACTTTATCTATTTTATAAATCTCTGCTGGAGGCCAATAGCATTGCATTGTTTCCTTATCACACCATCCTTTTGGAACTGCTTCCACGGTATCTTCTTCCAGAAATTTTACGACAAACCACATCTAAATTCGACAGTTAAAATGCAAATTTAATTTTACAAAATACAACTTTCCATATTTTCTATCAGATTCTGAAAACATCACTACCAAATGTAAAATAGTAAAACTTACATATAGAAACGTAAGATATAATACAATATTCAGAACAAAACATATAAAAAGATTTTTTTATATAAATGTTGGCAATAATCAAAATTTTTTTTTTATTTATTGTTTTATTAAGTTGGTAGGTATTGGATATTATTATTATTATTATTATTGTAAATGAGAAGTACCTACACCCAGTGTTCTAAGGCTTTGAAACAAAGACGTTAACATGTGCCACAAATTTCAAGGAATGAATTAATGCTACACAAAAACAAACAATATTTTTATAGCAGCTACCTTTCCTGTAATTACTTAAATAGTTACAAACATCAAAAAATTATTAAAAACATTAGTGTACAAGTGGGATGCAAACCAATTGTTCTTTGTAGGGTAAAATCATAAGTTTTCTTTTAATAGAACTTATAGAATACATACTTAAATGTGTGTCTATATCTTTTTTCACGTAATAAATCCCAAATTTGCCAGAATTAATTGGCTTTGTAAAAAAATCACTTTGCCTACTGTATGTATAACCCAACAGTACCACTGTATTTTCATAATGTGCAAAATTTTTTACTTCAACTATTTGTCCTGAATTTAATTCAACAAAGGAATCTGCTCTTTTTGATGTATTTATCAAGTAATCTTTAACTTTTAAACATTTGTACTGTGTTGATTTACAACCAGCCAGAACAGGTCCCTTGCTATGTTCAAAAAATAGTTTCATTCCCTCTGACCTATCCACTGATCTGTTTGTACTTTTAACAATTGTCTTCTCTGAAATTCTCCTAATTACTTGTTGTAAAGGATGTGATGATTTGCGAACAACTTTTTTGATTTGTGGCATATAATTTTCAAATTTAAATGCGCTGAAATTATCTAAAACCCCAAACAGTTTTACACAATCAACCAAATGAAGCAAACTGTGCACATTATAAGATATAAACTCATCATTGTATAGTTTTTGAGAATTGATAATGAAATGTTTGTATAGGTCATGAGAATATTCTAAAAATAACGGGTTCTCAATAAGTTCTTGACTACACAAAATTCTTGTTGCCACAGATAAAGTAACAAAGTTATGGTAATCTGCTTTATCAACATTGTCCTTGAGAACAACAATCCCAGTATATAACAAAAATAGCCTAAATTCTGTAGCTTTATATCGTTTAGATTCTAATATTGATCTGGTTTTTCTATTGAACTCACATGGCAAATAGCATTTGATATGACTAAGCCTTAAATCAATATTATTAACTGAAAGTGCCCTTAACTTATAGGGTGGTTTTCCAAAAATCCAACCAAACTTTTTATTACACAGTAACCTTTTTGTTACACCTAATAACAAGCAGTGCATGTAATCTATTGGTACTGAATCTATCATATCAAAATAAGGCAAATCTTCTATTAAAGTGCTTTGAATATGATGTTCAGGTTGCGACCTGGATCGGAAAGATAAATCAGTTCGCTTAACAAACTCCGTTTCTTTAAAATGCAAGTTGTTGCCATAATCTCCTTCAAGTGTACATTTGGAACAACTAAAAAAACCACTGTGTCCTTTGATGTTAAGGACATATGATTTAGCAGGAGCATCACATATCAATGATTTAATTTTGAATTCAAACACATTATTACTGATAGATATCCCATTTTTAATGAGATTTTTTGCTTCACTAACAAAATCTTTTAGGAACTCATTTGCTTTTGGTTTACCTTTTCCATAATACAATGCAACACAAAAGACTTCAGATTTTAAATTTTCTATACTCTCAATGGCACATAAAATTGGCCAAAAAGATTCATTGCTACTTTTAAACAAGGGAGCACCATCAATGTTAACTGAAATAAGAAATTTGTCATGTGCTTTAAGGAGTACATTGTATTTGAAACAAATATTACTGATAGTCTTGTTTATTCCAAAGTAGTGATAAAGACCTTGCCCCATAGATTGTTCTATAGTTTTAGAGGGTGTGCCCAAGAGAGTCCTAGGATCAAATGGCAAATTTTTCAAACATTCTATAGTTGTTCCTTTCAAAATTTTCAACAATTTTTTTAACGCAACATGAGAAATGTTTTCTTCCACAGCCCAAGTAGCAAGTGATACATTAAAGGCTTCAGGCTCAGTTTCAAAATAAGTGACCTCTCGAGTGCCCCCAAGTACAGCTGATGGCATTCTCGATACTTCAGTTAAAGACCTTTCTTTTTTATGTAGGTCTGATTCTGACAATGAGGTTGAATGATATTCAGGTAAGATTGAGGGCTGAATGAAAGATGAAGAAGAATGACTCTGTGATTCAGATGGAATTTGCTCGGGAATTTGAACATGCTTTGAATGAACATTTTTTGGACCTTTGGGTCCCCTATTATAAGCTGCCAGTAAACTAGCTATGCGTTGGTTACGCAATTTTCTCATATATGTCTCCCCATATCCCGTTGTGCGCCTTTGTCTTTTCATTTTAAAAGACATACGGTTTTATAGGTATAACTCCACCCACATATAGCAAAAAAATGATATCACTATTTTGATTAACTAACCCATTTTGTACTATTGAAAAAATGTGTTGTACGTAGGTGATACGTGTTATTGCAATATATAAAGTAGGTACCTTATACTACCTTACCTTTGGGGCACAGTGAACAAACTTAAAAGTGGAAAAAAATGGAATCTGAGATGGAATCCAAAAATTCCTTTGTTATTGGAAAGCAAGACTGGTAGCAAATTAAATATCTAATATACCGTCCGACTGTCCGAGGCCGACACACGTGTAAGGAAAGACCGCGAACCGCGACGGTATGTAGTATGTTTGACTTTGACTTGACATATAACAGATGACGCTACAATTGACATAAGACACATATGGGTTCGGCATGGCGATCTTAACTCTATTTACTCCGAATGTCGACAGTCATGTGAGAACGTGTAATAAAGGACCAAGTGAATCACATGACGGTCCATTTGGGTGGAGTAATTGGAGTTAAAAAGAGACCGTGTCAAATTCGGATACACAGTTTATTCATTGAAAACGTCATCTAGAAGGCTGTGCAATTTTGATAGAAAGGTCGAATCAATCAAAAATAGTTTTGTTCCTTCATCCTTTTTTGATATTTCAAGTCCAAGCCAACTAGATGACGTTTTCTAATGAACAAACCGTAGATCACGGTCGGCTAAAGCCGATATGTCTATATTCCATTAAACAATTTTGACAGTGATGTTGAGACTTTTGCTATTAATGCAAATTAATGAAAAAAATTGATTGAAAAAAAATACTTTATTAACTGCATGGGGCCTCATGTGAAATTATTAATAATTATATAAGAAGACAAATAAACAAAGATAAAAACAAAGTGATGAAGATCTGTATGTGTAGAACAAAAATTTGGAAAACATTAAGTTACATGGAAGTTCTTCCAAAGAACATTCCATGAATGTTATTCGTAGGAACTTCTTTTAGGTAATGTTTTTATCACATGATATTCTTATAAGGCAAGAACCTGACTTTTCTTAACATGAAAAGAATGTAACATTCGGAATGTGATTTCGGGAAATATTATGGACACATTATATGAACCTGCCTTGAGGAACATTCTTTTTTGGTAGCTCGAGGGAACATGAATAGAATATGAATATTCCTTTAATGTTATCTGGGGTGTCACATTTCAGGGCGGCCTGGACACTTTCAATGTCAGCGTGCCAAAACTAAACATCTATAGTTCCATTTGGGAAGGATTGAGGAATGTTCTAGTATACATCCCATAGAATGCTTCACGGTTTGAGGGGTTGAAAAAAATTGAATACTACAAAAAAGATCCAAGTGTTATTGCATTTCAGGACATCCTGGACACTTTTAGCGTCCGCGTTCCAAAACTAAACATCTATAGTTCCATTTGGGGATGATTGAGGGATGTTTTAGTACACACCCCATAGAATGTTTCACCGTTTGAGGGGTTGAAAAAAATTGAATACTACAAAAAAGATCCAAGTGTTATTACATTTCAGGACATCCTGGACACTTTTAGCGTCCGCGTTCCAAAACTAAACATCTATAGTTCCATTTGGGAAGGATTGAGGAATGTTTTAGTATACATCCCATAGAATGCTTCACGGTTTGAGGGGTTGAAAAAAATTGAATACTACAAAAAAGATCCAAGTGTTATTGCATTTCAGGACATCCTGGGCACTTTTAGTGTCCGCGTTCCAAAACTAAACATCTATAGTTCCATTTGGGGATGATTGAGGGATGTTTTAGTACACACCCCATAGAATGCTTCACCGTTTGAGGGGTTGAAAAAAATTAAGAACTATAAATAAGATTCTAGTGGTATCACATTTCAGTGTATCCTGGACACTTTTAGTGTCAGCGTTCCATAACTAAACATTTATAGTTTCATTTGGGGAAGATTGAGGGATGAGTACACACTCCACAGAATGCTTCACCGTCTGAGGGGTTGAAAAAAATTAAAAACTATAAATAAGATCCTAGTGTTATCGCAATTCAGGGCATCCTGATGGACACTTTTAATGTCCGCGTTCCAAAACTAAACATCTATAGTTTCATTTGGGGATGATTGAGGGATGATTTAGTACACAACCCATAGAATGCTTCACCGTCTGAGGAGTTGAAAAAAATAAAAAATTATAAATAAATATCTAGTGTTATCGCAATTCAGGGCGTCCTGAACACTTTCTGTGTCCGCGTTTCAAAACTAAACATCCGTAGTTCCATTTGGGGAAGATTTATGGGTATTTTAGTACACACCCCATAGAATGTTTCACCGTCTGAGAGGTTGAAAAAAGAATTAAGAACTATAAATAAGATTCTAGTGTTATCGCAATTCAGGGCGTCCTGGACACTTTTAGTGTCCGCGTTCCAAAACTAAACATCTGTAGTTCCATTTGGGGAAAATTTAGGGGTGTTTTAGTACACACCCCCATAGAATGCTTCACCGTCTGAGGGGTTGAAAAAAATTAAAAACTATAACTAAGATTCCGGTGTTATCGCAATTCAGAGCGTCCTGGTGTCCGCGTTCCAAAACTAAACATCTATAGTTCCATTTAGGGAGGATTAAGGGATGTTTTAGTACACACCCCATAGAATGCTTCACCGTCTGAGGGTTGAAAAAAAATAAAAACTATAAATAAGCTGCTAGTGTTATCGCATTTCATGACGTCCTGGACACTTTTAGTGTCCGCGTTCCAAAACTAAACATCTATACAGTTCCATTTAGGGTGGATTAAGGGATGTTTTAGTATACATCCCATAAAATGCTTCACCGATTGAGGGGTTGAAAAAAATTAAAAATTGTAAATAAGATGCTAGTGTCATTGCACTTCAGGGTGTCCTGGACACTTTTAGTATCCAGGACGCCCTAGACACTAAAATGCTTCACACTAGCATCTTATTTATAGTTTTTAACTTTTTTCAACCTCTCAGACGATGAAGCATATTCTGTGGGGTATATATTAAAACATCCCTTAATCCTTCCCAAATGGAACTATATAGATATTTAGTTTTGGAACGCGGACACTAAAAGTGCCCAGGACGGCCTGAAGTGCAATAACACCAGCATCTTATTTATGGTTTTTAATTTTTTTCAACATCTCAGACGGTTGAGCATTCTATGAGTTATGTGTGAGAACATCCCTTGAACTTTTGCTACTCGATCTGTATATGTATAATTTTGGAACTCCACAATTAAAAGTGTCTTGACACTCTTAATTAAAATAGATATACGGTCTTATAGACCGTCTTTATTTTTGTTTCATCCCCTCGAATGGTAAAACATTCTATAGAATCGGTAGGTTAACATCTCTTAACTACCCTAATCGAGCATTACCAATTTAACACCGAACTAATAACGGATATTTATATAAATTACTTTCATCATTGTTTGACTACAGCCTATAAGTTTACTAGGCCATGGGTGATTCTACGAGAATTTAAAAAGTTCTTGGCTAGATATTTATGGCTAACTTCACGCAAACAATCAAAAATCCGTAAGAAACAGAATTTCTAACGGGTCAGCAAAAAAATCACTTTTAAAGATTTTACAGGATTGTAACTAAGTTATTTTCTGCCCGATTTTTTACAAAATTCAGCCACAATGTGTAATAAATGCAATTCTTATGGGTCAGCAAATTAGGAGTTTTCGATGCGAAGCGGAGTTCGGTCAGCAATCATGTACGGTATATGCACGTCCGCACGTGTTAGGTGCAAATTTTTTCCTGGGAGCGCATGCGTCTTTATTGATAATTTGTAGTCTTCTGGATACATTCGTGTGAAAAGTGCGTTTTTCGACACTAGTTGCACAATATATCATTGCTGCTGGCAAGTTACATCACGGAACACTAAGCGCGTCACAGGTGTTATCATAGTTTATAATAAGCGCTTTTCATATAGTTTATATTACGAATTATAAATTAGGAAGCAAAGTTGCACTCATGGAAAAAGTATAGTGTGTGGACGTGAACGACCGAAAGTCAATCTTTATGCACACTCTCAATTGTGACGTTGTCTCCCTCTCCTGCTAAGGCGTGTTCATTTGAAAATATCATTCACATGAACACTCCCTACTATAAATCCACTTTGCACACGCGTCTGTATGGGAGCGTGCGCATTGCGCACTTTGCTGCGTTTGCAATTTGCGATTTTCAACGGTAGTTAGTAGTGCACATTTGTTCATTTTCGAGGCAGTCGTAGAAAATAGTATATGGTGCAACTAGTGATGAAAGTTACACTTTTCACACGAGTGTGATCGTTTGGATAAGAGCCGTAGGCGATTGATACCTACAACGTCACAACAGTGATCTTTGTACGTGTTGCACACTATACGTTTTCTAGTGCGATTTTGTTTCATAAATGATCATTTGTATTATAAAATATAGCAAAGGCGTGTGTAAAACAATCAGAAGCGTGCATATTGTGCACTTTGTGCGCGTCTGTTTGCAATTTGCGATTTTCAAAGGTAGCTAGTAGTGCGCATTTGACCTTTTTCAAGGCAGTTGTAGAAAAAGATATTTTCCGCACGCGAATAAAAAAAAATACTTTTGCTGCTTCAGATGTCGTGGGGATCACAGAGAGCGACCCTCAATACAAGTCCCACAAGTGGCACAAGAGATTTACATCTCTCAGTTACATCTCTAAGCTGTTTTAACTACCAGGCGTTCATTAAAAAAAACCTCAAGTAGGCTATGGAATTAGAACGGCAGGTCTGAGAAAACTTCTCAAAAATTTCATAAAATGTCCCGATTATAATTATTTTTATGAACTTATATCCGACAAGAGTTTTAATTTCATGGCTTGCTACGAGTTTTTTTATGAACACCCTTTATATTAGTGCGAAGTCATACTGATGTCAGCTAACAGGCCTCGTCGACGTAGCCGGTGACGAAACATTCGTCAACGAGAAGTCATTTGCTTCCGGGGTAGCTATTCGAATAAACGTGTCATAAAACAATAAAATGTTAAATAAAAACCAAATATAACTTAAATGTAATATATTCTTTACTTCAACTGTGTAAAAATACATTTTGATCATCTCAAAGTCGAGAAAAAACCCAATTACAAAAACAATTACAATGGTTATTTCAGACAGGAAAAAAAGTCTCTGGTGAAACTGGTCAATAAACTTATTTTACTGTGTTTGATACTTAACAAAGACGCGGCAGGTAACAAAACAAACCTCACTCTCGAACTGTGAAAACAATATCTTTAAAAAAAAAGACGGGACAAAATCACTGAATCAATCAGAATCCTGTCCATCATCGACCATAACTACTGAATCCTCCGAATCTGAACTTCCGCCAGCATGGTTTTCATCAACCTCCATTTCACCATTGTCTTGGTCATCTTCGTCCCAGTTTTCTGGCTCACTATCCGAGTCGATTTCCAAGGGAACTTCTTCTTCAGATTCTGAATCACTCGCTTCTAGAAGAGAATAATGGCCTAAGGATATAGGTACAGAAAAACACAAAAACAAAGTGAGTCAATTAAGTCAAAAGATTTTTTTGTTTATAAACAATACAGATGGAATCGTAAAATTGAAAAAATTGAGCACCTACCTTTATCGTTAAACACCAACATCGCATCATCTTCTTCCGCGTTTTCCGCGCTCACTCTGCTACTAACTTGCGGAACCAACAATTCCAGTTTCCCTCTTAACCTGTTTAGTCCTTCTTGTGTGTTTATCCTATTATGGATGCCGCCTAAAGTGCTTGAAAAAAGCTCAGGAAGGCTGGGGTTTGAGATCAGCACCCCTGCATGGACCTGAGCTAAATGCTTCAACCAAAGCGCTCCGTACCGACTCCTAAAAACCATTTTTAAGTCAAGATTCACTGAAAAACCGCGTTTTTGTAAAACTCACATGACCGTCTTTCCATGAATTAAGGCCGATACTTCTGAAATTAATCCCTCGAAAACGGTCACTGGAAGCCTCTTGACGGTGTTCCTAATAACATTCTCGTCCGATCTGCAAAGGGCCGTCCTCAGGATATTCCTATCTTTGCTGTGCAATCCTTGCAACAGTAGCTGAGCGACATTGTCTACGCGAGGCACTTTGCCTTCTGATTTACTTAAAGTTAAGTTTTCGAGTCTAAAATGTGTAGAGTTTCAGAACGATGCTAACAAGGCAAACACAGCAAAGAGATCATCCCTTTGCGTGTACCTTGCCAAAGATTCTTTAGTCTAACCGTTGCTCCATAGGAATTTCCTCTTGCAGTCCCAATTTCCTTTTAATCGGAGCCTCTGAGGTTTGTGTTGATGTGTAATGGACATTTTCTCCAACCAAGGGCTTCTTGAGCTTGGTTGATTGTAAGTCCTTTGATTTTTTTGATGCATGGGGGTCTTCTCTTATGAGAACATCGATTTTCTTTGATGAAACCTTCTAAAAGTGGATGGCATTTCAGAAACGTCTAACTATTTTAAATTTCTTGTCTGACCTAATATGTATACTACTGTTGCTCGAAATTAGAAATTCATATTTAATGCTGCCAATACTTTAAATTTTGACTTGAAAAGAGTCCTAAAACAAGATTTTTTTTGTCAAATCCAAAATTGATAAAGTAGAAAGACATCGGATTTCGGTATCTCGTTCGATCTGTAGTAACAATGTAAAATATAATAACGTTCTTATACGCGTCAAAACGCACTTTTTGAAAGCATATTCCTGTCGTTGAGAGCTTTCGACTTGCTCTGACACGATCCAGGCGCGATCTATAAAAGGCCTGATGCACTTAGCGCATTACGTTAATACAAATGTTAGTGAGTGAGGGCCTACTCCGACAGTCAGGCGAATTTTAGCTTCTCTACACCCTTAAAATTCGTATTTTTACCTACTTACAGTCACTTTCACCGGTTTTGGCCTTTTTTGCATTTTTAGTTGAGGTGAGTTATTTTTAATCAATGTTAGTCCTAATTCTAACCTGAATTTCCCCAGAGACTCTAAATATACATTTTTAGACGCCTTCACTTTTTCTACCGACTTTCACCCTAATCCTAACCCTAATTTCTCCAGAAACCTTTATTTTGCATTTTTAAATGCTTTTCTTATTAAAAACAAGTGGATGCACCACCCAATTCTAAACACACACAGACAAATGCTTGGCGCATTAGCGAGACAAGATAAGACTTGAAACACGATGTAACCTACTCTTGACAGTGTCTTGAGGAGTTTTTGTCTTGATTACAGAGACAAGATTATGCCCATCACTAATCTATACTCCCCATTGATCTATATAAATTAAAAGTTTTACTTACCACTAGCTCAAACCTTAAGATAATTTCGGACCCATGCCCAAGACAAATAGTATCCGAATCTAAAAACCTGGCACCAAAAACCTTTAGAGGTCTGACTGGCTCATTAGACTGACCAGTATCAGATACCACTTGTATTGTTGTTTTGGGCTTTATAGGTTTATCACATTTCCTAAAAAGACTGCTGTTAGTGACTACTGTCAGATCAAAGGAGAGAAAAAAAGGCCTACCCATTGAGCTTGTGGTAGAAAACGTGGACCGCGCCACTTTTATTAGTGGCTGCCACACTGGTAAGCCCTTCATTGGAAACATTAACAGATACATACTGAACTGCATCTTGCATCAGATAGTTGCAAGTAGCGCTTTTTTGCTTAGAGTCGCTGTTTAAGTTCCAGCAGCTTAAAAGCCTGTCGCCCTAAAAATCAACTCGTTAAAATTGATTCCAGGGTTGGTTAAATTTTAAACATACTTTTGACCCAGACAACACGTAAGAATCTCCTTCAGGTAAGTCCACGTAGAGCATAAAGACAACCTGTGAACTGTGGCCAGTGAATGTCTTTACTACGCTTTTGGACTCTATATCCCATAGTTTGATATTTTTGGAGGCTGTTAACAAGCTTTTGTTGTCAGGGATTGCTAGGATTGATGTAATGATGTCGTTGCCAGCTTTCCACTGACTAAATACACAAAAATTATAATTACTTAGATTATAACATAGATTGAGGAAAATAAATATATGCAAGTTTTGAAGAAGCAATAATAATAAACACTGTTTTATATACTGTACTTATAACTCGCCTTAAAGTATTGTCAGTTTCCAACACTAAAATGATGATTCATATTCATAAAACCTGCATTTGAGAAAAAAAAACTTCTCGACAATATTAAGTCAATTGATTTCTTCATTAGTGGAGAGAAATTGAGATATTTCTCAATCAGTCTACCTATTATTGTTACAAAAATTAAGAGTGCTTCACCTTAAGTAAATTAGACCTGAGTTTCTCATTTATTAAATATTATTAAAGCTTATCTAGCAATTTAAAATAACAAATTTTGCGTAGATCACCGAGTTTCACTTACATACCTGTTAAGTTCCTTATTTTTCAAATTCCATTCCAAAATATTTTGATTAGCACCAGAATACAACAAGTTGTTGTTCGTGATAGACATGCAGTTAATGTGTGTTTTTCTACTGCTGTTTATAGTGTACTCTACACTTCCTTTTGTGAGAGAGTAGACTAATAAAATGCCAGATGTCGTACCCAGTACTATATACGGCATGGTGATAATTTCCTGTTTTCGTTTCTTCCGCTGTGGAGAAGGTGTGCCCTAAAAATATTTATTACTGTTATTTACCTAGGTCAGTGCACCCTATACTTCTAGTTGTTGGGATAGGTGAGTTCAAATTTTCTCTATATTATATTTTTAAATAAAAATACAGAGAAAAAAAACAACCTGAACTAACAAGAGAAGTGAGCAACCGGAAGACCTTCAAATCAAAAATTACTTAAAGAAAACAACCATTTTACTAAACAAGGTTTTAACCCCTAAAATGAAAGAAAAATTTATCTTTTTTCAATGACTTTATTGCATTCTAATCTCAATTCTAATTCTCATCTAGCACAACTTGAATTAAAATGGTGATGTTGGTCAAATATAGTCTGATGGCCAATTAAGTATAGGACCGACAGCACCTGCAAGATTAAGGGGTACTTAAGGCAATGTGTTGTTTTGAATGCAATATCTTTTAAATCATTATGTCAGTAAAGACAAGCTCCTCTTACTCAATGTGGATAAAACTCCCTTTTCCTGACAATCATTGATTAACATGTTGAAGGAATGTATCCAAACAAATTTTGTGCAAAAAAATGGCACTAAAGTTTTGGAAGTCAAAGAAGATGGAGAACGTCTATCGGCGTCCTCCATTTTTTTGCACTTTTTCTTACCTTCAGGAGGCGTCATCACTCTAATAAACCTTTAGCCGACTTAAATCGACGGTACTTTGACGCCATCGGTGCTAAATGCGGCATCGTCTGCCCGTACTTATACATTTATATGGGAAATGCAACGCCGATATACGTTCTGTCTCAAACTATCAGTTAAAGTTTGAAGGCTAGACGGCGTTCTGTTAGAATTTGCTTGCCATAAAAGATGCCGATTGGCGTCACCGTCTTTCAACTTGTTAAATGCAAAAGCACATTATGCAAACTATCATATGCTCAATCCATATGTTGCCAAACTTCAGGGATTACAGTTTACAAATTACAGAGAACCCCAAATCATACAAATTTAACTTGGTGCTAAGTTGTCAAAAACTATAGAACCATTATTTTCGTGGAACTTTTATATTACCATTTATGAAGTTTTCAGCTTTATATCCAGTGTTGCCAGAGATTGGGTTATTGGGTTTTTGTCTTTTTTATGGTTTGTTTTGTGTGTAAAATTGTTCCATATTTGGGTTTTTGGGTTTACTATAAGTCATTTGAGCTGTCTAGAGTCGCTAAGAAACCAACTTGGACCAGTGAAGGTACAAAAATTAGTATTTATTAAAACCAATGTCCAACAATTAGAGTCAATAGTAATTAATGTCACAAGTCCAGTAGGTGACTTGTTACAGTACGAGGTTTTTAAGGACGAGGCGACGTCAGGAGTCGAGTCTGGAAAGCTATATGAGTACTGTAATAACACCTAATGGGGATGTGTATTGTACACTATTTTATTTCATACTGTTTTTATTATTTAGAAATTAAATGAAAAAGTCACCACGTAGGAATTAGATTTAGTGACATGTTGTCTCTGTCAAAATTCATAATTCGAGAGCTATAGAAAAATGATTTAAAGTTACGCTATTTATGGTACCAAAATAAACTTTTGAAAATATGCAGCTACTAGTTTTTAAGCTTTATTATCACAAATTATTTTTGATTAACATTATTACTACATATGTGTAACAGATGTTTCTCAAATTCCTTCAAGAAGTCTTTTCCTAATGGGGAAAATGATGGAGGGGTCAGCATTAAACCATCAACAATGTGCTTGTGTTTCTTCAAATATATGTAGTACTCTGAAATAAGTCGGTTCTGCTGGACATTAGGGAGATTTTTGAATTTCACTAAATAACATAAGAGGCTCATTTCAAATATCAGGAAATGATGGTTGATTTGAAATAATGGTTTGATTTAAGGACAAGTAATATCAAATGTCCCAACTACTACCCACAAATTTTGACATCGCCAACTGAGCAATTGACAACTTTCTTAATGAAATTTAAGTAACGTAATATTTTATATTAGACGGTAGCTCTCTAGCATCATTTGCCTAGCAACCTTTACTGGACTTCTCAGGTAAAGTTCCATTTACCAGACTCAAATTGATGCATGTAGAATGTATATACCAGACAGTATGAAATAAAATATTTTGAGGACAAAGAAGATGAATATGAATAAGAGGAAAAAGATGCTGAGTGGCCAAGAAGTCCTTAGGGAGGATAAAACTTTATAAAAATAAAATTAGTATCTATATATAAAGGATTGATGACTCCCTTTTAATAATCACCTAATAATCATAAAGGTAATTGATGTATTTATATATTAAATAAAATAAGATTTTCTGATCAAAACCCACAAAAAACCCAAAAACCCAAAATTACAAATAATAAAATCTGGGTTTTTGCCAACCATGTTAAAAATTTTAATACTTCTATTAACAATAATTTTCATTGCACTTATTCTATTACCCTTTAAAAAAACACACAAAAAGTGTTCTTTTTATATACTCGTTGGTACTACATTGCAAAAAGCAAAACAGAGCTGACTAGGTACGTACCTGGTTGGGGTTTTGCAGGGGGTTCCAAAAATGTAAACAGGTACATGGCGTGGAGAGATGAAAGTCGGGGGTGAATTCATGTTCGAGCGAACTGGACAGGGTGTTCCATATTTTAAGCTTGCCGTCGCAGGCAATTTGGGCGAAATATTTGCCGTCTTCACTAAACGAGGCAATTTGTAAAGCCATATCACAAGAAATTCACATGCTAACAAACAATTTAACCTGAAAAGAAAAATTGAGGTTAGATATTAGATATGATATTGACGTTTTCAGTGATGAGAAAAATATGACACATGACAGCTGTAATTGACATTCCAGAACAGCTGTTTTTGATAAAGGTCCGCCATAATGATTGGTGGGACAATTAAACCTTGTAGTGAAATTTACGAAATTGTTCGTGGTTATACGGAAATGGTGAATAACAATCAGAAGACAATTGAACGTTGTTTGTTCTTGTAGAATAATATATCTTGCAGATATGGACAGAAGAGCCACCAAATGTCGATGTTTCCCTAAAAATTACTCCCCTTTATGGCTGGAAGTCCGTTGCTTCAAAGTTGCCCTGACGAAAAGTTGTCGTCAGCGCACGTCTTGTGCCCGCATTATTTTTAGTTTTTGTTAGGTTGGAACTTTTTTAGAACACCTTGGAGCTAGGCCAGCTAAGGACTAGGAGCCCTAGGGCTCTAGGTAGGAGATGGCTATAAGTTCGATATTCGATTGGATGGGAAATAGGAAATAATAAAAATTATGACAGTGACAACTGTTTTGCAATAATTTGACGTAAGACGTTATGACGTCACCCAGACTTCATTTCCGACGGAAGTCGTCGTCAGTTCAAAGGTTTCTACTGGGAAAAGGGGGGGAGCATTTGAAATTTGACTTTGACATTGTTATCGTATCTTCCCAACATGTACCGAAAAGAGATAGGTATAATAAAAAAAAGAAGGTATTGTTATGCAAACTGACCTCTCTGTTTGCATATGAGTCCATGTGTGGAAACGTGGCAACCCTGTAAGCCATTTTTTGGAGCTTTTAAGCTTTAACCTTATGGAAGTTTTTTCTATTTTTCGGTTTTCTAAATAAACCAGCCCCACGATGCCCTAAATGCACATATGCTTGCAATATTTTTTATTTTCGTCAAGACCATTTCTTTTGTTAGTGTTGGACAGGCACTTTCACAATTTCTTGGGAGTTCCGGCCATAAAACATGATACCCTACAATTGCCCTTCTTCTTTACCCGGCAAAGGCGCCCTTTTAATGGTTTATGGCCCTTGAAAGAATTTCAGACCTATACGTGACCCGAACAATAGTTTAGTAATTAAGGCGATTTTGCGAATATCGTTAATTGAAATTAAAATCTTATTCTCTCAGCAGATAGAGCTTTTAATTTCTGATCCTTTGATTGTAAATTCGAGCAATTAATGTCTTAATTGACTGAGCCAGGAAATTAACATTTAATTTCAATAAAAAGCTTTAATTGTCAATTAAACTATGTCATGTGAGGTGTCATTTTGAAGAGCATCATTTCTTCTGTCCAATGATCACATTTTCAATTTTCTTTTTCCAGCACATTTTCCAGAAAAGCTCATTTTCTGAAATTATGCCCGCGCTGTCTGAAGCGCCATATAATCGCCACTGGTCAGGGTGGTATCGATTTTTTCGGAGTACGCTTTCGGGGATGCGAAGTACCGACGGGGTGGCGATAAGAGAAGATCTTCGACACTCGAAAGAAAAAGACGCGTTTTGAACTCAATAGAGTTACGATCTAAAAACGACGATCTAACCGGGAAGACGGGAAAGTTCGAATTTTACCGCGAGAAAAGTCCTTGGCTCCGCCGTTCTGATTATCGCCAATTCGTAATTTTTTCCCCTCTTTGAATCCCGTTTTAAGTCCGCCGCGCTAATTATTTTTATTTTTTAATTAGTGCCAAAACAATTACACCGCTCATTGCCCGCCTACGAAAAGTTTCGTGGAGTGTTTTTTCGGTTGTGCCACATAGTGTCAACCCACCTCTGCCCTTTTCCTGAATAGGCCATTTTCTTGCAGCTAGCGGATACTTTGCAGACGCAGGAGACTACCGGCAATTAAGTATTTGTAGAGTAGTTGTAGAAGTTGAATCGTTTAGTATATTATAGTAGTGTTTAGCTCACCATAATATCAAGGATCCCAGCTACTGGCAGAATTCTGTTCTCTTCTACACTGCGTCGTTAGTTTAGTTTTCTTTGGTGTAGTTTTTTCCAATTTAGTAAAAAATCGTGTACCCGTCAAGCACGTTTCTGGGGACCACTGAGCTTATCGCGAAAAGTTCACGTCCGCCGCTATTTTATTTCAGATTAGAAAACTAAGAATTGTCTTTTTAATTTTTTTTCTTCCTTAATTACTATTCAATTAGTTTTTTTTTGGCATTTTGCAGGTGTTGTGTTAAACAATAAAACCTTGGTGGCATCCCAAATATATTATATTTTACATTATTTGAATTAGCGACCTAAGGGACAATAGATCCTTTCCAAGAATTGGGTCCCCCTTGTAGCGTGGTAAAAGAGATTCGACACACGAAGATACGTTGGTCTTAGAACATCTACGTAGTCGAATCTCCTCCGCAGACACGGCGGCAACACGGCAGCAGCCGCGAACCATAGCCGCCCCCACGCAACCACCGATTAAACGGATTATTACGATTATCATTAGCGGGGGAGACACTGCGCGACAGTTTCAAAGGTAAAGACTACACTAACGAGATGCCAAAAATAAGTGAGTGGGGTATATATGGTTGCCTTCCCTCAAGGAGAAATAGATACGTCAATTGTCAATTTAATAACGTCAATCAGCCGTCAAAAGAAAATTGTTTATTTTTGTTGTTTTTCAGTAATTAGCAATTATTTCACCTTTTAATTTTCCATTAATGTTATTTACAGTGGTCTATTTTTAAATTGACCAAAATTAGCTTAAGCTGACTGAATAATTAACGCTTTTTGTAACGCACGAACTTCGTTAGGAATGGCTACGCTGGAGGATAAAATTTTGGGCGAAAAACTGCATAACTATTGCAGTAGCAGTGAAGGAAGCGATAATGAAGATTCTGGTGATGAAAAACGAAAAAATAGTGCATCTGTTGAAACAACAAAAACCCTCCCTGAGGCCAGTAAGTGGGAGGGATCATCTACTAACACTGGACCTAAAGGTAAGTTTGCAACAGTGGCTCTTGTATTTTTTAATAAATTCACCCTCACAAGGAGTAATTGAGGACTGGAGAAAATTCAAGCAGCTGGAAAACGAAAAACGCTTTGAGAGTGAGCAAGAAAAGGTTGAGCTTGCTAAAAAGCTGACTATGACAGTCCAGACTGCTCTAGATGAGGAAAAAGAAAAAGCTGCTATGCAGGATCCTGAGCTTGCTGAATTACTCGATGACGAATTTCTTCTACAGTACCAGAAACAGAGGATACAAGAAATGCTGCATCAGACAAATTTAAAAAAGAAGTTTGGTAAGTTTAATTTAATTTTGTCAACTATAAAGTTATTAGCATGCTTGATCTATCAGGGGAGTTGTTGTTTCTAAGAAACACTCAGGAGTTCTTAGACGCAATAGATAAAGAAGACCCAACTGTGACAGTTATAGTGCACATATATGAGGAACATTCTGAGGCATGTAGAACCATGAACCAATGCCTGAAGCAGCTGTGCAGAATCTATGACACAGTAAAATTTTCTGCTATAGTGGCTTCCCAGGCAGGGGTTAGCAAAGCATTTAAAGTTGAAGGAGTTCCAGCTTTGTTAGTTTACAAAGCTGGAAATATTATTGGCAACTTTATAAAGCTTTCTAATGAGATTGGGCAAAACTTTCAAACAGAAGATGTGCAGGGCTACTTAGTGGAGCATGGTCTGTTGGAGGACAAAAGTCTAAAACCTAGATTGATAAAGAGTTCAAATGCAGGTGATTCAGACGATAGCGACTAGCTTATCTTTGCAAGGCTTACACTTGTGATGATCAGTATTAAGTACAATATTTATTTAGTGTTGATCACTATGGTAGATTATTTCTTAACTTACTGCAGGTAGAACTAATATAAAAAATGTGTTCAATGAAGAGGCTATATTTCTACCTTTTAATAATTCTTTGTAATGGTTGTTCTGAAACTTTGCTTAATTGATGTTTTCATTATTATTGGTTCTAGGAAGTTATTTAAGTTAGAAGTCTTATTCGGAACATATTATAGTTTTACTAATTATTAAGAAATTCAAAATTGTGGGAAAAAAACATTAATTTCTATAACTGATGTATAATAATGTATGATGATGAATGTAGATATTTAAAGCATTCATGTTTTTTGGCTAACTTTTGAGTTTTTTTTTTATAACAGTTCAAACTTCATTCTCATTCTCCATTTTATTAAAAATTATGGCATAATTTCAAATTTCAACAGAAGCCTCATTAAAATACAAGAATTTGACCGGTGAGTTACAGTTCATAGGATGTTTTGAAGCCAAACTCTCGACATTTGTGTCTATTAAACAAACAAGGTGTAAAGTTTCACATTTAAAATGAAAGTGAAAGAATTTTTTGGTTATTTGGTAACATTTGCAAGGCTATTCTATTAGACACTTTCACAGAAAGTTTTAATAATTTAAATATTTCCACATTAACAGTAATAATGTATATCCCTTGTGCAAATTGTACAAGGTATATCACCTTGTACTCTAATTGTACATTTTGAAGCAAATTGCGATACTAATTTTAGTGCTACATGTGAATTTATATTTATAAAAACTTCAAAGTCTTTATGGATATAACATCCCAATTTTAACTCAAGTAATGTGCCAACTGCACTGTGTAATATCTAAAACTTTGCTGCATTTATTCAGCTTTTCGAGGTACTTTTTCCCTGAACATATACATGTGACTTTTATATTGTAGTAGCTAAGTAGTAGATTAGTAGTACTGCTTATAGTATAAAGAAATTCTGAGAAACATTTACTTTAAATTGTAAACATTATTTTTTGTAATGTAGTTCTAAGGTTAACTATAACTCTTGAGTGAAATGATATTCAAAAATTGTGCTCTTAAGACTGGCAAAATACTTGGCATTTCAACTTTAAGTGCAATTTTATATTATTTACCTTCTAAATGATAAAATATTCTAATTATTATGTCCTTCCAATATAAGAATTTTGCAAAAAATGTTTTTTAATCATAAATATAAGTTGCAGCTATAAGTGCAGTAGTATTTGTATTTGATTCTAACGTAAAGATCCTGAGGCAGTGTAAATTTAACAAATATTCTGCTATTAGCTATTTTCATCATTTTAACAATTGGTTTAAATTAGAGACAAACTGTGTGGAGCACATATACAGGATGTGCTTTTTAAGTGCTTGCCAAAGTGTTTGAATTTATGAGGTATATTAAATTAGCAAAAAGTTACCTTTTGTAGACCCTTTTTAAAGTTTACATACCTAAACAGTCTTCAAATGTAGAAAGTACTAAAACATGGCCTCTTGCATGAACTTTGTAGAGGTTTTTGCAAGTACCTATAAGTAAAATCTATAAGTGGTAAAATGAAATATGTAGTATGCTAATTTCTGCCAAATGTTTGACATTTTTGGAAAATACTTGGAATTTCAAATCATCTTTCAGTTTTGGAAATTTCAATGCATGCATATTAGGTTAATGTGCATTTTCCCCCTTAATTACCACCAGCTTGGCATTATAATATTTAGTCAAGGTTTCACTATCTTAACACTCTTGTCAAGAGGCTCTTATGGAGCTGAATATAAATTTGCTCTATTTATTGGAAATGTCTCCCTCATAGCTAAACACTTTCCCTTCAGCCCCTGACAGATCACAATAGTGGTACCTATCTATATAAAGGGCAAATTCGAAAATTCACCAGGTCATCTACAGGATAAACTGGTCATGTTATGGCCATCTAGCAATTTAATGGATTAAACAGGTGACTGATCTATCTGGTAGATGATCTGATGAGTTTTTGAATTCGCCCATACTCTCGGGTCTAGCTACAAACTACAGAGTGGTCGTAACAGAATGGTTGTCTAGTACAAACTACAGAGTCTCATAAGTATTCATCTGTATCACCTAACAGAGCTACATCACTCTAACAGAGATTTTTCAAAACATTTTTTGGTCCAACTCCAGCACCACATTTTCCTGAAGTTAACAATTGCCAAAAATTCTCTTTTTACATTACTATCTCCACCTACTCTGTGTCCCTATAGTTATGGGACATCCTGTAGGTATACCTATCTCCTGCTATTCCATAATAGTCTGTTATCATACCAGCAATAAGTTTCAACTTCAACCAACCTATCAGTCTTGTTTAGCCTCTTGGCTACTATGGATAAAAATATATCCAGAACCACGTCTGTCCCCAGCATGCTCACCAGAGGCACCCAGCTCCAACAGTTGACTCCAATCATTATTATTAAATTAATAAAAAATAAAAATTCAAAAGGAACTGATAAAAAATTCAAAATCAAAGCCCCATTCATTTTTGGCAAACAATATATATGTCAAATAAAAAAAAAAAAACATTCCCAAGTTCTATGCTCTCGCATATATATTGATCTCTCTTTCATTCATTAGAGTTATTGTGTGTAAGAGAGAGATAGGACCTGGTCTGTTGTCTAAGATCCTTTTATACTGTCGAAAATGTAGTAATCTTCATTACCCATAATTCAACAAAATATCCCTACCGCCATTTTGTTTATAATAGCCATCATATAAGAAGAAAATTATTCCTTAATTTTCGAAAGCAGTTAGCCATAAAGCGTTTGTGGCAGCCAAATTATGGTGCAAATGTATCTGTGCTATGAAGAGCCTCTTGTTTAGTCATTTTTTATCAGAATTTTGCACTAAACATTACCTAAATTTGAAACCGAAGTTGGTGCACCTGGGTAAGTCAAACGCCATAGCTGCAGCATTGTCAAGTCCACTCTAAATCGTTACATCTCTTACTTTTTCCTTAATATCTTTTACCTAAACATTAATTAAGTACAGTCTGTAGCTTTTGATATTTAATTGTTTAAAGCATATTTTTTGTAATAGAAATTTCTTACATTTTCAGAACATCTCACACTGATTTCGACGATGTAGTTTATTTTTTCTTTAATCCTTCTATAAATCGCCAGCAACGTGACAACATTGCACGTCTGAGCCGGCATGTTTTCCATTTCCCATAATGAAAATGCATGGTGGCAGTGGTCCTTGTCCTGACGCTCTCGCACAGTAAAATAAAAATAAACTCATTACCCAGTTTTAAACCGTAGTATCCCATGAAGAATAAATTATTTTAAAAGTTCATTTATCTACAGTGAAGCACGATGGACACGTACCTATTTGCCCCTGTGGTCAGCGAAGAAGAGTGGAAGAAAGTGCCCGCGGAAATAGGCAAAAAGATTTCAAAATTTGTTAACGAGAAATTCGAAGAGTTTATCACTTCCAAAGCTCTATTGGAGACCAGAAGTTCCAATTCAGGTATGTATTATTTACATAAGTTTTATATTCCATGGGGGTTACAATTGTAGCCTAAAACCCTAGATTATCAGGTTACAATACATTCAAGTCAAACTTTCTGCAATGAGCAGCATTTATTTGCTGTTTAGAGATGTGGTAATTAGCCTTTGTGTTTAGGTATCTACATAGGTAGTTCCCTCTTTCTACTTATTGTATCCACAGGAGTACAAACTTCAATTATGTTATATGTTCATAATCATAACTACTAAAATCAAGCCATATTAAGTATCTTAAGTTTGCTCCACATTGCTTCTGTTCATGCTCATGTTCTTGATCACACTTATATTGTTTTCTGGGATGTTGCTTTTTGTGTTTGTACTATTTTATTTGCAAGCAAGGAGTCTACATTACAGTTCTGGTTGTGCTCTTGTGGGTTGGACATAGGTGGTGAATGAGTGTTAACAGTGGCTGCCAGTGCTTTAATTGTTATGGTAAAATGATGAAAACAAGAAATAAGGTGACAAAAAGTCAATCCTTTTAAAGTAAAAATTTAAAAGATGTTGAACGTCAATTATTTTTAAAAGTAGGTCCTAATACAGCAGAAGTAATCTTCTCCATGATTTGCAAACAGAGAGGATATTTTTTGTTTCATGACTACCTAGTAAAGACTTTGAAGCACAAAATAACTTAGTTGGTCCACATATTGAAAGAAGAAGAGACTTGAAAAGGTTCAAAGAAAAAGAATGCCACCTTTAGAAGAGATTTTAACTTTGCGAACATGAAAATCACAAAACTACTGTCAAATGCCTGGTCAAATGTACTTGTGAGCACAAGCTGCATCTTTTTGATGTCTACCTGACTGTACAGTTGAAACTGATGTTTTGGGTGATTTTAAGCCTGTATAATGCTGCAAACACCCAAAATACAACAAATATGATTTTTATTTACATTTGTGCTGCTCACTCTGTTTGTGGCACTTGTTGAGTTATAAAGGGGAAATCATTTCATAAAATGCACACCAGTGATTTCCCCCTCCTTGTGTTTGTTCATGCTGCTCATGAGCAATGCCAACCCACCTTTAGATAGCTCAACTTGAAATCCAAATTTGTCCATACTTATATTACTTATTAGTAAGTAATAGGAAAGTAGGAAAAAGCTATTAGCTCTATCAGTGGACACCTCAGCAAAACTGCTGAAGTTTTTACCAACATTTGATTATGATATAGTACAAGCTTTAGTAGGTTGTTTTGAACTGGATTGATGAAATTGGATTTGGACTGGAGTCAACTGAGTGTAAAACTTTTTGGCCTTACATTAAGATGCATTCCTGGCCTTACATTAAGATGGACCTGGCCTTACATTAAGATGGCCTTGGCCTTACATTAAGATGGACTCAGTACAAAATTGAAAAAAATGGTCGGTATTACCATTAGGCAATCTATACAGAGTTTCAACAATGACACTCACTGGCGCAAGCTTCACCTTTAAACACAGAAACCAAAAATGACATGAGAAACAAGTTTTCATCACTATAAGAGAAACGTGATTTTTTACATAAATTATAGTTCCTCCAGTGTGACTACTTTGAGTATAGGCTATATAATGACTGTAGTCTTCAATTGACAATTGATTATCCTGAAATTCATGGGTAATATACCAGGTAATATAATTCTCCTTAACATAACTGGAGTGATTTACTATCAAGTTATGCTTGATACATGAATTCTGTTTCCTGTGCTTTAGATTAGCTTTATTATTGGTAAGTTGATATCTATTGATACTATTTTTTTGCTTAATGTCCCATGTTGGACTTAATGGCTTGCAGGAAATTGGTGATACTCTTACGACTATTTATGTCCACTAAATTCGCTATTAGGTATAATATATGGTGAGAGAATGTGAAACATCGAGCTTATCATAGTCATTGTGTCTTCAATTGAACTTTATTATTCATCATGTATGAAACAATATATGTAATAATAAGTATTCTAGTTATAGTTAATATGAGTTTGTGGGAGAACTGACTGGACTATTCCACTTTTATCATTTCATTTTTTTTCTGTCATATCTAAGTATTTAGGTGACTTTTGAACACCTGGTCTCAGGCCATCGACAAGAATTGGCTGCAAAAGAATTTAGCTGGTAGAAAGCAAGTAGACTAGAGATGTAGGATTGCAAGTTGTGTACTAATTATATAAAAATTTAAACTGGAAAGACAGCACATACAATGTTAGGAGCCTTTGGAGTTAGGGAACAAGATGACCATGTGTCAGGTGATTTCCGGTCACTAAAGTTAAATTAAGCTGAGATGGGCAAGAGCAAGTTTCACGTAAATCCTTTTTTGTGTTGGTATCATTTTCTGCATGTGACCAGGGTGATAATTGTCCGGAGTTATGTACCTATTTGCAAGTCATGGCAAATGCTGCTATGTTTGGCTTTGACACTTCTTTTTGTCTACATTAGTATAAGAGAATAATTTAGTTGGTTATTTGTATAATTGTGATACCTCAAGAGCAAGTTTTAAAAGCATTATACACACTCTAGATCATAAAACGATTTAGTGACTACTGTACACATCATTCTCAACAAGTACCACGTATTATTGTTATTTGTTTAACATGTTTTGATCTAGACATCTAAATCAAACTAAAATCAATGCTTTCAACAATGACCTTATTATCAAGTGTTAAATGCGAAGTGACGTCTTAAAATTCTTTTGTATGTAGAATGGGAAGATAAATAAATAATATTTTATATAAAAACAGATTCATCCGCCTGACCATAAGGTTGCTTGTTTCTGCTATTTATGAAGTACAAATACGACAGTTTTCGCTACAACTATACCTGATACTGTACAATTTTTTGAGAGAAATTAGCTCTACAAATATGTATTAAGTTACTCATTCTATTGACCATTGAAATTCCATGATAAATCTGTTATTTTCTTACTCACCAATCGCGCTTAAAAAACAGAAATTCAAGAGATTGAATCTTAATATGTTTAATTAGTTATTGAAACATTGGAGCCAAAACTTGTTTAATGAATTTTCTTCCATCTACAGAAAAAGACTACACCGATCTCAAACAACAAAATGAAGATCTCTCTGGTGAAAATGAAGCGCTTAAAGCTCGCCTGGAAGCGGCCGGCACATCAATCACCGAATTGGAGCACCAGGTGTCAAACTTGTCATCTGAACTTATCAAACTGCAAGCGCAGGCCAACCAGCTCGAATCCGACGCCGCAGAATACCGCCATCAACGCAACTTAGCTGTAGATGAACGCGATGAGACCGTGAAAATGATGCAGAGACGCAATGCCGAAGTCGAGAGATTACAGCTGGACCTTGAGACTTTGACAAAACAGTTGGAAGACGCAGTTAATACAAAGTGCGAAGCATTGGCGAAAGCTGAGGAAGTTGCTTCGATGAAACTTACCCTTGAGTATAAGGAGAAAAGGCTGGAGCAAGAGCGGAGTTTGATGTCTAATCAGGTTGAAAGTCTTACAGGTAAATTAGCAGTTTTTACTTTAAATTTAACTTTTTATTGCTTCTAAGGATAGTTAAATCGTAATTTATTAAAAAGGTGTTTGGTTGATACATCAATAATTTCTCATAATACATCAAATTAGTGAGAGATTAGTATTAGATTTAACAATATTTTGTTTTTAATTAAATCTTTATAGAGGAACTTCAAAACCGAACTGACGAACTATTGAACATGCGTCGCGATAACTCGTCCCGCTGCATCCAACTTGAGACCAAACTTTTAGAAAAAACACAAGAACTAACCGTGGCTACCGAACAGATTAAATCCTTTACTGAATTAAACCAAAACTTGGCTGCCCGCAATGAGGAATTATCTCAAAAGATATTTAACCTTAATGAAACCCATTACAAAGTCAATGAATCTTATACTTGCGAGATTGAGGCCAAAACTAAAATGGCCAACACTTACCATACCATGCTTGAGGAAAGTCAAAAGCACGCCGAAGAACTCAAGAATGCCTTGAGTGAGGTACAAGAAATGTTAGCGCAGGCGACTGAGCAATACGGAGACCTTGAAACTAAACATAAAGAAGCTGAATTGGCACACGAGGAAATTATTGCTAAGAAAAATGAATGCATAGCTATGTTAAAAAAAGAGCTGGAGACAGCCAACGAACTTGTTGAACAATGCAAAAGCGAATCGATCAGTAAGAACATTGAAGGCCTTTCACCGTCTGCTGCATCAGCTTCTAGAATAATGAAGTCAGGAATGACTTACACCGAACTGTACTCTCGCTACGTTTCTACGGCCGAACAACTGACCAGTAAAGAAGAAGAGTGCGTGAGACTTAACAACTATATCACTTGCATCGTCCGTGAAATTGAAGAAAAGGGACCCTTGATAAAGCAGTTGCGTCAAGAATACAGCGACACTCTAGATGCCAATGAGGCCTTGAAAGCCTCCAACGATTCCCTTTTGGCGGAGCTGCAGCAGCTGCGAGAAGCTAATGTTGAAAATCGAAGAATGGAAGGCCAAGTGGCTAGAGAAAATCAAAGGATGAAGAAAGAGTTGGCCGATCTTTCTAGACAAGTTGTTCATCTGCTGCAAGAAGTTGAACATTCAAGGGTTGGATCTTCTAGCACTTCCACAGATAATGACCTAAGTGACAGCGTTAGCTCAGCAGATATCATAACAAAACGTCTAGTTACGTTTAATGATATTGCTGAGTTACAAGCTACAAATCAAAAATTACTGGCACTTGTCAGAGAGTTAACTGAAAGACAAGAGGAAATAGAGTCGTTTGATCCAGCTGCTGTAGCTAATTTGCAGAGGAAGTTGGAGGAGTTAAGGGAATCGCAGAGCGAGTTGTTGGAAGAGCGGGAACAGCAGACTAAAATGATGGCCACCTTAAGAAACCAAAGAGATATGTACAAGAACTTGTACACTCAAGCTGCTAAAGGAGGAGCCGATATTTCTTTGAATATGGATAGGAGCTTTGGTGTGACTGACAACGGCGAAACGTCTAACAAAGCCCAGTCGGAAGTAGATTCCAACGCGAATTTTGATGAGAGGGTTCAAGATTTAGAGACCCAGATTGCCAGATATAAGAAGCAAGTGGATGAAATGAAGGAGGAGTACGAGACGTACCGGAAAGAGCGACTGGACCACGAGAAAATACTTTTGGAACAACTGGAAACGTTGCGGAATGAAGCCAAAGAACTCACTAAAATGAATTGCAGGCTGACTTCCCAAACGGAGCTCAATGAAGAGAAATTTAAAGTGTTGCAAAACAATGCAGAGATTTACAAAAAACAGATTGCAGCCCTGGAAAAACAGAACAAAATTTACAGTGAAGCCATTATCAAACACGAACAGGCGGCTTCTTACCTTAAAGATGAAGCCATACAGAGCCAAACAAAGTGTTCTAGGGCTGAGGTCATGTTAGGAAATCTTCAAAAAGAAAACGCTCTGTTAAGAGACGCGGAGAGGCGTCTTCTAAAAGATGTGGAAATGCTGAAACAACATTCGCACCAACAAAACTTGCTTCAAAGCAACATAGAACTTATAAAAGTCACTTTAGAGCGTAATGAAGCAGAGAGCAAGCTTAGACTAGAAGCCAAGCTCGATGAGGCACACCTGGAATGCTCATCTTTGCGCAGAAGATTAGAGGAAGAGCAAACGCGCTTTAGAGAATTATGTGCGCACCTTGAAAAGCAAGCTAAACATGCTCAAGATAGAATGGAAGAAGAAAAACTTGAGGCCGACAAGATGCGCAAGGAAATAGCCGTCGTAAGAGAGGAATTAATTAACAAGACCACGCACATAGACGATCTATCGAAAAAGCTTAAGAGTTCAGTATTTGCTATTCCAGATTCCAGTGCTGAGGGCAGGAAGCTAAGAGAGTTGGAACAGCAGATGGCGGATGCACGAGCTGAAATTAACTCTTTAAAAACGAAACTGAAATCCACTAAAGATGCCGCAGAAGAATACTTCAACGTGGCCCAAAATGCCGAAAAGCAGCTACAAGAAGTCCTTAGCAAGGAGCAAGAGTACGTAGACGAAATTGAGCGGCAAAAGCAATTAGTGCGAGAGCTGCAAGAGAAAAACTCGGAATTGCAAGGGGAACTCTCCATCCAAATGGATGATCAGGATATCGCAGCTGCCAATATTAAGAGTAAATCTCAACAGCTCCAAGAAGAGCTTAATGTTAGGAGTTTGGATTTACATTCGGCGAGAGAACAATTGGAAATCGCCCAAAGTGAAATAAAATCCCTTAATGAGCAACTCAAAGCTTCCGAAAATAAATACGCTCGTGAAGTTACCTTACATTCAGCAGATTTGCAGAGTCTCACCGACTTAAAAGCCGAATTGGACCACGTTTTAGGCCAAATCCAACAGCTAGAATCTGAAAAAGAGCAAGCAGTGGAAGCTTTAAACCAACATTTGCAGGGCGCTGAAGAGCAACAAAAACTACTTGATGAAGAAAAAGAAAAGTTGGAAGAACGTTTCAAAAGCATGGACGCGCAGAATGGTCTCTTGTTGGATCAAATTCAACAGTTAAATACTCAACTCACTATTCTCCAGTCTCACGTGTCTGCCGACAATTTGAATACTAGTCAAAACACGAGTGCTGGTGAAAGTTCATTCAATCGCTCCTTAGCCGAAGATGAAGTTCACAATGCCGATCAGCTGCTCAAAATCATTAAGTATTTGAGGCAGGAGAAGGATATCGCTGTTAGCAAGGCCGATATTATTGAAGCTGAGCACTTTAGACTCAAATCCCAATTTGATTCGGTTTGTAAGCAATTGGAAGAAGCTAAAGAGCGGATAGAGTCGGAGCGGCAAAAGCAAGAAATCACTAATGTATCAGCAGCTAAGCACGCAGAAGTGTTACGAAGGCTGGAGACTTTGAATGCCATTACAGACAGCAACCGGGCTTTGAGGCAGGAACGCGATCAGCTCTTAAGTGAAATGCAAGAGCTGCGGTCCAGAGCTGAAAAGATGGAGGTCGAGCTAGCACCATTGCAGGAGAAAAATCGCGATTTACAAACTAAAGCTGACCAAATGCAGACTGAAAATATTTCTTTGAGGGCCGAGTGCACCCGATGGAGGCAGAGGGCCAATCTGCTCATAGAAAAAACGAACAGAACTAGTCCTGAAGATTGGAAGAAGCTCCAGACAGAACGGGAGACGCTGGCCAAACAGCTTACAGTAGAACGAGGCAATAATGCAAAACTTGTTGATGAGAACAACAATTTGCGGCAAACTGTGTCCAAACTCGAAGACCAATTAAGAGCTTTAAGGGCGCAAAACAACAACCAGGCCGAAGAAATTACAAGACTGCGAGAACACGTGCAAAATTTGCAAAACCAAGTGTCCCAGCTTAATGAAAGTTTGGAGCAGCAGAATCAAAATAATCTAAAACTTACAGAAGAAAACCGATTGCTGAACGAAGATATAGCGTCGAAAGACGTTACTGTGGGTGAATTAAGAAATAACTTGACCCAAGTGAAGAAGATTGCCAAAAAATATAAGACTCAGTATGAAGACCAGGTCAAAGATATTGAAATTCTGAGGCAGCAAAATGAACAAAATCAGAGTGAACAGACTCAGAGTGCTGAGAAACAAACTCAGCTTTTGGAGCAACAGAGAAACGAGCATGAAGAACGAGTGAGCCAATTGGAGAGCACCCATCGCGAATCGGTCGATCAGCTGAATCAGCAAGTGAGCAGCAGCCAAGATCAGATCGATAACCTTAGAAAGGAGATCGATTCGTTGAAACAAGCTTCGCAGGAGAAGGAGGAGAAATTCAAGACTCTTTTCAAAAACGCCAAAGACAGAATAGTGAGCCTGACTGAGCAGAACACCAGTCTAAAAGAGGAACTGTCCAAGCAGGAGAAATCGGGCAGTATTGGAGAACAATCTGACGGGAACAGCAATAGTAACGAATTGGTGGAGAGGATAAGCAACTTAGAGCAGGAAAAGGACGAGCTGATAGAGAGGCTGCAGCAGGAGAAGAGCGCGCACTCGTCGGAGGTGGAGTCGCTAAAGCAGAGCATTAGTCAGTTGGAGAGAAAGTTGGGCCAGCAGCAAGGGTCCAAGCCGAGCACGAGTTCTGCATCGAGCGAAAAGTCTTCCACGGAGCGGCCTACTGCCGACATTAAGCCGATTCCCGGTAAGTGTTACTGTATTTATTATAATTTAGAGCGGTTCAATCCGAAATTTTGCCTCGTTAAGGCTAACATTGCCATACGTCGTTGTCCAACATTCTGTTTTCAGTTTTCCGAGGGGGAAATCATTTGTGAATTTTGGTGTGTACACATTGGGAGTATTTAGAGGAATTTAAGATGAATTATAGGGCATTTTTTGATAGTTTTTTTCTTCAATTCAGAATTCACCAATAATTTTCCCTAAACGTAAATATATATATTGGTCAGTTTTGTTGTGCGTACAGTACATCAGGAATTTAGTGGTATTTAGTGGAATTTAAGGTAAATTATATGGAATTTTGGTGTACAAATTTTAGGAAGTGATTTCTCCCTCGGTTACCTCCCTTGTTGGGGTTGTTAATAGAATTATTAATAAATGTCCAAAAAAATTAAAAGTACGGTCCTGAATATAAAAAATCCAGGACCGTACTTAAAAAATTGAATTTGATGGTTGCATGAAAAGGAAACGTTGGATTTTAAATTTGAAAATACTACGTTGAAGGCAGCAAAAAGTGGCTGTGTCAGCCAGACTTTAAAATTTGAGAACGTCATTTTTGTTAACTTCTAATTACGCTATTTTGCCCTAATTTTACCTTCTTCGTATCTCTTCAAAAACCCGAGATCTCCATGGTTAAACTCCCAAAACGACGAGTTGTACGACGAAAGTCACACTGTATAGGTAACTTTTCTTCTCGATGATAGATGGTGAATGCAGAAATTGCTGCGACCTTTTGAAGTTTATTGACCTCTTTTTCTTAGAAAGAAAAAGTATAATTTTAGTTTTCCTTTAGGTCACTCAACCAATACTCAAACTCAGTCAGTTCCTATCCAACCGTGGCGCAGCGGAGGAGAGCCCCCCCTGGCCAGTATACGTCCAATGTCTCAACAGTTGAGAACCGCGGCGGTACTACCGACGACCCAGACGCCAAGCGCCGTCATGGTACCCCCTCAGCAACAGGTGCACACTACCGGGTCCTCGTCAATAGAGGCTTTGTCCAGCAGCCCCACTTCCTCTCATACAGAGTACGTGCCGGCTACTAGCTCCGCCAGTTCCGCTATGATGGGTACCCGGCAAGTGGCCGTACCCCCGACTCAGTCTTCTGAAGACGATGACAGTTCTATGCAGGTATGTTTTTCAAAATGGTCTGGTAAATAATTTTCCAAGGTTGATGTGTTCTTGACGCAGATTCAAACGGCTCCTCAACAGCAGACACTAGCGGTAGTCTCCCCGAGAGTTGAACCGCCGAGCAGTGGTCCAACTCAAGAGCAAGGAACCAGCTCTAGTAGCTCGAATACCGTTACGACAACTCAAGCAGGATTGAAGCGACAGCGCGACGCCGACACAGACAGTTGTCAGGCCGAGGAAAAGTCGCAATTGAAGCAGCAAAGCAAGCGGACGAGGTTGCAGCAACAGGGTATCAGCGACAGCGGTTTGGAGGTCGAATACCAAGTACCGACCAGCAGTCAACGGGACCAAGATGACGACAACATTATCGTGTTAGAAAGCGACGAGGATGCTTGTCCGGACGAGGGCGAGGGTGATGACCAGGAGGAGCCCGACGATACTGAGGTATACGACATGGAGGGGATGGAACAGGACAACTACGACGACAACGATTGCCAAGAAGTTGAGGACGAGGAGGAAGCGGGAAACGAGGTGGAAGTGATCGACGATTCGAGTGAGGTGCCCAATCAGAGCGAGAGTCAAGAGGGCGCGGAAGACGAGCCCATGGAGAGGCAGGCCCAGTCTGAAGCTATTAGCAGTGGAACTGATGGTAAGAGCCCCACGATTGTTAGTTGAATGGATTCGTTCAGTTTTCTTTCTGAATTTGTATGTAGGAAATAGTAGTGTTTCCGGCATAAATTAGGTTGATCTGGTTGAAGGGCGAAAAATGAAATGTATACTTCGTCCAAAAGTTGCTCAACTCCAAAAAAACGTCCACGTTTTGACGTTTATTTTACCTCTTTACTAGGGCTATTTCATAGCAACAAAAGGTTGTGTCAGACGCTGGATAAAACATCCATGATGTACTCTAATAGCAGGACATCATGATAAAGAACATCGCAGCAGATCTTTCAGAGCCTATAAGAACAACCACAATATGTGGACGTACTGGTGCTTGAAACCGAATCTACGTTTATTCTCCTGCTGTTTTTCTTCTGATGGGCTGAGAAAGATTTGCTATTGCGGTGTTACTTAGTGCATCATGGAGGTGCTTTATCGATCATCTGACGCAATCTTTTGTTGAGCGTAGAGAATAGCCATGATGAAGACGTAAATAAAAAGTCGAAACGTATTTTTGAGATATATATAGATATATAGAGAAACAGCGATCACTTAAATGTTAAGAACTCCAAAACATCACTACTAAAGTCTTAATTTTTACAACTTGGGCCTGACGTCAAAAGGTATGAAAATTACGTACGTCGCAGAGTTTAACATACCTATTATCATAACATAACCAACATTAAACGAATACTGCCAAATATAAGGCCGCAAACACAATCAACTATTCAACTGAGCGTAGTTTAATATCGGCTTAATCGGCGGTTAATTTATCGGCGTGAATATTATACGAGTACTACCCTGAATTATGAAGTTAATGTGAGAAACTAACTCTCTATTTATATTTAAATAAAATGATTTATATTTATATTCAAACTAAACTTATATTTTTTACAAACTAATTCAATTAGGTCCTTAGAGGTAGAGAAGAGTCAAGCAGCAAATGGGGTTCCAGTCTGTTGTGGCCACAGTATAAAGAATGATACATTATATCAGTATCGTCAGTTCGTGTCGGCACTTTTGGTATATCCAAAACTAAAGCATGCCGCGCCCGGCAATTTTCTCGAGTAGTTACGAGCTGACAAACACATGCGATGCACTGCCAAAGCATTGCCAAAACCGGTTTGGTGGTGCACCGGCCGGCGGCCGGGCGGACGGGGCAAGAGGAGGGGAGTTTCAATTTTTCGACCGACTGACGCTACTGATATAATGTATTATTCCTTATACTGTGGTTGTGGCAACGGGTTATACAAATAGTCCCAACTGCCTCGAAACTTGGGAAAAGGCTTCATTAAAAGTAATTAAAAAACGTAATATTAAATCGGACAGAATACCTAATTGGATAACAAAGCTATGAATCAAAAATTAAATAAAACCGAAATAACCGATTTTATAAAGAACAAAATTTGAGACATTATGTAAATTATGTTTGCAATGAACATAATTTCATAAGTCCTTGACGAATTATTAAATTAGAAAGTAAAAGAATTGAAAAGGAAATAATTGAGATTGCAAGTAGTTACTAAGGTAGGTAAGTAAAATACTCTGTACTAAATCTCCTCCGCATTATCAAAATCGGAATCGTCGGAATGGTCTCCTGGCGAAATTATAAGCTGACTGATTATGATCCGAGCAGTCAATAGTTTTCATTGCCTCCCATCCTTGATGACTTTGTTCACATATTCAACATATTTTTTCAATTGTCTCCTGCTGTGACTTGTCCTACAACATTGCTCCACGTAACCAGCACTTTCTCTACAGTCCCTCTTGAATGTTCAATTTCTCGATCATAAATCCTTTTACATTGCGATCACATTTCTATAGCGTTATACTAACAATGGTAAGGTGACAAACGTAGTATTTTATGTCCATAAGGTTTCACATACTAGTCAAATTCAAATTTGTTTTGTGGTAACGAATAGCCCAAATTTGGTCTTTCATAGCCAGTCAATTAATTAATATTTTAGTCAGGATTTGTTTGGAATTACCTCATAAAGGCCGGAGTGGTAAGAAGCCTTATCCATAACAATTACAAATTTTGGAGGTAAGTTGGGGGGGGGGGGGGGGGTTAAATTTTCGAAATTGACTCTGTTCATAAAATCATGGTAATCACCCTTCTTGGAACCACTTTTAAAAGTTAAACTGGTCCAATTAAGAAAGCTGTGCTCATTGCCGGCGTTCACCATTATATAACGACATCCTAAATATATTTTTTTTTAGATATTAATAAATACAGTAAAAGAAACATTAACCACAAACCATCACAAGATTTTTAGAGTTTTACCATTTAAACCTTATAAACACTATGACACCACTGAGAAAGGGGCCGAAATAGATCAAGTGAAGAGTCCACTTAGTTCTTCAACGAGTTGTCTTCAAAGGTTTGCAATGAAAACGCTGTTTTGTTTCGTTGGCCCGTGTGTTTGTTGCTTGTCTTTTACGTGCACCGTCTGGATTTTAACAATTTTGGTTTTATGTACTGCCATGACGGTCTGTATAAGCTTTGGTAACATTCTTCACTGACTGAAAAAGCCCTGAGGAAGACCTAAAAATAAAGGTCGAAACGTTGGCAATTTTGAGAAAGTGAAGTGGCTATTTGTCCTACACCTACACCTTTCTAATGGTTACATATTAATTTCTTGCAAAGATACGGTCAATAATGTGTCGAATTTTGTTCTTCATAAAATCGGTTATTTTGGTTTTATTTACTTTTTGCTTCTTAGCTATGTACTTTTTGTCGTCTTAGACTTGCTAGCCAAATAATCCTTGTCCATCTGAACACCGGTTTTTTGCTTCATTTCAACGTAGTTTTCCGATTTTTCAACGCGCATTTGAGGCTCTTTGTAACACGTTCCCACAATCGATTGGAACACCATTTGTTACTTGAATCTTCTCCATCTCCAAGAGCGCCATAACGCCATTTAGAATTAATAGCTGTGCTTGCTGATTCTAACGTTATGGAGCCATTTTGATAGTATGCTTTTTAAAGTTTTTGAGTTAAAACTTTTCACAAGACGTATTGTATCTTTTGGCAATAATAGATCAGGTAAAAGGTACAGACATTTATTTAAGACCTGCCTTTAATTACTTTATTTTTTCTTTCCTCCAATTTACATATGATAAACAAAGCAAGAAAAAAAAGATGAAGGGTCCAAGTTGTAAAATTAAGACTTTATAAACAATGGGCTATTAAAATCTATTCTCACGGACCGGTTTTGACACTCAGACTACCATCAGCGCCTAAATTGTAACTGATAATTATGGCTAGTAGAAAGGCACCATGTTAAATAGTGAAAACTGTGTCACATTGAAATTCCAGAGGCAGACAACTTACGTGTAATTTGCGTTGTCATGAGGTTGTTTATCTGAACGAAGGTATCGTCTATTGCGTTTCGAGAGAATTTTAATGAGTGGAAGGTGTGTTTTGTAACGTATATAGTCCTGAAGCGAAACCTCGGCAAAATTAACTTCTATCACGAATAGTTCAAGAAATACAGGAGATTGAAGTTTTGAGAACATTTTTCCAAATAACTTGGAAACCACTCAAAATGTGGCAACGTAGAAGCGGTATTTTAAAGCAACTCAACAAAAGGCAACTTTTTCTTAATTTATGCGGCGTTGTAACTCTTACTGTTTCGGAGATAACAATGGTAGAAACACGTAAAAAACACCTTGTATAGCAATGCAACACACTCATCTACAACTTTCCGTGCCATGTTTCACTGTTTCCTAATATAACAACAGCGACGGCGGGACCTTCGAGCTCATCTACGCACACCTCGGTTTTGTTAAGTCCCCGCCAGCGTATGGTACAGCCACTGCCGTACCGGCACCAGCTTTTAGACGAAGGTCTTTTAGACGACGGCATAGTGCCATCCACGCCCACGCTATTCCCGCATCGCCGCTCCGATGGCTTTGGGGAAGCCGTAAGTTCCCCCCATGTTCCGACCAGCGCCACGGGCCGCTTTACTTTTAACGAGTCGCAGTTGGCCGTCGGGGGGTCTGCGCCCTCGAGCCGGGAGCCCCCCGAGCATAGTCTGGAGGTCCCTCAAGTCGACGACAATAGTAGGTGGTTGTGGGATAGTCCGTGGAGTGGTTCGAGGGCCTAGAAATTCGGACCTAGAGCGGCCATTCGACGGACTAGATGGACACGGGAAATTCTTAATAATTGGTCTTTGTTTCAGGTACGGGTCGCAGTGTTCCCACTACTCCCCTTCAGTCGTCACCCCAGGAATCCATTTCTAATGTTGCCGAAGATCAAGGTGAAAGACAGACCACCCAAAGTGATGGTAAGTTGGACAATACTAAGACGTGATAATTATGCAAAAATTGTTTTTGATATTTATGGCCCTTCTTTGTTTTTTTCTTTCCTCTTGCAGCGTAAATTGAAAGAAACTAAAACTACTGGTTAAACTAAAGCTACTATGTGAAGCATGAAAACTAACAGAACTTTGATTAATGGACAAGTTTTCGTCCGTCATTCATTCATTTCGTGTTACCGTACCGTACTTAGAAAATACTTTTATTTTTTTTTTGTTTAGAAGAAAATCCTCAAGTAACTGTGAGCACCGAAGAGGAGGCTCGAGGCGAAGGCAGTTCTGAGGAAGCGACGATGGGTCCTCCGGGGCAGGCGGGTCCGTCCTCTGAAGACAACCGCCATATGGAAGATTTGGAGGGGGACGACGGAGTCACTTCCGAGGGCGAAAAGCCACCGTCCACGGAAGAGGGAGAGGAAGAGGGTCGGGAAGCCGAAGCATCGCAGAGTCCTAATGAGGCGAGGAGGTCTACGCGTGGTAACGGATCTTCGGCGAGGAGGTCCGTGAGGATAAACCCAGCTGGGGGTCGTGGATCTCGAGTGGGACCTACGCCTATTGTTTGGGGGGATCAGAGACATTCGCCGCAGAGGCAGATGCATCATGGTGAGTTTCACAATACTTTGTTCTAAGTTCGCGTTGATTTTGCTTTTGGCTGAGAAATACTGGGTGTTTTATACAGTGCCCGCGTAAATTATGAGAACCCCTTTTATCTTTGAACCATTATAATTATTTTCACCAAATTTGGTAGTTAAAAAATAGCAAGTTGTCCGCGTTTTGATATGATAGTATGATTATGTCAAATAACTGTTGCACATCTTGGTGGACACGAAATCGAATATGCCATCTTATTTTGGGAATAAAGGGGTGCTTCCTCCCTTCTCTTTACTTTGATAACCAAATTTGGCTGTATGCTCCTACTGGTGATCTCGGCGGTTGATCGTTCGTCCTTCGGGCGTAACGATAGTCCTTCTCGACCCAACTATTTCCACCAAATTTGGTATTTAAAAAACAGCAAGTTGTCCGAGTTTTGATACGCCTTTGTGATTTATTTTTCCAAATGGAAATGGTGGGCCAATGCTACCTTATTTTGGGAACAAAGGGGTGCTTCCGCCCTTCTCTTTACTTTGAAAACCAAACTTGGCTTTATGCTTCTACTGGTGATCTCGGCTTCGTCCTTCCGGCTTAACGATACTCCTTCTCGACCCCTTTCACCAATACCGCAAAACAGCCCTTCTCGTGAGTCCCTCAAAATAGACTGTGTTTTTTTGTACTTTTAGACAGGGGGCTGGCACCTGATGATTGTCGTTCGTCATTTCGGCGTAACAACCTCCAATCAGAACGAACGCGGCTCCCCGTACGACTCCTCGTGAGTCCCTCCAAGTCCGGACTGAGGGTTTCTCTCTCAAAAACGCTCGTGCTAATTTTCTCTATCTCTCTCAACTGATTGCAACCTTCTTTTGAATGTGCCAAATGAAATGCCGAGGTTTGACTAGTGCTAAACCGGTCATCGGCCGACCATTTCTAAGAATGCTGCAATTTTTATGACTTTTTGCTCCTTTATGACAGTATTATTAGTTATTATGTTAAATGAAAAAGATAACTCGCTCCATCATCAGCGTATCAACACCGACACTTGTATTACATCCATTCTGCATCTGAATGCTAATGGTTCAAAGATCATTCAAATATCAAAAAGGGGGGAGGTCTCATTATTTACAGGGGCCCTGTATGCGCGTAGGTAACTTGCAAGTTTAGTTCAGTTGAGATTCGCGATTTGTAGGTAAATTTATTTATTTTTGTGTGCAATGAACCAAACGCTTTTTCTGCCACTGTTAGTTGAGATTGTTATTTTTGTTGCAATTCGAACTATTATTGATATAAAGATACGAAGCGTCCCTATAAGTTAGAATGTTTGATTGTTATAATGGATACGATCTATATGACTCTTGATTTCCCTTTCTTACGTTTAGTTATGGGTCGAGGGAATCAAGGAAATTTCGGCGGCAACCGAGGGGCCCCTCGTCGACCGAGGTCTCGAATGCAGCGTCCGTACGGCCGTTTCTGAAATTTCGGTTTTTTTAGTCATTTCTGTCATTCCTAAGTTCGTTTCTACCGTTCAGAGATGATACATATTTAGTCTAGGTTTTTTTTATTGAACGATTATTAACTATTTTCAATGTGTTTCTTTTGTGAATGTAAAATATGTTGTCGAAATGTTTATTATTAGAAGGTATGCTTTGCGGTTGCCGGTCACTCTTCAAAATATTTGTGTATTATTTAAATTAAATTTGAAGGAAGTGAATGCAACGATCTAGCAAGGTTACTGTAGGTGTTTAAGTCGTAATGGGCTTCGTTTAAGAATCATTATTATTTAGTGTATTATTTACGAGTAAAAGTTTCCGGTACTCTTTAGCAGGTCTTTTATTTTTCCGGTCATTTTCTTAGCGCATAACTAACTCTAAAGTAATAAATAACTTCCACAGGAAAAGTCCTAGTGAAGACTGAGGGTTTCGTGGGGGCACGTGGACTTTGTTGTTTTCCTTTGGTCGACCGAATGTGAGGGCACGTACCGTTCTAATGTACGGGCACGTGGACTTGGTCGTGTCTCTCCTGTGGTCGACCGAATGTGAGGGCACGTACTATTGTAATGTACGGGCCATGTGGACTTGGTCCTTTTTCTCCTTTGATCGACTTGAATGTGAGGGCACGTACCGTTCTAATGTACGGGCACGTGGACTTGGTCGTGTCTCTCCTGTGGTCGACCGAATGTGAGGGCACGTGGACTTTTTCGCACTCTGACTTTGTCGTCGACCTTCATAAATGCACTGCATGGTTCTTGCATGGCTAGCGGCGTCCTGGAGCCCTTAGCTTCTCAATTTTGGCACTATCATTGGACCTAGCGTTTCCAGTCTCGAGGGTTTCCTCAGTAAAGGTCGAAACGTTTTGACAATTTCAAACAAATAACATAGCAAGGGGGACGCAAAAAAACCTTTCATATGAAAGGTCATTTTGGAGCGTCGTTTGGGGTCACATAGTAGCAAAAAAAGTATGTATCCTTTCATCCTTAGGTTTATCTTAATATATCAGTTAATAGCGAACATTTGTTAAATACGATCGCCAAAATGCAGTGTCCGTTGCATAAGTTCGAAATTTGATAAGTTGTAAAGCGCTTAAAGAGTTTATTAAGCGAATTTTTTACCATTTCCTATTTCATACAGTTTCCAAGATCCCCATTAGTGGCCTTCCTTAACTTAAACATTCTGTATACTGTCAGTGCCTTAGCAAGAACAGCAACATATTTCCATGCTTAATTTGACAAAAAATGACGCAACAATTATAATTTAGTGTGCATTAATAATGTAAATCAATCTCCAATATGTTTTTATTCTTCAAATAATAACAAAGACTTTGCCTACATCCAGCATTATTAATATAATTATCATCTTTCCACACAGCATGTCTCTATTTTCATCTAGTCTATTAATCCACAGATATTATTATCACCATTTAAATTAAAGCTTAGCATACACCTCCCAAACCGAAATCTCGCTTTATAGTCTTGAACCCATTCCACCAGCGACAACCAAATTCTCTCCGGTAACGTAGCTGCCATCGTCAGAAGCCAAATATGCCACTGAGGCTCCAATATCTTCAGGTTTTCCAAATCTAAAACCGCTTATTATTAAGAATAAAAACCCTAAAATGGGGTTCCACCTACCTCCCCAAAGGTATTTGTGCTAAGGATGTGTCTTTGACCTCGTCAGATGTGATCTGTAACAAAACCAATTCTTAACAACCAACGACAATGATTTACACTCAATGGGAAAACTTACAGCTGAAGAAAACTTTGTCACAATAATCCCTGGGCAAATAGAGTTTACGGTAATGCCTTCGGAAGCTAATTGGGCAGAGGCTGCTTTCACCAGTCCCAAAAGGGCAGTTTTACTAACTGAATACGCACCTAAAAGCTACAATGGTGTGTGAGTACTTTAATGGTTGCGTTTCAGCTAGTAATTACGTTAATTGGTTGGAAGCCTGCGATTGAGGAAATGAAGATGATTCTACCCACTTTGCTTTGTCGCAAAAGAGGTAGCGCCTCTTTGGCAAGCATGAAGGAAGACTTTACGTTTACTTCGAAGATTTTGTCCCACGAACTTTCCGAACACTGCATTCATTACAAATACAAGTGTTAGTTAATGTACTGGGTTTGAAAATTAAAATACGCACATCTAAGACACCCCCCATTTCAGGATTAACGGCCGCATTTGACACAAGGATATCTAGTCCTCCCAACTTTTTAGCCTATAATAATTTTAGTTTAGTGTACAACGTACATAAAATATGTTATTTTTTTGTATTGCGTACTTGTTCGAACAGTTTCTGTCTATCCTCGGCTTTTCCTACATGACAAACTAATCCACTTACATCCAGGCCTTCTTTGGATAGTTTTTGAGTGGCGTCTTCGACGTTCTTCGCCTTTCTGCTGCTGACAATTACTTTGGCGCCTTCGCGAGCCAGCCGTTGTGCAATCGCAAATCCAATACTGTAATAAAAATAATGTAGCAGGTGTTCATTAGAAAATCTCATCTAGTTGTCTGTAATAGGTCAAAAGAAAAATATAAGAGTGTAAAAGTCCATTTACTTTGATTATGTCATCTTTTTCTGCCAAAAATGTATAGCCTTCTAGATGACTTTTACTAATGAACACCCTGTATTATTGTTAAGGGCAAGAATTTGATTATACACGTCTTAAAAGTAATTTTCGTTTCGCACCGGTTCTGGTTCTATGACAGACCAGGTGATTTTCAACCAACCAATTTTGTTGAAAATCAGCTGGTCTGTCATTTTTATGTCAATCAAAACCGAAAGCGCTGTGAAATGAAAGTGACTAAATAGTTTATTATCCAACAAGCATGTAATACAGGCCATCATTCCCGGAGGTGACGTTGGAGCCTACGAGCGTAGCGAGAGGCGTGATTCACCTGAGATCATGATGCCTATTATATGCGTGTTGGATACTACATTTTGTCCACGTCTTAATATACAATTTTTGCATAATAATCATTTAGAGAACTTGGTCTTTAACAAACATTTTGTTTTGATTGTCAAAATCAAATGACGTTAAAAATGACTATGTCCGCCATCAGGGCGGACTTTCTTTTGTTTTGTTTGTTAATTTTCAACATGGCGGTGTCTGCATGTAATTCTTATGGAGTGTATAATGAAAAAAACAAAATACGTAGCGTGAATAATGAATATTATTCACGCCATTGTGACACCCTCGCAGTTAGAAATATGCAGGAAGAAATTCATCCCTGTGCCAGCGTATCATAGCAATATACACTTCTTTGAGTGTACCTCCCTCCACACGCAACATTCTCACAACCCGCCGCTGCAAAGAAAACCTCTACTCATCACTGTAAAATTTCCCATGCCATATGAAGCATGTGACTGGAACAACAAGAGATAAGCCGAGATTTAACCACTTCGTAAGAAACACTATTTATAAGATTTTTTCAGAATGTACACTACCTAGTAAGCTTTTCATATAAGACATCCACATGGTTGTGCCAGAGCTGTCCCGGGTCCAGAAAAGGATCCCTGAGGGACGCCGCATGAGAACTCTATTTCACAAGGGCACCCGAGAGGGCAGGTCACCCTCTGGTTTGTTAAAGAGGTGTGAAGCAATTAAACACATTGTACAATTTTCAAAGTTGCACTTGAATATAGCTTCTTGAAATGATCTCATGATCGACGAAGTCGGAGGCCTTGGTCTCATTGCAAAAAGTAAACCGACGATTAAGAAGTGGAACAAGTGTCCGATCATGTTCAGTATTATCTTTCGTGTCTCTGGTCGTCCTGAAGCCGTGCCGAGAGGGCCCAAACAAATTATTTTCCTCAAACCATTCGACTATTCTGGCGTCGATGTACTTTTTTATCATTTTAGATAGTATCTGCAATTCTGAAATAGCTCGCTAATTCTGCTGTAAAGGACGGGGATAGTTCTACGCCGGCGATCTCGACCAATTTTCCTACTCCCAACACTTAATAATAATTGAAAACCTGGTGAAAAGATAAATAATCAAATTCGTTACAAAACACCACAACTTAATATTAAGCAGTTTGAATTGCAGAGACTACTATATCTTAAGCCCAATGAAATGACCGTGATACGGCAGTGTTTTGCGATTTCTCAAAAGCTTTTGACTGGTATCGATCACAGAATACTTCGACTTCAAAGTCCTTGAATCTGCACCTATCCACAGAATTGACGATAATGGTTAAAAGAACCCAGATTTTCGAACGAAACTCGAGATTGAAAGGGCTTCTTCGCCAAAAATGTCTTAGTGGAGCTTCGTAATAAGAATTGAAACAAACCTTTTGACGTCCTATCCAATTTCCAAATATATCTCGGGCGCCACCCCCTATAGGTTTTAAGTTGTAGAGGGGCCACACGGAAAGCCTATCGGGTATGCTTTTAGACAGTAGAGAAGTAATGTCCAGAATTCGAGGTTTCGCTATTGAGTTTAGAGCCCAAAAGAATAATACAACTAGTGGTACATAATAAATACCAATTTAATAAAAATCATCAAATACAGTGAGTACGGTAATAGCAAACTAAACTATTAAAACAGCGAAGTAATTTCTAGATCCACTACTGACAGTTCATGAAATGAAATTAACAGGCACATCAACTAAACTGTTGAGATCGAGAGGTTCAGATTTGGGTAACAGTAAAATATGATATGATTTTTTGCAGTCGGTAAGTGTTCTATGAGGTTAATAATCATATAAAAATGGGGCCCGATAATCACCAGGGCTTGAAAGACTTAAAAAAAAGCGTCCAGTAAACACTGGGACTGAAGTGGAAGACGTCCAGTAAACACCTAGACCAAAGAATAAAAGGGGCCCAGTAAGCACCAGGGCATAGAACACAATGGGGCTTAGTAAACACCAAAGCAAAGAAAGTAAAAGGGAGCTCAGTGAGCACCAAGTACACGAAAACCGTTCAGTAAACACCTAGAAAAAGTAATAAAAATGGGGCCAGTGAGCATCAGGGCAGAGAACAAAATGGGGCTCAGTAAACAGCAACTCAGTAATCAGCAACTGACAACTAGTTGAGCTACCAGGGGCAAATCTTGCTGGTAATACTTCGAGTGAGCCACAATAGACCCCAGATCCCGGTGGAGGACTGTAAGAGTCCACTCACATTGAATACAATACAATACAGTATGGGTAATTCTGGGTCTGGGGTATTTGCCAGAAATCTCTATTTTCACTCATTATCTATATGTTGGAACAAACTGTTAGTGTGTATGAATATGCATTCATCTGTGGTGTTTCAGCAATGAACCTATATTTTCACAGAAGAGAAAGAATTTTCATGTGATACTTTAACAATACTGCCAGTGGAAAAAAGAGAGTGCCACCAACCACATAAAACATGATATTTCACCAATGTGATCTCAGCAATGTAGAGTACCTAAAAGGGCAATCTGCTGACTGAGTCTCCTTTAGCTTACTCGTGGGCCCTGATTATTGTTCTCAGGGTGGCAAAAGAGCTTTACAAATTGCCACCCTGGGAGCTACCTCTAGTATTGACTTGACCTTGACAAATTCTTGAGGTAAGAACAAGAACTTACCCGTCTGTAGAGGCAGTCACAATAGCCACTCTTCCACCCAAGCGTTTTAGAGACATCGTTTTAGCTTTATATTTGACGTCCAGCTGGTTAAACCTCAAACTTATGTGCCCTCGTGTTTTGTAAAATGTATACCACTCGAAATAGTGTCGAGAAAGCTAAAGATCAAAGTCTTATCTTAATTTTTCAAAAATTATCAGTTTATAAAGTACTATTTATTTTTTAATTTGATACAAATTGTAATTCTGGGAATTGTACTAGTCCGTAAGGACGGGAAAATTGGAATTTCTGTTTTTATATTGTGTTCTCTGTCTAACTTATAGCTATTAGAAGAAGACAGACTTTAAACTCTTATTGTCACGCTGTGCGAATCACACTTTTTAACCTCAAAATACTCAAAACAAAGAACTTCTTTTGAGTTTTTACTACTTTTATTTATACAATAATATAAAATTGCTTTCGAAATGGAGCTCAAAGACTTAGAAGACGATAAAGCAATAAAAGAAAAACTCAAGAACTTGCACGTCAGCGTGGAGAAAATCCAGAAAGTTCTGGATCTTGCCCTGGAAGCGGACACCTCAAAGTTTTCCCTGAAGGACAAGGTGGATTTCGACTTATTTCTCACTTACGCTTTAAATACTTTGTATTGGATGTATTTGAAGACAAAGGGCGAGGATCCCAACGCTCACGATGTGAAAAATCAACTCAATAGGATAAAAGAATATATGGTTAAGGCAAAACAGGTAAGCAGAAACTCCCAAGTGAAGGTGCATTTCTAATCAATTTGCACTTGAAGTGTAACTTCGGCACGCGGGCTGGATTGGAATTTATGCATTTTCAATGCCACATCAAACTCAAATGGTTTTTGTCTGTTATACACGTTACGAGGTTCATCTATGCGAGTGTCTTTCAACAGATTATCACAATATCCTTTTTCTTTTTCTGGTTATAATATAGGTCCATACTTTTTGGGTTTGCGCTGCTTCTTTTTGTGTTACATGCTATCACACATTTCTCTTTCTGCAGCAACCGACTTTGTGGAAGAATTAACTGCACAAACTTTTTTTGATTTGCTGGTTTATATGGTACACTTTCTACTACAGACTAATAGGAATAACTACTAAAAACTCGTGCTGGCACGGATCTCAAAAGCTTGCAAACAATTTTGGCAGCTTCGGCACGCATGTGTGCCCCTGCTGAGCATGAATTGAATTGAAAATGGAAACATTTGACAATTAATGAGCGAGCAAGCGGGTCGAAGTTTCACTTCAATTGCAAATTGATTAGAAATCCACCTTAGGGTTTCTAATCAATCTTCAATTTCCGGGGACACCCGAATCAAATGTTCAATCCCCAATTGTTAATGAACATCCCTAGAAATTACAGAGCTTGCCAAAAATATTGTAAATGTGACAGTTTATATTTTTGTAAAAATAGATTCATTGAAACTCTGAAGTGGAGGAAATGAGTAACCTTGAAAATTTGAAAAATTTTTGTCTACAGGGCATTTAAAGGCAGATTACACTTTAAAAGTCTGGTCACCCAACTCCAAGTCTCTAGAAGTTTTGGTTTAAAGTTTCACCAACCAGTTTACAGTAGCTCTTAAGATACAATTCAATAATAATATTATGCCGTAGCATGTTTTGTTAACTTGATAGGATAGACAATAATACCTAGTAGGTGGAATACAAAAATTGTCTACCATTTTTGCTACTATCCCAAGAATTTCTTTTACAAAGGCAGGTAGACAATATTTTTGTTAAAACTTGTCCTTGTATTTGCAAGAGACTTAATCTGGGAGATTCAGGAATAGATGTCACTTGCAGCAACTACAACAAGCTGTGAATAAAATTTACTTTGATGGCTAAGATTATTTATCTCACAGCATTATTAAAAAATACCTACTAAAAATCCATTTTATGATTGACTGCTAAGATATCATTTAATGTTAATATCCATGCTTGGAGCAGCAAAATTGGATACAAAGCTAAGGTGATGTTGGTCACTGTCTCAACAAAGAGACTTTTTCTTGAAACTGTGACCAAAATCATATGTCTTAATTAGGTACAATTTAATTATTCTCTTTGTGAATAATGAAATTGAGATTGAATTCATCAAACATAAAAATTGTTTTGTAATTAATTCACAAATACAATTGCCAAAACACCATTGTTTGTAAAATGGCAAGGGTCCATTTTGCTGTATTCTTTTTCAAAACCTTATCCTGTAAACCAGTTTCAATGTTAAATCTTGGCTAGCAAAACAACCAACTACCCATTACTGTTGATTTTTATATTGCAATTTGATTCCAGGCTCATGAACGCCAAACTATAAGACCGAAAATTGACCAGGCAGCAGCAGGTAGGTTTGTAAAACATGGTATTAATTACAAAAGTGACAACCAATCAGACCAACCTCCTAATAAAAAAATTAGATTTGAGGACTGACAATTTTAGTTTAGGCAATTTATAAACCTATGTAAGTATGTGAAAATTACATATGAACCACCATCAACCACTATGAATGACCTGTTTAGTTGCAATCAATGTATGTATTCATATTAGGCTAGATACTACTGATAGATGACATTCAAAGTGGAATATCTTGTATATAGGTTCTTACAATTAACATTTTATGACTATAAAAAGAAATACTTAGAAAATGTATAATAATAATGACTAACAATTGATAGAGTACATACCTATGTACATTGTACTGGAGTTTATTATTAATCCAACAATTAATCTTCAAGACTTAATGATTTGTTAACTTTCTTCCAACAAAATAAAAAGAAAGACACATTAATTTCTTTATTGTAGCATCATAATATAAAAACATCCCTTTTTAGTTCACACAGATATCATTCTATACCTAATAAGAAATTAATCAATTTGTGCACAAATTAAAATAAAACACAGATGTTTTGGTACCTGATTTGGGTACTTAATGCATTTGCTGGATTTGTATTCATACTCATGTTAATTGATAATTTTATAAAGCTTTCAAAGCAATGGCAATAATAATTGAACCCAAACATCAAAAACCCAATAGCATTAAATATGGCTTTTTTACTACCATTTAAAGACAAAACAAGTGGCGCTTTAGATTCATTTTAACACAAAAATTGCACTATTCAGTGATATTTCTGATTGATTGTTCCATAAAAGTAATATAAGAACTGATAATTTAATATTATTAAGTAAAATTATAAGTCTATAATTATTAAGAAACTAATTAGCACCACATCCTATACTTAACAAATTATCACATAATACCCCTTTGCTTAAATATAATTACAAAAAAAAACAATTAAATAAATAAATTAAAGCTAAAAACACCATTTTGCTCCCAGGAACAAGCAGCTATCTTGCAGTCACCCCAGATTCCTCCTCCCCTTGATTTCCAACTTGAGTAGTGTATATTGGCCTGCCCATGAATGTAGGCGCTGAATTCCCATTTACAATGCTGCCAGTGCGTCTCCTTTGTGGACCAGCGACTGGCTTTTCTTGAGCTTTTTTGATATACTTAAAAACCCCTTCTCCAGGTAATTTAGGCAAGAGTTTTGGCTGTGCATACCAAACTCGATAAGTGAAGAACCATGTCAGTATTGCGATACAACCGCCTAAGAACTTCTCTATCATCACATGATAGTAGAGCATAGTGCTGATGAGCATTACATCCCATAAAATTTGAAATAAAGTGATGGTGATAAAGAGGCCTCTGATATAAGGTGTGTACTTTTCATAGTTAAACTGCAAAGTCTTGAAATCCTCAGGTGACAGGTTTCTTAAAGGATTAGTGCTGGGCTCAGTTTCCCTTGAAGCACGATTGTGCTCCTCTAACCTCAGATATTCCTTAATGCTATCCCAATTGATCATTGAACGTGTTTCTTCTATTAGAACTAAACTACCATAAATTAGAATGAATGTGTGACCTGATGTGTCAAACCCATTCCAGATATGACCTGCTTTCAAACATGATTCCTTAGAGGAAAATGGTTTGATCTGACATTTACCAAAAGAGGCCTCAATATAGTTGAACAAATTGGTCCAAAAATACCAGAAAAATGTTGCAATTACTAGACGAGGAGCGTGATGCATCAGAATGCGTTTGAGTTGTCCACAGCAATAAATATAAGAGGTGAAAACTACAAATGGTACAAGCAGCAGTAGGTTCCATCCCCAGGCAAACTTGACAAAGTACTTATTAAATATATTATCAGATCGTGAAAAGTATATTCTGGGAATTGTAGAAACATCGGCAATTAACGATATCAGAAACAAACACGCCAAATATATGGCAACCTTTAAGTTTGTATCAAAAAACAAAGACTTTTTGCACAAATAAAGCACCATAAGCATGAAGATTTCCTTGATAGAGGTGGGCTCACAAGTCGGCTTTGTCCCTTTAAATTCCATATTAGCGTCACTCATCGTTGGTCGAAAATTCAGCTTAGTAGCGTGTATGGACTTTCTTTTAGCTGGTTTACTAGACATCGTGGGTTTTTTTTCGAGTTTATTCAGTAGAGGTACATTGAGGACACTGCTCTAAAAACAAGGTAATTTTATGGATTTGTAGGTTAACTTTTAAGAAATTACCTTGAGTATGCTACTGAAGGGCAAAAGAAGGTATAAGTGATATGTAGTAATGGTAAAACATTTCAAAGTCCACAAAAATTGGAATTTATTAAATTTTTTAGTATAAAAATTGAGGTTGGTGAGGTATTTAATAATTTTGACATTTGATTTTGAATGACATTGACATTAGCTGGGACAGTTTGGAGTTTCTCAGTGATTGTTTTTGTTATCTTTACGAACCGAGACGCGTGACGTCACCCAGAGGGCGTTTTTTCGGGTCTTTACCATTATCGTTTCCTTCCTTTATTGATGTCTCATCAGATACTCCCCATTCTAACCTCATATTTCTCTCAAACATCAACATAAAATTTTAACACTTTAATTTCTTATTTTTTTAAAACCAAAAGCAGATAAATGCTGGTAAAGGCCTCAATAGGCTCAACTAGTAAGTACCCAGTTGTTAGGTTTTGACTTCTTTTTAAGCACTTAGTTTGTAGGGAAAGCATGCTGCCTTTACCAACAGATCCGACATGCAACCATTATAAAGAAGCACAGTAGGGTTTCTCCAAAAACCCACACAATCCGGAGAGAACAAGGCCTTCCAGCTAATCATAATGCAGCAGGTGTTTTAACAGACAGCCCAGATTACAGTTATCTTGATGGCCGAATTACACCATTGGGGGTGGGACAAAGGAAACGGCTCTTAATAAATGAGGAATCAAAGTTAAAGATCATAGCTCTCACTAGGGAGATCGACTTTGCAGTTGAGCAGTATAAAAAGCTGCAAGATGAGCAAATGGCTGAGAGGCAGAGGGTGTTGGACAGCAAGTTAAAACCAAAAGGAGCTGCACTGTTAGAAAGTCAAAAAATGTAATGGTAGATAGGTAATTTATTATGAAATAAGAATATAGTAGTGTCACATTATGGGGTGTTATTAATTGTGTCAGTAATCCAGTCATAATAACTAGAAACCCTAGAGTAAATATTAGGATTCTTCTTGGTTGCAATGCCACATTTGTGAGTTATGAAAGAAGCAATGCCCACTTGCTTATTGTCGATTAACAGGGCTGTTCCAGAATCGCCCTAAAAGAGTCTAGTTATAATCTAAATGACAATAACGATTTTATTAAAGCTTTACATTACATGCCCCACCATTTTCAGCTCCAAAACAAATATGATGAACTGTATCCCAAGATTTAGAGCATGTCTCATCATCATGGATGTTCACTTCTAGTTTTTGAAGTTTACGAGAGATTGGTTGGTTTTGCTGCAACAATTTTTCATTTCTCTCAAATGAGTCATAAATACTTAAGGTAATATGTTGACAACCAATTTGTCTTAGATTACATAGGTATGTTAAAATTAGTGTTTGTTGCTCTTGACATCTTTCAAGTCAACATCAACATCTTTTTTATTCTTATTTATAAAGAAGGGTCCTACCCCAGTTCTCCCCCAACCAATAATAGTGCCTTGTTGTGGTTTATCTGCAACAAAACTCTTCGCAAGTACTACTGGAGTCCAAATGTCAGTAGCAGGTAGTGTTGATTCCAGCTGCAACAATTGTAATTCAATATTGATGAGTTATTGAGGGCATCAAGCCAAAAACTGAGAACTCTATTTTTAGATATACTCTCATTCAGATATGTATAAGAACTGCCTATTATTTGCTTCAAACTACAAATTCTTAAGTGAAAATAATATTTTGGGCAAATAAATCAAATATATGTTCTTGAATTCTTAACCTCAGTTATAATTATTATTGAGGTCAGCCATAAAATATTTCTCATTTTTACAACAAATAATGAGCTCTGAGATGAGCTCATAATGAGTGAAATGGTATTTTATTCTTATCTAGCAGGACAACTATTAATTCAACAATTTTGGAGTTGACAGTTTTTACCTTAATAAACCCTTCCATATTATACATAATTATTAATTATTTACCTCCAGAACGGCACAGTCATAAATCAGTTTCTCCGGGTCAAACATGTGGCAATAAATTTCGTTGACTTTAATGGTATTTACTTCATCTTTTGTGATTTCTGTTAGACCGTACTGAATGGAATAAGAGCTGCTGTTTCTTGCACTGAAAATTGATTATTCTCTTACATAACTAGGCACCTATTTGTCTCTTTACCGCACGTGTTCGGTAAAAAGTTACGCGCACTCGTGTGGTTATAGTTTTTTTTTTCTACGACTTGTGTGAACAAATGCGCACTACTAACTACCGTTGAAAATCGCATACTCGCGAACAGCGTGCGCAAAGTACACATTGCGTACTCTCTCATAAAGAAGCATGTGTAAACTCGCCTACCGCTCGTGTCCAAACCATTACACTCATGTGAAAAGTGCGGTTTTCGACACTATTTGCACAATATACTATTTTATACCTAAGGCGTAAAATAATATTTTTCTACAACTGCCTCGAAAATGAACAAATGCGCACTACTAACTACGGTTGAAAATGGCATATTGCTGTGTAGAGTGCACACTGAGCATGCTTCCCTACAGCAACGCGTGCAAAGTCCACTTTGCACACCCTTCTGATTGCTTTGCGGACGCCTTGCATATATTTTATAATTCGAATGATCATTTATGAAGCAAAATCGCAGGCGCAGAAAAAGTATAGTGTGCAACACGTACGAAAATTACTCATCACACTCTTGTGACGTTGTATCTCTCGCCTGCTGCGGCTCGTCCAAACTGTCACTCGTCCCAGGTAGCACACTACGTCGTATGGACGTCCAAATGACGACATGAGATTGAACCAAAAGACGTCCAAATGACGGTTACATGTCACACCCACAAGACTTCCATTTGTTGACGTCGGTGTGACGTCTGCGTTCAGAGGTCTTCCGACGTCCATTTACTGACGTTTCTACATATTTTAAACATGTTTTATTGGAAATATAATACTGGTGGTAAGCAGAGTTAGATCAAATAATACTGTTCTTTATCAGAACATTGCCCACGTTTCGACTTTTTATTTAGTATTCCTCAGAGCTGAAACGCAAGAAACGCGCGTGTAACGCATGTGTAATGAATCCCTGGCTCAGAATATAATAGAAATTCATGCTTATTTAAGATGACGACATAACGCAAGTCTTTTCCGTCGAGCATTATCTCACTGAATTCATATAAAAGATAAATACGAAAGTGTAAACACTATTCAAGGATTAAACATTTTAAATAATAAAAAGTAAAAACGAGTGAGTACCTACCTACCTCATGGAAGCAGAAATTAACACTTCTGTTTCCACCACTGGTACGTCTCACACTTGTTGAATTTTTGTTTAGCATTCTGAAATCTTAAATCCTTGTAGTGTTTACACTTTTCTATTTATCATATATAAATTTGATTAGACAATAATCGAAGGAAAAGACTTGCTTTCCATCATCTTAAAGAAGCATGTATAGATATATCAGTAGGTACCTAGATACCTACCTACTAGTCAGAAGTATGAACAGAAGAAATTATTAGATTATTTTGATCGTTGTAATATGATGACCATTCTTGGTCGTCCACTGGACGTCCATCTGTTGCTGCCCATTGGACGTCAAAAAGTTGACGTCTTCGAGACGTCCTGATTAGGTCAATTGACGTATTGACCAAAAATGACTTAAAACCAACGTCCAGCAGATTTCCAACTGGTCAGTTGTGCTACCTGGGGTGTGAAAAGTGCAATTTTCGACGCTCGTTGCAGAATATACAATTTTAACTTCGGTGTTCGAGGCCAATAGGCCGCCGATTTCAATCTTGAGTTTGTTGGTTTTCATAATGCAATCTCGTCTGCATTGCTGACTGGGGTTATTTTGTGTGGGCAATCGTTCCATAATATATGTAAAGACAGCGGGTCATGCTCACCAAGAACGATTCCTGTGGTATTCAGGAGAGGCAACCTGCCAAATTTTTATCCACCATTAAGTCGCGATTTTGGAGATAATCGATAACCGTTAATGTAAAGGGTTGTTAATGAGTTACGCTTGCCAAGACCCTTTGGTGGTTTCTTGAGAGAGGTAATCTAAACCCCTAATTATTTCGGCTATGCCGCACCCAATGGATTTAAAGACAATTATGACAAATTTCAACATTCTCCCAATTCCCCCCTTAAAGTGTCAAACTCTCCAATACAACAGGTACCTAGAACGGTAAAAAGTTTCTTTGAGCTGTAGATGACTCTCTAGAGTTTTTTTGGTCCATAGTTTTTGGTTTACTTTGAGTCCGGCTTGGATTTGAACGGACTGAAGGAGAGTTGTAAAAGGTGGGGAAGTTTCAGACGGTTCATGTCAAAAATGAGAAATTTGGTCAGGAATCTGAGCTGATTTGTGCTAAAGAGGTCTGTAATCGAACAAAACTTTCAGGTCTTTTTTGCATAACCGGCAAAAACCACCTCTGGAGTTTTTATAACGGTTCTGTCAGGCAAGTGGTCAAAACTGGAAGAAATTGACACAAATTGAAAAGTTTTCAAAATGGGAGGGAAAATGTTCAACAAATTTAGAACAAAAAATTCCAAAAAAACAATTTTTAAAATTGGAATTTTAGTATACACATTTTATGAAGCACATTTTCTCATCTGGAGAGGGGGGGGGGGGAAATCACTGTTAAATTTTCCTATCAATTACAGTACTCAAGTCAATCAATTATAGAGTAAGTGAAATAAAAGTTAGATTAGTTCAGGTTAACATTATTTTGCGATTTTATTTCAATATAAGAATAGGAAAATAAAGAGTTAAGATTATAATAGATCAGGGTTTAGCAAACTCTCATGGCAGTGTTGTCAATTCTGGTAAAATTTCATCATACGAATGATTTTCATAATTTGATGATTTTCTGACAACTTTGAAAAAAAATGCCAATTCCGTTGATTTTTTTTTTCAGTTTCTTCGGCCTCCTTTTCAATTTCCTTTACAGTAACAGTAGTTTCTGGTAACTTACTCTCCTCAAATGTACCAATTTCGTTTTTTTTCCTTTTCTTGACGACTAGTTCCTAGACGTTTTCTTTTCTTTGAAATACCTACCTCTAGAACTGTAAACTCCTGTACTTGTATGGCTGGTAGCGCTTCTAGAGTATAAGCTAGACTCTCTTCTTAGAAATCATGGTTTGAGGTTTATTGCCTTCTTCCTCTAAAGTCACATTTTTGGCGTTCTGCTTTTTGCTACCATTTTTTCAAAATTATTCTCTCTAGCTATTTCGGGTTCAAAATGTGTTATTTTTTCGCAAATCCTCGAATAGTTCTTGAATTTGATATCCCGATTCATCAGGTTTGTTCTACAACTTTAACTGCAGTGAATGGCTCTTTTCCAGCCTCCTCTTCTGTAATAACTGGAGTTCGTTTTTTTTCTTTTCCAGTAGAAAAAAAGTCAAACAAAATCAAACTTCTACGATTACGCAAAAACTGGCGACATGTTGAGGACTATTTTCAGTCTTTTCCAGGCTCAACTCAAATTGAAGAAGTTTTTGTTAAATGGTTAAGCATTTGACGAAATCTTCTACAATGGGAGTAGAATAGACTCATTTAATGTAACGGTAGAAGTTTAATTTTGTGTCTTTTCCAACGAGTGAACAATGTATTCGGATTTGTAATGAGATAGTTGTAGCTTAAAATTGTTTTTCTTTACGTTTAATAATTCTTGATTTGAAATGAAATAATGGAAGTTAAAAGAATGCTGGAAAATCTGACCTCCAAACTATTACCCGCAAATATCATGTTTACTTTAAATAATATACATAAAAAATCCAACTCATCCCAAAGCGAACCTGCACCAACTTTAGATAGCAAAGCCCGAGTTCAAATAATTCAAACAATGCTCCCACAAAAAATATGTGCAAAAACTCAAAGTAAATAAACAATCTACGTCCTTGAGTCGACGAATTGCGCACGACGGAGGTGCCTCCGTCGTGCGCAATTCGCTATCACAATGCAATTTAAAAAAAAAAATGTGCTCGTAATCGGAATTCCAAAAAATTCGAAAAATCAAAACATCGCGCGTTCGGTAGAAAAAGAGAAGACGGTAGTTGTAGTGATGAACAAAACGCGTTTATTGCGGGTACGGACAAGAAGTGGCTTTTTTTGTCTCGTGAAATCGTACATCAGAGTTCACAAAGAGTGTATACCAAAGGAACAAAAATCGAATCGTAAAGGATTTATGGTAGGTGTTGATCAAGCTCTCAAAGATGAAATGTATGAGCCAAGTTTTTGGCCCTCTGGGTCTGGTGTGGCATTTGAAAGATTTAACTTCTCAAAGGGAAATTTTTTTTTAGGATAACCTCGCAGTGCCTTCATCAAAACGCAAAAAAACTGTGAAACTAGCAGGAAACTATTAGGGTGAGTAGTTTCAAAATAATACATCAAAATATACAGTTCCTATGCAAAAAGTTAGACGTTATTGAGGTTTTCCTAGAGGCTGAAAGCCCTGATATATTATGTTTGACTGAGGCGTGGTCTACCAGTGAAGAATTAGATTTTATAATGCTAAATGGATACAAAACCTGCGCTTCATTTACCAGAACCCTAAACAGACATGGTGGTGTTATAATATTTTCTAAATCGTCAATCTCAATTAATAAAAATATAGACCTATAGGATTTCCACTCTGAACTAGAATTTGAATGTGCAGGGATAAACTTAACTTTAAACAACATTCAAACACCAGGCTGACGTTAGATTCAGATTTTGATTTAATATTCAGATTTTTACAACGGACCAGATAAGTATTGAACATGATAAAAAAAAATTATATAAATGGGTTCTGACAAAATACCACGCAGGCATATGCACTTTTCACACCCTACTAACGAATAAACTTGTTAAAATTCTGCAAACCTGACATTGTGCAGTACTCTAATAAGGAGAAGGAGGAGGTTCAGATGCACTTTGAGAGTGAGATTTATTCGAAATAACTTCGTGGGGGTTAGAAATTAGCCCCACCACGAAAACCAATAAAACTCAAGATAGCGCAAACCTGACGTTCTGCACTATTCTAGTAAAGAGAGCGAGGGAAGCCTATAACACTCTACGTGAGATTCATTCGAAATAACTTTGTGGGGGGGGGGGGTTAAAAATTACCCCCACCCTGAAAAGAAATAAAACTCAAAATATCGCAAACCTGACGTTGTGCACTATTCTAGTAAAGAGAGGGAGGGAGCCTAGATGCACTTTATAACACTCTTTGCAAGATTCATTCGAAATAACTTCGTGAGGGGTAGAAATTACCCCCACCACGAAAAGCAATAAAACTAAAAATAGCGCAAACCTGACGTTGTGCGCTATTCTGGTAAAGAGTAAGAGGGAGGGCTAGATGCACTTTATAACTCCCTATGCAAGATTCTTTCGAAATAACTTCGCGAGGGTAGAAATTACCCCCACTCCAAAAAAAAATTCAAAATAGCGCAAACCTGACGTTGTGCACTATTCTAGTAAAGAGTAGGAGCGAGGCCTAGATGCACTTTATAACACCCTATATGAGATTCATTCGAAATAACTTCGTGAGGGTAGTCGAGCCGACCTATCGCCCAATGAAGTAGAGATGCTATAACTACCTAACTAATTTTTTTCTCTCTGTTGAGTTCATCTATGCGTAGCTTACTGGGTGTCCCATGAGTACATAACAATTTTTCGGGAACGTATAGGGCGTAATAACGTTAATTTAATTTTTTTTCCTAACGTCACTAGTGATGTGACATAGGTCCTCAAATACGTACGTTGCAATCAATTTACAGTTGTTTACAATTTTTGGCCGTAAATTTTTAACCACTTTGTATTTATATTGGGACGATTTTCTGGTGTAATGTTTTACCGAAATAATAACCATTATTCGCCACTAAACTGGCAAAAAATTATTAGGTTTGCGCTGTTTTAAGTTTTATTGCTTTTCGGGGTGTGGGTAATTTCTACCCTCACGAAGTTATTTCGAATGAATCTCATACAGGGTTTTATAAAGTCCATCTAGGCCTCCCTCCTACTCTTTACTAGAATAGTGCACAAGGTCAGGTTTGCGCTATTTTGAGTTTTATTTCTGTTCGGGGTGCTGGTAATTTCCACCCTCACGAAGTTATTTCGAATGAATCTTGCATAGGGGGTTATAAAGTGCATCTAGGTATCCCTCTTAGTTTTTACTAGAATAGTGCACAACGTCAGGTTTGCGCTATTTTGAGTTTTATTTCATTTCGGGGTGGGGGTAATTTCTACCCTCACGAAGTTATTTTGAATGAATCTTGCATATGGTGTTATAAAGTGCATCTAGGCCTCCCTCTTAGTCTCTAGTAGAATAGTGCACAACGTCAGGTTTGCGCTATTTTGAGTTTTATTTCTTTTCGGGGTGGAGGTAATTTCTACCCTCGCGAAGATATTTCGAATGCATCTCATATAGGATGTTATAAAGTGCATCTAGACCTCCCTCCTAGTCTTTACTAGAATAGTGCACAACGTCAGTTTTGCGCTATTTTGTGCTTTATTTCTTTTCGGGATGGGGGTAATTTTTACCCTCATGAAGGTATTTCGAATGAATCTCATATAGAGTGTTATAAAGTGCATCTAGGCCTCCCTCCTACCCTTTAATAGAATAGTGCACAACGTCAGGTTTGCACTATTTTGAGTTTTATTTTTTCTCGGGGTGGGGGTAATTTCTACCCTCACGAAGTTATTTTGAATGAATCTTGCATATGGTGTTATAAAGTGCATCTAGGCCTCCCTCTTAGTCTCTAGTAGAATAGTGCACAACGTCAGGTTTGCGCTATTTTGAGTTTTATTTCTTTTCGGGATGGGGGTAATTTCTACCCTCACGAAGTTACTTCGAATGAATCTCATAAAGGGTGTTATAAAGTGCATCTAGGCCTCCCTCCTACTCTTTACTAGAATAGTGTACAACGTCAGGTTTGAGCTATTTTGAGTTTTATTGCTTTTCGGGGTGGGGGTAATTTCTACCCTCACGAAGTTACTTCGAATGAATCTTGCACAGTGAGTTATAAAGTGCATCTAGCCCTCCCTCTTACTCTTTACCAGAATAGCGCACAACGTCAGGCTTGCGCTATTTTTAGTTTTATTGCTTTTCGTGGTGGGGGTAATTTCTACCCCCCCACGAAGTTATTTCGAATGAATCCCACATAGAGTGTTATAAGGTTCATCTAGGCCTCCCTCGTACTCTTTACTAGAATAGTGTACAATGTCAGGTTTGAGCTATTTTGAGTTTTATTGCTTTTCGGGGTGGGGGTAATTTCTACCCTCACGAAGTTATTTCGAATGAATCTTGCAAAGAGTGTTGTAAAGTGCATCTAGGCTCCCTCCCTCTCTTTACCAGAATAGCGCACAACGTCAGGTTTGCGCTATTTTTAGTTTTATTGCTTTTCGTGGTGGGGGTAATTTCTACCCCCCACGAAGTTATTTCGAATGAATCCCACATAGGGTGTTATAAAGTGCATCTAGGTATCCCCCTTCTAGTTGTTACTAGAATAGTGCACAACGTCAGGTTTGCGCTATTTTGAGTTTTATTTCTTTTCGGGGTGGGGGTAATTTCTACCCTCACGAAGCTATTTTGAATGAATCTTGCCTAGGGTGTTATAAAGTGCACCTAGGCCTCCCTCTTAGTCTCTACTAGAATAGTGCACAACGTCAGGTTTGCGCTATTTTGAGTTTTATTTCTTTTCGGGAAGGGGGTAATTTCTACCCTCACGAATTTATTTCGAATGAATCTTGCATAGAGTTTTATAAAGTGCATCTAGGCCTCCCTTTGAATCTTTACTAGAACAGTGCACAACGTCAGGTTTGCGCTATTTTGTGTTTTATTTCTTTTCGGGATGGGGGTAATTTCTACCCTCATAAAGGTATTTCGAATGAATCTCATATAGGGTGTTATAAAGTGCATCTAGGCCTCCCTCCTACTCTTTACTAGAAAATAGTGCACAACGTCAGGTTTGCACTATTTTGAGTTTTATTTTTTCTCGGGGTGGGGGTAATTTCTACCCTCACGAAGTTATTTTGAATGAACAGCATATGAACAGCATATATCTTGCATATGGTGTTATAAAGTGCATCTAGGCCTACCCTCTTAGTCTCTAGTAGAATAGTGCACAACGTCAGGTTTGCGCTATTTTGAGTTTTATTTCTTTTCGGGATGGGGGTAATTTCTACCCTCACGAAGTTATTTTGAATGAATCTTGCATAGGGTGTTATAAAGTGCATCTAGGCCTCCCTCCTAGTCTTTACTAGAATAGTGCACAACGTCAGGTTTGCGCTATTTTGTGTTTTATTTATTTTCGGGATGGGGGTAATTTCTACCCTCATGAAGGTATTTCGAATGAATCTCATATAGGGTGTTATAAAGTGCATCTAGGCCTCCCTCCTACTCTTTAGTAGAATAGTGCACAACGTCAGGTTTGCACTATTTTGAGTTTTATTTTTTCTCGGGGTGGGGGTAATTTCTACCCTCACGAAGTTATTTTGAATGAACAGCATATGAACAGCATATAACTTGCATATGGTGTTATAAAGTGCATCTAGGCCTCCCTCATAGTCTCTAGTAGAATAGTGCACAACGTCAGGTTTGCGCTATTTTGAGTTTTATTTCTTTTCGGGATGGCGGTAATTTCTACCCTCGCGAAGTTATTTCGAATGAATCTTGCATAGGGTGTTATAAAGTGCATCTAGGTATCCCTCTTAGTCTTTACTAAAATAGTGCACAGCGTCAGGTTTGCGCTATTTTGAGTTTTATTTCTTTTCGGGATGGGGGTAATTTCTACCCTCATGAAGGTATTTCGAATGAATCTCATATAGGGTGTTATAAAGTGCATCTAGGCCTCCCCCCTACTTTTTACTAGAATAGTGCACAACGTCAGGTTTGCACTATTTTGAGTTTTATTTTTTCTCGGGGTGGGGGTAATTTCTACCCTCACGAAGTTACTTCGAATGAATCTCATAAAGCGTGTTATAAAGTGCATCTAGGCCTCCCTCCTGCTCTTCACTAGAATAGTGCACAACGTCAGGTTTGCGCTATTTTGAGTTTTATTTCTTTGCAGGGTGGGGCAATTTCGACCCCCACGAAGTTATTTCGAATGAATCTCACACAGGGTGTTATAATGTGAATCTAGGCCTCCCTCGCTCTCTTTACTGGAATAGTGCACAACGTCAGGTTTGCGTTATCTTGAGTTTTATTGGTTTTCGGGGTGGGGCTAATTTCTACCCCCCATGAAGTTATTTCGAATAAATCTCACTCTCAAAGTGCATCTGGACCTCCCTACTTCTCCTAAGAGTACTGCACAACGTCAGGTTTGCAGAATTTTAAATTTTATTGTTTTTCCAAGAGGGGATAGATTTTACGAATTTATTCGTTAGTAGGGTGTGAAAAGTGCATATGCCTGCGTGGTATTTTGTCAGAACCCATTTATATAATTTTTTTTTTATCATGTTCAGTACTTATCTGGTCCGTTGTAAAAATCTGAATATTGAATCTAAATCTGAATCTAACTTCAGCCTGGTCATTCAAACAAATGTTGTTTGCCTATACAGATCACCGTTAGTGGGCACTAACACCTTTCTAAATAAACTTGAACAGTGCCTATTCTACGTTCTAAATGCTTTTCCATTCAGTCAAATCATCCTGTGTAGTGACTTCAATATCGATTGCCTGAAAATCACTCCTGAAAGTGCTTTCTCATTTGATATTCTTTACAGTTTCAACATCCAATCAAAAATCATTGTACCAACTAGGATTGCGGCCAACCCTAGTACCGCGATTGATTTTATGGGCACCAATTTTAATGACATTCTATCTGATCACCAAGTAACGGAAAATGGCCTCTCAGACCACACTTTCCAATCAATACAATTTCCAAAAAGACAGTCATATCGTTAAAACTATAAAATACGCCCACTCTTTCTCAAAAAATAACAAAAGACTATTTTATAATTACCTTTCCTCTGAATCCTGGTCTGAATTATACAGAGACCCGGCCTCGACATAGATGAAATATTTAGTTACTTCATTCATAATATTGGTTTTTATTACAATAAGAGTTCCACATGGAAAATTCATAAAATCAATGTTTCTCAGTGATAAGGGATGGCTATAACCTGTGGTCTTAAAACCTCACCTCGGAAACTAAAAGAACTACATCGGAAATTAACCAGAGGCTTAGTTACAACTGACTACTTTAAAAGATACAAATACTTGTACCGACGTATTGTCAGGGCAGCCAAAAGACAATATTTCGATAATAAAATAACTACATCGGTAAACAAGTCAAAAACAGTGTTCGTAGTGACAATGGGACAATTTATTATAAAAATTCTGAAATTGTCAAGGAATTTAATAAATATTTCATTGAACTGCCAAAAAACTTTCAAACAGAGCTTCCTCAAAGCAAGGTAAACAACGCAAATAAAAAAAATAAAATTGGAAACTGACAGATCCATATACTTATACCGAACAACCGAAAAGGAATTATCTCAAACAATAGAAAATCTCAAAAACTCAAATTCATGTGGCCCAGATAATATATTTGTGTCACTAATAAAGCTTTGCAAACCTAAACTTCTAAAACCTTTGACCTATATGGTAATAGTATGTCTTAGGCAGGGAAAATTTCCAGACCAATTAAAAGTCTTAAAGGTAGTGGCTATATTTAAAAGAGGAAATCGACAGGATATTGCTAACTATAGACCGATATCCCTGCTATCCTTTTCAAAAATTTTTGAAAAAATAATTTTCAAAACAAATAGTCGAGTTTTTGGAGGTAAATGAGTTATTTTCGGAATCTCAGCACGGTTTTCGCGAAATAGGATCAACAGTTACTGCTCTTGCAAGTTTTACTGACAATCTCTACAAAAACATTGACTCTGGATCTAAGGTCACAGCTCTTTTTGTTGATTTAGTGTTGTAATAGTTAGAAGTAAATAAAAGTGTGTAGTTAATTGACGATAAATTATTGGAGCCCGTATCCCGGAACAATATATTTTTGTATCAATCGCAACTAGACTCCTTATTTGTTTTTTTTATTCTTTCGAGGTAGTTGTTCCAAAATGTGGGTCAATTGACCCAAAAACGTGAAAGTTGTAGTATAAATTGATTTACATTGAGACAATTTTGTTTCAAAGCTGTGTTTTTTTTTAATAAACTATATCTAATATTCCAAATTTTTATACACTTTTGACCCGAAATTGAACTTCTTCAATGAGCCAAAAATCAATTGTTTTGAGAAAATTTTTGTCCAAAAAGAAATCTTTAGCGTTTTTAAACGATTTCCTCTACCTACCTATTTTGGACTGATTTTTTTCTATAATATCCTAATTTTTTCAATTTTCCTAACTCTGTGCCTTCGTAGTTTTTCATTTATTTATTATTATTTATACTTTTTTTTTTATTTTTATTATCGTTCTAAATTAGACTTTTCATTGTTTTTATTCTTTAATTTTTTTATGCCTAAAATTGGGCTTTTATAGCGAGTTAACAATTTTAATGTAAATTGATTTCTGATTCTGAATTTCTGTCCGAAAGGAGACTTCTTTTTAGCAAATTTTTTGAAGTTTTAGACGTCTTAGGCCTTAAAATTGGAAATATTTCAAATTTGTGCTTCTATCTGCCTCCTTTGAACTTATTTCTTCTATAATTTCCTAATTTTAGCAGGCTTCCTACTTTAGATGCTTTTTGTAATTTTTAATTTATTTGTTTCGTTGAATTACTTGTTCTTTAATTTTTATTATTGATCTGAATTAGAATTTTTCTTCTTTTAAATGTTTTGCCTAAAATTGAACTTTTCCAGCAAATGGATAGTTGTAATCTAAATTGATTTGCATTCAGTCAGTTTTTACTCAAAACTGTGCTTTTTTAATTAATGATATCTAATTTTTAAAGTTTTTTTATAAGAATTTTGGCCGAAATAGGACTTTTTCAGAGAGTCCAAAATCGAATTTTATTGAGAAAATTTTGGTCCGAAATTTTTAGACGATTTTGGCCCAAACCAAAGAGGCAAAAATCAATGTTCATTAAAAGAATTATGGTCCGAAAGAAGACCCCTTTTTAGCAATTTTTTTAAAACTTTTAGTTGATTTTGCTTATTTTAAATTCCTCTAATTTGGGCATATTTTTCTCTAAGATTTTCTATTCCCGATTTTTTAATTTTCGATTCGTTTCGTTTTTTACCATCATTGTATAAACCTCAACCAAAAAAATAACAGAGCTGGTGCATTTTTGGATAAATTTGGCAACTTTTTCGGCCAAATTCTGGTTTTATTCTATTTAAAAACTCCCACCTGGCAACGCTGATTAGTAGTTAGCTGGTGCAAGACTAAAGGGACACTACACTATGGGAAAAACGCCAACGTTTCGACCTACACTGAGTTCTTCATCAGCGCTTTACTCAATGAGTAGATTGGTCAAACGAAATAAAAACGTAAATAGTATTCAGTGCTACTAGAAAATGGATCTCAAAGTAAGAAAACAAAAGCAGAATAACTTGCACATACAGTTGAATGCTATTTGGTGAACATTTAGTTCTCGGGCGGGAACATGACGTCATTATAACGTCAACTTTTGGTGATCATTCGTTATTCGACGTCCTGACAAAAAAATTACAGATAAATGACGTCAATTTTTTGACGTGATAATGACGATTCGTAGTGACGTCATAAAAACGTTATGTTTAGTAGAATAATTTTTGTGCATATTTATTAATAACAATATATTTGATGACAATATCATAAAATAAAATTTTTAGCTTCTTTGGCAAAAAACTCTAACATAAATATACAAAATATTGATAAAATTATTCTTTTTGTATATTAAAAATTGAGATGTAACCGTTTCACGTCACTAAACGTCTAAACTCACTACTAAAGTCAAAATTTTTAAATATCATGTTATTTTTAAACCAAATTTTCTTGTTACTAAGTCAATATTTAAAAACTTCGTGTTACGGTTTAGATTAAACTTTTTTACTAAAGTCAAAACTTCATGTTACTTACGGATCAAAATTTCTTGTTACTACGTAAACAATTTTTAATTTTATGTTATGTTTAGAGTTACATTTGGACGAAAAACTTCTGTTACCAAAGTCAAAATTTTTAAATTTTGTAATAATTTTAGATCAACGTATTTGTGTGTTACGTTTCGACTACAATTTTGTGTTACTACAGTCGAAATTTTTAAATTTTTGTGTTACTTTTAGTCCACAATTTCTTGCTACTAAGTCAAAATTAAATAATTTTTTCTAGATTAACATTTCAAGTCAAAGTTATGAGAAATTTTGTAACTTCTAGACCAAATTTTCGTGTAGCGTTTATATTAAATTTCCCCGTTACTAAAGTAAAAATTTGTAAATTTTGTGTTACATTTAGACCACAATTTCTCATTACCAAGTCAAAATTGAACAATTTTGTGTTACGTTAGACCAACATTTTTTGTCAAAATTTTAAGATTTTTGTGTTTCTTCCAGACCAAAATTTCGTGTTACATTTAAGCAAAAATTTAATGTTACCAAAGTCGAAACTTAAAGATTTGATGTTACATTCGGAACAAAATTTCTTTTACTAAACATTTTTTTTTATACATTTGTGATAAGTTTAGACTACAATTTCGTGTTTCTACAGTCAAAATTTAAAAATTTTGCTTTATTCACTCTTAGACCAAAATTTCGTGTTATTAAGTCATAATTTGAAAACCTTTGAGTTGCGTTTAGACTAAAATTTCCTTTTACTAATGTCGAAATTTTTTAATCTTATGTAATTGTTAGAACAAAATTTTTCGTTGCCAAGTCAAAATTAAAAAAATTAGTTATACGTTTTGACTAACTAAACGTCTTAAGTAAAAATTACATGTTTAGTTACTTTTAGAGCAAAATTTCTGGTTGCTAAGCAAATAGTTTTAAATTTCGTGTTACGGTTTAGACTAAATTTTCTTCTTACTAAAGTCAAAACTTAAAAAAATTTCTTGTTACTAAGTCAAATTTTTTTATTTTATGTTACGTTTAGACTACAATTTCGTGTTCCTACAGTCAAAATTCAAAAACTTTGTGATACGTTTAGACTAAAATTTCCTGTTACTAAGGTCAGATTTTTTTAATTTTCTGCTACTTTTACCAAAATGTCTTGTTTGGAGATCAAAATTTAAAAAAATTCGTGTTATGTTTAGACCAACAATACAAATAAAAATTTTGAGATTTTGTGTAACTTTCAGACCAAATTTCCTCATTCCTAAGTAGAGATTTCTACATTCCGTTGTACCCTTTAGAATAAACTTTCGTCTTACTAAAGTCAAAACTTAAAAATTTGATGCTACCTTCGGTTCAAAATTTCTTGTTGCAAGTAAATGTTTTTTATTTTGTATTACGTTTAGATTACAATTTAGTTCTCCCACAGACAAAATTCAGAAAATTATGTGTTATGTTTAGACTAAAATTTCCTGTTACCATGGTCAAAATTTTTTAATTTTCTGTTTCTTTTAGACCAAAATGGCTTGTTACGAGATTAAAATTTAAAAAAATCATGTTATGTTTAGACCAACAATTCTAGTCAAAATTTTAAGATTTTTGTGTTTCTTCCAGACCAAAATTTCGTGTTACATTTAAGCAAAAATTTCATGTTACCAAAGTCGAAACTTAAAGATTTGATGTTACTTTCGGAACAAAAATTCTTTTACTAAACAATTTTTTGTATACATTTGTGATAAGTTTAGACTACAATTTCGTGTTTCTACAGTCAAAATAAAAAATTTTGCGTTATTCACTCCTAGACCAAAATTTCGTGTTATTAAGTCATAATTTATAAACCTTTGTGTGACGTTTAGACTAAAATTTCCTTTTTCTAATGCAGAAATTTTTTAATCTTGTGTAATTGTTGAAACAAAATTTTTCGTTGCCAAGTCAAAATTAAAAAAATTAGTTATACGTTTGGACTAACTAAACGTTTTAAGTAAAAATTATATTTTTAGTTACTTTTAGACTAAAATTTCTGGTTGCTAAGCAAATAGTTTTAAATTTCGTGTTACGGTTTAGACTAAATTTTCGTCTTACTAAAGTCAAAATTTAAACATTTTTTTTACTAAGTCAAATTTTTTTATTTTGTGTTACGTTTAGACTAAAATTTCCTTTTCCTAATGTCGACATTTTTTAATCTTGTGTAATAGTTAGAACAAAATTTTTCGTTGCCAAGTCAAAATTAAAAAAAAATAGTTATACGTTTGGACTAACATTTTAAGTAAAAACTACATTTTTAGTTACTTGTAGGCCAAAATTTCTGGTTGCTAAGCAACCCCTTTTAAATTTCGTGTCACGCTTTAGAGTAAATTTTCGTCTTACTAAAGTCAAAACTTAAAAAATTTCTTGTTACTAAGTCAAATTTTTTTATTTTATGTTACGTTTAGACTACAATTTCGTGTTTCTACAGTCAAAATTCAAAAACTTTGTGATACGTTTAGACTAAAATTTCCTGTTACTAAGGTCAGATTTTTTTAATTTTCTGCTACTTTTACCAAAATGTCTTGTTAGGAGATCAAAATTAAAAAAAAAATCGTGTTATGTTTAGACCAACAATACAAATAAAAATTTTGAGACTGTGTTACTTTCAGACCAAATTTCCTCATTCCTAAGTAGAGATTTCTACATTCCGTTGTACCCTTTAGAATAAACTTTCGTCTTCCTAAAGTCAAAACTTAAAAATTTGATGCTACCTTCGGTTCAAAATTTCTTGTTGCACAGTAAATGTTTTTTATTTTGTGTTACGTTTAGACTACAATTTAGTTTTCCCACAGACAAAATTCAGAAAATTATGTGTTACGTTTAGACTAAAATTTCCTGTTACTAAGGTCAAAATGTTTTAATTTTCTGTTTCTTTTAGACCAAAATGGCTTGTCACGAGATCAAAATTTAAAAAAATCATGTTATGTTTAGACCAACAGTTCAAGTCAAAATTTTGAAATTTTGTGTTACTTTCAGACTAAAATTTCGTGTTACATTTAAGCAAAAATTTCATGTTACTAAAGTCGAAACTTAAAGATTTGATGTTACTTCCGGAACAAAATTTCTTTTACTAAACAATTTTTTTTTTATACTTGTGATACGTTAGACTACAATTTCGTGTTTCTACAGTAAAAATTTAAAAATTTTGCGTTATTCACTCTTAGACCAAAATTTCGTGTTATTAAGTCATAATTTGAAAACCTTTGTGTTACGTTTAGACTAAAATTTCCTTTTTCTAATGTCGAAATTTTTTAATCTTGTGTAATTGTTGAAACAAAATTTTTCGTTGCCAAATCAAAATTAAAAAAATTAGTTATACGTTTGGACTCACTAAACGTTTTAAGTAAAAATTATATTTTTAGTTACTTTTAGACTAAAATTTCTGGTTGCTAAGCAAACAGTTTTAAATTTCGTGTTACGCTTTAGACTAAATTTTCTTCTTACTAAAGTCAAAACTTAAAACATTTCTTGTTACTAAATCATTTTTTTTTATTTTGTTACGTTTAGACTACAATTTAGTTTTCCCACAGACAAAATTCAGAAAATTATGTGTTACGTTTAGACTAAAATTTCCTGTTACTAAGATTAAAATTTTTTAATTTTCTGTTTTTTTAGACCAAAATGGCTTGTTACGAGATTAAAATTAAAAAAATTCATGTTATGTTTAGACCAACAATTCAAGTCAAAATTTTGAGATTTTGTGTTACTTTCAGACCAAAATTTCGTGTTACATTTAAGCAAAAATTTCATGTTACTAAAGTCGAAATTTAAAGATTTGATGTTACTTCCGGAACAAAATTTCTTTTACTAAACAATTTTTTTTTTATTCTTGTGATACGTTTAGACTGCAATTTCGTGTTTCTACGGTAAAAATGTAAACATTTTGCGTTATTCACTCTTAGACCAAAATTTCGTGTTATTAAGTCATAATTTGAAAACCTTTGTGTTACGTTTAGACTAAAATTTCCTTTTTCTAATGTCGAAATTTTTTATACTTTTGTAATGGTTGGAACAAAATTTTTCGTTGCCAAGTCAAAATTAAAAAAATTAGTTATACGTTTGGACTAACATTTTAAGTAAAAATTATATTTTTAGTTACTTTTAGACCAAAATTTCTGGTTGCTAAGCAAACAGTTTTAAATTTCGTGTTACGGTTTAGACTAAATTTTCATCTTACTAAAGTCAAAATTAAAAAAATTTTTTTACTAAGTCAATTTTTTTTAGTTTGTGTTACGTTTAGACTACAATTTCGTGTTCCTAAAGTCAAAATTCAAAAACTTTGTGATACGTTTAGACTAAAATTTCCTGTTACTAAGGTCAGATTTTTTAAATTTTCTGCTACTTTTACCAAAAAGTCTTGTTAGGAGATCAAAATTTAAAAAAATTCGTGTTATGTTTAGACCAATAATACAAATAAAAATTTTGAGATTTTGTGTTACTTTCAGACCAAATTTCCTCATTCCTAAGTAGAGATTTCTACATTCCGTTGTACCCTTTAGAATAAACTCTCGTCTTACTAAAGTCAAAACTTAAAAATTTGATGCTACCTTCGGTTCAAAATTTCTTGTTGCACAGTAAATGTTTTTTATTTTGTGTTACGTTTAGACTACAATTTAGTTTTCCCACAGACAAAATTTAGAAAAGTATGTGTTATGTTTAGACTAAAATTTCCTGTTACTAAGGTCAAAATTTTTTAATTTTCTGTTTCTTTTAGACCAAAATGGCTTGTTACTAGATTAAAATTAAAAAAAATCATGTTATGTTTAGACCAACATTTCAAGTCAAAATTTTAAGATTTTTGTGTTTCTTCCAGACCAAAATTTCGTGTTACATTTAAGCAAAAATTTCATGTTACCAAAGTCGAAACTTAAAGATGAAACTTAATGATGTTACTTTCGGAACAAAAATTCTTTTACTAAACAATTTTTTGTATACATTTGTGATAAGTTTAGACAACAATTTCGTGTTTCTACAGTCAAAATTAAAAATTTTGCGTTATTCACTCCTAGACCAAAATTTCGTGTTATTAAGTCATAATTTATAAACCTTTGTGTGACGTTTAGACTAAAATTTCCTTTTTCTAATGTCGAAATTTTTTAATCTTGTGTAATTGTTGAAACAAAATTTTTCGTTGCCAAATCAAAATTAAAAAAATTAGTTATACGTTTGGACTAACTAAACGTTTTAAGCAAAAATTATATTTTTAGTTACTTTTAGAGTAAAATTTCTGGTTGCTCAGCAAATAGTTTTAAATTTCGTGTTACGGTTTAGACTAAATTTTCGTCTTACTAAAGTCAAAATTTAAAAATTTTTTTTACTAAGTCAAATTTTTTTATTTTGTGTTACGTTTAGACTAAAATTTCCTTTTTCTAATGTCGATATTTTTTAATCTTGTGAATTACTTAGAACAAAATTTTTCGTTGCCAAGTCAAAATTAAAAAAAAATAGTTATACGTTTGGACTAACATTTTAAGTAAAAACTACATTTTTAGTTACTTGTAGGCCAAAATTTCTGGTTGCTAAGCAACCCCTTTTAAATTTCGTGTCACGCTTTAGAGTAAATTTTCGTCTTACTAAAGTCAAAACTTAAAAAATTTCTTGTTACTAAGTCAAATTTTTTTATTTTATGTTACGTTTAGACTACAATTTCGTGTTTCTACAGTCAAAATTCTAAAACTTTGTGATACGTTCAGACTAAAATTTCCTGTTACTAAGGTCAGATTTTTTTAATTTTTTGCTACTTTTACCAAAATGTCTTGTTAGGAGATCAAAATTTAAAAAAATTCGTGTTATGTTTAGACCAACAATACAAATAAAAATGTTGAGATTTCGTGTTACTTTCAACCAAATTTCCTCATTCCTAAGTAGAGATTTCTACATTCCGTTGTACCCTTTAGAATAAACTTTCGTCTTACTAAAGTCAAAACTTAAAAATTTGATGCTACCTTCGGATCAAAATTTCTTGTTACACAGTAATTTTTTTTTATTTTGTGTTACGTTTAGACTACAATTTCGTTTTCCCATAGACACAATTCAGAAAATTATGTGTTACGTTTAGACTAAAATTTCCTGTTACTAAGGTCAAAATTTTTAAATTTTCTGTTTCTTTTAGACCAAAATGGCTTGTTACGAGATTAAAATTAAAAAAAATCATGTTATGTTTAGACCAACAATTCAAGTCAAAATTTTGCGATTTTGTGTTACTTTCAGACCAAAATTTCGTGTTACATTTAAGCAAAAATTTCATGTTACTAAAGTCGAAACTTAAAGATTTGATGTTACTTCCGGAACAAAATTTCTTTTACTAAACAATTTTTTTTTATACTTGTGATACGTTTAGATTACAATTTCGTGTTTCTACAGTAAAAATTTAAAAATTTTGCGTTATTCACTCTTAGACCAAAATTTCGTGTTATTAAGTCATAATTTGAAAACCTTTGTGTTACGTTTAGACTAAAATTTCCTTTTACTAATGTCGACATTTTTTAATCTTGTGTAATTGTTAGAACAAAATTTTTCGATGCCAAGTCAAAATTTAAAAAATTAGTTATACGTTTGGACTAACATTTTAAGTAAAAATTATATTTTTAGTTACTTTTAGACCAAAATTTCTGGTTGCTAAACAAACAGTTTTAAATTTCGTGTTACGCTTTAGACTAAATTTTCGTCTTACTAAAATCAAAATTTTAAAAATTTCTTGTTACTAAGTCAAATTTTATTAGTTTGTGTTACGTTTAGACTACAATTTCGTGTTACTAAGGTCAAATTTTTTAAATTTTCTGCTACTTTTACCAAGATGTGTTGTTAGGAGATCAAAATTTAAAAAAATTCGTGTTATGTTTAGACCAACAATACAAATAAAAATTTTGAGACTTTGTGTTACTTTCAGACCAAATTTCCTCATTCCTAAGTAGAGATTTCTACATTCCGTTGTACCCTTTAGACTAAATTTTCGTCTTACTAAAGTCAAAACTTAAAAATTTTATGCTACCTTCGGTTCAAAATTTCTTGTTGCACAGTAAATTTTTTTTATTTTGTGTTACGTTTAGACTACAATTTAGTCTTCCCACAGACAAAATTCAGAAAATTATATGTTACGTTTAGACTAAAATTTCCTGTTACTAAGGTCAAATATTTTAAATTTTCTGCTACTTTTACCAAAATGTTTTGTTAGGAGATCAGAATTTAAAAAAATTTGTGTTATGTTTATACCAACAATACCATGAAAAATTTTGAGATTTTGTGTTACTTTCACACCAAATTTCCTCATTCCTAAGTAGAGATTTCTACATTCCGTTGTACCCTTTAGACTAAATTTTCGTCTTACTAAAGTCAAAACTTAAAAATTTGATGCTACCTTTGGATCAAAATTTCTTGTTACACAGTAATTTTTTTTTTATTTTGTGTTACGTTTAGACTACAATTTAGTCTTCCCACAGACAAAATTCAGAAAATTATGTGTTACGTTTAGACTAAAATTTCCTGTTACTAAGGTCAAATTTTTTAAATTTTTTGCTACTTTTACCAAAATGTTTTGTTAGGAGATCAAAATTTAAAAAAATTTGTGTTATGTTTATACCAACAATACCATGAAAAATTTTGAGATTTTGTGTTACTTTCACACCAAATTTCCTCATTCCTAAGTAGAGATTTCTACATTCCGTTGTACCTTTTAGACTAAATTTTCGTCTTACTAAAGTCAAAACTTAAAAATTTGATGCTACCTTCGGATCAAAATTTCTTGTTACACAGTATTTTTTTTTTTATTTTGTGTTACATTTAGACTACAATTTCGTTTTCCCACAGACAAAATTCAGAAAATTATTTGTTACGTTTATACTAAAATTTCCTGTTCTAAGGTCAAAATTTTTTAATTTTCTGTTTCTTTTAGACCAAAATGGCTTGTTACGAGATTAAAATTAAAAAAAATCATGTTATGTTTAGAACAACAATTCAAGTCAAAATTTTGCGATTTTGTGTTACTTTCAGACCAAAATTTCGTGTTACATTTAAGCAAAAATTTCATGTTACTAAAGTCGAAATTTAAAGATTTGATGTTACTTCCGGAACAAAATTTCTTTTACTAAACAATTTTTTTTTTAAACTTGTGATACGTTTAGACTGCAATTTCGTGTTTCTACGGTAAAAATGTAAACATTTTGCGTTATTCACTCTTAGACCAAAATTTCGTGTTATTAAGTCATAATTTGAAAACCTTTTTGTTACGTTTAGTCTAAAATTTCCTTTTTCTAATGTCGACATTTTTTAATCTTGTGTAATAGTTAGAACAAAATTTTTCGTTGCCAAGTCAAAATTAAAAATAAATAGTTATACGTTTGGACTAACGTTTCAAGTAAAAACCACATTTGTAGTTACTTTCAGACCAAAATTTCTGGTTTGCTAAGCAATCCCTTTTAAATTTCGTCTTACGCTTTAGACTAAATTTTCGTCTTACTAAAGTCAAAACTTAAAAAAATTTCTTGTTACTAAGGCAATTTTTTTTATTTTAGTTACGTTTAGACTGCAATTTCGTGTTCCTACAGTCAAAATTCAAAAACTTTGTGATACGTTTAGACTAAAATTTCCTGTTACTAAGGTCAGATTTTTTTAATTTTCTGCTACTTTTACCAAAATGTCTTGTTTGGAGATCAAAATTAAAAAAAATTCGTGTTATGTTTAGACCAACAATACAAATAAAAATTTTGAGATTTTGTGTAACTTTCAGACCAAATTTCCTCATTCCTAAGTAGAGATTTCTACATTCCGTTGTACCCTTTAGAATAAACTTTCGTTTACTAAAGTCAAAACTTAAAAATTTGATGCTACCTTCGGTTCAAAATTTCTTGTTGCAAGTAAATGTTTTTTATTTTGTATTACGTTTAGATTACAATTTAGTTCTCCCACAGACAAAATTCAGAAAATTATGTGTTATGTTTAGACTAAAATTTCCTGTTACTAAGGTCAAAATTTTTTAATTTTCTGTTTCTTTTAGACCAAAATGGCTTGTTACGAGATTAAAATTTAAAAAAATCATGTTATGTTTAGACCAACAATTCTAGTCAAAATTTTAAGATTTTTGTGTTTCTTCCAGACCAAAATTTCGTGTTACATTTAAGCAAAAATTTCATGTTACCAAAGTCGAAACTTAAAGATTTGATGTTACTTTCGGAACAAAAATTCTTTTACTAAACAATTTTTTGTATACATTTGTGATAAGTTTAGACTACAATTTCGTGTTTCTACAGTCAAAATAAAAAATTTTGCGTTATTCACTCCTAGACCAAAATTTCGTGTTATTAAGTCATAATTTATAAACCTTTGTGTGACGTTTAGACTAAAATTTCCTTTTTCTAATGCAGAAATTTTTTAATCTTGTGTAATTGTTGAAACAAAATTTTTCGTTGCCAAGTCAAAATTAAAAAAATTAGTTATACGTTTGGACTAACTAAACGTTTTAAGTAAAAATTATATTTTTAGTTACTTTTAGACTAAAATTTCTGGTTGCTAAGCAAATAGTTTTAAATTTCGTGTTACGGTTTAGACTAAATTTTCGTCTTACTAAAGTCAAAATTTAAACATTTTTTTTACTAAGTCAAATTTTTTTATTTTGTGTTACGTTTAGACTAAAATTTCCTTTTCCTAATGTCGACATTTTTTAATCTTGTGTAATTGTTAGAACAAAATTTTTCGATGCCAAGTCAAAATTTAAAAAATTAGTTATACGTTTGGACTAACATTTTAAGTAAAAATTATATTTTTAGTTACTTTTAGACCAAAATTTCTGGTTGCTAAACAAACAGTTTTAAATTTCGTGTTACGCTTTAGACTAAATTTTCGTCTTACTAAAATCAAAATTTTAAAAATTTCTTGTTACTAAGTCAAATTTTTTTAGTTTGTGTTACGTTTAGACTACAATTTCGTGTTCCTACAGTCAAAACCCAAAAACTTTGTGATACGTTTAGACTAAAATTTCCTGTTACTAAGGTCAAATTTTTTAAATTTTCTGCTACTTTTACCAAAATGTCTTGTTAGGAGATCAAAATTAAAGAAAATTCGTGTTATGTTTAGACTTACAACACAAATTAAAATTTTGAGATTTTGTGTTACTTTCAGACCAAATTTCCTCATTCCTAAGTAGAGATTTCTACATTCCGTTGTACCCTTTAAAATAAATTTTCGTGTTACTAAAGTCAAAACTTAAAAATTTGATGCTACCTTCGGTTGAAAATTTCTTGTTGCACAATAAATGTTTTTTATTTTGTGTTACGTTTAGACTACAATTTAGTTTTCCCACAGACAAAATTCACAAAATTGTGCGTTACGTTTAGACTAAAATTTCCTGTTAATAAGGTAAATTTTTTTTAAATTTTCTGTTTCTTTTAGACCAAAATAGCTTGTAACGAGATCAAAATTAAAAAAGTTCATGTTATGTTTAGACCAACAATTCAGGTCAAAATTTTGAGATTTTGTGTTACTTTCAGACCAAAATTTCCCATTGCTAAGTAGAAATTTTTAAATTACGTTTTACCCTTTAGACTAAATTTTCGTCCTACTAAAGTTGAAACTTAAAAATGTAATGTTACCTTTGGATAAAAATTTCTTGTTAGTAAATAAAAATGCCTTAATTATGAGACACGTTTAGACTAAAATTTCGTGTTGCTACAGTCAAAATTTGAAATTTTTGTATTACGTTTAAACAAAAATTTCCTGTTACTAATGTCCAAATTTTTTGTTACTGTTAGACCAAAATTTTTCGTTACTGTTTTTGTTATCAAGTTAAACATAAAAAAATTTCGTGTTTCGCTTTAGACTAAATTTTCGTCTTATTAAAGTCAAAACTTAAAAATTAGATGCTTCTTCCGGATCAAAATTTCTTGTTACTAAGTCAAAAAAAATATGTTTAGACTAAGATTTCCTATTACTATGGTCAAAATTTAAAAAAATTCGGTTAGTTTTAAATCAAAATGGCTTGTTACAAGATTAAAATTAAAATATTCGTGTTATGATTAGACTAACAATTGAAGGTAAAATTTTGAGGTTTTGTGTTACTTTCAGACAAAAATTTCCCATTGCTAAGTAGAAATTTTTAAATTTCGTTTTACCATACTAAAAGCAAAACTTAAAAATTTGATGTTACCTGTGGATAAAAATTTCTTGTTACTAAGTAAAAACGCTTTAATTATACGTTAAGACCAAAATTTCGTGTTACTGTCAAAATTAAAAAAATTTATGTTACGTTTAAACTAAAATTCCTTTTTACTAATGTCAAAATTTTGTGTTACTGTTAGATCAAAATTTTTTGTTATCAAGTTAAACATAAAAAAATTTCGTGTTACGCTTTAGACAAAATTCTTGTATTATGTATCCACTATTTAAGTTTAAAAATTTAAATAGTATAAAAAGTTAAAATTTAAAAATTTGAGATTACTTTCGGATCAAAATTTCTTGTCGGTAAGTAAAAATTTATTTTTTCTGTTACGTTTAGACTACAATTTCGAGTTACTAGATTGAAAGTTAAAAAAATTTGTTTTACTTTCAGACCAAAATTGTGTTATTACGTCACAATTTAAAATTTAAAAATTTCGTGTTTTTTTTCAGGCTAAAATTTTCTGTTACTAGAGTCATTTTTTTAAAAATTTGTGTTACTTTTAGAGCTTATTATTTCTTGTTACCAAGTCAAAGTCAAAAAGGTAGTAAGAAAATTTGGATTCTAGAAGTTTTTCAACTCTTTGACGTAGGCAAAAATACATAACTCCGAAAAGAAACAGTTCGTAGCAAATAACCTAGAATAACGTCGCAAAGTGACGTGATTTTGACGTCACAAAGTAACGTCGTTTGACGTTGCAAAATAACGTCATCGATCGGTGACTTACGCCCGTCATTATGGCGTTATTTCGACGTCATCTCATGACGTCATTGGTCACAAATGCTTACCAAAAAAATACGTCAAAATGACGTCACCTTCCCGCCTGGGTTCTCTCTCTTCACACCTTGCTTCAAACTCTATCCTTTTGAATATCTTACCTTGTGCCTTTGCACACACAATGAGCCGCAGTCAATACATGCTTATCATCCAGAATCGTTCCTCCGCAAATATGCTTCGTATTGTACCTCAAAGACACCTACAACACCATGTACAATGGATGTGGTTTCCAGTACGTCTGCTAAAACCTTACCGCAAATGGAAACTCTCCATCTTGAGCGTCTGTGCCGTTGACAATCCTTGGAGAATCGTCTGTAAATTATTTTGTTAAATTTGATTTGTAATTTTCTTTTTTTTTCTCTTACCATTGGCGTGAGCGACACGACAAAAAGCGAATGTCAAGAAGCTAAAGAAGCAAAAACAACTCAAACAACTCATAATCAAAGTGGCGTGTAATATCTTTGCTCTCGCCTTGCCTGAAAGCTAATTAAATATTTCGTGTTCATGACTTCCTTTATAGGTCGGCCCCCTTGAACAAAACATCAAAATGAACGATATTCAAATCAACTCCCCGTGGGGGGGGGGCGGCCGGATTAGTGTCAGCCGTATTGCTTGATAACCTAATTATTTCCAATACTTTGCGACGACTTTTTTTTTACCTGCCGCCAATAATCTTAAGTGCAAAAATCGTTCATCGATAGCAATCACTCCACAAACCTCTATAAACGATATTAAAAAAATCACATCAGGCAAAGTAGTCGTAGTAAGACGGCGCGGCGCCCCCGTCCCTCTCCCGCCACTCCACCGCTCTAAAGATCGACGCTCGGCGTCGCGACGGCCTCCTCACTGTTCGGAGGGTTGTCGCACCGTTAGAGCCGACGTCGCCGTCGCTCTGCCCTCTACACGATTGATCAAACGTGGCCGTAGTCGTGTGCTGTGCCAGAGATATTCGATAAATCTCAACTTTCTTGGTTGGTGGTGCAAGTAGCAAGTTGTTCTGTGGTTGAGGAGTATCGTATTGTGTCTGAGAAGTTGTTTGGTGGTGTTGGATTTTTTGACAATTTTTTCTTGAGGCAGAGCTTTGGTTCATGGGTTCGTGTTAAAGGTACGTAAAACGGTTGCTACGTAGGGTTTAATGGGTATGTTAAGGAGTCTAGTGGCAGGGGTAATCTCCTGTAAGGTCGGGAGTTGCACTGAGGGTGGTGGGTAACTTTTCGCTCAATACGCTTGAAAAAAATGCGTAATGAAATTAATTTTTAATTAAAAAAAAACAGTTTTAGCTGCTCTACCTATAGTCTTTTTAAAATACATTTTTTGCAAAAAGGACTATTTATAATGGGGTGCCGGTAAGAGTACGAACGCAATTTCTTTCCTAATCAGTGACACAGCAATCCCTTACTAGTTACGTAAATAACTACTTATTTAACGTCTTCGTGTTTCAAGTTCACACCTTTCTTAGTTAGACTTTAATTTTGTAAAGGGTAGTTTACAATTACCAGCTGATGAGGCAGGGTTATAATACCTACTTAATATTCTTTCGTTACTCAACAAAATTACTTCCTGCCGGACTGTTATTGTAGTCTTGACATTCGTAATTGTTTTGAAACTAAATAATAGAAAAAAGTTGTTTGGAGACTGAACTAAATAATGCTTCAAGAAGACCATTAGAAAACGTTTAGGACGAAGAGCTAAAGGGGGTTAACCATAATTTTTTCTTTAATTAGGTGTCTCTAGGGTGAGTAAAATGTTCTTGGCCTGCCATTATCTCTGCTGTTAGCGAAGATATTTGTTAGTAAATGCAAAAATTGCTCATTTCACAAAGATCCAAATAACGCAATCAACTTTTTAATGCAGGACTGCATAAAATATGAAAAATTGAACTTTAGGTTTTTATGTGCCATACTGTTCTATGAAATTGTTTTGAATCAGGTTAGGATTAAGACCAATAAGTGTTGAAAAATTACTCAAAGCAATTTAGAGTTTTTGAAAAAAATTAGCTGAAAGCGTTTAAAAATGTAAATTTGGAAAATGTGGAAAAAATCAATGCAAATATGGAGAAATTAGAGCTAAAATCACTTAAAAATGAACCACCAGTTTTAGGGAAAAGTAAAGCAAAACTGACTTAAACATTCCTACTTGTTGCTTTTTTTCCTCTTTTCTTCAAAATGAAATAATTTTTTTTCGAGAATTATAATAAGATTAAAATTTCCACAATGGGTCTATAAATGCAAATTTAAGAATTTCGGCTAAAGTCAGTTAGCCGGCACTAAATAGGTAGCACAATGACGTGAAAATGATGGCATTAACTTGAAAAATACCTAAAACGTGACATCAGAGTCATTGTCCTTAGAGTGACGTGAAACTTGGATCAGTTTAGTGACGTGTAAAGAGCTTTAAAAATGACGTAAATAAGATCTCATTTTTAGTGCTGGGACCTGAACTAACCACACGTCAGACTAGATGACTTAATAATTACGTCATATCAGTTCTATGAAGTACGAACTCTTTATGACGTGAGCAATGTGATGTCACTATTTGGTAACGGGATTTTAAACTAACACGACTTATAGCTGATGTGACTTTGACGGCAGCGTCCTTCTGGAATTATGTTTCTCTTTATTCAAAATTAAAACTTCTGAGCATTTTTCCGTTATTCTTGGCTTGGGTCAAAAGTTCTTTTTTTTTTCAGTTTTAGCTTATGATTCTCCATTAATACAACATAGCAGATACATCAAAAAGCTTAATTTTTCTTCCATGAATTTGCTCTTCGTGAAGCAGGAAGTTTTTTCAACAAACTTGTTCGTCTACTGTTCAAAAACTGTTTGATTTATTGCTGACATCATTGCCTGCACGTTTTTTAGTCTACGATCATTTTGTTGGGTAATTTTGTCAATTATTGTATTGTCTTAATGTGAATTTTCCAGGCTTTCTAGTACCAATTTGTATCAGTACTCTTAATATCACAGTATTTGATTTCAAACATTTAGTTATGGTGGCAAAGTGGTTTTAAACCATCCCTCGAACAATTATTAAGCAGCAGATTTATTTGCAGCAGATTTATTTAACATTTTCTCTCAGCATTTTTAGCTACCAGACATAGGAAGAACTGCAAAAGATTCTTAAAATTTTGAAGACTCGACAATACAGAGGTCAGAATTAAAGAGACACCTACCGCTCGAAACTTTTTAGGTAGCAGAGATGAAAACTAAAGATGTCTATCAGTTGAACTCTTGAGTATGTCTCAGAAGAGATGGCAACTACGCAGGGCAGTGGGCACGAAGTGGGACTGTAGGGAACTGTCTGCCTAGCCATTCCGAGTGCATTCAGAAGAATTAATTCTTCCTCTGTGGTGTTTACCCTCAACTATTCTACCTGCTTCCCTGGTGGCTGGTGGGACTGTTAATGCATTTTACAGGTATACTTAGTAGACAGAGCTACCCACCTTGTTTCCTCAGGTATCGTATAGTAACTGAGAAAACTTTTAGACGCGTGGCAGCTTTTATATCTTCAAACCCCCACTAACAGTTCACGGACTATTTCTTCCAGACCCTAAGCAGATCTTTGAGGAAATCTACAGAGACAAGTCCGAGCAGTTTGAGCGCTGTATTGAGGAGGCCCAAGCCCCTTTGGATGTCCTGAACTTTACAAACCTTTCATTTAACAATTGTGCGGTGATTGGCCAACTTGACAGAAAATTTATTGTTGTCTTGGATAAAAAGCGCAACTTGTTTATCGTTTTTGACCAATAAGCTGCTCACGAACGCGTGCTTCTGGAGAAGTATTGAAGAGGTGGGCAGTGCTGGTTTGTAAGCTTCATGTTAAGTTTAACTTTCAAAAATTTTACTACAGAGTACAAAAGAGCTGAGGCAGTTTATAAAGAAAACAGTGACAATTTTCATGCCTCATAATGACCTAGAGTTGCTGCAAAAGCACTTGTGTTTCGTAGAGTCTCTGGGTTTTAGATTGGAGTTTTTTACCATATAACCCATGTGCCTCTATGTGTGAGTGAAAGATTTGCAGATGAAGTAAAAACTACTTAATGTTATTTGAGATGGGTCTAAACCACCTCTTTGTAGCTTGATGATTTTAATAATACAATAAACAGGTTGATCAGAGATTTAGTGGAAGATTTGAAGGTTACCAAGGGAGCCACCAAAGGGACATTGCCCCCAGTTCTACAAGGAGTGATAAACATGAAAGCTTGCTAGTTTGAAGGTCGATGATTCAGAACAACACCGGGAGCAGCATTCAATGCCGTAATGGGTCTGTTGGAGCTTCCAATCTAGGTTAAACGAGAGGCGATGGCGTCCTGCAGGAGCATGGATCGCTGCGGCCAGTGGAAGGATACAGCTATGAGAAGCGGTAACACGCAGATCTCGCAAAAACCCGATTGTCCTGTCGCAGGAGGGGCGCCCACGCGATCAGAGGAGACTAAAGCAGCCATTTGGGATAAACATCCTAACGAGGGACGAGTTCAAGGAAGAGCGTCTTCAACAACCTTCTGGAAATAATCAAGCATGGTATACAGACGGATCAAAAATAGCTAATACACAGTCGTCAGCAGCGGGAATATACAAAGCAGGCCATGTAGTGGGCCAGGGCTTCGCCTTGGGAAGCTACACGATGGTTTCCCAGGCAAAGATGTTTGCAATACTCGAGGTGGGCACATGAACAGAAGTCAGACAGGGAGTAGAGCAGGACATCTACATCTACTCCGATAGTCAGGCGGCTTTATAAGCCATCTGCAGGAGCGGAACGAGTTCGTTCAGGACTGCAGGGATGCTCTAGAGTCACTGGCAGAACGAAAAAGGGTAATTCTGGGATGGGTTCCTGGACATAGGGGCATCGAGGGGAACGAGCGTGCCGACGAATCGGCCAAGCGTGGTACCCAGATATGGACCAGAGCCATGTCTAGGAGTAAGTAAAGGGTACGTCTCTCACAATCTGAATGAGTGGGCATGGGAGAGTACAAGGACAAACTGGACACACTCTGGTCAAGGGAATCTACCTTAACTCGGATACATCCAAAGCCTCGTAGCTTCTTGGGAGAAGCTGGCAGTGCCTGGGAGACCTTATAGGAATCCTTACTGAACACTGCAGACTAAACAAGCACATGCACCTCCTAGGAAAGGCTGGAAGTCCACTCTGCGCACACTGTGGGGCAGGGAAAGAGTCGTCATACCACTTTCTGAGAGTGTGCCATAGGTGAGCTCGACTGCGCCATAGAACCTTTGGAGCCGCTTTTCTCCATCGACAGGAGCTTCCGACTTTGAAATGGGACGGGATACTCTTCTTCATTAGAGGGACGGGTCGACTCGTGGAGGGAATGACGGCCATGGGGGAGTAGGGATGGGTGGACCGGGAGACTGTGAAAGGGACCTCTAAGGCCTAGTCGCAAGGCTTCGCCCCCCCCCCTCTCCCCCAATATTTACTCCTACTACTACATGTCTCAGAAATGAAGCTGCTTGATGAGGCTAATAAAAGAGCGTAACTTGTAGGAAAGAAATAAAAATCAGCTGAAATACTGGGACATAGTTTTAGAGCTACAGTTGAAGCACGTAGCCCTATTGGGGTAGCATGAAGAAAGAGTAGCAACTGAAGAGTTGGAGGCACAGTTGTCAGTGATGATTCACTCTTTCAGAAACATAGAAGTAGCTTCGAAATCACTTAAAATAGCTGAAGGTGTAACTGAGTAAGCTGTAACTGAGACATAGAGTATAAAAGATAATGTGTCACAACTTGAAGAAGAAACAATGGCAAGTGGTAACTCCCAGACAGTTGTAGAACTCAGCTTATTCAGCAAAAGGCTAAACCAACGTAGAAAAAATTGCAAAAAAGACTTGACACTTTAAAAAGGCGACAGTAAAGAGATCAGAATTACAGAGACAATTACAGATCGAACCTTTTTTGGTAATAGTGAAGGAACTTAAAGATGTTTTAGATCTACTCAGCAAAATACTTGAAGTATATCTCTGAAATAAATCTGTTTGATAATAGAATAGAATACAATAGATCTTTATTTAGCAATATTGCTAGTACATATATATTACATCATACAACTTAAAATGTTAGTTACTGATTCTATTTTACTACATAGAACAATTGATAGTAAATTTTGAAAGGCAAAAACCCTCTTAACATAAATGTTTTAATCCTATTTTGAAAAACTTTTATACTATTAATCTGTTTTATATCCTTTGGTAACGAATTATATAAACGAATACCATCATAAAACAATAACTTTTTTAATGCACTAGTCCTAACCAATGGAATATGAAAGTTAAGCCTCGATCGAATATTATAGTCAATTAAATCAGTTCTTCGTTCCAAATAACTGTTGAAATAGCTCGGATAACAGTGGTGCTCAATCTTATAAATAATATCAATGTTTACCTTAGCGACAAGCTGCCTAACATTTAACCATTGTAAAGTTTGTAACATATTATTAATGGGTTGGTACCTATCATAATTTAAGATAACTGGCATTGCCTTATTTTGAAGAATTTGAAGCCTTCTAATGTCCTCTTGGGTGTATGATATTAAAAGTGAACAACAATAATTAAAGTGTGGGAAAATTACTGTATTAAATACCAGTATTTTTGCCCATGGTGATAGATGTGATAGCCGCCGAAAAAAACCTATTTTCTTCCCTAACTTTTTACATAAGTAATCCACGTGGATAGAAAAATTCAATTGTGGATCAAATGTCACACCCAAGTATTTCATTTCCGACACCATCTGTATTGGAGAATCATTACTTACACAAACTTACACCTAAATTAGTGAATTTCTGACGGTTACCTCTCGACCCAAGTATCATACATTTAGTTTTTATTTACTTACTTATTATAGCTACATTTAATTTTAATCTGTTTTTACATAACCAATCATATAATACATTAAGTTCCCCATTTAAGTTAGCTACCAAATCTTTGACTTGTTTCCTGCTATGCAAATAAGAGTATCATCTGCGAACGAATTAACAAATGATTTTCTCAAAACCAAATGCAAATCGTTTACATAAATAATAAACAACAAGGGCCCTAAGACGCTGCCTTGTGGAACACCATGTTCACTTCTGGTTTTTCTTGTGATACCTTGTTTTGCACTTTGGTTTTATGGTACCTGTTTTGTAAATAATCCTTAATCCACGCAAAGGCAGAATTCGTTATACCATAATGATAAAGTTTTTCCAGCAGAATGCTCCGGTCAACAGTTTCGAAAGCACGTTGGAGGTCCACGAAAGCGCTAACTATTAAATTATGCTGTAAAATTTCCTTTCTCCACTCAGCACACACATACTGCAATGCCGATTCGCAGGAATGATTAGATTTAAAACCCGATTGTCCCAAAAACAACAAATTATTTGACTCAAAATACTGCTTTAACTGACGACACACAACTGTCTCAATAACTTTATCGATTTTTTTTCGAACTTTAGGCACTGGTACAATCATGCTAACCTTTAGCTCAAGCGGAACCCGCCCTGTACTCAGTTACATATTTACAAGGTACAACAGAGCATATCCAACAACACAAAATAAGTCTTTTAGCATCACAATATTAAAGAACTCATCGCTGGTGCTTTTCTTCTTTAGGTCCATTATACTTTGTTTTAGATCGGTTAAACTTATCTTTGCAAAAGCAGAGAATTTGTATCGTGGCGGTTCAAAGTTGTAATCCCAATCTTTCTTTTCTATAGCGCTTGAAATTTCACGAATACTATCTTTGTAAAAGGCATTAAATTTTTCTTCGGGCGGTCCAGCATGAAGATCAAACTACAAGTCAGAAATATCTATATTCTGTTGTTTGTTCCCAAATAACTCTTTCAAGGTCTTCCACATTTTTTTACTATCAGTTTTGCACTTATCAATGCTTCTATCTCATAGTATTGATAACAAGATGCACGTAGCCCTATTGGAGCAGCTTAAAGAAACAGTGACAAGATCGAAGAGTTAGAGGTTAGCTTTTTTTAGTTCAAGACTAAACCTATGTAGGAATAATTGCAAAAAAGGGCGAAGAGAGACAGAATTTTTTGGGCACCAAAGACGGAAACTGAAGACGTTCTAGATCCACTCAGCAAAACTCTTGAGGTACATCTCGGAAATGAAGCCACTTGATGAGGCTAACAAGAGAGTGTAACTTGAAGAAAGGGAAGAAACTCCAGCTGAAACTCTGAGACATATTTCTTGAGGTTTAGTTGAAGCATGTAGCTCTATTAGCAGCATTCTTCTTAGCAAAAAACAGGTTAACGTAGGAAAAACTGCAAAAAGACTTGAAATTTTAAATAGGAGAAGTAAAGAGATCAGATATAGAGAGACAATTGGAGCTCGAAACTTTTTAGCCAGCACAGATGGAAATTAAAAATGTTTTAGATCCACTGAGCTTTTAAGGTATGTCTCGAAAATGAAGCTGCTTGATGAGGATATCAAGAGAGTGTAACTTGACGAAAAGGAAGAAAATCCAGTTGAAACTCTGAGACATATTTATAGAGCTTCAGTTGAAGCACATTGGGCCAGCTTGAAGAAAACTGGCAACTGGTAATGACAAGAGAGTTAAAGCTGAACTTTTTTAGCAAAAGATTAAACTGATGTAGGAAGAACTGCAAAAAAGGCTAAAGTTTGATTTGAAGCTAGTTGATAAAATGCTAACAAGAGAGCATAATTAGAAGAAAAAACTTCAGCTCAAACTTTGTGAAACATATTTATGTGGCTTCATTTGAAGCACGTAGCCCAATTCGGCCAGCTTGTAGAAAACTGGCAACTGGTAAACACAAGAGAGTTGGAGCTCAGATTTTTTTAGCCAAAGACTAAACCGACTTAAGAAGAATTGCAAAAAGTATAGAGAAACAGTTGCTTTTTAGGCAGCAGAGATGGAAACTAAAGAAGTTCTAGATCCACTCAGCAAAACTCTTGAAGTATGTCTCAAAAACAAAGCTGCTTGATGAGGTTAACAAGAGAGCGTAACTTGAAGAAATAAAAAAACTTTAGCTGGAACACTTAAGACATCCATAAGACATCACTTAAAGCACTTAGTCGTATTGAGGCAACTTGAAGAAAGAGTGACAAGTGGTAACAACAAGAGAGTTGGAGCTCAGCTTCTTCAGCAACCCACATCGGTATGCATATCAGAGCGGAAAATCGACCGATTTAGCACTGAACAACCGAGTCGGGAAGATCTAGCATGACCTCATGGAGCGGAGCATAGCGGCAGGGATATTTCTGGACATTGACGGAGCTTTCAACAATGCCCTCCCTGAATTTCTGTAAAGCGCTTGGTGCTAGGGGGATAGAGCAGACTATTCAGGACTGGACGCGCAAGATGCTGCGCAACACAGCAGAGCAATCACCACAGCCCTTCAGGACACAACATTTCGCTTCAGAGCCCCAGGGGGTGTCTTTAGGAAGGAGCTCCATTTGGTTGTTGTTATTCCAGTATTTCTCAGTGTTTCCAGAACTGTTTTTAACAGATTTGAAATTGCGGTCTTGGTCTAAATGCTATTCCAAACCTGCTGAAGAGCTGTTGTTCTACCAGTACTCCATATGCTTCAGTTCATTTACTGAAGTAATCCATGACAGCCAAGATGTACGGGGTGGGGTGTTCATTATAAAATTTCATCTAGCCGGCTATGAAATTTTCACAGAAAAGGATGACATAATCAAAATGAATGGTCTTTTGTTTCTCCATCCTTTTCTTTGACATTTCACAGCCAACTAGATGAAGTTTTATAATGAACACCCCGTACCTATTGGTAACGTTCTAAAGAAGGTGCAGCTACATCAACGTCTATTCATTCAAAAGGAACGCCAACGTTGTTTGTTTCTCTATCGTCATCATTTTTCTCGTTCCAATGTTAACCATTTCGTTGGTCTACAGGGGTCATATTTTCGTTACAAAGGTATTCTTCTATCAATAGAACCATTCTTTAATCTTTGCCAAGGTCTTATTTACCCTAAAATGTCCACCAGGTGTTCTATTGTGGATTTTTGCCAAAATAGAGCAGGGAGGAGTTCTATCACCTCTGTCGTCCTTACTGGTGGATGACTTGGTGGATACCAATACCCCAGGAGATTATCAATACCACCTACGAATCTGGTCTTGGGAAGAAGATGTGTATCAACCCGGTCAAAACTGTGGTGGTTCCGTTCACAAGGAGGAGAAAATTGGACTCTTTGAGGCCACCCTCCTTGCTTGGCGAAACCGTTTCATTTGCAGATGAGGTGAAATGTCGGGCCCAATACTAGCTAAGACACTAAACTGGAATGCACATATGGAAAGAATGATCAGTAGGGCTATATTGTCCTTGTGGACATGCAAAAGTTAATGCAGAAAAACTGGATATTAAAACTCAAATTGATGCACTGGCTGTATGTGGCGGTCATTAGACCAATGATCACGTATGGAGCCATTCTCTGGCATTCCAAGGGCGGGCAAAAAAGTGCGAGGTGCAAACTGAGTAACTAGCAGCGTCAAGTCTGCCTGGCCATCAGTCGGACATGGTGGCACCACTCCAACATTGTCCATGTAAAGACTTCTCGAACCAATCCTGCTCCACATTTTGGTGGAGAGGGAAGTCAAGTGGAGTATATATAGACTCCACAACACACAGGGGGGTGAGGGGGGGGGACCAAACCCACTGCCATTCTCTGGCATTCCAAGGGCGGGCAAAAAAGTGCGAGGTGCCAATTGAGTTACTAGCATCGTCAAGTCTGCCTGGCCATCAGTCGGACATGGTGGCACCACTCCAACATTGTCCATGTAAAGACTTCTCGAACCAATCCTGCTCCACATTTTGGTGGAGAGGGAAGTCAAGTGGAGTATATATAGACTCCACAACACACAGGGGGGAGGGGGGAGGAACCAAACCCACTGCCATTCTCTGGCATTCCAAGGGCGGGCAAAAAAGTGCGAGGTGCCAACTGAGTTACTAGCAGCGTCAAGTCTGCCTGGCCATCAGTCGGACATGGTGGCACCACTCCAACATTGTCCATGTAAAGACTTCTCGAACCAATCCTGCTCCACATTTTGGTGGAGAGGGAAGTCAAGTGGAGTATATATAGACTCCACAACACACAGGGGGGAGGGGGGGAACCAAACCCACTGCCATTCTCTGGCATTCCAAGGGCGGGCAAAAAAGTGCGAGGTGCAAACTGAGTAACTAGCAGCGTCAAGTCTGCCTGGCCATCAGTCGGACATGGTGGCACCACTCCAACATTGTCCATGTAAAGACTTCTCGAATCAATCCTGCTCCACATTTTGGTGGAGAGGGAAGTCAAGTGGAGTATATATAGACTCCACAACGCACAGGGGGGTGAGGGGGGGGGAACCAAACCCACTGCCATTCTCTGGCATTCCAAGGGCGGGCAAAAAAGTGCGAGGTGCCAACTGAGTTACTAGCAGCGTCAAGTCTGCCTGGCCATCAGTCGGACATGGTGGCACCACTCCAACATTGTCCATGTAAAGACTTCTCGAACCAATCCTGCTCCACATTTTGGTGGAGAGGGAAGTCAAGTGGAGTATATATAGACTCCACAACGCACAGGGGGGAGGGGGTGGAACCAAACCCACTGCAGGCTGAATTAACCGGCGATGCTTTGCTGGGTGTGCCTTCGGACATAATGCCCCCTGTCACCTACACTTATTCAGCTTACAGGGTTCATTCAAACCTCCCTACACAGGAGGAGTGAGACCAGATAGATAACCTAAGTCCACTGAGCATCCGCGTACCATTGCTGGTGAGAAAAACTTTCGAGGGTGTGGGAACTGGGGCGTATGGCGCTGGACAGAGATAGAGTCTCCTAGAGACTGTATCTCTGTTCACCGCAGATCCAACAAAAGTCGAGATTTTCCTAAAAATGGTCCTGTTTTTTCGCCGGAAGTGCGCCATTTTTAAAGTACCCATGATGTAGTGGTATTGTCAGACCAGTGTTGCCAACACTTAAGAAAATAAATTCGCAGCATCAAAACCAGAAATTCCCAAATTTTCCACATCCCAAGACCTTACACTACTAGATACAAACATGGGCATTCGACGCAGAATAACCTCTGTTTCTATAATAATGCGCATGCGTGACCCGCGCTTTCTCCCTACCATCCTTTTTATTCGGAAAAATCATTGACCTTCAAACTAGATCGACTCAGTGAGTCAATCATAAATTGTCAGGTTTCTTCACTTCCAACATGCATATGACACACAGAGGGCGCGCGTCGCGAGGGGAATGAAAAAATGGCTGCCGAGTCGGGTAATCAGTGAAAACATGATACATGCACTTACCTGTGATACGAAAGATTTCTGTCCCACTTTTATAACTAGAAGTGTTACATATGCCATAATATCTCACCATAATTATATAAAATCTTTAATAAAACACCAAAAAAATCGCACAAAACGTTCACAAGCACTGCACTTCAAACACAAAGGAAACACGTTTTGACGTTTTGTGGTTGACATCAGTTCAATGATGTTGACACACACATTAAATTGACAGCACTGTTGCCAATTCGTCAATTAAGAAGATTTTCTATCTATGTCTTGATCGTGCTGTATGACTACATTTGGCCACACAATATATAAACCTGGACCCTGAGACCGGGCAACATCGCACCGAACCTTTAGAAATGATGCCAGACAAAATTTTCTAAATAAAGGACTTTAGTTAATTCTTCCTCTGTGGCTCTGACCAATGACCTAGCGAGATTGGACAGACAAAATGCCGATGTTTCCCTAAAAGTTGTCCTGTTTTTTGGCCAGAAATCCGCCATTTTTAAAGTACCCATGACGTAGTTATATTGTCAGAGCAGTGTTGCCAACACTTCAGAAAGCACGAAACAATATTCCAGACGGAGCTCCATGCTATTGAAATATCTGCCAAGTCGATAATCAATCAAAACTGGACAAACAAAAATATCAAAACCGATTCGGATAGTAAAGCGGCTCTCAAAGCACTTGATTCCGGTAGGACTTCTTCAGAGAACTGTCTAGGGAGTTCGAAACATACTGAACCACATTGCGGAGAATAATCCGCTAACCTTAATCTGGATCCCAGGTCAGAAAGGCCTTGGGGGCAATGAAATCGCCGATTTTCTTGCAAGTAGCGAGTGCTACCTTCATAGTGCCTGAATCGGTCTTGGGTATGGCAAGAGAGGAATCGAGGAGGGAAATAATCCAGATGGCGAAAGAAGAGACTAAATGTTACTGGATAGACAGGCCGGGCCTTATCCAGTCAAAGGCGTTCACACAAGGACCCTGTGAGAAAAGAGCAAAAGACTTATTAAATCTTCACATACAACAGCTCAAAGCCGCTATCGGCTTATATACTGAGCACTGTCGATTAGAACACCACATGCATAAGATAGGCCTGGCCGATTGTGCATGGGGGATGATGAGACTGTAGATCACATCCTGAGTTAATGTCCTGCACCTGAAAGACTCAGACCGAACTTCCACACAATCTCACTCAAGAAGATAATTGACTTTCTAAAAGGACTGGGTCTTCTAAGTGAACTTAATTGATATTGAGGCACAATAGATTTTGTAGGTCGAGGTGGACCACCTCGTGGGACCACTAATTTGGAATCAATCAATCAATCAATTCTTCAGCGAAAAACTGAGCCGACTAAAGCAGGAGAATGTAACTTAAAAAAAAGGAAGAAACTTCAGCTGTAACTGAGTCCTATACATGGAATTTCACTTGAATCACGAAACACATGGCCTGAAGAAAGAGTAGGAACAAGTAACGATAGAAGGATTGGAGCTCAGCTTCTTCAGCAAAACAATAGAACAACTTAGGAAGAACTGCAAAAGAGACTTGAAATTTTGAAGAATCGGCAGTGAAGAGATTAAAATCAGAGAGAGGGAGCGAGTTAAAGCTTGAAACTTTGTAGGCAGTGGAGAGGGAATTTGAAGCTGTTCGAGATCCACACGTCAAAACGTGTCTCCAAAATGAAACTGCTTGATATGGGTAACAAGAGTTTGTATTTGAAAATATAATAATAAAATAGTTACTTGAGAAAAGAAAAGGAAACTAAAGCTGAAACACCGAGATATACTACTATGAGTACTTAAGGCTTGGGTTGAAGATAGTGGTATATGGTAATGGCAGAAGAGAAGAAGCAGAGGAGGCACAGTTGTTGATTCACTTTTTCAGAAATACAGAAGCAGTTTCGAAATTACTTAAAATAGCTGAAAGAGACTATTAGCTTCTCCAATCTACCTCCAAATGAGATGTATAGAACAAATAAAGCTTAGGGCTATCAGTTTAAGGCTGGAAAACCTGGTTACTTACTGACTTGAAAAATATCTAAAAAGATAGAATCATGTAGTAACCATGTCGGGTATTTATTAGTACTTATTCTCTTCAACATTTTGAGGCATCTATCGTTCAGTATAATTTGTTTCCCACACTCGAGGAGTGGCCTTAAATTTCTGTTCTAGAGGTTGGAGCCCCCCATGATTTTATAGTTTAGGGGCAACCGTAGAGCGATTTTTTATCAAGAAAAGATTGTGCCCAACACTGGACGATGAATGGTTTTTGATCTTGAATCCGAGGTTACAATACTACCTCGGTCCCTTAGAAGTCAAAAATATAAAAGTAAACGATAAGTTTACAATGCACTTTCCAGATACAAACTGGGTAAAACCCTCTTTGAATAAATATAAACATTGAGAAACCTCTCAAAAGTACCTATCCTAAGCTCCTGAAAGCCGACACATATTATGCCTTGTAATAGTCGACTCTTCGAACGTCTTCGGCCATTTCGACGAGAAAGTGACCTGAAAAGTAAAACAGTGCGATCGATAGTTGGTCTGTTGCCCACATAATCTGTTTTCCACAAAGCGTTTTGCATAAACGCAGACACCCTTCATTTTCCTAATAACTTTTGCATTCGGAATTTTCGGGGCATTGCTCCCCTAAGAGTTATTGACCCAAAACGAACGCGTTTAGAAAACTGAATTCAGTATATAGTAGTCTCTGACAGGAGGAAACAAGAACTGGGTTTGCGTGAGCTTGCTACTGTTCTTTGTTCCCAATGATTGATACCAAAAACGGAACAAATGTTTTACACCAGAGTTCCTTATGGGTTTAGATAGGTACGGGCATCCATCTGGCGGATAAATGGCCAATTAAAATTTTCCCTTTTTCTGTTTGCCATTTTGTTGAAAAAAAAAAGTAAAAAATTTGATACTAAATCCGACCTTTTTGGGTTCAAAAAAATATAGCAGGTTACTTACAGAAGTTTTCGATGGTTATAGTTCGAAGTTCGACTGCCATATTTATGAATTAAATCAAAAGTGGCCTATAATGTCCCCAACGATTGTGATGATCTTTATAATCACCAAGGTTATGTTTATCACATGATGAGTGTAATAAAAACCAATTTTGGAGCAACAAGTGGTGTTTCTCCTCAGCGAATTGGGACAGGGGCAGGATTTGCTTCTCAGCAGGTTGGAATATGATTAGCTTTTCAGCAGGGTGCAAGAAGAGGTGTTTCTCCTCAGCGGATTGAGACAGGGAGAGGATTTGCTTCTTAGCAGAGTAGAATAGGATAATATACTCCTCTGCACATCTAGGCAGGATATGCTCGTCAGCAGAGTGCAACAGAAGGCGTTCCTCCTCAGCAGCTCCTCAGCAAAGTGCCACAGAAGTTGCTCCTCATCAACAGAGTGGGACAGAATATTATTACATAAGAGACAACCAAACCTGTCGGTTGTTTAATTGAGTTCGTTGATTAGATAATTAACTTTAATACATACCAATTTAATAATGTAAATGGTCATAAAGTCCACGAGAGACATCTCACAAATGCTTGTCAGCTCAGCATCAGGCCCTAAAGGAAAATTCCGTAAAATTTGTAGGTGCGGTTTAAAACAACCTCATAAATTCTCCTTAATGTTAAAGGCACTCAATCTTTCCCCTAAACGTAGGATCATGAATTTTGCCGCCATAAACGGCTTTATGAAATTAAGCCTTATAAATTATGGAAATTCTCCCAGTCTCACTTACACTTATAATATACGAAATCACTGAGAAAATAACGCGTAACATAATAATCTCCGAGGAGGAGGGGCCTACTCTTTGTTGAACTAAACGACCTCAATTTTTTTCTCCTTCCTGCCCGAGAGCGGATGTTCCTAATTTAATTTGTTTAGTAGTGGAAAGAGCAAATTGGAATCTCAAAAGCAGACAAGAAGTTATTATGATCATGACAGTTCATTATTTAAAATCTCGAGTTTGCCAGGCTTTCGGAATGCTGGGCTTGTTTAAAAGTTATAATCCATTATAATTTGCTCTATGTTTGTAGATCTAAATTGAGTTGCTCGGGCGTGCCTCTGCTCCGTGCTGGAGATAGTATTTTCACCTTGGCAATTTTACTAATTAGGCCCAGTGCAACTAAATCCAATTAGGACTAGTTATTGTAATTACATTCTCACATATGTCCTACAGTTTTCCACAAATATCTGTTAACCTTTTTTTGCAATTGTTAGTTTTTGCGTGCGTAGCAGAGGATTCACCACCAGAGACCGCTCAAACCTCATCTTTCTAACTCATCACAGATAATTAATTTTTATCCTAACGTCCAGGATTTCCTTAATTTTATTATTTATAGTCTGTTTAAATCCAAGCCGAAATCAAAGTAAATAAAAACTAGACAAAAAAAAACCTCAGTCGTCAGAAAGTGATAGAGAAGTGGTAGTAGATTAGCAGCAAGATTTGGAGCCCAAATTGGACCATTTTTTCATGTAAAATCCCATAAGGGGCGCCAAAGTCCATTTTACAGAAAACCATACCAAAATGTGATTCCAAAATCCTCCTACACACTTAGTGCCTTTTTGGCAACATCATCCCCCCTTATTGAGGGTATGTTTTTTGAATATGACGAATGGCAACTCTTATTGTTATTCTACTAGTGGTCCAAGATGGCTGATGAGGCTCCAAAGCTTTTGGGCCAAAGAAAAACTCAAGTACTCATTTGAGCACGTGCTTACGGGACACCCTGTATAAGTTTCGTCACCCAAATCGAAATGATGCAGTTAAAAAAGGATATTTGTTTGTAACAGTTTGAAGTTGTAAAAGCTGTAAGAATAAAGCTGCTAATTTTAGGGCTGATAGGGCTTTCGTCATGTTATTTTGACAGATTTATTAAGCGTTTTTAGGTTTAATCGGCAGGTTGAGTAAGCAATAGACGACACTTGGTAACTGTCAGCAACAACTTAAATCTGTAAGAGTTTTTAGATAGGAAATGTATTCCCAGAAAAGATTTTTGTTATTCAGGGAAACACCACTGTGACGATCTGAGATCGTTGTAGCCTATGTATGTAGTCTTGGCATTTCGTCCCGAGGTCTACTTTGAACTCGTCAGTAAGGCGTGGTAGACCCCTGTCTTATAAGCCGGGGTGAGAGTTCATAGTTGGAACTTGTATTTGAAGACAAATTCGGTGCAGGAAAGGCGGTGTGATGTTATGAAGGATTTCGACTAATGCTGCCACCTGTGAGTTGGTGGGTGAAGTTTCGGCGCTGCCACCTGTACGTCGGTGTTGAAGTTCCCCCACAGTACTCCCCTCCCAGTGACAACGAGGACGGGTGGATGTATGATGGGAAAGAAAAGAGGTTCTTTTTGCGAACTGAGGGACGAAGTTGTGTTGCTGTTGCTTGAGCGACGTGAGTGACGGAAGATGTGCCAGTGGCGCCAAGAATGGTACCAGGGAGTGATGTGTGTGAGACATTTCCGCAGTGCAGTGAGTGAAGAGAGAGTGCTGGATGCTGCGTGCGATGGGTGTGAGAGAGATGCTGCTCTGGTAGTCTCGTGGCGTTGAAGCGATCCTTGTTGCGAGGTTTTGCTCGGAAGATTGCCTGTTGCTTTTGTCGACGCACACCAATTATGGAGTCGCATAATAACTCTCCATAGATGGGAAACATATTCCCAGAAAAGATTTTTGTTATTTAGGGAAACACCACTGGAACACCACAAGGAAATACCATCTGAGATCGTTGTAGACTATGCATGTGGTGTTGGCATTTCGTCCCGAGGTCTACCTTGGACTGGTCAGTAAGGCGTGAGAGAGAGACTTGGCAGGGGTCAATAGGGCGCTTGAAGAAGTGGAGATAGTTTTTAATGAGCTGACCATTTCAGTACGGACGTCCGGCTCGGTAGTATCTCCTGCCGTCTCCATAGACATTTGCAGATCGTCAAAGGCAGATGAGATGTCTTTGGAAGAAGATACTAACCAAATTTTTAGTAGAAAAATTATTTAATGTATAAAAAAGTAATTTAAACATTACAAACAAGATTTGAAATATATAATATACTGTAGAGAATTAAGTCACCGGGTTGTCAACTGAGTGAACGACGCCAGCGCTCCTTTGGTCTAAATTGGCACCATCTGTGGCGAGTTCCTGTTGCAGTTCTCTATAACTCTTGTTTGTAGGCGGAACTGTCCAGAGTTCAAAGTTGATGTCCAATCTAAATGTTTATAGTGATATGGTTGTTCTCTTTCCATTAAGGAGGTTCGTACTCACCATTAATGTTAGTAATTGCAACATCGACATTCCTCTGTTCTGGTAGATGGTTCGCTGCAAGGCAGCGTTTACGTTCTTAGCAGCTTTTTGACCCCGGCCTTATACACCGGGATGAGAGTTCATAGTTAGAACTTGTATTTGAAGACAAATTGGGACAGGAAAGGCGGTGTGATGTTGTGAAGGATTTTGACTGATGCTGCCACCTGTGAGTCGGTGGGTGAAGTTTCGGCGCTGCCACCTGTGAGTCGGTGGATGATGTTCCACCACATATCGAAAGGGTATCTCACTAAGATTTGTCATTTTGCTTCTCCAATAAATCACATTTGTCTCTTCAAAAGTATCATTATTTTTAAATAAAATTGAAGCGGCACTGTCATTTTAGGCGAAATTTAACATCTTGTTTCTGGCCCATCGTGGTTTTGATAGCAATACCTGAACGTTATTTTTGCTATGGTTTAGGAACTAATCACATATCTTTGTTCTTTGACATAAGATTACAGGAAAATTCCGAAATTAAAAAATAAAATAAGATAATTTATTGCTGTGACTGCTGCTGAAATTTGTGAAAAAAAGTTAATGATTAAGAAAAAGAATTATTATCTCTGTTAAGATAATGGTAACCATGGGGTTTCAATTGTATAGTGGCAGTGATTTTTCTGAGGTTAGAGTTCTGACGTTAGAGTGAGAGTTAGTTATTTTTAGAAATAAAATTGAAGCTGTTCTCGACCGTTAATCACATCACTTTCTCATCACCTGAGAAAATCCTTTCCTTTTAGAAATAAAGGCAAGAAGTCACCACTTGCTAACACAACAAATAGGGTCCGGTATAAGAATGTGAGATACATCATAAAATACTAATGATTTATCTTCAGTTTGATAGAAAAATATAGTAACTTTTGACAAAGCGAATCTGTTTCATTGAAGATCAAAAATGAATCCTATTAGTAGATTTTGATAATTTAGGCTCACTTGTTCAAGTTTAGTTTAAGCTTTAGTTTGAAGATGAACTAATGATTTTAGTAGATAAACAATGCAATATTTGCCAAATCCAATGATTAAATTTCATAGGGCTTCAAGCTCAAACATAACTTATAAAAGTGACACTAAGAGTTCCTTTTTTTTTAAAGAAAAGATGGCCTTGTCACAACGGGCTTCCAAATAGTTTTTTTTTCCATTAGTGTAGAGGCTAGAGCCAAAAATCCCTGGCGATCTCAAAATCTACCGGCATTGACTACATTAAAAAATGCGCTCTAATACAGCTCTAATTCGCTTTAAAATCCTCTAAAGTTTGACAACATCTTTCTGAAACATCCTTGTATAATAGGCAGAAGACAGGCTGGGCACAACAAAAATGATTTCATTGATTTGTCGGAAAACATAATATGCTCTTGCATTCTACAAAAAAGATTAATATCTCTGTGAACTACTTGACCTGTATTTGAAAGTGCGTTCACAAGCTATATTGCCATGCATATCTACATACAGAATAACAAGTTATATCCTTTTTTCTCTTATAATAGAAGGAAGTTCTTGTAATATCAAAGTGGCCCCTATGTAGATAAGATCTTTCACAGTTTTACCCTCTCACTTAGCAACTTTTTTATGACATCTCCGACTTGCCGAGTTGAGGTTCCTTTGAAGATATTCATCAAAAGGAGCAATATCTTTGTGTTAAATAATAGTTGTATAGATCGACAAGGGGCAGAAGTATCTTAATGACATTATCTTGTAGGTTTTGTATGAATATCCTCATTGCTAAATAAAACTTGAACCTACGAGTATATAGATCGATGAGGGGCAGGAGTATTTTGGTTTATTAGTTGGTTGATCTTCCATGTTAAAAAACAGTTTTAACTACGATGTTATAGAGTGATGAGGGGCACGAGTTTTTAAACATTATTGTGTAAATTGCGTATTAGCATCTTCCACGTTAAATAAGAATTGTTCCTACGATTGTATAGATCGATGATGGGCAGGAGTGTTCTAAAAACTTTATCCTGTAGGTTGTTTACTAATATCTTCCATGTTAAATGAAATCCGTACCTGAGATTGTATAGAGCGATGATGGGCAGGAGTGTTCTAAAGACATTATCTTGTGTGTATGAATAACTTATATGTTAAACAAAAGTTGTACATACGATTGTATAGAGCGATGAAGGGCAGGAGTGCTTTAACGTTATAATGACATTACCTTGTACGTTACGTATTAATATCTTCCATATTAAATATAATGTTGAGCCTACGATTGTATAGATCGATGAGGGGCAGGACTATTCTTACGACTTTATCTTGTTGATTGATTTTCCATGTTGATTTTTTTTAACTCCTAATCATATAGATTGATGAGGGGCAAGAGTTTTTAACAACAATAATGTGTAAATTGCGTATTATTATCTTCCATATATAATAAGAATTGTATCTACGATTGTATCATCGATGATGAGCAGGAGTTTTCTAAAACCATTATCTTGCAGCATTATATGTATGGTTTGTGTCATTTCTACTGCAATGGAACTGTAGAACAAATAAGAAGCAAATCCACTAGTTATCTAAGCATACCGTCCTCCACTTTGATAATAGACACATACAGATGCACGCTTTCTGTTTTTACTGTATATAGTTTGTATGTATTTCTTAATTACCAAATCAATTTTTAACTGTTGAAACCTACTTTTATGCAATTTTTTATCGGTGTTTATAGTTGTGTCTTTATTGATTCGTTTATGCATTGAGTGTGTTGTAGAATTTTTCATTCAGCATATTTTTTAGCCCTGAAGAAGATCTAAATAAAGATCGAAACGTTGGCGTATTCGCAATTGTGAAGTAGCTTCTTATTTGTCCTACACCCGCTATCTACAGTTCTATTATCTTGTAGATTGTGTATGAATATCTTTTTTGTTAACCAAATTGTACATATAATTGTATAGACTGATGAGGGGCAGGAGTGTTCTAATAAGATTATCTCGTAGGATGCTTATTAAAATCTTCCATATTAAATAAGGGTTGTAAACTAACAGAGAAATTAAAAAAGAGGTGGGGAGAGAAACGAAATGTGGGAAAGTAAATATGAAGATATTGAGAGATGTATGGGGGCAACCAAAGTGGCGCAAGCGTGGAGTGCGATAAGAAACCTCAGGAAGGAAAAGAAATGAACGAAAGGCTTAAATTTGATAATGGGAGAAGAATGGCATAAGCATTACAGACAATTATTAACTGAAGATAGAGCATAATTTAAACAACAAAGAGTAGTAAAGAAAACAACTGAAGGTATAGGAGTAGAGGAGATAAGCCTAGGGGAGGTTAAAAGAACGTTGAAATTTATGAAAAACGGTAAGGCTCCAGGACCAGGAAACATTCCCATTGAACTAATAAAACATGGACCAGAGATTTTATTAGAAAATCTAATAAACCTCTTTAACGAATATTTGTTTCTACAGGACTGGAATACGTCATATATCAGTCCAATATTTAAGAAAGGTGATAAAAAAAGATTGTGGGAACTACAGAGGAATAAGTGTGACTAGTACAATGGGAAGGTTGTATGGTAGGATAATCAAGCAGAGGATAGAACTGGAGTGGGAAGAGATAGAGGAACAATGTGGTTTTCGAGCGGGAAGATCGTGCTTAGATAATATTCTTCGCTCTACAACAGATAGTAGAAAAACGGAAATCTCGTAATCTACCTACTCACCTCGTATTCATAGATCTTGAAAAAGCTTACGATACGGTGCCCCGGATAGAGCTTTTTAAATCATTGACAAAGATTGGCCTCAGTGAGGAGTACATAGGTGCAATTTGGAATATATATAGGACCTCAGAGAGTGTGATGAAAATTGGCAAGAAGACGTCCGAGCCATTTAAAGTTACAACGGGTCTTAAACAGCGATGCTGCCTATCACCAACACTATTCAAGATGTATATACAAGAAGTGCTGGAGACCTGAATAAAGAAATGTGCAAGAATGGAGATCCAAATAAGTGACAAGTGCTTAACAACCCTCCTCTTTGCCGATTGCCATCATTGCGAGCAGTGAAGAAGATGTAGATTACATGCTAAGGAAGATAGGGGAGGAATACGAAAAGTGTGGAATGAACATGAACATGACAAAAACTGAGTATATGAGCATAGGACAAGAGCAAGAGGATCCGACCCTGCAACTCAGAGAAACAAGGAGATGCAGAGAATACAAATATTTAGGATGCATAATATCGGAGGAAGGAACATCAACCAAAGATATAACACACAGAGTACAACAAGGACAGAAATGCGGACATATACTCAATTCACTACTTTGGTCCAATCAGCTGACACTAACGAAAATTACAGTCTACAAGACATCAGTAGAGCCAGTACTGACATATGGAGCGGAGTGCTGGCAGATGTCGGCAAGGGCTAGAAAGAGGGTGGAAGCTGTAGAAGTGGATTTCCTAAAGAGAGCATGCAGAGTGTCCAGGATGTCAAGGATACGAAATGAAGAAATTAGGAGACGCACAAATAAAGTCCACACGACCGCTGAAAGGACTGAAACGAGACAATTAATATGGTATGAACACGTCAGAAGAATGGAGGATAGCAGATGGTCACAACAAGCCCTGAATTATGTCCCAGCAAGTAGGAGAAGGAGAAGAAGGCCGGCGCAAACGTGGATGAAAACGATAGAGAATACCATGAAGGATAGAGCCATAAATGAAAAAGAGGATGGAGATCGAAATGCGGGATGCAGCAGAAGCTGTAGAACCCCCGCTTATGTACATATATACCTACGTTTTTGTAATGTTCAAAAAGGGGCGAGGGTAGTCTAACGACACAACAAAAGTTGTACCTACGATTATCTAAAGCGATGAGGGGCAGGAAATATTAAATAAAATCTCCTGTAATATTAAAAATTATATTATTGAACAAATGGTGAAACTGATAAGTATGTAGGAGATTATCATTTAAAAGTGTCATCTAGTTAGCTAATAAAACTTAAGTTGCTCCTGTTCTAGTTCCGGTACTAATTGGCAGGTCCTTGGTTTTAAAGAGAACTGATAACAAAGGCAAGTCTATATCTGCTCATTTTGTCAATAATTGACTGTAAATAGACATACAGGGAACTTTTTACTATGGAACCATCATTTTGTTATCTACATTAAAAAATGTAGATACCAAAATGATTCAGATCAACAGAGTCCGATAGCAGTGAAGTTCCTGATTTAACGAATTGCCCTAAAAAAACAAATTTCGAGTTACAATTTGTATCCACATTTGTAAAAAAACATGCTGTAATTACTGATAAGGGAAAAACACAAACCATCATTCAGAGAAAACATTTTTTATTGGAGTTGTTAGTGGAAGAGTTTCAGAGTGATTGCTCATTGTTGGTTTGGCATGTGCAAATACTATAAAAAAAACTTGGATGTTTAACAAACTACGAATTTGTATTTTTAACCGATTAGAAAGCATTAAATATGGATTGTAAAGTTCTTTTGTATATAAACAATAATTTATAGGAATGTTTGAGAAACCTAGAAATGCAAAAATGTTATTGAAACAAATAAACAAGTTAAAAAACCATTAAAGAAAATGACAGATGCTAAGGCAACCGGTAATAAAAAGTCGAAATCGAGCTTAGTAGAAGACGTTATGTACCATGCGATACTGGAGAAAATTCATTCCAATCCGGTGTTGGAAAGAGTACGAGTATTCTAAAAACATTATCTTGTAGGTTGCGTATTATTATCGTTCATGTCATTCAAACAAAAGTGATACATAAAATTGTATGGATCGATGAGGGGTAGGAGTATTCTAACAAAATTATCCTGTAAGTTACATATGAAAATCTTCCATGTTATATAAAGGTTACACATACGATAGTAGAGATAGATGAGGAGTAGCAGTGGTCTAACAATCATCCTGTAGGTTGCTTATTAATATCGTCCATGTTAAATAAAATTTGTACCTACAGGATTGATATCTACCTAGAGTGGTCCATGGACATTATCTCGTATGCTGCGTATTAATATCTTCCATGTTAAATAAAAATGGCATCTACGATTTTATAGATCGATGAAGGGCAGGAGTATCCTAATGACATTATCTTGCAGGTAAATAATATCTTCTGTGATAAATAAAAGTTGCACTTACGATTGCATAAAGCGATTAGGGGCAGGAGTATTCTAATTACAGTTAGTTTGGGTTATAATAATTTGCACGTGAAATAAAAATCGACCTGAAATTATATAGAGAGATGAGGGTCAGGAGTGTTCTAACGACATTGGGTGGTATGACATTTAGTTTATGCTCCAAATTTTGGAGCAAATGCTTCACGTGGCATGAATAAAAACTACGAGCAGATACTTCGCTTGAGTAGGTACTTCTATGTATAATTTGGCATGAGTAGATTCTCACTTTTGGTATGAATAAAAAATTGTTTATGCTCTTCGGCAGGAGAATCTACTCCATAGTTTTGAAGTCTGCTATGCAGTAGACTCACCTTGCTGCTTCAAGTTATTTCAGTACCGATTTTCCCTCAGTAGAAGGCAGATCTATGGCAGAGTTCTTCAATCTCAACCAGCGTTCGAAAAAAATTTACAATACAAGAAAAAATACGTGTGATCGAGACTTTAAAACGTTGTACAGGTTTAGTAAAGAAAATGTGAAATGGTTATCAAATCAATTTTTGGTTGAAGAGTCTGGAAAAAGAAGAGGTGGTGCTTTATGCAACGAAGACAAATTAAAAATATTTTTAAGATACGTGGGTGACCCGGGGTTTCAGGCAGGAGTAGGCGAAGATGTTGGTGTCCAAAGTTGTATCGGAAGTAGCTGATAAAATAATTCAGCAAAGTGATCGGTGGATCAAACTTCCTAGCAGTCGCGGATGTAATGGAGGCGAAAGAGCGGTGGCAAGCAAAATATAATTTTTCATGTGCAATAGGCATAGTTGATAGCACACACATTAAAATAAAAAAACACCTATTCATGGTGACGAGTATGTAAATCGTAAGGAATATTCCAGCACAAGCTACGTGCATTGCAGATGAATGGTTTACAAGCGTGGACGCATCATGGCCAGGATCTGTCCATGATTCCAGAATCTGGAACAACTCTGGAATATTTTCTATCGCAAGGGATGTTTTTTAAAGATCGAACGCTGTACTTCTAGGAGATGAAGGATATGGAATAGCACTATGGCTAATGGTGCCTTTTAGAAACCTTAACGCACGACAAGAGCATGCTTGTAACAATTTATTTACGAAGGAGCGTGTAATAATTGAAAGGTGCTTTGGCCAAAAAAAGCAACGATTTCCTATGCTTCAATATAAAGTACGAGTATCCCTGAGACAAGTTCCTAAACTAATCATATGTTGTTTTATATTACACAACGTGGCAAAATATTTTAAGGATGAACCGGAGGCCCCATTACAAGACAATCCAGTTCCGTTTCCGGCACAAGAGGAAGTTGATAATATTAGACAAAACGGACAACGGAAGCGATCTGCAATAGCAGAAACCATTCTTGCCCTTCTTTAAGGTAAGTCGAAATAAAAAAAAAGTAATTAGGTAAATTTTATTAACAATTTATTTACAAATTCAAACAACTGTCTTAAACTGTAACTTCATACAGTATTGTTATATTTTTTATAAATCGAAGAATGCTTTTCCGTCTTCAGCGTAAACGACATTGCTATTATTATTGTTTAAAGTTGATTCTTCATTACCATTTAGATTTAGCTGCTTTTTAAGTTTTTCCTCCTTTACATCCAAAACTTTCAACTCTTTAAGCAAACCAAGCCTTTGTAATTCGTTATTAAAAAGTTGCATAGTAACGTCTATTTCATATTTTTTAAGGGGACTTGACTATTATGTTTTCTTTTCTTAGGTTGGTGATCTTCATTGTCAGTATTTGCTACTCGATTTGCTGTACACATTTCAGAAGCCGATGTTGATGGTGTAGGGATTGGATCATCATTATTGCTTTTGGGTAACTCTACGCCAACCGATAATGCTCCTGAAATGAAAAATAAAGTATCATGTATGAGCCATCAATAAAATAAAGCAGAAATACACATTTTGTTATACATTTTTTGAAATATATTTGTGTTTAAGTACTTTACCTGGAACTTTTGTAACCACTGGATTTGTGTTCTCTTCCATTATGTCTACTAAGACCTTTTCCCAATCGTGCAAGATGATTTTCTTATTTCCGGTTTTATTAACATCAGTCTTTTTCTTCAGTTGCGATTTCATATTGTTAATTTTCTTGTACAATTGATTTGTCGTTATTTGGGAACCATAATTTAACGCCCACTGCTTTTTAATTAGCTTGACTGCTTTTGATTTTGATAGCCGAACAGCTGGTGTTTGTGACTTAGATAAAGGAATGGGAAAGTCACGTAATATACTTACAAATCCCATTTGGGATTCACAGATTTTATTACTTTCTTCTTCACTACTTTCACTCATTCCATCCATTAAGAAATGCACGCGTATTGATGTTGATGTGGAGTGTGCAGTGACTGAGCGCCAAATACGCGGAGTTCGCGGAAAACCATTCGTAGCTGGTTTAGATAAGTTTGAAAAATAAAATGTTGAGTATCTACTCTATGTACTAGGAGTATGTACTTATCAAACCGAAATCTTTTTTATTCTTACGAAATGGAGTATAAGCTCAGACTTCTTTCAGAAGTAGATTCATGCTCACGACTATATACTCCGATTTTAAACTCACTTTTTATTCATACCACCCATTATCTTGTAGGTTGCGTATTATAATTTTCCATATTAAATAAAACTTATACTTGAGATTGTATAGAGCGATGAGGGTCAGGAGTGTTCTAAGGACATTTTCTTCTAGGTTTTTAATTAATATCTTCCATCTTAAATAAAACGCAATTGTTTGTACGATTGTGCAGATCGATAAAGGGCAGGAAGGTTCTAACAACTATATCTTGTAGGTTGCGACAGTTGATTACCGGAAAGAATGTAAACGACAAAACAATAATCGCTTGCACCCTATGCAACCCTCATACAGCGACGATGCTCAAATGTTCGGGAATTGGGTCTGTCATCGCCAGCTGCGAGCTCTAACAAAGTGCCGTATCGCGAATAAACAGCGCCGAGGTGGCCATGGCAACCCGATTCGCTCTCGTTTGTTATTTCACTTGTCTAGCGCTAATGCGTTTCGCAATTGTTTATAAAATTCTCTCGCAGGCACATACTATTCTTTCATGACAAATTACCACATACCTCACGCTCTGAGAGGAGAATGTTGTGTGCGGGAGAGAGGACATTGGTCGTCGAAGCATGAAACGTGTTTTGCGCCAATTCGACGGAAACTTTACGGCCGTTTCACGTTAGGGGTGACGGGGGATGGGAGGCGGGGAGGCGTTATCGACCGGTTTTGAAAAAATAAAGGAAAATGCCAACACTTTTCCTGACACGCTGTTTAATTCCCAGCCGATGTTAAATAATGCAAAATTGGATTCGACGCGACTATGCCGCCCGGGGGAATTTGCGGTCCCGGTTCGAATTATCAAGTGAATTTTGTTCCGGTTGCGGTGAGTCTGATATGGTTCATAATTTAGTTTTGTACTTTCTTTGCGAAGATCGGGTTTAAATTAGATATTAGCCGATGTTTGATTGGGGGGCATAAACATATCAACGGCGTGAATTTCTCCTGAGACGTTTCGGTCAAAATTAATACTAAATATCGACTGAAACGCATATAGAATTGTTGGGATCGAACTCCTCAAGAGAATTGTTAATTGAAGACTGTATAAGTAGTTATAATGACGGGGTTCTGGGACACTTTGACCTTGAAGTCTACGTGAGCCCTAGTGTAAAATAGGGCCCCCATGTCAAATGAGCCCCAAAATGCTGTCATTCCTGTCAAATGTGATAGACTAGACAGTTGGCATATGACAGATTAGGTGCGACGTATAACAGTTGTGTGACGTAGTACAGATGAGGTGTGACATATGACAGACTTGACACTTGTGCCCAGAGAACGCACGAGAATCTCCAGAATAGTTTCAAATTTTATGGCAAATTATGGTTCTACCTTAATAGCTATTTAAAGTATGTCTTCACCCCAATATTTCACTGCTACCTGCTAAAAAGTTTTTTCGCTTCTTGACTTCAGGTTTTGTGAATATTTGATATTTTTTCTATTTAACCAACAATTTGAGACAAATGGCGTAAAATCTAAAGTGTTTCCGGGGCTTTTTTGAAGCCGTAGTCCAATGGAATTTCTTCCTGACATTTCGTCTACAGCTGCGGCACAGGCGATGAGGCGATGGACGAAGCCATCTTCCGTGCTTCCCAACGTTGACTGATTCGACTGTGGTGTGCTTCGTGGTATTTAATCGTAGAACTGGGTTGGGGGTAGTGGTGGCGCGGGGTTTCGGTGCACTTGAAGTATGTCTTAAAACTCACTTCCAGTCTGCAATTAAAAACAAAATCTTGCTCCTTCCTGTTGAAATTGTTGTCGTGTTTAAATATCTCAATGACCTCTCTCGTTAGTCTCGGATAGAAACGCTGCGATTGATAGAATATATCCACGTCGTTGAAAAGAACGTGACCTTCGGAGAGAGCGTGCTCTGCTACTGCTGACTTTTGTGTTTTTCCCACCCTGCAACTCCTCTTGTGTTCCGTATTCCTCGTCTTGACACTGCGTTTTGTGGTCTTTAGTCGATCTCAAGCTCTGTTGTATTGTACGAGTGGGTTTATTTAAAGACAGTTTTAACATTGTAGTTTTCCAGTAGCCCGTTGTTCGTTCCTGGCGCTCTACATTCCAGGCCCTATCGAACTCGTGCTTGCTGTATCTATTCTAATCACTCTTTCCAGATGCTTCATTTCCCGTTCCAATTCAGCCGGCTCACAAAATCTCTTGGCTCTCACAGACAGAGTCTTTATGACTCCCCTTTTCTGTCTGGGATTGATCCGTTATTGAGGTATCAGTCAGTGTGTGTTGGTTTTCTATAAAAGCTTCCCATTCGGCCTCCTTGGTACCAAAACTGGTGGATATCTTATGTCAATCGTCAGCGTTTCTATCCGAGACTGACGAGAGAGGCCATTGAGATCTGTAAACATGACAAAAATTTCAACAGGAAGGAGGAAATTATGTTTCTAAATGCAGATTGGAAGCGAGTTCTACGACATACTTCAAGTGCGCCGAAACCCCGCGCCACCACTACCCCCACCCCAGTCCATACCACGGAGCTTTCTACAGTCGAATCAGTCAACGTCGGAATCCCGCGAGATCACTGCGCCCATTGCCTTATCGCCTTTGATAATGTCTGCCGCAGCTGTAGACGAAACGTCAAGAAGGAACATTTTAGACTGTCTTTTTCAAGATATTTGCGAAAATGTGAATAAAAACACATAATTTTGGCCTATGAAAAAGATTTTACCTTATAACTTGGTGACATTTTTCAAGTATTTTCAAACTTGTTTCTTCTTTTTAAATGACTATTAACAACAAGTTGGTAACTTAAATAACTTTTTCCAAGGGCTCATTTCCTTTCCCGTTTATATAAATATTTCTGCAAATATCTCGAAAGCGGTTAGAGCTACGCAATAAGCCATATTTTTACCAACCAATTGAACAAGAAACGTGAATTTAAAAAAATATTTTGTTAATTTTAAGTTTTGGGGAGGGGGGGGGGGTGGGTAAAATGGACGCTGGTTCCAGCAAAATACAATTCTGTATAGTTAGGCAATCTAATCCTATGTAGTACAGTTATTGCGCGCATTCTAAAGTATCTCCAAAACGGGATGAGCTATGAAATAAACAAGAATTCTGTTTTGACACCCTGTATCTATGTAACAAAGCGTTTGAGAACCTATGTTCATATGAACTTCTCGACTCCTTTTTTTGGGACTAACTGTTTATGCTAATTTTTTCCCTCTAAATCTGTTGATTCTTCAGCCGGTTCCTTTGTTTCATCAAAGAATCTGAGGTGCTATCATGTAAAGAATACGTTGATGATGAGGTAGACGTGAATCAGACACTCAGGATCTTCTTTTCAGCGTTTTTTTCTATCATTGAGTTTTTTGGAGCCATGTGAACGTTGATGAAGAAATCAACATTCTAACAACGCTACCATAAGACTCGGATTATGATTGGATATCTCTCCCAGGACGCACGCTTGTGTCAGTTTTCTTAACTTGAACTAATCTTTGACATTAACCGCGAGTCTCCTTGACTTTAGGAGTCGCTTGTCGTTTAGATGTGGTTGTAGAATGTCATCTCAAGAAAAGACATTTGATTTGCCTGGTGAATTATTCCTCAATTTTTTATATAAATGGTGGGTACGGTATTGTATTCGTATTGTTTTCAAATTGTATTCAATGTGAGTGGTAGTGTCCTCCACCGCAACCTTCGGTCTATTGTGGCTCGCTCGAAGTGTTGCTAGCAAGGTTTGCCCCTGCTTGCTCCACTAATTGTCACCCTTTATGCCCCGACCCTCAAGGAATCTGATGAGTCTCTGCGTTTGCATCTTAAGGCTCAATGATCGTGTTTCCGAACAGTCCGTGACTGTCTCGTCGTCCTCTATGCACAGCCGACACTCCGCCTTTTCGGACACTCCGAGTCTGTGCATGTGAAATATTAGGTGGCTATGTCCTGTGTACACAGTGGCCACTCTCATTTGTCTCCTATTTAATCAGAGAATGTTTGGACTTTTGCTCTCCCTGTTCCCGTGATAACCTTGTTGGAATGTGATAGTCCGGGTAGGTTCTCCCACCAGTCCTGGGACTTAGCATTGCTCCATTTCTGGAGCTCAGCTTTGTGACCACGATGGTCCGGGATCCATACCAGTGTGACGCTGTTCTCCTGCGATAGGGTGTTCAGACTCCTGTGGCAGTTACAAACAGTTTTGCAATTGCAGCGCAAAGACATAGGCCTTCAAACCTTGTTTGAGGCCTGTTTGAACCTTGACAACTCCATAAATGTCCGAACAAATCCAATTTGACCTGCCCTTAATTTCAACAATATTTAACTGGCAATTGAGAAAATCATGGATAATTGTCCTACAACCCTACATTTAGGGTACAAATTCTACAGCGGAAAGGAGAACCATCATAGAGCAAATAAAACCTCCATTATAAGAAAGCTTACCGTTAAAAGGATGCGTGACTCTTCGAAGCTCGATTTCCCTTGCAAGTAATTCCTCTCAAATAACATTATCATTGGCCTTATAGACTTTTTCATCGAAATTCGTACATCGCCTTTGCGCTCCCTTTGGCCTGGCTTTATCGCTCACTCATATTATGGAAGGATCAAGCAGAAATCGAATGAGATGGAGCTCTTATTTTGTACGAATCCATTATGGATGACGACCGATTTTGCGATTTTGCATTCACTATTGCTGATGACTGGCCAGAACCTTCATTCATTTGTTGCTAAGTTCGGAATCAGTCGGGAGTCCTTGTCCCTAATTAGCGTGGCCTTAAAAAAGTGGAGAAAATTAAACCCCTTATTTGGGCTTCATCTAAGATTCATGGCAAACTGGGTTTTCGAAACTTTTCCAATTATTTTTTATCAGGCCAATAAATTCTTTATGTCCTGGTTTGCCTCTGGATATACTTTTTCGCTAAAAAATTCAAGTTTCTCCACTTCAAAATAAGTAAATAATGAGATCAAGCACGAATGGTTTTATTTATTGTCATCAGAACTTTGTTCTCAATTGAATCCTCAATCTTCGTCTCTAAGATTTCCACCCTCCATGACGTTTTAAAAGCATAATGGCATCTCCTTCATCTGCTAAAAGAATTGCTGAGTTTCGATGAAAACAGCAGTCTATGGAATGCAACTCCACATGTTGCTGTTAGCAGTATCTTTTACTGTATATAATGTAGATAGTCCAGTATGTTTGGGTTGACCTCGTGGACCCGTCAAGGTCAAGTTGTTGCGATTCTCGAGGTCAGCCATAAGTGCTCGCCATGGCTGAGGTGAAAGAAAGTCCTTGGATTGATACCCACTTTGCTTAACTACTCGCAGGCGCATGCGGATGACGGACTGGTCATGATGATGCGTAGATCCTAGGCGTGCTTTTCTGGACCGGAGCCATGTCTAGGAATAAGCAATATGTATGTCTCTCACACTTTAAATGAGTGGGCATGAGAAAATAAAAACTAGACACCGTCAGGAATATGTAGACAGATCAAGGGAATCTACCCTAACCCAGATAGATCCAAGGCCTCGTGGTTACTTGGGAGAAGTCAGCAGTGCCTGAAAGACCTTATAGGGATCCTCACTGGCCACTGCAGATTAAACAGACACCTAGGAATGGTGGACAGTTCACTCTGCACTCAATGGGGAGCAGGAGAAGAGTCTTCATACCACTTTCTTTGAGTGTGCGATAGGTGAGCGCCACAGGACACTGGGGGTCGCCTTCCTCCGTCGAGAGGAGCCTCCGACTCTGAAATGGGACGGGATACTCTCCTTCATTAGAGGGACGAGTCGATTCGTGGAGGGAATGAAGGACCAGGCAGAGTAGGAATGGGTGGATGGCTTTGGAAATATTGACAATTGGGGCTTCTTCATTATCTCGAAGTCATCCAATCACCCCATAATCAGAAGAACCTAGAAAAAATTTTAGTTTTCTCTAAGCAGTCTTTGTGTTTTCTTTTTGACCTATCTTCAGCATTTTTGGTGCCTAGGGCATCACTTGGCACTGGAGCGTTTCAATTTCTTGTTTCTTAAACATTTTCGTTTTTAGTTTTGATCAATCGACTTCTTTTTTAGAGATTGATGTAGCGTGAACCACTTCCTAACGTCTACATCACGCTCTATTCCAGCATGGCTCTTAGCATTAAATTTGAAAATATTTGAAAATGTTCATATTTTGTATCAAAATAAGTCAAAGGAACTTCTTCACTAGGGCTCTAGACGTTTTTCTTTCGTATATGTCGGATAAAGCCCTTGTATGACTTCTGGTAACGCAATTTTGACTTTTAAGGCAGTTTCCAAAATTACATGTTGTAGTTTACATTTTTTCTTTTGTCTGTTTTCTCTCTCTGTCTTGCCCTTTTTTGTTATTTGTCTGAACCCAGAGACAAAACAAGTTTTCATAGAAAAAAAACATATATTCTCAATTTTACAGTATTAGGTTATCGTTCATATTTTTGCTTCACCGGTATATACCGGTGAAGCAAAAATATGAACGATAACGGATTTTACAGTATTAGATTATAAATATAGACCGGTAAAGCAAAACTAAGAACGATAACGGTAACGTGTGACACCACTTATGACAATTTTGATGCCGAATGAACTCGGTGAAAGGTTAAACGACTGATATTGAAAGATAAACACTGAAATAAATACGGTTTAAATCCACTATTTAAGCTTCAGGTAGGGTTTAAACTTGACATGTAAAGCGTCCCTCAAAGAGTTTTCATTTTAAGTTAACAACAACTTCTTAAAAATTTTATAAGTTTTAAGAGAGGTCTGCAACTTGTCCTGTTAAATGACAATGATCTTTTGCTAGAAAAACGTGTATTCCGCTGATTAACAAAAATTATTGTTATGAGGAGTTACTTACTGCCTTGTCTAATTTTTATTAAACTTTTAGCTGGTGGGCTTCGGCTTTCTGCCATCATCAGCGCCAAAAATCCTCACGAGGAAATCTGCAAGGCAATTTTGGACGCTGATGCTTTCGTGAAGTCGGGACCTCTAAAATAATAACAAAAATGTTGTTTTTAAGAATACAAAAAATTGTTTTTTTTATTTAATAAAATGTTACTTGAATTCTAAGCTGAATTTTTGTTTTGAAACTGGTAGGGAAAGGAGGAAAAACTACCTACACATTCGATAATTTTTCATGTTGCAGATGTGGAATAACAGCACTACATTGACGTACGTCATTTCTTGGTATAAAAAGAAGTTGTCAAAAAAAAGTGTACGAAGCGGGACCTTACAGTGTTTTGTACACTTCTTTGCTGTGTGTGACGCTGAGTTTTTACAATATCGAAAGAACACTTTTCCTTCTTCCTGGTTTTCAAATTCTACAGTCATTAGTGTTTTTTTTTCCACGAGAAGAGCGTTGCCAGGAGCTGAATTTGTAAAAAGATGTGACGAGGAAAAAAACAACCTACTCTAATTTTCGTTGTCATTTCAAAAATATAAGTTTTTTTTACCAAAAAATTGTTCTCAGGATTTAGAAAGAGTTGAGTTGAGGAAAAGCACCGAACCTTAATTTTTGGTTGTCAATTCAAATCTCAAGTAGTCCATCAAAAAATCTTTCTAGGTGCTAGTTGTGTTGAGGTGATAGGAGGAAAAAGCAGTAAAACGGCAATGTATGTTGTCAATTCAAAACTCAAGTTTCGCACCAAAGAAGCGTCACCAGGAGCTGAGAAATGATGAGAGAAAATAGATAAAAAATCAGTATTTTATAAGACTGCGAAGGCTCTCAAGGCCGGTCAAAATACAATCCCAAGTGTTTTCTAGGCTTTGAAGCCGTGGTCCAATGGAATTTCTTCCTCTTCCCTCGTCAGGAAGAAATTTCAATGTAGTGCTGTTATTCCACATCTGCAACATGAAAAATTATCGAATGTGTAGGTAGTTTTTCCTCCTTTCCCTACCAGTTTCAAAACAAAAATTAAGCTTAGAATTCAAGTAACATTTTATTAAATAGAAAAAACAATTTTTTTGTATTTTTAAAAACAACATTTTTGTTATTATTTTAGAGGTCCCGGCTTCACGAAAGCATCAGCGTCCAAAATTACCTTGCAGATTTCCTCGTGAGGATTTTTGGCGCTGATGATGGCAGAAAGCCGAAACCCACCAGCTAAAAGTTTAATAAAAATTAGACAAGGCAGTAAGTAACTCTTCGTAACAATAATTTTTATTAATCAGCGGAATATGCGTTTTTCTAGCAAAAGATCATTGTCATTTAACAGGACAAGTTGCGGACCTCTCTTATAACTTATGAAATTTTTAAGAAGTTGTTGTTAACTCCAAATGAAAACTCTTTGAGGGACGCTTTACATATCAAGTTTAAACCCTACCTGAAGCTTAAATAGTGGATTAGTGTGTGGCTTAAATAGTTGAAATAGTTGAATTTCTTCCTCTTCCCTCGTCAGGAAGAAATTTCATTGGATCATGGCCTCAAAGCCCGGAAAACACTTTGGATTGTAAATTAGTGTTGGTTGTGACATCGAAAGTCTAGTTTTTTATAAAAAAAATTTTTTTCTTTATACTTTGTTACTATGTTAGTTTCTTATAAACTTTTTTGGAAAAAAAATTAGGTTTCTGGGAAAAGATCAGCTCCTGGTAACACTTTTCTGGCGAAAAACTTGATTTTTGAATTGACAGCAAGCATTGACGTCTTGTTGCTTTTTTCTTGTCTCTCTTATTCTCAAGGAAACGTTCATCTTGGTAAGGGCTACACTTTTAAGGAGATATGAGGCGTAAAAAGCAATAAAAGCTAAATGTTTGTTGCCGATTCAAAAATCAATTTTTCCACAAGAAGTGTGAGGAGGAAAAAAAGAAAACATTATGTTTTGTTGTCAATTTATGGCACGAGAAATTCTATTGGTTCAGATTTCGAGTCTGTGTTAATGCTTCACGCAATAAACCAAAAGCACAGGGTTTAAATCTGGCACTAGTTTATTTATTTATTCACTAACAATTCACTCACATACATCACTATAAGCATGAAAACTAACAGGAGTGAATACAGTTTTAGAAGACAAATAAAACTAAAGGGTTTCGGTAAGTAACAGATGAAATCTTCATTTTTTACACCTATCTCCTTTCAGCACGCCCACCCACATAACATTGAAAGAATATTAGGATAGGGAGGGGGAGGATAGGAACGTGCTATCACATTCCCTCAAGCTACCCAAAAAGAACATTCTTTAAGTAATATGAAGGTGACATGAATTTAATGTTCTCTGGAAGAATGTGCAAAAAGTACGTTCTTGTCATGACCCCACATATCACGTACTTTTCGGTATGACAATTTGACATGTTTATATCAGAAATATTTATATTCCATTTATTAAATTACCAATAAATAAAAAATAGTCGTGATAATAGAAGAGAATTTTAAGTATGACAATATTTCACATGAATATCATATGTTCTTGTCCTGAAAGGCTTATTTTTGTCAGGTGTTAGGAATGTCCCAAAGGAACATAAATGGTGCATATTTATCATTCCATAAAAGGATGTGTTTATCACGTAATAATTATATGCCACGGAACATAATTGACACATTCTAAGTAGGCACTTAGCAATTTTATATTCTTTGATGAACGTGCCGTGCATATGATTATTACGTGATAAACACATTCTTTTGTGATATGATAAACAAGCATCATTGATGTTCCTTTGGGACATTCGTAACACCTGACAAAAAGCCTTTCAGGAGAAGAACATGTGATATTCATGTGAATTATCATTCGGAACTTCAATATCAAAAGAACGTGTACGGCGACCCCCTGTACAAGTACTCAGGACATTCTAGTTATATTCAGTAAAGTGCTCTACTTTCTCAATAAAATGTGTGCGGAATAGGCTTTTTACAGCACACACGTAAGAAGTAGTGAGTTACCCATGTCGTGAGGTAAATAATAACTATTTCCTACAAGCGGGCTGTAAAGAATCATTTTGTACATCACACGCATTTTTTTGTATACGTAGCTCTTTACAGAAAATAACTGGTATGTCCTGGAAACCTGGAAAGGAAATCTTATGTTAAGTGCAATATTTTACTTAACTAAGTTCCTTTAAAGAACGTTCTTATCATATTATTCATTAGAACTTCTCTTCAGTAACCTCTTTGTCATGTGATATTCTCCTACCGAAAAGTACGTGATATGTGGGGTCATGACAAGAACGTACTTTTTGGACAATCTTCCAGAGAATATTACATTCATGTTACCTTCATATTACTTAAAGAATGTTCCTTGTAGCTTGAGGGAATGTGATAGAAACGGGAAAATTATTTTAATGTTATGTGGGCGTTAAGATTTTATTATAAAAATGTCAGTCAGATTTCCAACGCCTACTTGATGTCATTAATAAATGAATGGCTCATACACCCTCTATCAGAAATTTGCATTTCATTGGATGGAATATAAAGGCTATTCATTTGAAAACGTCATGTAATTATCTGTAAAGTGTCAAAAGAAAAGAATAAAGGAACAAAAGTTCAATTGTGTTGATTGTGTTATCCTTTCCTGTCAAAAGTTCATAGCTCTCTAGATGACCTTTTTTTAAGTTTTGTTATGAAATAATTCTTAATATAAGTATTAAATGCTTTAAACTAGTAAATATGTATCGTAGTCTACTAAATATGTATCGTATTGCTGACTTTTTCTTTTTCTTCCTTAATTTCTATGAATTGCACTGTTAGCCATCATTACCTGACTATCTTTCTGATCATTTCATCCCGGTCTTCAAGGTCCCAAGACCTTCCTTAAAGTTGCTGATTCTTCGGTATTCTTTTCACAAGACCACAAGTATTTGCCAGCATTATTACTCGATTTGCTTCGCCTCATCCAGTAGCAGTAGCAGACTTGAGGGGGTGGGGCTAAAACCTTGCTATTAGGTCTTAAAGGACCTTTTCAGAGTTCCCCGATCCACCCATTCCTACTCTGTCTGCGCCCTCATTCCCTCCACGAGTCTACCCATCCCTCTAATGAAGGAGATTATCCCGTCCCATCTCAGAGTCGGAAGCTCCTCTCGATAGAGGAAAGCGGCTCTCAGTCTCTGTGGCGCAGGCGAGCCCACCTACAGCACACTCCCAGAAAGTGGTACGACGACTCTTCCCCTGCTCCATAGTGGGTGCAGAGGGGACTGGCCACCATTACTAGGAGGCGCATGTCTCTGTTTAGTCTGCAGTGGCCAGTGAGGATTCCTATAAGGTCTCCAAGGCACTGCCGACTTCTCACCAGTAGCCACGAGGCGTTGGATCTATCCGGGTTAGGGTAGATTTTCTTGGTCTGTCTACATATTGCAGTGTAGAGCCAGTGCAGGACGTGTGGCTTTACACCCCACCTCCTGATCACACCTCATCCAGCACTCTGCATTGCTATTTTATTGGATCTTGGTCTAATCAAAACTAGTAAATTATAAAAATATATTTTCTTATAAGTTTGGTTATTCTTCATGAGAATTCATTTGGATGCCAAATGTGATAAGTAGGCTTCTCAGGGATTTCGAGCAGTTTTTAGCCTTCCAAATGAAGATCCACTTAAGCCAAATCAGCGTTTTTATTACCTACCATTTTAAAACAAATTGTGACACTTTACCAACCTTTGAAGTTTGGGAGTAACCTTTAGTTCCTATTATATTATATTACACTTTTTTGTAGTATATTAATGAAATGGAGAAACTTTCGTGTTTTACAGTTTTGCCCTCTCGCTTATTTCAATTTTATATTTATAATTCTGAAGTAGTTAAAGCCATTTTACTTACAACCACGCATTTATTCTAGTTCTTACTCGCTGAATCTTACCCTTGAAAGTTCCAAACTCTCAGCTTTTTAGAGAATTAAGAAAATGGTCCGTTATCCTTGCCCACTGAGATTAAATTTTTGCCGATTTGTTCAATTTATAGCTTTAACCTCGTTATTTGCTTACCATTCTAATCTAATTTCCATTCCTCATTAGGTATCCATGACTAATTTATTGGCAAATTTTAGTATGATTGATTACTTTCTCCCCAAGGAAATAAAAGTTTCAGAAATACTTTCCCTGATCTCTTTTTAAATAAACTGGGCGCAAAAGTCGCGTTGAACTTGTTGTCACCCGGAGCAAACATCGGTAATCTTTGAAGAGCCGTTGAATTCCAAAGTAAACAGGAAGTTGATTTTATCAGAGCAGAAAAACTCTCCGCTTTGATTACATAAAGGGAAATCTGAAAATCCCTGGAAAGGAAATAATTCCGCTTATTTTCTTGCTCAAGAGTATCGGAGGTAGGGTATTTATAATTCGAGCAGAGGGTGTTCAACCTATGAAAAGAAGAAAGTTTTTAGCTGAATTAAATAATTATTGTTTGCGTTACCATGGAATGCGCCATTGTTTATCGCAACTAGTCAGAAATGGGAAAATTCGCGTCGCTCAAACAACGCAAATAAAACGGACAGCACCGACGCCAATTTTCCGGAATTACGTCGCATCCCGAATAATATGAGCATAACAGCGAAATGTGTTAAAATGAAATTTTATTACACAGATATTCTGAGGTCTGAGTGAAATTATCGGTGTTAGATAAAACTCAATTTATTACTGGGATTTCTCCCGTTCCAGGATTTAAAGCTGATTTTATGCTCCGTGTGAATTTAGAAGGAGTCGCAGCTGTGCCTGCAAATTGCTGAAAACGCGTTAAAAATTCTTCGCCTTTATCCGTTTATTCGGGTATTAACGCCGGAGAAATGGCAACGAGTTGCTAAATGTGCTAAAACGAATTAATAAAAACAAATAATTCAAACCGAAGTTAGACTTAAGCCGTGTTCAAGCGGACCGATAATTACCAAACGTATTCAAGAGAAATGGTTATAACCTGTTACATAAACAAGTTGGTAAGCAGAAATCTTGAGTTGGGTTGTTTATGGTGTGCTTTACACTCTCTCGGGGGCCATTTTTATTTTTTCTTGCGGGTGACCACGCTCGCTGGGCGCCCATAGTTTAGGAAATGTCCGAACGAGTAGATATAACAGGAGGTAGCCTCCTCCTCATTTTTATTGCTCATGCGTAAACCTGGCACCCTATGGGGGACCCTCCTCCTCCGAATTTTTAATGAGCATCACGTCCTTCTCTGGGTTCCTGCTTCACACTTATCACAAAACCCCACCACAAAACCATCACCACCACTACAAAACCGCCACCAACATTTTGACCAGACACACGTTGGTATAAAAACAAGTTTAAAATATTATTGCACAATATGAGTCAACTAGTTCATTTGACATCATTAATTGAAGAATTGTTACCCACAGACCTCTACATGACTGAATTAATGGAGATGACACCACTATCTGAAGAAAAGGTACCTATAGATCTATTTATGAGTCAATTAACGAAAATGACACCATTACATTTGGAATCATTAGATTTGGACGTACAAATAATCAGTTATTTGATTTGAGCAAGGAAGATACAGACAGTTTTTTGTCTACACCTTAACCAAATGTAGACTTACCCAGGCCAAGTCAGTTTATCAACTTGATCACTGCTTTTCACTGCACTTTTCCTCTCCACATTATTCAAGTAAGGAAGATGATTTTGAAATGGAATGTGCAACTAAGGAACAATAAAGTGAAGAAGACATAGTGACTTGTATTATTGTTTTGAAGAAGTGAATGAAGTCTGTTACCCTAATAGTTGTAATCATAAATTTTGCTTGCAATTTATTACAAGATGGACAGATGAACGTTTTTTATCATCATCAATGTTAAAAGAATGTTCATATTGTCGCAAAGGTTATACATATTTGACTGAAATTGCAAAGAAAGTAATTAGACATCACTATATAGTCACAATGAGAAAAGATTATTAAGTAGGAATTAGTTTTAAGGAGTCCTTTAGTTTAGAAAATTTATTGAAAATAAAACAACACAATAGTCCAAAAGTAAAGTGAATGAAATTCTAAAATTAATCCTGATTATAATAAAAGACAGGCAGGGCAGCCAGTGTAGATGGAGTAACTCCAAGTGCCCCTCAGTGGAAAATGAAACAAATAGTTTAGGAAAAAAAATTATTTGAGTTAGGAAAAAAGTTTTACACAACGGCGCTGTATGGGACGCTAAATAAAACAAAAAAAAAGTTTAAAGAAGTCTTATTTATTCACCAATATTTACACAAAACGATGTAAATCGAGGAGATTGAGATTTCCTGGCCGTTCAGGAACACCTGCAGCAGTTTGATGCCCTTCCGTAGGCAATCCTGCCACCTAATTTCGTATTTGATAACACTAGAAAAAATAATAATAATAAAAAGTTACTGAGCAAGACTTTGCACGTTCAACTAGCACAAGAAATTTCGCAAATCGCATTTATCAATCTGAAAATCACACTGCGCGAACGCAAATTTTGATCTACCCACAACCTAAATGGCATATTCCTCGCCTGTAGCCGAAACCACCATAAAATTATGAACAAAGAACCTGATGCCTAAAAGTTGCTGAAATGTCGAAACGTCTGAAAGACTTTATTTCATATTCGCAAACCTAACAACTTTAAAGAATGAAAAAAAAACGTGCTAAAATTCATGAAAAGATGTAAAATAGTACCACTGGTACCTACCCATATCAGGGTTCACAATTGTAACATGTTGTTTGTCATTATGAAGAGAACCTACAACCAAAATTTCAGGTTTCTAACTTTAATAGATCCTAAAAATGCAGTATTTTCAAATTTTTGGGACACCCTATAGTATCTAAATCAGAAATCAAGGCACTGTTTATAATAAAGTGAATAAAACTTACAAAAAAATTGGTAAACAAACCAAAACCTACAGTTAAATGTCACAGCATTATTTAATGTGGTTCTATAATACTACATATTACAGCCTTTTTTTTGGGACACTCTATACTATCTAAAACCTAAATGTATGCCCTATTTATCATAAAATTACTAGAACCTACGAATAAAATCTATTACTATTGGTATCGATTACTATCGATTATTATATGGAGAAGTCGACATTTCTATGTTAAGCATATGGGCCTCTCAAACCGGCCCAAAAACTTAAATTTTGAGATCAAAATCGTGCATTTAGGCCTTTAACAGCTGATATCTCGTTTCGATGAAAATTTACCCAAAAATCTATAAGAATAGTTAAGAAAGTAGAAAAATAGAGCTACACGCTGAGCTCATTTTTGAATGTCTGTCTGGAACAATTACTAAGCACGGGTGGCCCAAAAATAAGGTTCAAATTTTGCAGTTTTTTTTAATTTTCTCGAAAACCGTGAAAGGCAGCTTCTTTCTGATGCATTTATCTGATAGTCCTCAATGACCTCTTCATACATCATTTTAACCTGCATATCGAAAAACCTTAACGTTTCCAAGATAAACAGGAAAATGTAAAAATTTCAAAAATTTCAAAGGGGGTAGGTCGTCAAAATTTTCGACCGAAATTTATTGCCATAGATTTTATCAAAAATAGTCTCATATGAAAAAGGGGACAAAAATATGTTAAAAATATGCGAAATTGTAATTTTAAATAAACTCTTTCACCTTCAAAATGGCGCCTGAAAGGTAATTTTTTCACATTTTATCGATATTTTAATACTTATATCTATATAATTCAAAAACTAAACATGGTATAACGATGCTATTAACACCAATGAGTAGAGCATTTATTAACACAAAACACCTGCTTAATTTGTCATTCCAAGTTTTTAATTTAGTTGGCATAATGTTCGATCAAATAAAAATATTAGGTAACTTTCATACAATTTTAACAGTTTTTCACTTCCTATGAGACTGTTATTAAAATAAGCAAAATCATAATTAACGTTTTGAGCAGTATTTGAGACGACTCACACTTAATTGAGACACTGTTGTCTTATTGTCATAAGTGGCTTTGCTATAAAATGGCAAATGTCGACTAGTTAGCACCAATCGAATTGTCTTCGTTAAAGCTATTCTGTCAGTCATATACGAAAAACTGATTGTTTGGGCGTGGCACATTTATAAAGCAATAATTGTAATAAAAGAGAATACCCTGATGATGTCGTATAGCAAGCAAAAAGTCGAAATGTCGGATTTATTTGGTTTAAGCGAACTTGCGCAAAAATAACTGAAATGTAGCTAAAAAGTGTCAATAAATTGAAAACAAAATCCAAAATAGAACCTTGGGTACCAGCGGTAAGATTCCGGCCCTTAGAGACCTCTAGCCCTTTCCATAAAGTAGCTACATTCCAAATTTCAGCTTTCTAGCTCAAACCGTTCCAGAGATATCATTTTACAACCAAATGGCAATTGTCAATCGGCCATCTAAAAATACATAAGGGAAACCTACCATTTGATTTTCAAGTCGATATCACGATCTGTTCAATAAAACAGCTATAACCAGCTACCGTCAGCTACATGGCTATGTCAGTTAGTTTACTATTCATGCTCCATGGGCACCCAGCATATAAAGTTCAACCATGTACCATAAACAGCTCACTAAATCTTAACGTTTCTCAGCTAATGTAGCCATTAGAGCTGAGTCAGCTATATCACAATTCCTGGTACCCCCATAGATAGCTACGCATCCAAATTTGTACCATGTACTATCAACCGTACCCTAAATATAACATTTTCTATATTCCTCCCATTTAAAAAGCATTGCACAATGTGTTTCTTATGGGGATGGGGTGTGGATTGTTAAAATCAATGTTGCCACACATGGTACAATTGTACTAGATCTAGTTCTTTCGCATCTTATTTAGTACTCTAATACCGATCGCCCCAAATTTAGCAGAGTCTTCACAGTTCACGCGCACACGCTGAGAGCATTCAGGATCTGACAAAAACTTAAAACTACACGTTTTCAAGTCAATTATCAGTGTGAAGTCATATCGTGTCATGTTAGTTAAATTTTTATTAGTAGTGTATTTGTGAGAGCACTCACTCCTCCTCCGAAAACCTATGAGAGCACTCACTTCTCTTCCTCCGAAACCTATGAGAGCACTCAGTCCTCCTCCGAAAATCTATGAGAGCACTCACTCATCCACCGAAAACCTATGAGAGCATACACTCCTCCTCCGTCATCTCCACATACCCATCAATTGCTCCGCCACAACAAAACCACCACCACTATACCAAAACCCCACCACCACTACAAAACCGCCACCAACATATACTTATACTCTGTTCAGCGAGGGTTCAATATTACGTCATAAATTGTGATGTCATACAAAAAAACACGTCTGTCTCTGATAAAACGTCAGTTGAACAAAATGTCAAGTTATGTTTGTAGACACGGGCATGTATCAGTTTAGCCTTTTGTGCTAACATTCCAAAGTTTTCCCATTTCGGGTATTAATTCAGAAGGAATATCCGCAGCAGCTTTACCATAGACACCTGCTATGATTCACCCGCCCATGGATGTAGATCATAAGATATGGACAAAATCGGCCCAAGCTATTCTGAGTATTTTTGTATGCTTACTATACCTAGTAGTGCTCACAATTCTGGTTTGGCTCACAATTGGCGTTGTAACGCCAATAAGCAGAAACACTTGTCTGGTCGCCAAACATATTTTTCCTTTTTTCGTTCGAATGCACTCTTTTCTGCGGAATAGTTCAATACGTGTCCGCATGAATTCATTAATTTTATAAAAAAAAAACTGTTAGGCATTTATTGTATATTCAATTCCTGAAATTTTTCTTACAATTTAGTTAATGCAATATATGCAACATAAATAACTTAAATTGGGTACATAATCTAACTAAGTGTGGGCAATTTTTTTAAAACACCTAACCGCGGTTTTATCTGTTTCGCATGTATGCAACGTTCTTCCAATTTTTTTCTTTAGTTGATTCAGTCAAACACCTCGCTAATTTTGATTTAAGTTTTATTCATTTCCACAGAAGCTGATCTAGCCTTTAGGTGACACCAGGGTAAGACATTTTTGTGGATATTTGTGGTGGATGTTCAGGAACAGGGGCTTCTTTTCAACATTGATAGTTCCTTCGGGACGTATGTTGATGGAATTTCTTCCGCCGCTAATTCGATTGTAACTCCTTGTTTCTCCACTATCTTGGAAATTTTCTCCGGTTTTTCTTCACACAGTGGCTTCTTCTACATGATCCCTTAAAAGCGGATCTTTCGCTTCTATATTTAGTTCTACAAAAGCTGGACTCGGATTTCTAAATTTTGACGACATTTTGACATTAAGCGTCAAACTGACATTAGCTGGTGGTTTTATGATTAATAAGAACTAATAATACGCTTGTTTTTTTGATATCTTTTTCTAATGAAATGAGATGAGTAATGTGACGTCATATTGAACCCTCGCTGAACAGAGTATATATGCAAGTGAAGACACACGTTGGCATACAAACAAGTTTAAAATATTATTGCAAAATATGAGTGAACTAGTTCATTAGACATCATTAATTGAAGAATTGTTACCCACAGACTTCTACATGACTGAATTAATGGAGATGACACCACTATCTGAAGAAAAGGTACCTATAGATCTATTTATGAGTCAATTAACGGAAATGACACCATAACATTTGGAATCATTAGATTTGGACTTAACAAATAATCAGTTATTTGATTTGAGGAAGGAAAATACAGACAGTTTTTTGTCTATACCTTATCCAAGTGTAGACTTACCAAGGCCAAGTCAGTTTTCCAACTTGATCACTGCAGATATGAGCATCTTTTCTTCTCCACCTTATTCAAGTGAGGAAGATGATATTGAAATGGAATGTGCAACTAAGGAACAATAAAGTGAAGAAGACATAGTGACTTGTATTATTGTTTTGAAGAAGTGAATGAAGTCTGTTACCCAAATAGTTGTAATCATAAATTTTGCTTGCAATGTATTACAAGATGGATAGATGAACGTTGCTTATCATCATCAATGTTAAAAGAATGTCCATATTGTCGCAAAAGTTATACATATTTGACTGAAATTGCAAATTAAGTAATTAGACATCACTATATAGTCACAATGAGAAAAGATTATTAAGAAGGAATTAGTTTTAAGGAATCCTTTAGTTTAGAAAATTTATTGAAAATAAAACAACACAATAGTCCAAAAGTAACGTGAATGAAATTCTAAAATTAATCCTGATTATAATCAAAGACAGGCAGGGCAGCCAGTGTAGATGGAGTAACTCCAAGTGCCCCTCAGTGGAAAATGAAACAAATAGTTGAGGAAAATTTTTTTATTTGAGTTAGGAAAAAATTTTACACAAGGGTGCTGTATGGGACGCTAAATAAAACAAAAACATGTTTTAAAGAAGTCTTATTTATTCACCAATAGATTACACAAAACGATGTAAATCAAGGAGATTGAGATTTCCTGGTCGTTCAGGAACGCCTGCAGCAGTTTGACGCCCTTCCGTAGGCAATCCTGCCACCTAATTTCATATTTGATAACACTAAAAAAAAATAAATAATTACTGGGCAAGACTATGCACATTCAACTAGCTCAAGAAATTTCGCAAATCGCATTCATCAATCTCAAAAACCACATTGCGTCGACTTAAATTTTAGGCTGCCGACATGCAAAATGCCCTAGGTAAAATGATCAAGACTATGCACATTTAACTAGCATAAGAAATTTCGCAAATCACATTCATCAATCTGAAAATCACACTGCGCAAATGCAAATTTTGATCTACCCACAACCTAAATAGCATATTTTTCGCTTGTAGCCCAAACCACGATAAAATGATGAATAAAGAACCTGATGATGCCTAAAAGTTGCTGAAATGTCGAAACGTCTGAAAGACTTTATTTCATATTCGCAAACCTAACAAATTTAAAGAATGGTAGAAAAAAAACGTGCTAGAATTTATGAAAAGATGTAAAATAGTACCACGAATACCCATATCAGAGTGTTCTCAATTGTGACATATTGTTTGTCATTGTGAAGAAAACCTTCAACCAAAATTTCAGGTTTCTAACTTTAATGGGTCCCAAAAATGTAATATTTTCAAATTTTTGGGACACGCTATAGTATCTAAATCAGAAATCAAGGCACTGTTTATAATAAAGTGAATAAAACTTACAAAAAAAATTGGTAAACAAACCAAAACCTACAGTTAAATGTCACAGCATTATTTAATGTGGTTCTATAATACTACATATTACAGCATTTTTTTGGGACACTCTATACTATCTAAAACCTAAATGTATGCCCTATTTATCATAAAACTACTACAACCTACGAATAAAATCGATTATTATTGATTTATATGGGGAATGTCGATATTTCTGTGTTAAGCATATGGGCCTCTCAAACCGGCCCAAAAACTTAAATTTTGAGATCAAGATCGTGCATTGAGTGCTTTAACAGCTGATATCTCGTTTCGATGAAGATCTATCCAAAAATCTATAAGAATAGCTAAGAAAGTAGAAAAATAGAGCTACACGTTGAGCTCATTTTTGAATGCCTGTCTGGAACAATTACTAAGCACGGGTGGCCCAAAAATAAGGTTCAAATTTTGCAGTTTTTTTTAATTTTCTCGAAAGCCGTGAAAGGCAGCTTCTTTCTGATGCATGTATCTGATAGCCCTCAATGACCTCTTCATACATCATTTTAACCTGCATATCGAAAAACCTTAACGTTTCCCAGATAAACAGGAAAATGTAAAAATTTCAAAAATTTCAAAGGGGGTAGGGTCGTCAAAATTTTCGACCGAAATTTATTGTCAAAGATTTTATCAAAAATAGTCTCATACGAAAGAGGATACAAAGATATGTAAAAAATTTGAAATTTTTAAATTTTCAGTAATTTCCTTCCCTTTCAAAATGGAGCCTAAACGTAATTTTTCCAATTTTTATGGACATTTTAATACTTATAGTATATAATTCGAAACCTCAATATGGTTTAACATTGGTATTGACCATGAATAGAGCATTCACGCCCACAAAACACCTGCTTAATTTGTCTTCCAAGTTTTTAATTTAGTTGGCATAATGTTCAATCAAATTAAAACATTAAGTAATTTTCATGCAATTTTAACAGTTTTTCACTTCCTATAAGAGTATTATTAAAATAAGCAAAATGGTAATTAACGTTTTAAGCAGTATTTGAGACGCCTCACACTTAGTTCAGACACTGTTGTTCTATTGTCATAAATGACTTTGCTATAAAATTACAAATGTCACTCTAACCCTATCAATGAGATTGTCTTCGTTAAAGTTATTTTGTCAGTCATATACGAAGAACAGATGTTTGGGCGTGGCATATTTATAAAGCAATAATTGTAATAAAAGAGGATACCCTGATGATGTCGTATAGTAAGCAAAAAGTCGGATATATTTGATTTAAGCACACTTCAGCAAAAATAACTAAAATGTAGCAAAAAAAAAATTACAATAAATTGCCTTGGGAACCAGTGCCAACCTCGGGAACCAGTGCTAAAGCTAAAGCTTAGAGACCTCGAGCTGTTCCCATAAAGTAGTCACATACCAAATTTCAGCTTTCTAGCTCAAACCGTTCCAGAGATATCGGCATGAAACCAAATGTTTTCAGGCGGCCATCTTGGGTTTTTGGGGGAGGGAAGGAAAACCTACCATTTGATTTTCAAGTCGATATCACCATCGGTTCAATAAAACAGCTATAAACTAGCTACCCCCATGGGCACCCAGCATACAAAGTTCAACCATGTACCATAAACAGTTCACTAAATCTTAACGTTACTCTGCTAGTGTAGCCGTTAGGGCTGAGTCAGCTATATCACAATTCCTGGTACCCCCATAGGTACCTACCATCCAAATTTGAACCATGTACCATCAGTAGTATCCTAAATACAACCTTTTCCATATTCCTCCCGTTTAAAAAGCATTGCACAATGTATTTCTTATAGGAATGGGGTGTGGATTGTTAAAATCAATGTTGCCACACTTAGTACAATTGTTCTAGATCTAATCTTTTGTACCATAAATAGTACCCTAAATACAACCTTTTCCATATTCCGCCGATTTAAAAAGCATTGCACAATGTATTTCTTTGGGATTTGTTTAATTTTATTATGGTTATAAAAGTATAATAATAATTATAAAAATAGAAAATATAAAACAAAACGCATTATAAAAATGTTTTATTTTATATAATTCTGTGGTCTCTAACACAAGTAAATTTTTAAAATATTCTTAATTTTTATGATCTATTTTAGTGTTTAGTACCTTAGGAGGCAAGCTAGTACAATTTTCGGTAAATCTCAGTACTTTCTAAACATATCAAGGTTGCAACACTGGTTAAAATGTACTGAACAAACTATAAACCGCGTGGGCGTGCCTCGACGTCATCAGCCATCATGAATCCCGACACGAAATTTTCAAATCGACTGGAAAACTTTCAAATTTTCACCTGCCATACTTTTTTCCACACTTTTCCGCCTATTTTCCTTGTTCTAAGAGTTAAAAGTTTGATCTGTCAAATAAGAAATTTGGGAGTCGAAAAAATGCGATCGCAGCGCACAGTTTACAGCTTTACTCATGCGTCAGTTGCCGGAACTAACGGAAAGTTGTTTTGTTTGTCTTTTGTTTCAAAACTGAATTAAGACCATTTCGCGACTTCCCAGCGAAAAAGTGGTTCCTCAGTGCCGAAAAGAAAATATTCCAAGGCATCCCCTTGGATAGAAAGCCGTTCGATTGGATGCACGTTCTCGGCACAAATAGACCTCAAAATGGCAGTTTAAAAATTCGTCAAAGTTTGAAATTCAAAGCTAAGACCTTCATTTTTGGCCAGATCGAGGATTCCTATGTGTGCTACCTTCCTGAATTATTTCAGATTTTTTGCTGCATAAATGTGGAATCTACAGGGTGAAATGTGAGGAAAGTACATCCAAATTAGCAAAAAATATGGGATTGAAAAACTTTTGTGGCTCGCCCGGTATAAGAGCTAGACCAAAACTAATAACTGATTTTTTTTATCTCTACGTCTTCTAGTTGTCCATATACAACGTAAGCTGGACCGTTCCATAGTTTTTGCTTAAAAATCGCAAAAAACTGCCTTATCTACTACCTTTGGACACTTTGTCTTAACTGGCTTTGGACATTTTTTTAACCACTATGTATTAAAGTGACGCATTGGGCGGGATAGGACTAAAATTGCCCAAGGATATGCTCTTTCCCTTGGTACCATCCTTATTGGGCCAGTCGTCTAACTAAGGAAGTCCAGAAGGCCAAGAGGTTGACCATTACAAAAAAAAATAAAAAAAAAACATCTCAAATTTGCGAATTTTTGTACATTTTTCTATGTAACATATCAGAATTAGATTTTAAAATTTATCATCTACGCATATGAGAGAATCTACCCATGGAAAGCCCTATACCCCACATAGCCCCGGATCTGCGGTCAAACCGTCGTAAATGTGGATATCTTAAAAAACGTATTTTTGACTTTGCTACGCCACTGCTGAGCTCCCCCTCCCCCCCCCCCCCCCGCACAAACCATCAAAGCGACCACATTTTTGGAAAACTGGTTTCTGTACCTACGCCCCTCGTATGAAAATCCCGTCAAATGAGCAGTTTAAAAGTTCGCATCTATCTGTGTGATGAAGAAAGTTACGGTGGAAGCCAATGGAAAATGGGTCAAATAGCACAATATAAGATGAATTGAAAGCTCTAGAAGGAGCCGCTGAGCTCACTCCAGCCCAATTTAAGTTCAAAACACGGTCGACGTTTTACTTTGAAAATTATGACAGTTTACTTTGAATATGTAGTGAGGTGACTTGTGAGTGGTACCATTAGATACCCACAAAGGCAAGACGAGAGGCGAGACGAGACACAAGATGAGACGCAAGACAAGACATAAGATGAGAGAGAAGATTCGAGGGATAAGACGAGAGACAAAACGAGACGCAAGATGAGAGACAAGACGAGATTCAAAACAAGAGACAAAACGCAAGTCAAGATGAGATACAAGACGAGGCACAAAATAAGACACAAGACGAGAGACAAGACCACAGTCAAGTGAAGAGAAATAATAAAAAAAATACTATATTCGCGATTAAATTTATCGTTTGATTGAAGATGGATTCGTAACAGGTAACGTAAAATGAATATTTTTTTTTTGTACTGCTTAATGGCTTCATTATAGTTTTCTGGTTCATTAGACATAATTAAGCAGTATGCACTGTATGTTTCATATTCGCTCAAATATTTTGGTCTCTTTCGTATCCTTTGGCTTATTCCATCTTCGGTTTGTTTCTGATATCTTCCCTTGTCTACTTCTTCATCAGTTGACTCCGAGGTTGGCTCTAAATTTTCATTGTCAATTGAGTTTTTCCCTGCATTTTCTTCATTCTGTTCACATTTTTCTTCCACATTCTCTATAATTTCTTCATTTAATACAATTTTATTTTCCATATGATGTGTTTCTTCTGGAATGCTTCTAAACTTCACCGAAACCCCGCGCCACTACTACCCCCACCCCAATCTCTCCACTGACTAATGATATAAGTACCACGGAGCTCACCACAGTCGAATCAGTAAACGTCGGCAAGCACGGGAGATCACTTCGCCCATTGTCTCATCGCCTTTATAGTGTCTGCTGCAGCTGTAGACGAAACGTCAGGAAGAAATTCCATTGGACCACGGCTTCAAAGCCCGGAAAATACTTTAGATTGCATTTTGCCCGTCCGTGAAAGCCTTCACAGTCTTACCCTGTATATAGAGTTGGGATCACTATAGTCTGTTCAGGTTAAAGATGGAATGGAAGCCAGACTGAAAGTAAACATAAACTAGAACGTAACGAAGCGCTGGAGCATTGATTAACATTTTTTATCACTCTCTGATGGCGATCCAGGACTTTGCTTTGTTTCCCTATAGACAGATCGTTTTAATTTTAAATATTTTGTTGGGATCAGGCCCCCTTTTACCACCCCAAAACATTTCATCGGACGCCACTGCTAATGTTTTAGTAATGTTTATGCTCCCGGCTCCTGTTCAATTTTGAAAACTGTTTGCACTGCTATTTTTGCCAGTATCTCAAAAACGGTTAGAAAATAAACTGTTGCGTAAGGTAAACGTCCTACAAATGGACCGTTTTTCGAGTTAATCATCGGGTTCTCTTACTCTCAATTAAATAAGGGCAAACATGTGTAATTAAGAGTTTGAAAGAAAAAACGTTTTTAAATTTTTTGAATTTTAGCTGGTTTTGTAAATATTAGCAAAAAATCGAAATTTTGGAAAAAAAGATTTAATTTTGTTCTAGTCATAATTTCAAGACATAATTAAAAATAATTGATATTTCTTCCTTACCAATTTTTGCTCTCTTCAGCATGGTATATTCAAGTTTAAAATCCGACGTTTCGTTTTCATGCAATCATCATCAACCTCTTTTTTTTTAAATACGGTTCTGGATTTTTTAATTCGGATTCTGAGCCTACTTTCAATTCTACATTTGGTGATAGGCGACAATTAATAATTCTCATCATATATGTTTTGCCTTTAAATCAGGTCGATAGAAGAGAAAATAGCGGGTGTAGGACGGAAATAACTAATTCACGTTTGTGAAAGAGCCAACGTTTCGACCTTTATTTAGATCTTCCTCAGGGCTTTTTCAATAAGCGAAGTTTTTCAACTAGGAACAACATTCCACTGAAATAAAAAAATCCTTAGTAACACGAAAAAACAAGCACCATAAAGGACGACACACACATAAGTAATCTAGCTCAGCTACAGCTAAGTTGAAATTTAGTCTTTTAGTGATTCTATTAACTTTACTGATTTAATGATGTGAATGTTAAGGCGAGTCCCGATCTTTTTGACCCCCCTCCCCCCCCATCATGGTTGCTCCCAAACCATAATTTAGCTCTCAACATTCCTAAATCAGCCCTTCGTATAAAATGTGAGCTTTTCGAATTAATACAATTTCCCTTTTGGTTTTGAATGAGTAGGACTTCTCCGCTTTCCAGGCAACATCGATCCTACCAACCTAACTGGATCCCGAAATGCATTTCGTAGGCAAAAAACCCGTAGGTCTAATTAACAAAACAAATGTTTGCTCTGACAAGGGCCCCGCAAAGCCATGAATTTAACAAGCGATTTGCTCCTGGATTTCCACGCTAGACAACCGATAATGATCGTTGCCTAATTCATATTAGGTCCGTTTTTGCGGTCGAATTAAATCTGACGGTTAAATATTTGCCGCAGAAGCTCAACCACGGGATGTTAATCTGCAAATTAGTTTGGACGTGACGTCAATCGTTCAACCGCTTTTGCTCCCGTCCAGTTCTGGACCGGCACTAAAACTTACCGGCATGTTACAAACAAGAACGAGTGGGATAGGCGATGCTGCTTCTGAAACTTTACCTGATTTCTGTGAATAGTCGGATATTTTATCGTTCTAAACAAAATATGACCATTGTCCCCAAAATTTACCGTCCGCAGGGCCCTTTAAATGAAGTAGAAAGGGCAGGCAGAGCAGAAATACGCCGATCAAGACATTTAAGGGATTGCTGCCAACTGACGCTCGCACCAGGCAGTCGTCTGATTGGAAACGGGCCTTTACGATTTTGGAGAAATATCGTTTGAGGACGTTTTTGAGGCAGGTTGTACGAAACGAGGAAATGTGCTTTATAATAAAACGCAGTCGAAAGAATTCTTTGATATCCATCGGCCGATTTCGCGGCTTGTTGTTTCGCACAAAACATCCCCATATATTACCAATTCAGGATTTATTGGCATCTTAGTGGCTATTAACTGTTCGTTTTTTTCTATCTATCTCCCTTTTGCTCATGTCAAGACGATTGGCAAACAATGGTTCCCGTGTTAAATTTTTTGGAGTTTGATAGTCCGGGTAGGTTCTCCTACCAGTCTTGGGACTTGGCATTGCTCCATTTCTGGAGTTCAGCCTTGACCGTTAATCGACAAGGAAAGGATTTTCTCAGGTGATCGGTCAGGGTGTGACAATCGATGATGTCCTCCAAGAGTTCCTGTGTCTTCTTCATGTCCTTTGTTATTAGTTTGAGATTATCGTTGGTGACCTCTATTTCAAAGCGCGCACGCGCCTATGTGCCATGTTTTTGAGGTGGTCAACTCGTTGTCCCACCTGTCTGTCTCGAAAGTCAATGTGAGTGTCCCAGTTGGTGGTCCTGTTAGTGATGTGTTTTGGTATTATGCCCTCCCTTCTGCATCGCAGTAAGAAAATCCGTCTGTTGCGCAGAGATGCGACTTTGGTGTTTTTTTTTCCTACTGTTTGAGTAGTGAAACTTCCCTAATCGCATACTGTTGTAACATGATTCGTGAAACCCCCTCGTATGGCAAAATTGAAGCTGTTCTCGACCGTTAATCGACAAGGAAAGGATTTTCTCAGGTGATCGGTCAGGGTGTGACAATCGATGATGTTCTCCAAGAGTTCCTGTGTTTTCTTCATGTCCTTTGTTATTAGTTTGAGGTTATCGTTGGTGACCTCTACTTCCAAGTTGAGCAGGCGCCTATGTGCCATGTTCTTGAGGTGGTCAACTCGCTGTCCCACCTGTCCGTCTCGAAAGTCAATGTGAGTGTCCCAGTTGGTGGTCCTGTTAGTGATGTGTTTTGGTATTATGCCCTCCCTTCTGCATCGCAGTAAGAAAATCCGTCTGTTGCGCAGAGATGCGACTTTGGTGTTTTTTTTCCTACTGTTTGAGCAGTGAAACTTCTCTAATCGCATACTGTTGTAACATGATTCGTGAAACCCCCTCGTATGGCAAAATTAAAGCTGTTCTCGACCGTTAATCGACAAGGAAACAAGGAAAGGATTTTCTCAGGTGATCGGTCAGGGTGTGACAATCGATGATGTTCTCCAAGAGTTCCTGTGTCTTCTTCATGTCCTTTGTTATTAGTTTGAGGTTATCGTTGGTGACCTCTATTTCCAAGCGCGTACGCGCCTATGTGCCATGTTTTTGAGGTGGTCAACTCGTTGTTCCACCTGTCCGTCTCGAAAGTCAATGTGAGTGTCCCAGTTGGTGGTGATGTGTTTTGGCATTATGCCCTCCCTTCTGCATCGTCGTAAGAAAATCCGTCTGTTGCGCAGAGATGCGACTTTGGTGTTTTTTTTTGCCTACTGTTTGAGTAGTGAAACTTCCCTAGTCGCATACTGTTGTAACATGATTCGTGAAACCCCCTCGTATGGCAAATTTGAAGCTGTTCTCGACTGTTAATCGACAAGGAAAGGATTTTCTCAGGTGATCGGTCAGGGTGTGACAATCGATGATGTTCTCGAAGAGTTCCTGTGTCTTCTTCATGTCCTTTGTTATTAGTTTGAGGTTATCGTTGGTGACCTCTATTTCCAAGCGCGCACGCGCCTACGTGCCATGTTTTTGAGGTGGTCAACTCGCTGTCCTACCTGTCCGTCTCGAAAGTCAATGTGAGTGTCCCAGTTGGTGGTCCTGTTAGTGATGTGTTTTGGTATTATGCCCTGCCTTCTGCACCGCAGTAAGAAAATCCGTCTGTTGCGCAGAGATGCGACTTTGGTGTTTTTTTTCCTACTGTTTGAGTAGTGAAACTTCCCTAATCGCATACTGTTGTAACATGATTCGTGAAACCCCATCGTACGGCAAAATTGAAGCTGTTCTCGACCGTTAATCGACAAGGAAAGGATTTTCTCAGGTGATCGGTCAGGGTGTGACAATCGATGATGTTCTCCAAGAGTTCCTGTGTCTTCTTTATGTCCTTTGTTATTAGTTTGAGATTATCGTTGGTGACCTCTATTTCCAAGCGCGCACGCGCCTATGTGCCATGTTTTTGAGGTATTCAACTCGTTGTCCCACCTGTCCGTCTCGAAAGTCAATGTGAGTGTCCCAGTTGGTGGTCCTGTTAGTGATGTGTTTTGGTATTATGCCCTCCCTTCTGCATCGCAGTAAGAAAATCCGTCTGTTGCGCAGAGATGCGACTTGGGTGTTTTTTTTCCTACTGTTTGAGTAGTGAAACTTCCCTAATCGCATACTGTTGTAACATGATTCGTAAAACCCCCTCGTATGGCAAAATTGAAGCGGTTCTCGACCGTTAATCGACAAGGAAAGGATTTTCTCAGGTGATCGGTCAGGGTGTGACAATCGATGATGTTCTCCAAGAGTTCCTGTGTCTTCTTTATGTCCTTTGTTATTAGTTTGAGATTATCGTTGGTGACCTCTATTTCCAAGCGCGCACGCGCCTATGTGCCATGTTTTTGAGGTATTCAACTCGTTGTCCCACCTGTCCGTCTCGAAAGTCAATGTGAGTGTCCCAGTTGGTGGTCCTGTTAGTGATGTGTTTTGGTATTATGCCCTCCCTTCTGCATCGCAGTAAGAAAATCCGTCTGTTGCGCAGAGATGCGACTTGGGTGTTTTTTTTCCTACTGTTTGAGTAGTGAAACTTCCCTAATCGCATACTGTTGTAACATGATTCGTAAAACCCCCTCGTATGGCAAAATTGAAGCTGTTCTCGACCGTTAATCGACAAGGAAAGGAATTTCTCAGGTGATCGGTCAGGGTGTGACAATCGATGATGTTCTCCAAGAGTTCCTGTGTCTTCTTCATGTCCTTTGTTATTAGTTTGAGGTTACCGTTGGTGACCTCTATTTCCAAGCGCGCACGCGCCTATGTGCCATGTTCTTGAGGTGGTCAACTCGCTGTCCCACCTGTCTGTCTCGAAAGTCAATGTGAGTGTCCCAGTTGGTGGTCCTGTTAGTGATGTGTTTTGGCATTATGCCCTCCCTTCTGCATCGCAGTAAGAAAATCCGTCTGTTGCGCAGAGATGCGACTTTGGTGTTTTTTTTCCTACTGTTTGAGTTGTGAAACTTCCCTAATCGCATACTGTTGTAACATGATTCGTGAAACCCCCTCGTATGGCAAAATTAAAGCTGTTCTCGACTGTTAATCGACAAGGAAAGGATTTTCTCAGGTGATCGGTCAGGGTGTGACAATCGATGATGTTCTCCAAGAGTTCCTGTGTCTTCTTCATGTCCTTTGTTATTAGTTTGAGGTTATTGTTGGTGACCTCTATTTCCAAGCGCGCACGCGCCTATGTGCCATGTTTTTGAGGTGGTCAACTCGTTGTCCCACCTGTCCGTCTCGAAAGTCAATGTGAGTGTCCCAGTTGGTGGTCCTGTTAGTGATGTGTTTTGGTATTATGCCCTCCCTTCTGCATCGCAGTAAGAAAATCCGTCTGTTGCGCAGAGATGCGACTTTGGTGTTTTTTTTCCTACTGTTTGAGCAGTGAAACTTCCCTAATCGCATACTGTTGTAACATGATTCGTGAAACCCCCTCGTATGGCAAAATTGAAGCTGTTCTCGACCGTTAATCGACAAGGAAAGGAATTTCTCAGGTGATCGGTCAGGGTGTGACAATCGATGATGTTCTCCAAGAGTTCCTGTGTCTTCTTCATGTCCTTTGTTATTAGTTTGAGGTTATCGTTGGTGACCTCTATTTCCAAGCGCGCACGCGCCTATGTGCCATGTTTTTGAGGTGGTCAACTCGTTGTCCCACCTGTGCCGTCTCGAAAGTCAATGTGAGTGTCCCAGTTGGTGGTGCTGTTGGTGATGTGTTTTGGTATTATGCCCTCCCTTCTGCATCGCAGTAAGAAAATCCGTCTGTTGCGCAGAGATGCGACTTTGGGTTTTTTTTTCCTACTGTTTGAGTAGTGAAACTTTCCTAATCGCATACTGTTGTAACATGATTCGTGAAACCCCCTCGTATGGCAAAATTGAAGCTGTTCTCGACCGTTAATCGACAAGGAAAGGATTTTCTCAGGTGATCGGTCAGGGTGTGACAATCGATGATGTTCTCCAAGAGTTCCTGTGTCTTCTTCATGTCCTTTGTTATTAGTTTGAGGTTATCGTTGGTGACCTCTATACCCAAGTTGAGCAGGCGCTTATGTGCCATGTTTTTGAGGTGGTCAACTCGTTGTCCCACCTGTCCGTCTCGAAAGTCAATGTGAGTGTCCCAGTTGGTGGTCCTGTTAGTGATGTGTTTTGGTATTATGCCCTCCCTTCTGCATCGCAGTAAGAAAATCCGTCTGTTGCGCAGAGATGCGACTTTGGGGGTTTTTTTTCCTACTGTTTGACTAGTGAAACTTCCCTAATCCCATACTGTTGTAACATGATTCGTAAAACGAAAAGGAAAAGATTCGAGAAAATCATTTCCTTGCCACGTATAGCCACATAGTTTGTTGGGGTCCCATCTCCCAAGATTTGCCGCACAGTTTCTTGCACGTCCAGGCTCTTCCTTCGGGTAAATGGCACAATCACCGCTTTCCTAGGGTTTATTGGTAGGTTTTCTTTTGAACACGAACTGTGTACAACATCTAGTACCTCTTGTAACGTTCTGAAGATTTGTTGGTCTGGGTGGTTTCTTATAAGGAAAACGATGTCGACCGCTGTGATTATGATAGTGTCATCATTTAATGATGTAGTGAGCAATCTGGATTCTTACATGTTGCGAATCCAGTTGGTTATTGTTAGTTCGTTTCTCGTTTTACTAGCGCTGAGGAGGAAGTTTGTAGGTGCATTATTAAAGACCCCTACGATATCTATGAAAATACCAACTGCGACACCCTTTGTACCCATGGAATCTTGGATTTTCTCCACCAGGTTGTGGAGTGCTAGTTCCGTTGATTTGTTAGCCTGGTATGGATACTGTTCCGTGTTAAGGGGGTACGTTGTTAGTGCTCCCTCCCTCATGTATAGGTCTAGCAGCTTTTCCAAGCTTTTCAGCAGGAACGAGATTCGACTGATTGGCCTGAGAGATTTAGGCACTTTAAGTTTAGAAATATATAGTTCATTCACAAATTTTTTCGGTATCTTAGTAGGGATGCAATGTCCAGTTTTTTCTATACCCATCTCCCTTTTGCTCATGTTAAGAAGACTTACAATCATATACGTTTTGCGTCCTTTAATCAAGTCAATAGAAGTGAAAACAGCGGGTGTAGGACAGAAATAACTACTTCACATTTGTGAAAGAGCCAACGTTTCGATCTTTATTGTGGTCTTCCTCAGGGCTTTTTCAATATGCGTTTGTCAACTAGAAACACAGTGGAATGTTGCTCCTAGTTGACAAACTTCGCATATTGAAAAAGCCCTGAGGAAGACCTCAATAAAGGTCGAAAGTTGGCTCTTTCATAAATGTGAAGTAGTTATTTCTGTCCTACACCCACTATTTTCACTTCTAAAGACTTACAATGTCAAGGTCAAATTTCCAATGCTAACGATATGTCAAACTTCTGTAAATAAATAATATATAGATGGTGTTACGGTACCTCCGTAAATCAGGGCGCATTCTTGATCTAAATTCAACAGAAAACTTCTGTCCTAGAGAGTTTGGTTTTCAAGATACAGGGTGTCAAAGTTAAAAAAGAAACATTGTTTTTTGAATAGCAACAGGTTTAGGGGTATAGGACTAAATAAAACCAGCTCTCTTTTAAAAAATGCCGACGGACGTTTCGATTGTGTATTATAATCTTCTTCAGGAATACAAATATAAAAAAGAAATTTCACAATAGGTAGCAGGCCTACAAATTAAAAACTAAATATGTTTTTAATTAATATAAATACATAAAACTAAATATAAAAACATATGTAGTTTTTAATTTGTAGGCCTGCGACCTATTGTGAAATTTCTTTTTTATATATGTAGCTCTGAAGAAAATTGTGATACCCAATCGAAACGTCGACATTTTTTTAAGAGAGTTGGTTTTGTTTAGTCCTATACCCGTAAACCTGTTCCTATTCATTGACAACAAGGACGTTAACCACACACATTAATAACTCAAAGATTCGTCTGCCGTTTTTGTCGAAATTTGGTCTCTTTTGTTAACTACAATAAGGCACTAAACTAGCACTAATTAAATTATAATTGTTAGTTTCAGTGGCGTTTCAAAGCAGTCTTACGAATATTGACAAAAAAAATGTACGCTTCTGGCTTTTTTAAAAGCTTAAAAACTAAAAACACAAGTTATTTGTTTCTTGTTATTATTCCCATCTCACTTCGTTTTCTAGGAAAAAATTAGAAATTACTTTATAGAATATCGAAAAACTATTAAATTAAAATCCTAAATTCATATATAAAAATATATATTATTTTGATATACAGGGTGGACCAGGTTTTTGGTGTCAAACTTTAAGAGGTATTGTACGTCAAAAAGAAATTGAACAAGGACCGCAAAAATAATTTTTCTTCAAAAAACCAGTAGCCTACCACTTTTTTGTTGAAAAATAGCTAGTCACTAGCCGCAGTGCACGCCACTGGTAACGCTGAAAAGACCTTTTATATTGCAAAACTTGAGTTTTTCATCGCTATTGACACCTGTAAAATTTCATTAATATATCTCTGGCAGTTTCAGAAAAAAAATCATTTTTTTGGTTTTTCAAAAAAAAATAATTTAACACCCTGTATTTCCGTAACGGAGTATTTTTTGACTATGGTTCATATAGCAAACTAGGGTTATTTTTTGACGTTAGAATACTCCCTTAAAGTTTGGCACCAAAAACCTGGTCCTCCCTGTATATCTTTTAAAGCAGTCTTTTTAGAACAAAAATTGGAGAGATGGTGGAGATTCGTACCTGTACTATCTGGGAACGACGTTCAGCAAAGTATCAAACTCATTTCTCTATCAGGCAGAGGAACCATAGACTGGTTTCGCTCTTATTGGAGCTACCTCAAACCTGATAGAAATACGAGTTGGAGTATAACTTGGTCTCCTCTTTTGCTCAAGGCACTGTGCATATATGCAAGTGGCGCCATCGGACGACGGCAGGTGCCGTTCCCAGAACGTCATCCCCAGACAGTATAGGTACGAATCTCGGCCATCTGTCTGTGTGAAGCGACAACTTTAATCAATTCACATATATCTCGCATGCCTTAGTGGAAGCACTTGCCGTCGTCCGATGGCGCCACTTCCATATGATCACTTCTATTTGAATTAAGATCAGGAATGCACTATAGGACTTACGACATACCACTTATATAGAACTTACGACTACCATCGTATAAAAATGTAATAAATTGAGAGGCCTTAAGTTAATGCAGTAAAGCGTACTTTGAAAGTCGTTCTTGTCATTACTCATCGTTCAGAGAAGTAGATTTAGGAGAAAACTTCAACAAAACCTTCTCTTTTATTGGAGAGTCGCTGACGTTTCGACTTCATTTAAGTCTTATTCGGAGATGATGGCTTCTAGGCATCCGAATCCAGGTACAAACATGGATATATTTTAGAAATTTTTATTGATTCCATTCAACCAAATCCGTCTGCCTACTGAAGAACTTTTTCTCAGTAAAATAGCCAGAATCTAGATGATGTTAAAGTCAGTCAGAGTCAGATGACTAAGACCTCTTTTTTTCTTCTTATCTTTAGGTAGTCACTTTAGGCAGTGGATTAATCAAAAATAATTATGTTCCTACGATGTTAACTTTTTCTCAATTTTACTAAATTGGTTGGACGCTATTAAAGTCAAATTTCTCTTTACCTTTTGCATATTTTCTACAGTTTCTGCCCTCAAGCTATTAAAACTAAAATAAATAAGCAGCCATGAATAAAAATGATATGATATACCAATATAACATTCAGAAGAATTCTATATTATATTCGTTGTCATACTTGAAAGCGTTTAGGCAACTTTATAACATTTGTTCGCCAGTGAATTCTGTCTGCGATATTAAACGGATGAAGGATCTTATTTTGGTTGTGTATATAGTAGTTGCATGTGTGCCATCTAATCGGAACGAGGTCCGACATGAGTTATGTTGCATTCTGGATATTAAACGGAACATGGTACGGATGAGTTATGTGTGAATTATTTTGGTTAATACTCTTTCTTCATTACTTTATTTATTACTTTAATAATCAGGGCTAAGAGTATATATATTTGTATATAGATACAACACGTCCGGTTCATAATAATAAATTCAAATCTTGTCGTCGCAGGCTGAAAACCACCGTACTCCACGCAGACGTCCCAGCAAAACTTTCCCAATTTAATACGACAAAGTCTTCAACAAAACCGACAAAGGCAAACAACGTGGAACTTTGCAAGTTAAACACAAATTTGACCAGCTTATGGGGTCGGGATGGCCTTACACTTCCAATATTTTGTTAGGATCGGGCTTCTTCACCTCGTAATCCTTCAAGACCTTTTGCGGAAAATTCGTCGAATGTTTTTGATTTTGTGACCACGGAGGCGTCGAATTGCGAGTTGCCCTTTCGTAATCGACCTTAGACCTTCCCAAAGCATTCCCCAGTTCATTAAACGAAAATCCATCAGGCCATGCACGCCAGCAACAGCACCGGCAACAACGAACAAGACCTTTTTAAAAGATTATGGCCTGAAAATTGAAATTCGCAGTGCATCAAATCCTATTACTTTTCGAATATGGGTATTAAATCATGCAACAGCGAGCCCTAATGGATTCGCTAGTACAAACGGGTAAGGCGATAGAGTGGCCGGATTAAATCGGATATTACCGACTAAAAATAGTGGCGCCTGTAGCTGGATTAGGCCGGCAGGTGCCCAATAGGTAACTGTTTGTATTTATCACTTTATCGAACAAACTCAAAGATAATTAGGGGAGACGAAGCTCATTAAAAATGAATAATTTACTAACTAGGTGCTAGAGATTAACAAGTCTCAAATTATTATTGAAAACCTGGAAGGCTTACAGTTATTGGATAACAAAACGTTTGAAATGTAGTGCAATGCTTGGTTTGTGGCTTCCTTCCCACGCGAAAGGGATCATTGACATATGTGAAGCATCTCTGCGTGTAATTTCCTTATTTTTGTCTCGTTTTTGTTCTTCTTTTTTTTGTTCTCCTTTCAGCACATTTTGAGAAACTATAAAAATTTCATAGCGAAAGGCATCAAAACCGCCTACGTGATGTCATTAATACAGGAAGAATATACAAATTTCTTTTGTTTGTGGTTGTAATCTGATTCTCGATCACTCTGTGGTGAAAAAGTGCCTTTAGTTGTAACTGATGAAACTGTTATGGATAGGAGCTGAATTGATTCTTTGTATAATATGTTTTGAGTCATGCTAATATCTCAACTGATTCAAAAGTTTTTCTTTTTTTTCGCGATTTTCAATTTTAGACTTTTATAGAAGTTTAAAATTGAGAAAGAGTGATTAGCCCCAGACCTCCCAAAGACGGCCTATTTTGGTAAACGTAGGACTGCCATAAAACGTCTACCTATAGACTTATCTATGACGTCTCTAGGTGGACCAAAAACAAAAAATGGAAAAATGTTTAGGCATTTCTTTAACATATTTAGGTCACTTTTTTTTGGTTAAACTGACGTTCTATATGACGTCCTACTTAGGCCACTAATGTCCAAATTTTGTGTTTATATAAGCTCATGGGACGTCTTAAATGTGACATCTTCTGGTTGTGTCTCATTTAAGTCACTAAACCGTCCAACTGACCGCTAAGTGACGTCTTTTAGACCAAGTGATGATATCCAAAAGAGCAGGTCTTAAAGACGTAATAATAATATGTTACCTGAGAAGCTCTCAGTAACTAGTAATTGTTTGCTTTATCCTATGGAACATTAGTTCGCTAGAAGGGATTTCATGTGATATTTCATGTGATATTCTATATTTGAGTTATCCATACAATGGAGGAGTAATGTAGCAGCAAAGCTTTTGAGTGTAGACAAAATGGCACAGAGTATTGATGTTTTTGGAAAAATTCAATTTTAGAACTAAATCAGGCAAAACTAATTCAAATATATGATTAAATTACATTTTTGGACCAAAACCCAACTTTTAACTCGCTGGAACATTTCAGCGGGAATTTTGAGTTGTTAAACAAAGCCGATTGTAGCGAGCCGTACGACCTTGAAAAACGACAGATGATACACTTTTCTTTTAGACTCCAGGCGACGAGCGGTTCCCGTGACCTCAAAAATCGCAACGACGGGTCCACGCTAGTCACTGACTTTGAACGTCGGCGACATGCGTAACCTTGAACGCGCGCTTTGACCTTGACTTAAATTGAGGTGGAATCGGCTTTGTTTAACTACTATTCTTGTATATTCTGGAGTTAGGCGTCCTCCATGACAGGCTCGAATCAGGATCACAAGGTCGTGTGCATTCGCCTGAATATCCACATCCTAAAGTTCAACCACAGCAAGCAGGTCATCCACCAGTACTGACCACTGAAGAGGTAATAGCACACCTCCCTGCGGACACCCCCTGATGGCTCTGACGCAAACTGTTATGTCCTGAAGGGCTGTGATGATTTTTCTCTTGTTCAGCAGATAGCTGCGCGTTCAGTCCTTAATAGTGTGCTCTACTTCTCTAGCACCAAGCGCTTTACAGAGAGAGAGACAGAGAGGGCATTCTTCAGGACACGCGTAACCTTGAACGCGCGCCTTGACCTTGACTTAAAGTGAGCTGGAATCGGCTTTGTTTAACAACTTTTCTTGGATGTTCTGGAGTTATGCGTCCTCCATGATAGGCTCGAATCAGGATCACAAGATCGTGTGCATACGCCTGAATATCCACATCCCAAAGTTCAACCACAGCAAGCAGGCCATCCACCAGTACGGACCACTGAAGAGGTGATAGCACTCCTCCCTGCGGACTCCCCCTGACGGCTCTCAAACAAACTGTTGTGTCCTGAAGAGCTGTGATGATTGCTCTGTTGTTCAGCAGACAGCTGCACGTCCAGTCCTTAATAATCTGCTCTACCTCTCTAGAACCAAGCGCTTTACAAAGAGAGACAGGGAGGGCATCCTTCAGGACATGCGTAACCTTCAACGCGCGCCTTGACCTTGACTTAAAGTGAGCTGGAATCGGCTTTGTTTAACAACTATTCTTGGATGTTCTGAAGTTATGCGTCCTCCATGATAGGCTCGAATCAGGATCATAAGGTCGTGTGCATACGCCTGAATATCCACATCCCCAAGTTCAACCACAGCAAGCAGGCCATCCACCAGTACGGACCACTGAAGAGGTGATAGCACTCCTCCCTGCGGACTCCCCCTGACGGCTCTCAAACAAACTGTTGTGTCCTGAAGAGCTGTGATGATTGCTCTGTTGTTCAGCAGACAGCTGCACGTCCAGTCCTTAATAATCTGCTCTACCTCTCTAGCACCAAGCGCTTTACAAAGAGAGACAGGGAGGGCATCCTTCAGGACATGCGTAACCTTCAACGCGCGCCTTGACCTTGACTTAAAGTGAGCTGGAATCGGCTTTGTTTAACAACTATTCTTGGATGTTCTGAAGTTATGCGTCCTCCATGATAGGCTCGAATCAGGATCATAAGGTCGTGTGCATACGCCTGAATATCCACATCCCCAAGTTCAACCACAGCAAGCAGGCTATCCACCAGTACGGACCACTGAAGAGGTGATAGCACTCCTCCCTGCGGACTCCCCCTGACGGCTCTCAAACAAACTGTTGTGTCCTGAAGAGCTGTGATGATTGCTCTGTTGTTCAGCAGACAGCTGCACGTCCAGTCCTTAATAATCTGCTCTACCTCTCTAGAACCAAGCGCTTTACAAAGAGAGACAGGGAGGGCATCCTTCAGGACATGCGTAACCTTCAACGCGCGCCTTGACCTTGACTTAAAGTGAGCTGGAATCGGCTTTGTTTAACAACTATTCTTGGATGTTCTGAAGTTATGCGTCCTCCATGATAGGCTCGAATCAGGATCATAAGGTCGTGTGCATACGCCTGAATATCCACATCCCCAAGTTCAACCACAGCAAGCAGGCTATCCACCAGTACGGACCACTGAAGAGGTGATAGCACTCCTCCCTGCGGACTCCCCCTGACGGCTCTCAAACAAACTGTTGTGTCCTGAAGAGCTGTGATGATTGCTCTGTTGTTCAGCAGACAGCTGCACGTCCAGTCCTTAATAATCTGCTCTACCTCTCTAGCACCAAGCGCTTTACAAAGAGAGACAGGGAGGGCATCCTTCAGGACATGCGTAACCTTCAACGCGCGCCTTGACCTTGACTTAAACTGAGCTGGAATCGGCTTTGTTTAACAACTATTCTTGGATGTTCTGGATTTATGCGTCCTCCATTATGGGCTCGAATCAGGATCACAAGGTCGTGTGCATACGCCTGAACATTCACATCCAACAGTTCATCCACCGCAAGCAGGTCATCCACCAGTACGGGCCATGGAAGAGGTGATAGAAGTCCTCCCTGCGGACACCCCCTGGCGGCTCTCAAGCAAACTGTTGTGTCCTGAAGGGCTGTGATGATTGCTCTGTTGTTCAGCATGCTGCGCGTCCAGTCCTTAATAATCTGCTCTACCTCTCTAGCACCAAGCGCTTTACAAAGAGAGACAGGGAGGGCATCCTTCAGGACATGCGTAACCTTCAACGCGCGCCTTGACCTTGACTTAAAGTGAGCTGGAATTGGCTTTGTTTAACTACTATTCTTGGATATTCTGGATTTATGCGTCCTCCATTATGGGCTCGAATCAGGATCACAAGGTCGTGTGCATACGCCTGAACATTCACATCCAACAGTTCATCCACCGCAAGCAGGTCATCCACCAGTACGGGCCATGGAAGAGGTGATAGAAGTCCTCCCTGCGGACACCCCCTGGCGGCTCTCAAGCAAACTGTTGTGTCCTGAAGGGCTGTGATGATTGCTCTGTTGTTCAGCATGCTGCGCGTCCAGTCCTGAATAGTCTGCTCTACCTATCTAGCACCAAGAGATTTACAGAGAGAGACAGGAAGGGCAATGTTGAAAGCTCCTTCAATGTTCAGGAATATTCCTACCTCCATTTGCATGACCCTGAGGTCATGCGAGATCTTTCTAACGAGAGTGTTCAGTGCTGGATCAGTCGATTTGCTGGTTTAATATGCATACTGATGTGGGTTGAGAGTGTGTTGTTTCAATGCACCTTATCTGCTATGTCCAGACCATCCTGAAGAAAGACCGAGATGATGCATTTCCAAGCCAGGCTTGCTCTAAAGATCTTAGTTAGTATTGAAGCAAATAAGTCCAGACCTTCCTGTATAAATACTGGTCTCACTCCATCTTCACTAGGCACCTCCAATAGTTGGAATGAACCTCCTTCTAAGATTAAGGAACTTAGATTCTACAGCAGCTTGGCTTTACCTGCTGAAGAGTTGGTTGTCGGTGAAAACGAATGGAAACGACGCTAGATAGTACTCTGAGGTCCCGCCTTGAATGTTTAAGTGTTGTGACTCAAGCTGCCCCAATGCCCGCTGAAAGCCCAATTATTTACTCCGAATACATGGAAATTGATTTTGTTTTCGAGTGATAAGAAGGTCACAGAACCTCCAAAGGAGGTAGGCAGGAGTCGGGTGAATAGAGTGAGCTACCGCCCTTCCGTAGCTGAACAACTTGACCCTGAAGATAAAAGTCAGATAGAGGGTACGACCTCGACCGCCCAGATGTCAGTCGAGACAGTCTACGGCTTTATTAGTACGTAATTTATTAAAAATCGCAAAAATTTTGTTTTAACTTAAAAATTTCGAAAATTACTTACAAATTTAAACTCTATTTGAGCTAGCTTATACGTGATGGTGCACTCGCTGAAGCTATCATTACAACAAGTACTACACTTGCCTCTTAACAATCATAAAAACTCAAGGGACCATTACTTTTAACATATATTACCTTATAATACCTATCTCAAAACCCAAATCGTCTAGACCAATTACTAATTAGCGTGTCTAAAAGCACAAACCTGTTAAAACAAATTTGATTGGCTGAAATTCGCGTTGACGTAATACATCCAAACGCAGCCTTATCGTGCTTAATATAAATTTGCACATAAAGCAAGATCCTGACCTAAGATATCAGGAAGGTTTTATGAAAAATTCCTCCTCGTTGTTATTTTTTTTCTACTTTCTGAGGGAGGCCGTTTGATTATTTTTATTAAAATATAACCTACGGCGGGCATGCTGCAGTATCTGCGCCTCTATAGAGGTTATGAAATTCTTTAAATCTCGAGGTGAGAGCGACAACACCTCCTCAGGAAATTGTATTATAAATTGTGCTTCAGCTGAAGAAAAACTTGATCAAAATATTATTAAATTGTTGAACGGTGTTAATGTTGAATTTCCGTGCCTTGCAGTCAAGACAAATGAAAGCGTGGGAATAATTATACACTTGTCGGAAATAGAGCGTAATTTAACCGCAGTTCTATTCCAGAGAAATTCTTTTGTTTTACTGTTTTTATTTGTGGTTATCTTTTCGTACGATCGGCCATTTGTGACCGGGGTAATTGTTTTGTTGCTGGTGTAAAGTGTCGGGCAGCTCGAGCATATGACTGTTGAAATGTGTTAATGAGGACTTTCGACATACCTGCCTCAAACGCTACGCTTAATAATATTTAGAAACAGTTATTCTACACTGCATCACTGCCGAAAGTTATTTTTTGTTGTTCATTGTGGCTGCACTGTGGTGAACTTTTAGTTGACCTTAAATAGTTTCGGAACCCACTAATCTTTTAGTGAATTATAATATCACAGTTTGTTATTATTTAAATAATATTAAATTTTTTTATAACTCTTGAAAATATGATGCTCATTTTCTTATAATTTCCTTTGTATTGTTCTGTTTGATCTGTTTTAGCCTCTAATTAGTTATTACTAGCGTATGATCAAAAGGGTAATGAAATCGCCTATTCTTTTGAAAGGGAAGCGGTGAGTGCTACCTTCATAGGGCCTGAACCGGTCTTCGGTATCGCAAGAGATGTATCGAGGAGGGCAATAATCCAGATGACAGAAGAACAGATCGAACGTTACTGGATAGACACCCCGGGCCTTGTCCACTCAAAGGCGGTCCATACAAGGACCCTGTGGGAAAAGGACAAAAGACTTATTAATCCTCGACAGACAACTTATGCACTGGGCACTGTCGATTAAAACACCTGTATAGGATAAGCCTGGAAGACAATGCCGAATGCAGACTCCGTATGTAGGATGATGAGACGGTAGAACACATCCTGAGCGAATGTCCTGCAGCTGAAAGACATAGATTTCAGAACTTTGGAAGAATACACATCCGACCACCGAACTTCCACAAAATCTCATTTAAGAAGATAATGGACTTTCTAAAAAGACTGGGTCTTCTGAGTGAACTTTAAGTGATATTTTGGCACAATATATCTTGTAGGTTGGGACCAGTTATTTGGAACGCAAACGTCGAAACAGTTCTCAGACGAAAATGAGTGTTACACCTCAATCAAAACTTCTAGCCCATTAGTTTTTCAATAATCTAGAATATTTCATAACTTTTGAAGATATGATGCTCACTTTCTGATAATTTCTTTTATGCGACTGTTTTATATATTTCAGAATGACATCATCTGTGCTTAGCGTCCTTTATTTATTAATGTGAACGTTTGGATAGCAGGTGTAAGACAAGAAGCTACTTTACTTTTTTGAAATTGCCAACGTTTCGACCTTTATTTGGGGTCTTCCTCTCCCCTTTTCAATCAGAAAAGCTTGTCATTAAAACTAAAATAAAGTACCATATCGGTACTTACACTTCTACGGACTTATGTACACTTAGACGAGACACCACAGGACCACACAACAGCTTGAGAGGAACCCAGCAACACTGAGGAAGACCTTAAATACAGATCGAAACGTTGGCAGTTTCAAAAATGTGAAGTAGCTTCTTGTCCTACACCTGCTATCCAAACGTTCACATATTTCAGAATTTAATTAGTTATTGGGGGTGTATGCTCGCGAGATTGCTAAAATAACTAAAAAAACAACTTTTGGCATTAAAATCGAAAAAATATTTAGATAAAAACGGGCGTGACACCTCAATCAAAACTTCTAGGTCATACATCTTTTCCAGTAAAGTGGTAATGAGAATTTTTCATAGCTCTTAAGAGTATGATGCTTTTTCTCATAATTTGTTTTATGCTGTTCCGGACTCCGTTTATGCAGTCCGATTGATATATTTTAACGTCTAATTAATTATTGGTAGTGTATGTTCGCGAGTATGCTAAAAAAACCAACCAACCAAACCACCTTTTGACGCAAAAATTTAAAATATTTTCAGATGAAAATGGATGTGACTCTTCATTGCACTTGGTAACTGTAAATTTAATATACGTAGTCACTTATAAAAACCTTTTTTAAAAACGCCATTATTAATTTTAAAACTCTAAATTATTCTCTTTTGCGAAATGCAAAGTTATGTGAGATAAGTTTTCTTCCAGTAAAGTGGTAATGAGAATGTTTCATAACTCTTGAGAGTATGATGCTCATTTTCTCATAATTTGCCTTATGTTCTGATTGATATATAATTTCCCTAGATGCTTATAAAAACCGGCGTTGAAAGCGTCATTGTTAATATTAAGAGTAAATTATTTACGTTTGATATTTGATTATATGCAAAATTTTCTCTTCCAGTAAAGTGGCAAAAATGGACAATTCTTTCATAACTCTTGAAAATATGATGCTCATTTTCTTAAAATCTATTTTGTATATTTTGGTTTCATATATTTTAGCCTTTAATTAATTATTGGCGTTGACTGATCGCAAGTATGCTAAAACAAAACTAAAAAAAAACAACTTTTGCCGTTAATATAGAACATATGCGTGGTGTTCATTATAAAACTTAATCTAGCAGGCTATGAAGTTTTGACAGAAAAGGATGACATAATCAAAATAAATGGACTTTTGTTTCTCCATCCTTTTCTTTTGACATTTCACAGGCAACTAGGTGAAGTTTCATAAAGAACACCCGTATTTCGATAAAAATGGGTATAACACTTCAATCAAAACTTCCAGGCAATTTTTTCTGTAATAAAATCCTGGTAACTTTTAAAATTTAATTTTTGTAGACGCTCCTAAAAACCGGTTTTTAAATGTTAACGCTCTAAATTATTTACGTTTGCCAAATGCAAAATGCGATAGGTATTCTTCCATTAAAGTGGAAATAATCTAGAATTTTTTTTTTCGTAATATATATTTTCATAACTTTTGAAGGTATAATGGCCATCTTCTCATTATTAGTTTTGTGTTGTTTTGTTCGATATATTTTAACTTATATTTAACTATTGGTAGTGTATATTTGCGAGTATGCTCAGAAGAAGAAAAAAAAACAAAAAAAAAACTTTTCAGGTCAAAATGGATGTGACACCTCAATTAGTTTCATTGCCATTCATTTTTTGTAGTATTCTGTAGACGCTTATAAAAGAAGGCTTTGAAAACGCCATTATTAAAGTTAAGACTAACGCCTTCGCGTTTGATAAATGCGAAATTATATGCAATTCGTTATCTTCCACTAAAGTGGCAGTAATCACCGTTTCATAAGTCTTGAAAGTATGATACTCATTTTCTCATAATTTATTTTGTATTTTTCGGTTTCATATGTTGATAACTATAATTGGTTATTGGTGGTGTATTTTCGCGAGTATGCTAAAACAAAAAAAAAAAATTTTGGCGTTAAAATCGAAAAAATATTTAGGTAAAAATGTGTGTGACACCTCAGTCAAAGATCCTAGGTCATTTTTTCGTAATAAAATATTGGTAACGTTTTAAATTTAATTTTCGTAGACGCTTCTAAAAACCGGCCTTAAAAACGCCATTATTAATATTAAGTTTTTGTAATTAATTAATATTAAGGCTCTAAACTATTCACGTTTGCCAAATGCCAAATGCGAGGCGTTCTCTTCCACTAAAGTGGCAATAATCGAGAATTTTTCGCAATTCTTGAAAGGATGATGCTCATTTTCTCATAATTTGTTTTGTGTTGTTCTGTTTGATATTTTGTAGCCTCTAATTAGTTATTGGTAGTGTATGCTCGCAAGTATGCTCAAGAGAAAAAACAACAACTCTTGACGCCAAAATTGAAGAAATTTTCAGATGAAAATTGGTCTGACACTTCAATCAAGACTGGTAAATTTAAATTTAATTTCCGTAGACGCTTATAAAAACCGGCTTTCAAAACCCCATTATTAATGTAGGACTAAATTATTCACGTTTGATAAATGCGAGATTATGTGCAATATTCCAAGTGCTTAGCGTCCTAATAGCAATAGTACGAAGATGGATTAGCAGGTTAGGGACGAAATAATAACTTCATTCAATTTTCAAATCGCCGACGTTTCGACCGTATATTGCGGTCTTTATCAAGGCTCTTAATAAAGTGAAGTTATTGCAATGTTTATAACATTAATTGTGTCCATTATCCGTTACTGGGCCAAAGTTTGTTCGAGATAGCATCTAAGGAAATACATGCAGAGCCGTGGGTAGTCCTCCCCAACCTGCTAATCCACCTTCGTACTATGTGCAATATGGTTCTCTTCCAGTAAAGTAGCAATAATCGCCAATTCTTTCATAACTCTTAAAAGTATGATTCTTATTTTCTCATACTTATTAATCTATTGTTTTCTTAACCTCTGTATCTTTTAACCTCTAATTATTTATTGGTAGTGTATGCTCGCGAGTATGCTCAGACGAAATCATAAAGAACTTTTGAAGCCAAAATTGAAACCGTTTTTAGATGAAATTCGATATAAACCTCATTCAACACTTCATTCATTATTTTTAGTAAAATCCTAGTAACTTTTCAAATTTATTTTTTTCTAGAACTACTCGCTTTAGAATCTATATGTAATTTTAAATCTATAAATAATTTACGTTTGCCAATGCAAACTTATGTGCAATACTTTATTGTCTAGTAAAGTGGTAATAATCGCCAATTTTTTCATAACTCTTGAAAGTACAATGCTCAGTTTCTCATAATTTTATTTGTTTTGTTTTGTTTGATACCGGGTGTCCAGTACAACCTTGGACATAGGAGATTAACATGGGAAATAGGTTTTTATATTTTTGCGCCTGTACGGTTGAATTGATTGAAAAACTTTTAATAGTAAAGTTGTAGAATGTATGGTCAGCTATCATGCTGTAATTTTTTTCAATACGCCAGTTTTGACCGTTTTTTGGAAAAACGCCTCGAAATGTGCAAAAATATTTGGCGCGTCAGCCCCGCCATGCGTGTGCAGTGTCGCCAACATATTTTCACCGCATAATCACGTTAGTTATTACATAATAGTCCTTCAAAATAAATTAAAAAGCAAAATCGGCTCTGACTTTGACATAATAAATTATTATGTTGGCGACACTGCACATGCATGCCGGGGGTGTCGCGCTAAATCAAATTCTTGCACTTTTCGAGGCGTTTTTCCAAAAAACAGCCAAAACTGAAGTTGAAAAAATTACAGGATGGTAGCGGACCATAAGCTCTACAATTTTACTCTTAAAAGTTTTTTAATCAAATCAACCGTACAGGCGCAAAAAAACAAAAATGTAAAAATACATATGGGTGACACTTCAATCGAAACTTCTAGGTGATCAATTTTTTTTGTAATAAAAATCTGATAATTTTTTAAATTTAATTTTTCTCGACGCTTATAAAAACCGCCGTTCAAAACGCCAAATGCAAAATTATGACCAATACGTTCTCTTCAGTAGAGTGGAAATAACCGCCGAATTTTTCATAACTCTGGATTGTATGATTCTCATTTTCTCATAATTTCTATGTTATTGTTCTGTTTGATATATGTTTTAGCCTTTAGTTAGTTATTGGTAGTGTATGCTCGCGATTATGCTCAAAAGTGTTTCTTCCTCTACGTTTTGACTTTTAATTTAGGCCATCTTCAGAGAAGTAAATAGCAGCGTTAGTTTCTATTAAAGATATTTTTAGCTGACACCCTCCAGGTTTTTAAAATTGTTGGAAGTTTTTCCGAATTTTTACACCTTCTCAAACTGAACCAAATGATATTGATTTACAAAAAAATGTGGAAAGATGAGATTTACAAAAAAGATCTTAAGAGAGGTACCTATAAGACAGTGAGCTAATATTTTTATAAAATAATTGATTCTTAAATGATTATGGAGTGTTCAATTTTATTATGGTTTTGGCTGTATTACCTACATTTCATTCACTGATAAAAAGGATTCACCACAATAAAAACGATTACACTTTCTGTTCCAGGTTGAATCCAATAATGAAACAACCAGTGTAAATTTGCCCTACAAATCGGTGAGTATTTTAGTTAATTGGTTTCCTCGTATGGGAATTCTCTGTTGATTACGATCGAATTTATCAACGCAAACATTTCAAAGTTGCCAGGCTATTTATCCGATGGAAATGGGGTGCATAAAATATGGCTCCGTACGCTGTTTGATAATGCCAACTAATTCATTTGCGAGAAAATTACCATAAAAAATGATTAAGGTCACGTTACATGAAATAATAATGCGTCAGCGGTATAATATTCCCGCATTGCCAGAGCATGTATCTGTCAACTAAATACATTAGCCTAATAAAACAAAGCCATTTTTCCTCGATTATTGTTTTGTATAATAGTTGTAAACTTGCAACTTGGCAGCGACTTAAAATATTCCCCTGGTTGAGTAAAAAAAACAAAGCGGTTTTATTCACAGCCTGATTATTAAATACAAACAACCCGCTTTAGGTGTATTTTAGAGCTTTTCACAAACAAGCCTCTTTTGTGTTGAATATAAATTTGAAATTACCATGGAAGGGTTTTTTTGTTGGGCACGAGGAGAGGATGTAAAATATATGGACCCTCAACACTTTGTAGTATTTTATTAAGCGCGTCTGTTATAGAGTCTGTAATTATCATTAGAGCGGCGATTTTCTACTATAAGGTATCAATATTGCTATTCAGCTTGTTGCCAAATTATTTTAAAAGGTATTTTTTTTAACTTATTTCTTTGCTCTTAGAAGAATCACCGATGTTTTTCATTGACTTGGTTTTGCCGTGGTCGACAGGGTAAGAAAGATTTTCCTTATAAGCGTGTGTCCTTGCAAGAGGAACCCATGAGGATGATTAAATGTCCGATGAAAAACGTGTGAATGGTCCTGGCAAATATTTGTCAAAAATAGGTACCAACAGAAATTTGAAGACTCTCAACCCTAATCACTTTGTAGAGTAAATCATTTCTTACTTGTGTCAAAAGACTTATAATTTTATTTTTTTTAATCAATTAGGATGAACTTAGATTGAATTTGAGAGATTCAATAGTCTTGCCAGTGAAGCGATTAAACTATAAGCCAATGCGTCCCAATGTCCGATGAAAAAGTATTAATGGTCCTGGTACCATTGTGACTAAAAAGGTATCAGCCGAAATTTGAAAACTCTCAACCCTGATTACTTTGTAGATTAAATCATGTTTTATTTGTAACATAATGCATATAATTTTTATCTTTTCTAACCAATTAGGATGAATTTAAATTTAACGTCTTGATATTGAAGGGAATAAACCGGAAACTAATGAATTGTTTGATGAAAAGCGTGTTAATGGTCATGGCCCATTTGTGACCAAAATAATAGGTATTAGACCAAATTTGAAAACTCTCAATCCTATTCACATTGTAGAGTAAGTCATTTTTTACTTGCAACGAAAGGTTCAAAAAGTTTAATTTTTTTGCCAATTTGGTTGAATTTATACTGAATTCAGTCTTTAATTTGAGGGGATTAAGCCGCAATCCAATGCATTCCATTGTCCGAAGAAAAACGTGACAATGGTCCTAGCAAATATTTGTTAAAAATAGTTACCAATAGAAATTTGAAAACTCTTAACCCTATTCACTTTATAGTGAAAATCATTTCTGACTTATAACAAAAGACATATCGACGCTCGCAAATAAGAACATCGTATCTCGATTTTTAGCAAAAATGAGTTAAGATCACTATCATATGGAAAAATATCTTCTTTCTCAGTTAAAATCACCTTCTTCAACTTTTTTTTAAAAAATATTTTATTTCTAAGAAAAGTATTTTTATTGTATCTAGTATGCATAGAACATTTCCCCAAATATTATCGTGACAACAGTTCCAATTGCACTAAACCGAATTCAAGGTTAATAATTTCAACGCATCTAGAGTTACAAGACGGCAGCAGATAATATCATTTAGAAGAAGCATCGTATATTTACATACAATAATTTCACATACGTTGAAAAATAGCAGATAGTTACAGCGTATCTTGAGATACCAAATAATCCGGTTTAAGACTACCAAACACTAACATAGTAATAATAATAATAATAATAAACATCTTTATTTCAAAAATTATGACAACACATAAAATGAAATAACGTCACCACACAACACAAAGTACCTACACATTATATCTAATCAATGTGCATCAAAATAATCATTGATCGAATATGGTTCTAGATTTGATAGTAGTTTAAATACTGCGTGCTTAAATGACTTTAGCTGTGTCAGTAGCTTAATAGATTTTGGGAGCTTGTTAAAGCACCTTATTGCATTATAGTATGGTCCATTTTCATATAGTGACAGCCTATGTCTTGGAAGAGAATAGTCCAAGGTTCGGGTTACATAATTATTTTGTGGCTTATGTTGATAAAACAAAGCCTTATTCTTAAAAAAATACAATAAGCATTCTTGTATATAAATGGCGTAAACCGTTAGTAATTTGTTGGCCCTGAATTTCCCTCTGCATGTCTCAAGTGCTTTCATCCCTAACATAATTCTTAGTACCCTCTTCTGACAAACGAATATTCTATTAACATCACTGCTCTGTCCATAAAAAACAATACCATACCTAATGTGGGATTCAAAGTTCGCATGATAAATAATTTTTCTTGTTTGCATCGTCAGATAACCTGTCAAAACACGAATCGTATAGCAAACATTTTGCAGCTTGCTCACAACTCGGCTTATATGGGGCTGCCAGGAGAGGGTGGCGTCTAGGACCATTCCCAGAAACTTTGAAGTTTGTTCTATATTTATTCTCTCGCCGTTCAAGGTGATCACCTCCGGCACATCAAGGCTAGATCTTTGCGTTTTAAAGAACATTACTTTCGTTTTCGTATTATTTAAGCTCAACCCATTCTTCGAAAACCAATAGTGTGTTTTTCGCATGATTTCGTTAGACAGTGATAACACTAAATTAATATTAGGGCCAGTCAATAGCAAACTGGTGTCGTCCGCATAGTTTGTAATGTGAAGTTTCTCGTCAGCTCCCTGCAATAGTTCCGTAATATCGTTTATATATATCACGAATAGTAAGGGGCCTAGAATGCTTCCCTGCGGAATTCCCATTGAAATATCTGCCCTGTTCGAGACACCCCTAAACGCTCCCTTACCTATTGATACCTGTTGTTGCCTATCTGTAAGGTAGGATTTGAGCCAAGTTTGGGCTACTCCTTGAATGCCCAGATAATTAAGTTTTTCTAACAAGATGTGGTGATTTACAGTATCATACGCTTTTGACAGGTCTAAGAATATACCTATTTGTATTTCTTTTTTTTCCAGAGATGTTAATATTGTATGGACAAATTGAAACACAGCCGTTTGTGTAGATCTACCCTTGATGTATCCATGCTGAAACTCATTGAGCAACCCACTCGATAAAAGAAAATCACTCAGTCTATCAGTCATAATTCTTTCAAATATTTTTGAAAAACTGGTGAGCAAGCTAATTGGTCTAAAATTCTCTACTTGTTGTGTGTTGCCCTTTTTGCGTATTGGCACAATGATAGCTAATTTTAGGTGATTTGGAAAAATTCCATATCTTAATGAGTTATTGATAATATGCACGAGGGGCTCAACAATAGGTTCTATTATATACTTAAGTAACACGCTAGATATACCATCATGACCACAACTATACTTATTTTTAAGGCAAGTGACAGTGCTTATTATTTCCCTGTCATCGACAGGTTCCAGCGAGATGATCTCCCGGCAACCCCCTTTAGTGGGTGCTGAAAACGGAATATCAGGCAGGCTATTGAGTAACTCTGATGGAGCATGAAGTAGAAAATCATTAAATGCATTCGCCATTTCTGTATTCTCCTCCTCGTTTAATTCTTGCTGATCGTATTTTTCAGATTTGCCTAATATTTCGCTCACCGCCCACCAGCATGTCTTAGATCTGTTATTAGAGTACTTAATCTTATCATTGTAATAAGACCTTTTTTTCTCCCTCAGAAGTGCATCGTACTGTTTCTTCTTTTCCGCATACCTCACCTTATACATATTATCATTATCCTTCAGGACATAGAGAAAGTCTAGCTCCTTTTTACAGGCCGCCACATAAGGATCATTCTGCATATATTTTGCTTTGCTAAAGTTTCTTACTGGTACCTTCCTCAATGGAAAGCATTGCTCAAAATATTCCAGCACTATGTTTATAAAAGCATCCCATTGGGCATCAACATTGTTATAGGCTATGTCGTAGATCCTTTCAAAGTTCTGATTAATTAATAATTCCTTAAATAGTTTCTTGTTATGTTCATTAAATGACCGTTTCTCAGAATACGTTATTTTGTTTGTTTTATCAATGATTATTGTAAACGACATTTTCTGTGCAGTATGATCCGATATGTGGTACTCTAATATATCTATCCTAAATGCACCCTGGAAATTAGTAATAATATTATCTATACATTTTTTTGTATTACGGGTTATCCTGGTGTTCTCTTGAACTACAGCCTTAAAATTATATGAATAGATCAATGACTTGAAATCATCTGACATCCTATTATGTGTCAACAGGTCTATATTAAAATCTCCAGCGATCACAACTGTCTTTCGTTCGCGAAAACAAGTCGCTAAAAGGTTGTCAAAGCTTCTCAAAAATTCAACAAAGTTACTAGTAAGTTTTGATAATTACATTAAAAGGAAAAATAATTTTTTTTTAACTACCATGTTGTAGGACGAGGTTTCTACATCATATTTTTGGCCTCTTACCAAATTTTACTTTTTTATTTTTTAAAATCGTGCTGCGAATAAGAGAAAACCCTCGAAACTTCAAACCTTTTTCCTGTAAAACTACGATTTTAGTAAAAGTCACCCTTAATCAATTAGAATGAACTTAGATTGAATTTGAGAGATTGAAAACTCTTGGTATTAAAGGGATTAAACCATAAGCCAATGCATCCTAATGTCCGATGAAAAACGTGTTAATGGTCATGTACCATTGTGACTAAAAAGTATAAGTCGATATTTGAAAACTCTCAACCGCAATTGTTACGTCCGAAATAGCCTAAATTTAAAAACTCTCAGCTCTAGTCACAATGTAAAGTAAATCATTTTTTACTTGTAACGAAGTGTTTAAAATGTTTAATTTTTTGCCAATTTGGCAAATATTTGTCGAAAATAATTAGCAAGGGAAATTTGAAAACTCGCAAGTTTAATCACTTGTTAGAGTAAATAATTTTTTACCTGTAACAAAAGACGTAATTTCTTATATGTTACATACGTTGTAACCTGTTACATATGGCACAAATTGGAAATGGATATGAAAAAAATGGACCCTGAAACTAAAAGCTCTGTGGTCAGAAGCAGGCTACGAAGCTCAGATCCACTTTCTCCCCTAACCCCTCTCATGTTTTGTCATAATTTTGATGCCTTCCACCGCAGAGTTATAGCTTGCTCTGGTTTTCCAGTAGCATCTTGTTAATTGCACTGTACGCACTCAATTCCCCAATTTTCCAGTTCACGATTTCCGAGAATTTTGCTCTCCAGTCAGTATTGGCAAATCTGAGCCTCCAAAATTGACGAAAGTATCTGTATCGATGTTTTCCATTAGCAGGTTTATTTAGAAAAAATTTTGAAATAAATTTAGTGTTCACGCGTATTTCCACAATACAATAATACACAAGCAGAGCGTTTTTACCAAATTTTCAAGCAATCACTTAAATCATGATGCCTTAATAAAATGATTCAGAGCTGGCTTCAAAGTTTACCAAACATACGACATCGCTTGGGAAAATCCCCTTGGCGTATAAGCTGTTTACTGTACAAGGGATTTTAGTATCAGTGTAAGTTATTTAACGGGAACTGGATACCTTTGGGGGGCTTTGAAAGCCTGGAATTACCTTCTGGAAGCCGACGATTGTATATAGATTTTAACAAAACTGGGTTACGTCTTTCGTAAAAAGCTTAACCTTGTCGGCATGCAACACTTGAAGTATGAATAAAATCGTTGTTACAAGCTGAAAGGCGATAGTGCTTGGACTTCAATTCGGATCAAAATAGTCGAGCAAGGAATTTCCTAAATGAAAGTGGAGCGTCCACATTGGCGCAACCGAAAAATCCAATTAGAACTTTCTACTGTAAGGTATCAATATTGATATTCAGCTTGTTGCCAAATTATTTAAAAAGGTATTTTTTTTAACTTATTTCTTTGCTCTTAGAAGAATCACCGATGTTTTTCATTGACTTGGCTTTGCTTTGGTCGACAGGGTAAGAAAGATTTTCCTTATAAGCGTGTGTCCTTGCAAGAGGAACCCATGAGGAGGATTAAATGTCCGATGAAAAACGTGTGAATGGTTCTGGCAAATATTTGCCAAAAATAGGTACTAACAGAAATTTGAAAACTCTTAACCCTAATTACTTTGTAGATTAAATCATGTTTTATTTGTAACATAATGCAAATAATGTTTATCTTTTCTAACCAATTAGGATAAATTTAAATTTAACGCCTTGATATTGAAGGGAATAAACCGGAAACTAATGCATTCCATTGTTTGATGAAAAGCGTGTTAATGGTCATGGCACATTTGTGACCAAAATAATAGATATTAGACCAAATTTGAAAACTCTCAACCCTAGTCACATTGTAGAGTAAGTAATTTTTTAGTTGTAACGAAAGGTTTAAAATGTTTAATTTTTTTGCCAATTTGGTTGAATTTATACTGAATTCAGTCTTTAAATTGAGGGGATTTAGCCGTAATCCAATACATTCCATTGTCTGAAGAAAAACGTGTCAATGGTCCTAGCAAATATTTGTCAAAAATAGTTACCAATTGAAATTTGAAAACTCTCAACCCTATTCACTTTATAGAGAAAATCATTTCTGACTTATAACAAAAGACATATAATTATTAAATTTCTTAGGGCGACTTTTACAAGTTCAAGTAAAACTTCAGGTTAAAGTTAAAACACCAAACTTGATGTACATTGCGTTGTTTACCTGACAGATAAACAATGCAATGTAGGTTATATCTGGAGTTTTATCTTCAATCTGAATTTTTACTTGAACTTGTAAAAGTCACCCTTAATCAATTAGGATGAGCTCAGATTGAATTTGAAAGATTTAAAAGTCTTGGTATTGAAGGGATTAAACCATAAGCCAATGCATCCCAATGTCCGATGAAAAACGTGTTAATGGTCATGTACCATTGTGACTAAAAAGTATCAGTCGATATTTGAAAATTCTCAACCGTAATTGTTATGTCCGAAATAGCCTAAATTTAAAAACTCTCAGCCCTAGGCAGATTGTAGAGTAAATCATTTTTTACTTGTAACGAAGTGTTTAAAATGTTTAATTTTTTGTCAATTTGGCAAATATTTGTCGAAAATAGGTAGCATTGGAAATTTGAAAACTCTCAAGTCTAATCACTTGTTAGAGTAATACATTTTTAACTTGTAACAAAAGACATAATTTCTTATATGTTACATACGTTGTAACCTGTTAAATATGGCACAAATTGGATATGGATATGAAAAAAATGGACCCTGAAACTAAAATCTCTGTGGTCAGAAGCAGGCTTCGAAGCTCAGATCCACTTTCTCCCCTAACCCCTCTCATGTTTTGTCATAATTTTGAGGCCTCCCACCTTGCTCTGGTTTTCCAGTGGCATCTTGTTAATTGCACTGTACGCACTCAATTCTCCAATTTTCCAGTTCACGATTTCCGAGAATTTTGCTCTCCAGTCAGCATTGGCAAATCTGAGTCTCCAAAATTGACGAAAGTATCTGTATCGATCTTTTCCATTAGCAGTTTATTTAGACAAAATTTTGAAATAAATTTACTGTTCAAGCGTATTTCCACAATAAAATAATACACAAGCAGAGCGTTTTTACCAGATTTCCAAACAATCACTTAAATCATGATGCCTTAATAAAATGATTCAGAGCTGGCTTCAAAGTTTACCAAACATACGACATCGCTTGGGAAAATTCCCTTGGCGTATAAGCTGTTTACTGTACAAGGGATTTTAGTATCAGTGTAAGTTATTTAACGGGAACTGGATACCTTTGGGGGGCTTTGAAAGCCTGGAATTACCTTCTGGAAGCCGACGATTGTATATAGATTTTAACAAAACTGGGTTACGTCTTTCGTAAAAAGCTTAACCTTGTCGGCATGCAACACTTGAAGTATGAATAAAATCGTTGTTACAAGCTGAAAGGCGATAGTGCTTGGACTTCAATTCGGATCAAAATAGTCGAGCAAGGAATTTCCTAAATGAAAGTGGAGCGTCCACATTGGCGCAACCGAAAAATCCAATTAGAAATTCTCCAGGAATATAAAAAGCCGGAATTCAGCGGGAGAAAATTAAATTTGGTGATCTAATTTTGAGTGACGCCCCTTTAAAAGAAAAGATAACTTAACGGTTGATTTAATGAGAGAGCTTTCGGCGGTCCCCGGATATAGGAAGAGCGCAATCCCGATTGGGCAACTGTCTTTACTCGGAGATATATCGGCTCGTTGCCAGTAATTGACGTAGATTAATACCAGACCAAGATTTCCGCTGAAAAAGTTCGACCCGGAGATTCTCCACTTACGAGGATGGAATTTAAATTGTATCAATCCATAAGGGGCAAAGGGCAACATCGCGTTCAGTTCTTATTTCACGCAGCAAAAAGTTTGGAGTTATGCCGCTAAAAGCGAAAAAGCCGAAGGCCTGGGGCGGCGTAAAGATTCCGGGAATTATTTTATGAATACGAAATGAGGGTGGTTTGAGTAGAATTTACGGTCCGTGGAGTGTCAACAAAACGTGACTGAGATTGGACACAAAGTGCACGTAGAAGTTGTATATAATGTCTGCTTCCGCCAAAAGAAATATGTTATACCGCAACGAACGCGTCTCGCTGAATGATGTTACAATATCTGTTCTATCAGAATTTTATAACCAGTAACCAAAAACTGTTAAATTTAGGTATGCAAAATATACACCGATTTGTTCTAAATTGCTTTCTCTACGAAGAACAATTCACAGGTGGTTGTATTTAAAAAACAAACTTTTGACATTTTTTTCTTTTCTGACGAATGAAAGTTAATTGTGGCCCGCCCTGTAGATTTTCGTCACTAACTGCCCATATGCCAGTCATCCACATAGTTTTGGCTAACGAACTCCCCACACTCATATCGTTAAATCTTTCGGGTCGTGAGATTTTAATTATTATTCCGAGTTCTATTTTTGAATACGAAAACATGAAATTATTAAATATCTGCGAAACGGTGTGAGATAGGTATAGGAATGTTAAAGTGGTCAAACATGATCATAAAGAAATTTAGGAGGAATCCGAAAATAACTTTTAATATATAGTAATCCAATAAAAAAACGAAAGTTGGTACTCTTTTTCAGCTGATCCGGCAACAGCGCAAAGGTGAAAATATTTTAGAAATAGAGTTTGGACGTATTTGTGGCCATACACAAAACTTGAAATAAATATGTGAAGCCGTTTTCCACGTCTAAGGTACCATCACCGTGAATCACCCTGTATGTTAAAACTATTTCATACTGGATGCTCTATATTGGTACAATAAATATGGAGTTTTATTTGTCTGATGTCTCTGACATCATGTATCTTTGACGTTGCTTTGTGATTTGACTCATCATTTTGTTGGCAATAAAAATTATTATAATTTACTTTCAATTTTGTCTCTTTACTTTAATCAAAGTTGATAGGTAATCGTGGGATGAGGAGATATGGTAACAAAAAACACCGACTTATCTGTGGTGCGACGTTTCGTGACGAAATTGTCACTTTCTCAAGCACTCAGATGTTACGGGTATTCCAAATGTCACACATATCGAATAAAAAACACACATTTTGAACGAAAACGAACACTGAGCAACAAAGACTTCATTAAAATATCGTGCATGTGGATTTCTGGTCCTTTAGAAGGTCGTCAAACCAACTAACCATTAGTTCAGGTTAGCGAAACGTGGCACCACAGATAAGTCGGTGCTTTTTGTTATCATATCTCCTCATCCCACGATTACCTATCAACTTTGATTATTATTATTATTATTTATTATTATCAAGTAGCTTGAAAATCAGGTCAAGCAATGAATCCGTACTTCGTTGTAGCCCTGAAGAAGTTAAGTGAATCAGACAAATCGTAAATAAATAAATAAATTCAGTTTTATTTCCTAAAGAAAAGACATGCAATTTACATGTATGGAAAACGTCACACAATTTGGTGGCAGGCTAACATCCCAAGTTTCCTACCACCATAGACCACCCAAGTGGCCGAAGCATAAATATCTCAACCCACATACAAGATGTATAATTAAAAAGACAGTAACACAAAGAAAAAAAAACAACTTATAAACTTATAAAACACAACCACTTCAGAAATTAATTATCCCTTCGCTATAATTAAAATATTCTTCAAGTGTATAAAAAGTTTTTTCTAAAAGAAATGATTTTAGGTCCCTTTTTAGAGAATTTAAATTCGAAATATTTGTTACTCTCTGCGGTAAGTGATTAAAAATATTTACTCCCAGTGAATCAGGGGATCTCTTGCTAATATTCAGCCTGTTATAGGGGGTGTGCAACCTGTGCCCATTCCGTGTCCACATACTATTATTTTCACCATTCACACTAAAGGTGGATATGTGTATGAATATGTATATACTAAGTTCGTAAATAAGTATCAAAGTCAGTGTCATCAACTTAAATTGCCTGAATGTTACTCCGAGAAACCTTGTATGATCTACCCCGCTTAAGTTTTGACCATTTAAATTAAGGTTCAAAGTAAGATTACCGAGGTGCTGTGGATTACAGAATCGGATGTAGTTTATCTTTGAAATATTCAGAAACAAAGAATTTTTTGCGAACCAATCCAAGAGGCGCTGCAAATTATCATTTACCTTGGCTTCCAAGCTTTCTCCATTCTTTGCAGGGAAAATAATGGAGGTATCATCCGCATAAAGGGCTGACTGACAGTCAGGATCCAGGCAATCAACTAGGTCGTTCACATACAAAATGAAAAGAATAGGCCCCAGGACAGATCCCTGGGGAACTCCGATATTTACTGATTTCCTAGCAGAACTTGCCGTATATAATTGACCATCATTTGTTTCTGATAGAAACACGTACTGTTTCCTATTTTTTAAATAGCTCGAAATCCAAGAAAAGGCGCGTCCCCTAATACCGTACTCATACAACTTTGAAAGCAGAATGTCATGGTCGACACAGTCAAAAGCCCTACTCAGATCACAAAATATCCCAACAGGGCATCCTCCAGCCTCCATATCCGCGACGATTTTTTTATAAAAGTAATTAATTGCATCAGACGTCGAACAGCCACCACGAAAGCCGAACTGATTATTACTTAGTATGTGGTGATGTCTCATGAACGTGCTCATTCGTTCCAGAAAGCAATACTCAAATATCTTGAAGAAGCCCGATGCCAAAGCAATAGGTCTATAATTTTTCATTTCATTCGGATCATTCTTTTTAAATATTGGTATGATTTTATTTAATTTTAGTATTTCTGGAAACTTACCCTGTACAAAAGTCTGAGTAACAAGATGCAATAATGGCTCAGCAATGTATTCGAGGATATTTAGTAATAGATATGTTGGGACATCGTCAAATCCAGATGATTTTTTAATGTTTATTTTGTGTTTTAGGATGTACATAAATTCACTCATCTCAAATTCGATGAGAGCCATTGTACCAGGAATACTTCTACTCATTGAGTAGCCCCCCTGTAATCCCTGGTCGCACCCTCTCAAGACACTGTATGGAGCATTCAGAAAAAAATCATTGAATTGATTTGCTGCCTCCAGCAAAGTAGTCTCTCTTTTTGGAGAAACTCTTTCCTTTCGGCGCCTATGAGACAGCTTATTACATATTTTCCATGTTGTGCCGGTGGGATTATTCGAGTTAATAATCTTATTTGTATAGTAATTTTTCTTGGTATTTTCTATCAGTTCAGAGTGTTTTCTTTTTTCTATTTTATAGAGATGTTTTAAGTTATTATTAGCTTTTTGACATCTAAAAAGCGCCCTCAAGCTCTGACTAGAAGTTCGAATTTCTTTGGTGACCCATTCCTTTTTAGTTGCGGGAATGTTAATTTGCGTAAGAGGAAAGTATTTATTGAAATAATACAGAAAGGTCTCGTGGAAACACTTAAAAGCGGAGTCCACAGAATTAGCCATGTACATCTCATGCCAGTCCTCGGTTGATAATGCATTACAAAAAGCTTGAATATCATTGTCTCCAAACTTTCTTACCTTTTTTACCTCTACAGTCGAGCATGTCTTCGCTTTTGAGTTACCTAAGCATAAATCAGCTAAGATAGTTTTATGATTCGATATATCATTTTCCACAACAAATGATTTGGTCACATAATTTGCGAACAGATAATCCAATTTATATTTTCCCCTGGTCCTTTCCTCTACCTCCCCGGTCATACCAAAACTTGTCAAGAGATCCCCAAGCCTTTTAAACTCATCTTTGTTCCTATCCGGATCGCAATTAAAATCACCACAGAGAGCAATGTACAAGTCAGGCCTATAAATTCTATGCAATACTTTATATAATTGATCTAAAAATTTACCAAATTTTGTATTATTTGGAGATCTATAACATGTTAGCAATACTACCCGTCTTTCACTGACCTGGCACGATAAACCACATATTTCGAATTCCTTCTCGATGCAAAACTCTCCAAGTGACAAACATGTAGTAGAGAGTCCCTGCCTCCTCCAGATTCCTACTCCCCCCTTGGACAGTATTTTTCTAGTATAGAAGGACGATAGTTCGAATCCTGGTATATGCATAGACCGAAGGGATAGTTCTTTAACTCCAGTTTCGACTAGACATATAAAGTTCAAGTTTTCTATCCTAGTTACGTATTCAACATACAAAAGATCACACTTGGTGTTCGTCAAGACGTCACAGTTTAGAATAGCGACATCACAGTTCATTATTTCTTTGGAGGGGAAATCTGTCGACTCTGGAAAAAACGACTAACATAAGCCCCCAATGCCCACTTATCAGCTGATAAGGCCTTTTCTAAATTGTCCAAATCGATGGTTATTTTAAACGAGCTGTATGCATCTGTGTATTTAGATGCTAGTTTTTCATAAGTAGCTTCTGGGAAGTTTATTTTTATATGACTGCTAAGATCTTCAGCTCTAGTTCTAGGGTCCAGTCTACTGATAAACAAAAATGCCTTTTTGCGAATGATTTTTATTGTGGCGAAATTGCCGTTGCCTATAACGCCAGTTTGCTTGTTACGATGGTTTCTACGTTTTTGCTGCTGCCATTCGGAATTCCCACATTCCTCAGACTGCTCATTTCTTGGTTTATTCTGTGCAGTGTTTACATCTGGGTTTACCGATTTCGTGACAGAAGAAATACCATCCACAGAGAGAATTTTTTGCTTCCTATTTTGTTTGCGATTTGAGCTCAGCTTATCTTCTTTCTTGTTGTACTTAGATATCGTCCCTGCCACAGAATTATGCGATAAAGATTCCTCACAAGAAACAGTGTTATGCCTGTTATTGTTGTCGGTGTTGCTAGATGGCGCTGGTATATAGGTTGCTTTAATTTTGAATTCATTATTTAGTAGGTTTATAATTACCTCTTTGTCCTTAATAATCGTGATTTTGTCGTTAATTATTACATCCTTCTGGGCAATAATCTGCTTTAAATGTGCAATTTCTAGGACTAATTCAGACACTGACCTGTTATGTGTGAGATCAGGGCCATTGCCATTGTCATCCTCTGCATCGTGGAACTGGTCGGCTGTATTTTCGCAACATTTTGTGGTATTCTCGTCATAGGGCAACCCTTTAACTTCACAGCAATGCTTATGCAGATATTTGTCACATACTCCGCACTTATAGTAGAATTCATTAAGGAAACTAATCCAAATCGTGATCACTTCGCCGCTGTTGCCAGCTTGTGCATGAAACCAAGTATAAAATAAAATAAACCTATATTGAAATTCCCCAAATATGGCTATCTCAAATTGAATTTCGTTATTTTTATCTGCGAGGCATTAACCACGACCCGCAACCTTTATTTACAGTCGATCTACTATTTGTATTCGTATGTTAAATTTTAAATTTATCATTTCTAATCTTTAAGATTGCTTTTCTAGGATTTTTGCAGGCTTTAGAACATTCTAATTGACCGTCCGTGAAGTGCCCATTTTGCAAAGGAGTTTTCTTAGTTACAGGGTCTTAAGTCAAAGGTTTGTGCTTTAGGAGATGGTTTCATAGAATTTTGCCACTTTCAGCCAAGTACAGTCTTTGAGAAAGTGAATTTTGCTGTTATTTACGTTTATTTAGGAAAAATATGTTTAAGTAGACAAATTTTTTAAAACATAGGTGTAACATAGTTAAAACACAATGGGCATTCTGTTCATAAATGCTATATTAGGGTAAGGGGGGTTAGGATACTGACAAACTTACTTTCTGGACAGAAGTCTAAATGAACATCAATAAAACACTGGGACCTGGCCCGTTTCATACTATTTATACTGTTTTAGGCTAATATTATTATGCTATAGGTTCCGATGGATGCTTAGAGTCTTGAAGCAAATTTACATATTGACAAAAATTGTAAAAATATTAGTGGCTATCAAAGCAGCTAACAGGTTCTGTTCGTATCAGCCATATAAGTAGCTACAGGATTTTCCAAATGCTCCTGAAAGGTATACTTTTGCCACATATACAAAGATGAAGTTTTAGTACATACAGTAAAGGAGGTTTAAAAAATCTCATTGTTACTTGCTTTGTATGTTTGTCAACAGTCTCTCTGTGCAGCGAGTCGAATTTAACATTTAACAAAGTTGATATCAACCTAGTTTGCTACTATTCAACTTTAAACTGTGGGTAAAAATAGTAGGTTATTACTGACTAAAATACCTACCTAATAATAAAGGTGAATTAGGAATCAGGACCACATAATATATCCATATGGAAGTCTGTGATCCAGACAAGTTTTTGTTTGTGAGTGAGAAGCAGAATTGTAACAAACTGATGGCATCATACAGGCTTTCTAAATTATAATTGCTTCATAGAGAAACTTTCAGACTGTAAAAATTGATTAAAATTGTGAGCAGCATAATAAAAAATTGTCAATGCTCTGATTGCCTAGATCTTACAAATATCAAATGATCATCAAGAAATAGATTCTGTAAACCTACTTCGAGACCTACTTTAATATCTAAAATCTTCCTGCTCTTAGGTTTCCCTAAGAAGAGGAAGTAGTAAAAAGTAGACCTTGAACACTTGAAAAACCATGTATATTAGCTGTTGGACAATTTTAATAATTTTAATGCAATGCATGCAAGGATAAGTTTGGTTGGTTTTCTAATGGGATTCACTTGAACTCCAATTTATATTGGATTTGATTGTGACCCAGTGGCCATTTACTATAACCTATAACCCAAATATCTTACCCAACAGTGTGTCATCTTTACAGTCCGAGAAATATTGTCACATTTGCTTAATGAGTATCGAGAGATGTGAGCCAAAAAAATAGAGTAATCAAGCTCAACAAGGCTGACAAAAAATCTGTTTTGTTTGCATTTAAAAGATGTTTTTAGTTTTTTTTTATTCTATGTTGGAATCAAATACATATTATTATCGCAATTTCTGTTCTACAGCCTTGAAATTGTTCCTAGGAAGTTTTTTTGGTAGGACCATGATATGGTTAGGTTATGAAAAATTTATCTAAAATTCCTGTCCTAAACTATATAGCTGTTAGGGTAGCAGTTAAGCAGTACCTACTTCTTACCAAGATACCTACCAAAAATGGTCACTTTTTTTATGATAGCTCGAATATTTTTACAAATTCTGAACTGTCTTCATCAAAGGATATAAAGCACACAACAAACTTTTATCTGTAACCATTTTCGAGATATTTGGAAAAAAAAATAACTAATAAAAACCAATAGAACACATAATATTCGGTCACAAAATGAATATGTTTACCAAACATTAGTAAAATAGTTTGTTACGAAACATTTAAAATTACTTTGAAAATGGATAAGAGATATGAGATTTGCAGCATGCCTAGCTTTTTGATACAAGATTTCAAAGCATCAGAATTCACAAAATTACTCAAATGTGTCAGCTGTAGAGAGAAAGCTATTATTAATTTGTACAACATTGTTAAGACAACTATGGATGGCTACATCTATCACGTGACTTATTGGCATAGGTTTTTAGTTAAAAGCTTTTCGTATTAAACCCCTTTAGGAGCAATTTCTAGTCGGTAAATCAAAAAAAGGTCAGATTATTTCCAATTTTACTGCACAAAAAAAAAAACAATTTACACCATATAGTGCAAATAAGCCAGTTTATAAGGCTTGCTCGATCAATCGTCCTATTTTTTTGCTCCGCCCAACGCCATACGCCCTTTTTACTATTAATTCGACTTGGAAAACTTATAAAAAATCTTGATACAGTTTAAACGTCTTGACGCACATTTCCGCTTAGGATTTTAAATTTCATTCTTTATTAGAACTTTTTCTAATTCCTGACATTCAATAACAACATAAACAGTTTTGTTTTTCAATAGTCCAATATTATTTGTGGAAGAAAACAAGTTTAAAATCTTAAAAAGTACACTGATATTATAGACCATATTATTATTATATTAATGCTACTTTTAAAGTCACTCTCTAATCAGTATAACAGATTCTGGAACAATTTAACTTCATTTTTCTTTACATGTCTCATGTCCATATAGGAGAGGGTGGTAGTCGGGATTTTAGCAGTAAATATGTAGTTTCTTTGAATCCTAGCAGCCTCAATAATTATTATTATAGTATTTGTTCTTGTGTAGTAGCCTGTAATTATTCATAGAAACTTTGAATACTTCCCTAGAACAAACTAATAATTTGTTATTTGATAAAAAAAACACACTCTCTTTCTCCAGAAATAATTTCAGGTTTACTTTTTAAATGTAGGAATATATTTTGTATATTTTGGAAAAATAAAAATAACAATAAATTATTGCTTTTAATTTTACAACCGTCACAAAAGACTGCAAAGTTAGAAAGTGAGATTTTCCTCACACTTAAAATAACTTTTTAGTTTTGACTAAGCCACATGAAAATTTCATAGAACAGATTCCAAAATCATCTTATATATGCGCAGAGGCCAGTTCAGGAATTACACACTTGCACCAGCTGTGGAACTAATTTAATTTCTGAACGGTAGTTGGTGCGCATCTCTCAACACTGCTGTGTGATTCTTGAATTTACCTATGAACAGATTTAGGGAAAATCATAAAGTTAATTCCTAAAGCCTTACGTGCTTACTTGGTAATTCCAATAATCATCAGAGTAAAATACATCCTTTATTAGGTCATACAAATGCAGTAGTCCAGAAGTCCACACAGTGTACAGTATAGGTAGCCACTCAGTTACTCAAAATAGCACGTCATAAAATATAAATCAAACTTACTGTTCTGCATATGACAAGCATAATAATTATAAATACTCACCGGGGCTTTGCCCCTTGACTAGTGAATGGTGCTTGGGAATCTTGGTAAATTGCATCCGAGTTAGTGTTATACCTAAAAAAAGAGTTAGCGTCCAAAACATACAATGCAAAGACTCATAAAGAGCAAAGAACCGGTTGAAGCAAAGGCTCACACAGAACAAATTTTTACACACAGCAAAGGGAGACATAAATAATAATATGTAAGTATATAAGTACAAAAATAAAATAAATAACTCCTATCATTAACTTTTTTTACACCTATCCTTTTTTTTAGATTTTTAGGAACTATTTTCTTTCCGTTTTATGATCACGCATCATGTCTTCTTTTTGATGTCTCAGCGCTGCCTGAGAAGTCCTTCAAAAATAAAACAGAGTTTCAATTATTTTATAAAATAATAAAATTAATTACTTAAACTAATTTATAAGAATACAGATGATTCGCACAACGGGTTTCAGACAAAAATAAGACGCATCAATTAAGTTAAAATGGTCGATATTTCAATTATATATTTCGTTTTCCTGAGTGCAATATTAAGTCAACAAAACAAAAGTCTTCTCAATTTTTTTATTTTTCATAGATCGACCAACTTAAAAGTACAAATACGGGGCATAGCAAACACGGCAGGACGGTATAAAAGTGTAACACTTAATATGTGTTAAACTTTCACCTGGAGAAAGACCAAATCAATTGGAAATATCGACCAATTTAGGGCGACTTTTACAAGTTCAAGTAAAACTTCAGATTGAAGATAAAACACCAGACTTGATGTACATTGCATTGTTTACCTGACAGATAAACAATGCAATGTAGGTTATATCTGGGGTTTTATCTTCAATCTGAAGTTTTACTTGAACTCGTAAAAGTCACCCTTAGCAGCATAGAGGTGTTTCATTTTTGTTTCGAACCCGCTATACCAGTCATCTGTATAACATCAGGAACGCTAACAGGCCATCATTAATCCTAAAAAAATATTAAAAAAGATGCATATTTTCTAATACCTCAACCCTGCAACATGCAAGTGAACAATATAACAATAACAATTTCAACTACTGAACCAATATCCAATACAACACAACAATATTATAACCTCAAACATCTTCATTTTCCTTATCACTAAACAAGCTTTCTAAGTCTGAATCCGAACTACACCCTGCTTCTATTACAACTGGGTTAATGTCCGAAGCATCCATAAATTGTTCCCTATCCCACCACCTCTGTATTTCTTCCTCTGTATGGCGAATTGAATTTTTCCAAACCTCTGGTGTTGCTGCGGTCAAGGCCTCTTTCCACATAGCCAAACACACTTCTGTGGTTCTGCCATCTCTCCCAATATGCCGATTGTAGTAACCTTTGGCAACTCCCCAAATCAACTCAATGGGATTGAATATGCAATGGTATGGCGGAAGTCGTAAAACTTGGTGTCCATACTGCAACGCCATTTGATCAGCGACATAGATCTTTGGGGGTTTGTGCCTATTAAAATAAAAAAAAAATGGAAACGTAATTCAATGATATTATTCTGGCAAAATGTACTGCATACTTTGTTACAATGTCAAGAAGTTCACTTTTCAACAGCCTATCATCACACGGTATGTTTTTTGAGCGAAGCCACTATATGAAGCCACAATATATAAATGTCTGCCTTTGTTGATGAAGAAGTCGGCGTTTTCTCCAACAAGGTGCTGTGGTAAGGTGCATTATCCATCACAATCACTGAGGGTTCCTCCAAATTTTTCAGCAGTTGATTCTCAAATCAACACAAAAAATTATCCTTGTTCATTTCTCCATGATAATCTCCTTTCGTTTTGGATGAAAAAACTAACTCTGCGCCAGGAATAAATCCTTCTTTATTTCCAGCATGCACTACAATGTACCTATAAAAGATAAACTAAATAAAGTGCCTATAAACACATTTTGAAAAAATGGGTTAGCTGAAGCTACAAACAGCCCCATATTCCCCTACTCGACTAAATGAGAGCAAACGAGTAACAATTACAATTAATACAAAACACTACACCTTACCTCTTCCCTTCCGTTTTCATTCTTTTAACACTTCGAGTATCCGCATCTTGCCAAGAATGGCTTGATGTTCCATCTTGAAAAAGCCACGTCTCATCTAAAAATACAAACATATAGTTACCCCCTGCTTTGTAACTATTATAGGATTTTAAAAATTGTATTCTTTTAGAAACAATGTCTGGCAGTTCCATTAAACCCCTGCGCGGATTGTCTTGAAGCCACTTAAAGCCAATCTGTTTCATCAGTCTTATAAGTGATGATTTCGATCCCGCAAAGAGCTGCATTGTTCTTAATCTCTGCAAAATGCTTTGGGCGGTGACAGATTCTCCTAAAATTCAATTAAAAAATATTCTTTTTTTTCAAGCGGACTAAAAGGACCTCATTTGTTTTCTCCATTCGCACACCTAAAGTGGGCTTTCTAATCCTGAGACCAAAAAAGTAACAAAAAAGTCCTAGGCAGTAAAAGTAAAGTCAAAAGTCACCGCTACTGTCATGGTGGCGCATATACAAACCATCTTATTGTCATCTTTACATTCTTGATGAAAAAACAAAGGATAGGAATACTCTCAGAGCGCTCGAGAGCACCACCCGAAACTGTTTTTAGTCGAAATCGCATAGGTTCTCGAATTCTGTTAAATGTCGTTGGTTGTCATGCGCGTCATCATATTTATCTGTCAATGTGATTTTTATTAATTTAGTATTGATAATACTAAATTTTTAGTTTGATATTACTAAATAATACTAAATTTTTTTAGTTTACCATAATTTACCTAAACCACCTAAACCATTGGTTATGATTTAATACCGTTAAAACCACTGAACATTGAAAACCACCGTTCCAACATATAATATTTATATACAACACTCATTGAGTAAGTACCTACCTAGACCCGCTTAAAGAGGATGAGACAAAATTGCAAAACTGAATCACTCTGAAATAGACTTATTTCCTGCATGCTTGAAAAAAAAATAGTATATGTTACTCGGAGTAAAAGGTCTTTTTGTGCTTCGCCCAGTTGCAGGCCTCAGCTTCGCTTCGGCCGTCAATCCCTGGGCTCAGCACAAAAAGACCCACTTTTACTCCTAGTGACATAATCTACTATTTTTACGTTTTTGTAGGAACGACCTCATTGCAAGGATGATTGCATGCATTCAAAGCAACTGCGAGAAAACTCCAATGACTGCTTTTGTGTAGTCGGGTGTAGGGGTGTACAACCTATATTTTGAAAAAGGATTTAAGTAAAGGATAATTAGGGACAGTTGCTCAGAAACTTGATACTTGTGTAAACTTATGACTTGTTTTGTATGAAATAAACTGATGATGATGATAGGTACATGGTTTGTATCCCAGTTGGCATCTAACAATAGGTTTGAGTAATTAGTCAAGATTTCAGGAAAATGCTAGTTAAACAATTTTTTTTAGAACATAATAAATCCAAAAAATATACGAGGTTGACCAGGTTTTTCATGATAAAATTTAAGGGGATGTTCTACTTCAATAAGTAACACTATCTTGCTAAATAAACTGTAGTCAAAAAACCCTTTTCTATGGTGTTGATGTTAATATTCATAAAGAAAAAAATTGTATTTTTTTTGCAAACCATTTCAGATATTTTAATGAAATATTGCAGGTGCCAATAGTAAAGGAAGACCTAAGTTTTGCAATACAAAAAGCTTTGTTTACCAGTGTCTAATTTTGTTAAAAGTTAAAATGGCTTTATTTTTCCAAATTGAACAAATAATTCAAAAATAATTTTTATTTTTAGAAAAACCAGGAACATACAACTTTTTTGCTGAAAAATAGTCAGTGACAAGCAGCCTCGCGCGCCAGTAACAATAAACAAAGCTTTTGTATTGCAAACCTTATGTTTTCCTTTATTATTGACAAGTAATATTTCATTAAAATATCTCAAATGGTTTTCAAAAAATATAATTTTTTGGTTTTTGAGAATACTTAAACATCATAAATATCTCCATATAGAAGTTTTTATAGCATAACCAATAACATTAACACTGTTCAAAAATTTTACGGGGGTGAGCCAAAAAATAAGTCTTGGAAAAACTTTATGAAAAGTTTTATAGATGCAAACTGCTGTAACTTTTTTGTTTTTAAATATATTGGAATGAAGCAAAAACCGTATTACACAGTTGACTTGCAAGTTTTTCCTATTGGAAGAAAAAACAAAACACCAATGATTTCGAGAAATCTTAACTTATATTTTTTTAATGGAATGTCTTGTATATTTTTGGATATGTGGGTTCTATTCAAAATTCCAAGTATATTTTATAAAGCATACCTCATACTTATCTTCAACTGTTTCTGAGAATATGGCGTCTGTTTAAGTCAGTCAAACATAAAATAATAAATACGAAGCAAAGTAAATGCTCCACTTGTCTTAAAATTTACTTTGCTTCTTATTTATTATTTTATGCTCAATTTTGTGTTTATATGACCAACTTATACAGACTCCATTTTCTCAGAAACATTTGAAGATAGGTATCTAGGTGCATTGTAAAATATTCTTGGAATTTTGAATAGAACCCAAATATCCAATAATATACAGTTGCATTAAAAAATATAAAACCAACTGCAGGTTAAGATCATTGGTATTTTGCTTTTTTCTTCCAATTAGGAAAAAATTTGCCAGTTAACTATGCAATATGATTTTCAGTTCATTTCAACATCTTTAAAAACACAAAGTTACAGCTAATATACTTATCAACTTTCCTAGCAACTTTCCCTACAGTCCAGTTCCAGTTAAGCTTAAAAAAAACTATTCCTAATTATCCATTACTTAAATTCTTTTGGAAAAGACAGGTTTCACACACCTATACCTGACTACACAGAAGCAGTTATTGGAATTTTCTGGCAGTTGCTGCATTGCTGCACTATTGACAGAAAAATTAATTCTCTCCTCTTATAGGGAAAATTAGCATTGTGAGTTGTATAATCAGTTTAATCAAATCAAATAAAACTAAATTTGGCAAGACCCTTCCATTTGTACCAATTTCAGGTTTCTAATGCCCGTATTTATAGTCATGACTTGGCTCCGAGTAAGCCTCAAGTCTGACTTTGGACATATAGTCTCCATTTAAAATACATTGACTTACATCAAACATTTTTGATTAAGCACATGCTTGTGCTCAAGTTGCCACTATAAATATGGGCATTACAGGCCCAGAATCCTTCCAGGCAGATACCCTAGAGCACCTTAGAAATCAAAGGGGAATCCACTTTGCCAATGTTTGTACATGTATTGCCATAATATGGTATTTTTTAAGGCTTGTGATGGCATTGCAAGGTATTGTGAATATAGTGATATTGCAGGGTATTGTCATGAGTACATAAAGTTATTATCGATATTATGACAAGTACTGTAGAATATTATCATGAGTACGGAGAGGTATTTCCAAAATTGTGATGGTTATTGCTGTATTTCCAATGTAGATCATTGTAACGGTATTGTGTGGAATTGTGATGCAGTTTATACATGTCTTGTGCCCGGTGGATAACCCCTCATTAGAAACTCTAACAATCATATGCACCAATAGCCCAATAGCATTTAATCAGGGTCAGGCTTTAATTGTGGTTAATTTAAAATTTAGGTAAGGTAAATCTCTCTCTCTCTCTCTCGCTATTAGCCATGATTAAAACGTAACCCTGAGAAAATGCTACTGGTGCATGTGGGGGTTAGGTGTGAGGCCCTGCAAATTTCTAGCTCGCCCTCAGTGAGTAATCATCTCCTTAATTCCTTTGATACTTATGATACTTATGACTACGTATGATTTTTAATATTTTCAATTAGGCCTCACCAACTTTAAAAGTTTACTAGGAACATATAATCAATGATAAAGTCCCTGACATTAGGGCTAGTCACTATTTCTTTAAAAAGGAAATCTTTACTTCAATAAGCAACAATATAAATAAATATACATTTTAAATAAGTTATTGTCACATAATTTAGAATCTACAGTTACTTACGGTTCTTATACATTTCATAAATTTGGTTACGAATGGCACAAATATCCCATTTCCCTGGATCGGTTACTGGTTTCTTTCGGACAAGAATCCTTTTAGGGCTTACAATTTTGCCATGAGCACTTTCTTGAGAAATTTTTGAAACCGTAGTTAAATGAAGACCCAAGGCATCCGCGACTCTTTTACGTACTGCTGCGAGTGGCAAAAGTGGTCCTCCGTTTTTTTTCTCCAATTCAAAATAGCTCAAGAGGGAAGCTACAAGTTTTTTGCAGTCTTTACTAAGACTTTTTGGCATCTTGTTTATGTTGAAGAAACACAATTAGTTCAATATAAAACACAAATCTAGATCAAGCGCCTAAGAAAATCTTGGAAAAAGTACATAAAAGCACAAAACCCGCCGATTTTCTAATTTCGAGCTTTCGAGGTAAAGGTTGACTTTCGTTGACAGTTGACGTTAGTTCCAGGCGTTTTAATAATAATTCTGCGTACTCCACGACCGCGCGGCACTTCACCAATTGCTTGCGTTTTCTATAATAAGATTTAAAATTAAATTGAGCAAAAACAAGAATTTTTTTATCACACCTGTAGTTAATATGAATAGTTTATTGGTCTGTTTTAATTAATTTACCAAGCACGCTTACCAATCTTCACAGATAAGCCGAAAAACGATTATTACGTTATTTACAATAAACCGCAAATAAGGCAACATTGCTGGAGATCATGTCAACTAACATTGAATTATATCCATCCTTTTCCAAATTCGTTAGAGGAGACAATGTCTATGATCGAAGACATGATCTTGAGTTTCAATTGACACATCGCTTGCTTAATGATTCTGCCTATAATAATATTTGTCACTGCATTTCTATTACAGATACGGCAAACTCTTTTATTTCCCGCATTAAACGGACCCACGTTAGTCGGCGCCATCTTAATTACTGTAGTAAAGTCGTAATTTTACAACTTGGGCCTGACGTCAAAAGGTATGAAAATTACGTACGTCGCAGAGTTATTATAATAGGTATGACATACCTATTATCGTAACATAACCAACATTAGACGAAAGCTGCCAAATATAAGGCTTCAAACACAATCAACTATTAAACTTGCGTAGCAAATACCTATTTTTTGTCAATTCTAAAAATCGAAATAAAAAAAAAATTTCTCTTTGATTTACAAAAGTAATGTTTTAGATAGGGGTATGAACTTTAGGATGGGTAAGATTCTATTAGAATTATATATGATAAGTATCTACGTAAGAAAGTAAATTGACAAAGAAACAAAGGATTGCCACTTTTTAGTGTCTTTGTGGTCTCAGAATAATGGATGATCAAAATTACCTACTTACATAATATAATAATGTTAAAAGCCATCTTTTGCGGTCATGCGCATAACGCATGAGCTTTCTAATTTCCTCTTGAATCAGGGAAAAATCTTGGCTAATTAATTAAGTAAAAGTATACGCACCCTTTACTTAATTTATAGTATAAAATTCTTAATAAACTCGGCTCAGGCGTACTACGAAGGCGTAGAAGGGCCAACAAGATTTTTTTTCTTAAATTCCGAGTTCAAATTCGGAATTTAGTTAAATTCCGAGTTTAAAGTCGGAATTTAGTTAAATTCTGAGTATATGATTGACAAATCAGTGGCGTAGACGCAAGGTTAATAAAACGTTTCTATTCCATGTTGTACAAGAACGACAAAATATTCTTTGCGAAATGGATCAATATTTTGTTAACTACGACATCCTCTTTAAGACTTCTATTGTGATTACTTTTAAGAGCTATGATCGATATTTCGGAACGTTTTTTGCGGGAATACCCGCGCCAATAAAACACATAGGCTTTAAAAGTTAATTGATTTTAAAATCATTGGCGTATATTGATCGTTAATAATGAAAAAAAAAATTGTAGAGATAATAAAATAAAAGAGAAAACTGCTAACATAAAAGTCGATACGACATAATTTTTCGTAATTTTGAAAGCGTTTTATCTCAGAAACCAGTTATGATAAATTCATAGTTTAAAAAAGCTCTGAAGGAACGTTTCTTCTAGAACTAACTACCTTGGGCAATCTTTAATTAAACAAGTTTTATCAATGTAATACGGTATAAAGCTTTAAAGTTGAACTCACTCCATTTGATTGGCGTTGGGTAGAAGAACATTTGCACTGGGGAATGGCAGAGTGGAACAATAATTGCATTTTTACAAATGAATGTAGATTTTTGTTGTATGCATCAAATGGACGTATTTTAGTCTGAGAGGCCAGAATGAACGAAACCTGCAAGAAGATATAGAACCCAGAGTGCCATTTGGGGGTGAAAGTGTCAGCGTATGGGGAGGCGTAATGGGAAATGGAAAGACTGACTTAGTGGTTTTGATTGGTTTTAATTTTAACCTGAACTAACCTGAACGCAGTTAGATATCGATAATTGTGTATGAATGAAATTGTTATTCCCTTCGCTCAGAACTTTGGAGATGGTTTTATCTTAGTTGACGATAATGCATGGTCACACCGGGCTCAAATTGTTAATGAAGTTCTGAGAGAGAATAGCATCGAGGGCATGAATTGGCCTGCTAGGTCGCCCGATATGAATGTTATAAAGTGATGAGCAGAATGAAACTAAAACTGAAAGAAAGAGAGCAAGAATTTCAAAACTTGGATGAATTCGTAGTGGCACTTAGAGAGGAATGGGAAGCCATTCCCCAGGAGTTTATCAGAAATTTGGTGGAGACCATGCCAAGAAGGGCGGCTGAGGTAATGCGAGTTTTCGGTGGGCCCACACATTATTAAGTACATAAATTCGTAGATTTAGTTTACCTCATTAAATTTTTGAATTGCACTCGTATCTTATTCGAGACCACAAAACAAACATCCCCAAAACCGTTCCGATATTTAGCAAACCTATTAAATAACACTTCACTTAAGTTAATAGTACATTTTTGAAGTTACAGCAAAGGAGCTGGGAAATCATTAACAGTAATGATGTCACAGAAGCAATATTAAAGTTTTGCGAAAACATCCGAAGCAATCTTTATGAACTAGAGTTCTACGTCACTAATTTTGTACTTAATGAGCTTTTAAATTTAGTTTATATCATTAAAATCGGGTGACCTACACTGCTATACCGAGCAAAAAATAAAAATACTTCAAACTTTTTGAAAATACCCTGTAACTTTATCTCGAGCATAAAAACAAAAACCGCCGGACATATCCCGAGATATCTACCAAGCACTTGAAAAGTTAAGATTTACCGTAGATATCAAATAATGCAATCAGTTCAAATTTTACATTTTTGCGCCGTATCACAATGATAAAACTGGTTTAGTTAAAGATTGGTTCAGATAGTTAGTTCTAGAAGAAAAGTTCTTTCAGAGCCTTTTTAAACTATGAATTTATCATAAATGATTTCTGAGATAAAACGCCTTGAAAATTGCCAAAAATTAGGTCGTATCGATCTTTTTTGTTAGCAGTTTACTTTTTTATTTTATTATCTCTACACTTTTATTTGTTTGTCATTATTAACTGTCAACATTCGCCAATGTTTTTCAAATCAATGAACTTTTAAAGTCTATAATTTTATTGGCGCGGGTATTCCCGCAAAACACTGTAATTTATAGAAAGGTGCAAAACTTTTTGTAAACGTCCCGTAACTCTTCTTGTCGACAAAAAAAAACAAAAAACCGCAAAAAACGTCCCGAGATATCGATCACAGCTCTTAAATGTAATCACTAGAAGAGTCTTAAAGTTAGGACACCCACCATGAAGTCGTAGTTAACAAAATATTGATCCGTATTTTAAACATTTTTTTGCCGATCTTGTACAACATTGTTCTTGCGTCTACGCCACTGATTTGTGAATCATATGTAACTAAATTCCGACTTTAAACTCGGAATTTAACTAAATTCCGACTTTGAACTCGGAATTTAACTAAATTCCGACTTTCAACTCGGAATTTAGCTAAATTCCGACTTTGAACTCGGAATTTAACTAAATTCCGACTTTAAACTCGGAATTTAACTAAATTCCGACTTTAAACTCGGAATTTAACTAAATTCCGACTTTGAACTCGGAATTTAAGAAAAAAAATCGTGTTGGCCCTTCTACGCCTTCGTAGTAACCCTACCGGGTTTATTGGCGTGAATATTATACTGAACCTGAATAATTATGAAGTTAATGTGTGTAACTGACTCTCTATTTATAATTCAATAAAATGATTTATATTTATATTTAAACTAGACTTACAACCATATATATATTTTACAAACTAATCCAATTAGGCCCTTAGAGGTGGAAAACGTGTTATACAATTAGCTCCCAAAGCGTTGAAAATTCGGAACAAGCTACATTAAAATTAATTAAAAAAAAAACGTGATATTAAATCGGACAGAATACCTTTTTGGATAGCAAAGCTATGAAGCTGCAAAAGTTAAATAGAACCAATATAACCGATTTTATGAAGAACAAAATTTGAGAAATGTAAGTTATGTTTGCAATGATCATAATTTAGTAAGTCCTTGACGAATTTGTTATTAAAGTAGAGATAATTGAGATTGCTAAATAGTTACTAAGGTAGTTACTAAGGTAAGTGAAATACTCTCTGCTAAACCTCTTCTTCCTCCGAGCCATCTTCCGCAGTATTAAACTCGGTATCGGAATCATCAGAATGGGCCCCTCGCGAAATTTTAAGCTGAGCAACCTCCGAGCAGACAATAGTTTTCATTGTCTTCCATCCTTGATGATTTTGTTCACATGCTCAACATATTTTTTTCAATTGTCCCCTGCTGTGACGTGTCCTTCAACATTGCTTCACGTAACCAGCACTTTCTCTACAGTCCCGTTTGAATGTTAAATTTGTTGATCATAAATCCTTTTACATTGCGACCACATTTCTATAGCGTTATACTGACAAAAGTGACAAACGTTTATGTCCAGAAGGCTTCACATATTCGTCCAATTCAAATTTCTTTTGTGGTAATGAATAGCCCAAATTTCGTCTTTCATAGCCAGTCAATTAATTTATATTTTGGTCAGGATTTCTTTGGAATTCCCTCATAAAGGCCGGAGTGGTGAGAAGCGTTATCCATAATAATTAAAGAGCTTGGAAGTAAGTTTGGAACTTACCGGGTTTTAAACCATTTTTCGAAATTGACTCTGCTCATAGAATCATCGTAATCACCCTTCTTGGAACCCTTTTAAAAATTAAACTGGTCCCTTTAAGAAAGTCGTGTTCATTGCCGGCGTCCACCACTATATAACGACACCTAAATATAATTTTTTTTAGATATTACTAAATACATTAAAAGAAACATTAACCACAAATCATCGCAAGATTGTTAGATTTTTTCCATTTAAACCCTCTATACACTATGTCACCACTGAGTAAGGGCCGAAATAGAACAAGTGAAGAATCCAGTTAGTTCTTCAAGTTGTCTTCGAAGGTTTGCAATAGTTACATATTCATTTCATGCTAACATACGGTAAAAAATGTCTCCAATTTTGTTCTTCATAAAACCAGTAATTTTGGTTTTATTTACTTTTTGCTTCATAGACTTGTTAGCCAAATAATCCTTGTCCATCTGAACACCACGTTTCTTCATTCATTTCAACGTAGTTTTCTTATTTTTCAACGCATTTGAGGCTGTTTGCAACACGTTCCCACAATCAATTGGAACACCATTTGTTACTTGAACCTTCTCCATCTCCAAGAAAGCCAAAACGTTATTTAGAATTAATAGCTGTGCGTGCTGATTGTAACGTTGTGGAGCCATAATAGTATGGTTTTCAAAGTTTTTTTGAGTTAAAACTTTTGACAAACATGTTTGACGTATTCTATCTTTTGACAGATCAGGTAAAAGGTACAGACATTTATTTAAGACCTGCCTTTAATTACTTTATTTCCTTTTTTTCACCATTCACTTTCATCCATTTTACATATGATAAACAAAACAAGAAAAAAAAGGTGAAGGGTCCAAGTTGTAAAATTAAGACTTTAGTATTATTGCTGCCTTTGGTCCCAATCCGCCAATCAATCACTCAAATTAGTTCAATCTTCAAATCGCATCTCTGTATTCTCTTTGCGGCCAGCCAGCACATGTGACGAATATGGCACAGAAAAACCCGATACGAAATGAGTCCGAGCCGAGACTAATAGCTAACAACGACGATAAAGCAAAAATAAACATCACAAAGTGCGTCAATAAAAAGGCACCTCATTTATCTCACCAACCGGCCCCCCGAAACTACTCAATCATTCCCCTCTATCGCGTTCTTTTTTGCAATCCAGATAGCTGATTCTTATCCGTCAGCCAAAATAAACCCGAAACTTGAGTTATAAAACAGGAGGACAACCATGTTAACCACGCTCAAGTAAACTTCGACATTTAACATTGACGTGAAATAGAGGCTTAACGAAAAGATTGATTAATGTATTATGAATGGCAAGTAATTAAAGTTTTGCTAATTTTGCTCCGACGGCGGAGCAGCGGTAATGAATGGTCTCGGAGAGGCAACCATGTGGCCTCCGAGTGGTATTAGGAAAGTTTAAAGAAACTCCCCCGAAGTTTTCAAGAAGTTTGCATGTTTTTCGGGCAGGGTCTAATTGTTTAATTGAGATGAGCGCTATTTCTATAGGCCCCCTGAATGAGGTGTTTGCTGAATCTAATTTGTCAAGTTCTAAAAGAGCGGCATGACATTTTGTCCCTCCCCAAATTCTATTAGAAAAGTTTTCTGCGCGATATTGCGTTGCTGGATGTTTGGCTCTCAATACCTCTCTAAAATGTGCATGGATACGAGCCTACGAAAATAAAGATGAAGTAGGAAATTACCTCCAGCGACGAGGTGACGGAGCTTTATACAGTCGCGTGTGACACGTCTTTTGGGACGCTCGTAAAATTGGTGCCCTATATTTTACGTGAGAGGTGACAGGGATTAAAGCACCTGTAAATTTTATCCCCAACAGTGACGTGTCAACCTAAGCTGCCGAGGAAAGTCCGTAAATTTTTAGTCGTAACGAGCGAAAAGGCAGGGATTTCTTTTTCGTATACAAACATTTATTTGACACAATATTAAGGGAAAACGAACAAACCAAACTTCATCCGTTTACGTCCTCCGCGAACCGTTTTAACCTGTGAATTCATCTTCCTTATACGATCACATAGTTTCGGTGTGCGCCGTCGTCAGTGACAAATGGAGGCCGAAGTAGTAGCGTAGACCTTAAATTTATTTCTGACGTTGCGGTCATTATATTTGGCTAACATACATTAAAACTAGGACCGGTGTACAAATGGCTTTCTGGACAGGGACCATCATTTATGATCGCAAAAGCAATGGAAAAAGTTGTCGGCTTACTTTTACAATAATTAAATCTCGATCATTGCATTTCTCGTCCTCGCAATTATATGCCGTCTCAAATTATTATGGACTGGGGTGTGCCATGGAAAACAGATGTTTTGCCCCTGTATAAATTTTTGACAATGACTGAGTGGATTTGGCAGGTAAATGAGGTTACAAATTTGACAAATGTCCAAATTATTTGTAAAACGTTGCCAAATTAATCAAAAATTAAGTAACAATCATTCAAAATACTGAGCCTGCCTCTGAATACTGAATACTTTCTGAATACTCGAAATACTGAGTTGCAGTATGTGTAGTAGAAAGAAGCAAATTATAAAATGGGTAGGGGAGGTAAAAAACCCAGATTGTTATAATTGATAATTAGTTCATGACATTTTTTAATTTTGGTAAATTAAGGACTACTTATATATTTTGGTGCTAACTTAATAGAAAATTAAAGAGATATGCAGAAGCACCTCTTTCTTAAGAAGATAGAAGTAATAAGGTAGACATATTACTATCTTTCTATTCCTAAAGAATGATCGAGAGTGTGAAATTAGATCGTTACTGTGCCTACAAAAAAATTTGCACTACTTGTCAAGAGTACACTGTTCTTGCTGTAGAAATTCTTACAACAAACCCTTGCCATTTGTTTGTATGATTATATTGACAATGATAATGGAGTAAGTTTAGAACCTAATACCCATGATACAGTAACTACTAAAGATAAGATGTTGCACTTATGGGAGGTGGCCGTAGCCGTCGATTGTGTAGGAAAAAATTGTGGACAAAGTGGCGAAGGCAAAAGTTCTCTCCTATTTTTAATTACTAAATTCAGGCTACTAGACAACAAGCTTACATACATCAATTGCTCAAATTTCCCCCTGTAGCGAATCCACACTTCCAAACATTAAGTATCTATTGCAACAATGTTAGACTGCCTATGCAGAGTTTGGGATATATAAGCAAAGCTAAATGCAAAACACGAATTAAAAGCATCAGAAAATGTGGTTTTTAAACTAAGGTGAGAACTAAGAAATATTTCTTGTCGCTTCTTTTGATTTTAAAATTACCTGTTTAGGGTCACAAACGACTCTAAATTTAGCAAGAGAATTGTTTGACCTTCCTGGCAATATCCAATATGGTTTGTGACTCATTGTACAAATTGGTATTGACACCACAAAACTCAGTATTAACAAACGCAGAGAATTACGGAACAAAAAAGGTGTTGCGAGCTGGGATAAACACAAAAGTCAGCAGCAGCAGATTACGCTTTCTCTGAAGGTCAAGATATGCCTTTCATCCTTTTAACAAGATGGATTTCTTCAATCATCAATCGCAGAGTTATTATCCGAGAATAACCAGAAAAGCCGTTGGTACCTTTAGGCACGGTCCAAAATTCAGACTAGAAACAAGTTCTGCAAAAGCATAAAATAAAAAATTTATTGGACCACCACATCAAAGATCGGAAAAAAATTTAGGAGGGCTGAATTTGTTCAAATGCTAATTTTAATAATAATTTGTTCTAATGTCATACTTTCTGTATGGTTGGTTGTATCTTGGGTTCTGGTCCTTTTGTTTGATTAAAATGAGTTACAGCGCGTGCTTCTAACTTCGTTGCTTATTGACGTTTCGACACAAATTGGTACCTTCATCAGAGTAAGTTTCATCAGTTGGGTGGTGTGGTTTCCATATGTTGCGGTGATGTTTGCGTAAGAGCGCAATAAACAACGAAGTTAGAAGCACCCGCTGTAACTCATTTTAATCAAACAAAAGGACCAGAACCCAAGATAACAACCAACCATACAACCACAAGGGTCCAAGAATCCAGAAGCCTACGTGCCAACCATTGACCAGAGCAGGGGAAAAATGCTCTCTTACGCAAACATCACCGCAACATATGGAAACCACACCACCCAACTGATGAAACTTACTCTGATGAAGACACCAATTTGTGTCGAAACGTCAATAAACTGTGGTATATAGGGCACTCCATAGCTGTTAGCCTTCACCAGTCGTCAACCCTAGGTAACATTCTAAAGTTCAATAGGAACTAGAAACATCACGTTCGTTGATAGTTACATTCATTGGCAGTATTATTGTATTATTGGTTAAGGTGAATGAAAGGTGAAGTTCACCCGGTAGTGCGTCAAGTAATACAACATTATAAAAAGGATATAGAAGGATTTAGGGTAGCGGGTAGATACTCATCTATAGTCCCGATAGATGACAGATCTACTTCAGGAATGCGACCCTGCCCACACGAGCCTTGGTTTATGTCCAAAGACCATACGGGGAAACCATTGTCAAAACTCCCAAATTTCCTATAAAACCACCTATTTCCTTTCCAATATTCCTATCCCTCTTCCAACCCGTCTGGCCAACGTGGAAGAAAATTTGGCTATAAACCTCTCAATATGGCGATTCCAAAGAGAAAAGGACACACACCCCAGGTGGGTAGATCAATATTTGGCAAATCCCACACCTTGAAAAAGGTCTGCCTCATGGATTCTGGGGGAGGCAAACAATCGCCTTCATCACCTAAAGACAACAATACACACCGTCACAGAAAATACCCGATATACGTAGCAACTTACAACGCCAGAACATTATCAACAAACGAGAAAATGCTAGAACTAGAGGAAGAACTCACAAACATTAAATGGGACATATTGGGCCTAAGCGAAGTCAGACGCATAGGGGAAGGTCAAATCACTCTGGACAAAGGACATATCTTTCACTATGCAGGAGAAGAAACTGCAATAAGAGGAATAGGTTTTTTGGTCCACAAAAGACACACTGAAAATATTATAAACATCAAAAGTATAAGCCCTAGAGTCTTATTCATCACCATCCAACTTAACAAAAAATACTCTCTGAAAATCATTCAAGCCTACGCGCCCACAAGCGACCATACAGAGGAAGATATCGAATGCTTTTACGAAGATATATCCTCAGCCATACAAGACGAGAAATCCCACTATACTCTGCTAATCGGAGACTTTAATGCTAAAATCGGAAGCAAAATAGATGAAGCTGAAAACGCGGTTGGGCACCACGGATTGGGCGAGAGAAACGAAAGAGGAAATACCTTGATAGACTTTCTGCATAGCAAAAATCTCTTCGCAATGAACACCTTCTTCCAAAAAAATGACAACAAAAAATGGACATGGATGAGCCCAGACGGAAGGACCAAGAACGCCATCGACTTCATATGCAGCAGCAGAAAAGATATTGTCAGTGATGTAGATGTTCTGAATAGATTCTCAACAGGCAGCGACCATCGCCTAGTAAGAGCGAAAATAAAACTAAACATAAGAAAGGAAAGAAACAACATGATCCTAAAAAAGAGTCACAAAAAATGGAACTTGCCTGAAAACGTGTATGAATATGAACAGCAACTATCTAAATCTCTAAACGTAAATAATCGTATGACAGTTAACGCAATATATGAGAACATTACAAACAGCGTAAATGCAACAATTGAAAAATGCTGCAGAAGCAAAAACAAGAACCAAAAACTCAACCTAAGAACAAAATCTTTAATGAAACAAAGAAGAGAACTGACAGACAAAACAACAATAGAATATAGAAATATCAATAAAGAAATAGCTAAAGAGATAAGAAAACACAAAAGAGAACAAAATACGGAATCCATAAAAACTACAATAGAAGAGAATAAAAGTCTGAAAGTTTTGGCAAGGAAAAATCTAGCGAGAAAAAATAATATATATAAAATCAAAAACACAGATGGCAGAATAGTGACAAACAAGGGGGAAATAACACAGACCATTGAAGCTTTCTACAAACGACTATATTCAACACCAAATAGAGAAATAAAATCCAATATTCCAATAATTTTAAACCAAGGCTCAGAAGACCTCGAAGAGATAAATGACGATGAAATTATATCAGCTTTAAAAAATATGAAAAGCAACAAAGCACCTGGTGAAGACGAGATGGTAATAGAAAGCATTAAAATGGGCGGACAAGACATCATCAATGCCCTTAAAACCCTATTTAATAAATGCCTCTCCGAAGGAACAATACCATCGCAATGGGAAAGTGCGCAAATCATTATCATACACAAGAAAGGAGATAACACGAACCTTGAAAACTACCGGCCAATAAGTCTTCTAAGTCACATCTATAAGCTCTACACAAAGATTATAACAACACGTCTAACAAACAAACTAGAGTTCTTTCTTTCAAGAGAGCAAGCGGGTTTTAGAACAAAATACGGTACCAACGATCACTTGCTCACAATGAAACGAATAATTGAGAAGTGTATAGAGTACAACAAACCGCTTATGCTGATTTTTATAGACTTCAAAAAGGCCTTTGATACAGTGGACCACCAGAAACTGCTAGAAGCACTTGCAGAATGCCGAATTGACTACCGTTACTCCTCAGCTATTAAATACATATATACTACATCCACAGCATACGTGAAGATAAACAACAATCAACATACCAACAAGTTCAAAATTGAAAGGGGCCTGAGACAGGGTGACGCGCTTTCTCCTAAACTATTCGTTACTCTGCTGCAAAGTGTGCTAAACAAAATAAGATGGAACAACATGGGAATTAACATCGATGGAGAAAATCTAAGCCACCTTTGCTTCGCCGACGACATCGTCCTAATAACAGACGACACGGCTAAGGCACAAACAATGTTACAAGACTTACAAACAGCCGCAGAAAAGGTAGGCCTTGAAATAAATCTGTCAAAGACACAATATATGACAAACCTTGTTCTAAACAATTCTCTAAAAATTAACAACATAAATATAGAACAGACATATTCATACAAATACCTAGGACATGAAATCAGTATCGAACGGGACAATCAAACACGCGAAATCCAGCGTAGAATAGGTCTGACTTGGGCAGCATTTGGAAAACTAAAATCAGTGTTTCGGTCCAATCTCCCAATATGCTTGAAGAGAAAGGTGTTCAACCAATGCGTCCTTCCCGTGCTGACATATGGTGCAGAAACACTAACACTTACAAGAAAAAACATTACGAAAATACAAGTGATGCAACGCAGGATGGAAAGATCGATGCTGGGAATCACCCTTCGAGACAGAGTCCCAAATACAACTATAAGACTTAGAACGAAGACACGAGATGCTGTCGAGACTATCTTACATTTAAAGTGGAACTGGGCGGGGCATGTTGCCAGAATGACGGACAATCGATGGACAAAGAAGATAGCAGAATGGCGTCCAAGACAAGACGCATATCGTAACAGAGGACGACCGCCTACCCGCTGGAGCGATGATATAAGAAGAACAGCCGGAAACTGGATACTGGCTGCACAAGAACGGGGGAAATGGAAGCATTTGAGAGAGGCTTTTGTTTAGCAGTGGACAGAATAAGCTACAGAAGAGGAAGAAGATAGAAGGATTGTGAAGGGAGCTTCTTGTTTAGTCTTGATTAGAGTAGAGTCAAGAGTGAGAATATAGTAGAGTACGAAATCCAACGTCGTTTGATTTACCCTAATGGCATACTGGCGATAGAACCTTGCTGAGTAGCAGACGAGAATAGTACAAAACAACGAAGTTAGAAGCACCCGCTGTAACTCATTTTAATCAAACAAAAGGACCAGAACCCAAGATAACAACCAACCATACAACCACAAGGGTCCAAGAATCCAGAAGACTACGTGCCAACCGTTATACTTTCTGTTTGTTTGTTGTTGTGTATATATATATACAGTGAGGTTTTTTTATCTCTAAACATACAAGCAATTTTCCCTATGTTCAATTTTAAAAAAATCATCTCAAAGCATTCGTGTCAGACGTTGATGTTTAGGTAAAGGTAAAACGTCAAAAAAGCCTCCAAATATATTTCGTTAATTATTTCAATTTAGACATCGCTTTTAAACATTAAATAACATTGATAAAAAGGTATACAGTCCTAGAAAAATAATTGGTTGATATGGTTGTCGGATTGGGACAAGGCAGCAAATTACAAAACTATCTCTCTGAAAAGCAGAGAGGCACAGGCACAGAGATAGTTGTGTAATTTGCTGCTTTGTCCTAATCCGCCAATGATATCCACCAATTAAATAACATTTTTATAACAAGAAAACATTTATTAAAAACACTAGAAAATTAAAAGTTCATAACAAATTCTCAAAATGTCCCCCTTCGCGTTCTAAACAATAAGCAAGTCAATCTTGAAAGGCACGAACTGTGTTTTTTAAGCAATTTTGATTAAATTCGTTGCAGACTGTTCGGATACGTTGTTTTAAAACGTCCACATTCTCAATTTCAATATTGTTATAAATTTTCGACTTTAGATCGATTAGATAGCCCCATAAAAAGAAGTCGTTTGGGGAGAGGTCAGGGGACCTTGGTGGCCATGAAATCGGCCCAAACCTTCCTATCCACCTGTCAGGAAATTCTTGATTTAGGAAATTTCTAACTTCGTTCGTGGAATGATCAGGAGCGCCATCCATTTGAAAACACGTGTTTTCAATATTGAAATTTTCAATTTCTGGCATAATTTGGTCACAGAGCAGGTTGAAAATTCTAAGCAAGTAATTCTAAGCGAATTTAAAGTCCCTTCAATAAAGAATGGTCCTATAAGTGTATCTCCAATTATGCCTATCCACACGCTGACTCTTGCATTATATTGGGAGTGAGTTAAATTTTGTAAATGCTGATTTGTTTGAGACCAGTATCTAAAAACAGTAGGTAATTAGGATATTAAAAAACAGAATTCAGGCGATTGCTATAAAAGTTCTTTACCTATAATTTTGGGAATTTACACAACCATTTAATGAAAAAGATGCTTCATCTGTAAATACAATTTTTCGCAAAATGTTGCCATTCCTATGGAGTACATTTAGGAATCTTTCACAGGAATCTGTTCGTCTCTCTTTGTCGTCGTCATAGAGCACTTGATGATTAGAGTATTTGTACTTGTTTTAAGGTGGATCCAGGATTTTCTTCCATAAGACATAAATTGTCCAGTTTTAATTCCTCTGTGAGAACATGTGGTTGTTTGCTCCTCTTCTTATGAGAGTTAACTAGACATCCTTCTGAATTAAAAATCTTGACGATATTATGTATCGTTCCAATAGAAGAAATGGGACTGTCTGGATGACTAGTTGCAAATAAATCACGCACTCTCCTAAGGCTATTTTCTTTTTTGTAAAGATTAAACAATTCTATTTTTTCCTGTTTAGAATACATTATCTAGGTGATTGTAAAGAAAATGTCATCTCGATTTTTGCCTTAATTTTGACATCATTAGAAAGCTTATGTTCAGATTAGCAGATTTAAGTAAAAAAATTCTTGGATGGTCGAGTTTTGTAAGAAAAAAATAGAAAAATGAAGGTATGGAAATACATTACTCATACTTGGAAGTTGCCTCAATCTTCTTTTGTAGCCACAACACACATTTCGCACACTCAATTCATGGTTTTTCGATTTTTATGATATAACTTAGGTAAGTTTCGAACGTTTCATAAATTCAAATTTTTATTTAACTTACAAATTTTGCATTGTACTGAAGTTGGCAGGTAGCTTATAAAACATGAAGTTTGTTGACGTTTTTAAAGGCAGTGTTGCAAAGTCTTTTTCTTGGAAATATTCTATTATTCCAACTTAAAATTTAATTTATTATTATTTTTTTTTTGATCAGGTTAACTTCGGTTGGTTCAGGTTAGGTCTGATCAGTTCAGGTTAGTCCAATTCTAATATTCATTTACACTTTTTACGTAGGCTAGCCTAATTAGTTCCGTTCTAGTTTTCCTGGTTAGGTTAGTTCAGTTACATTTTACGTTTAGGTTAGGTTAGATCAGGTTAGTTCAGTTCAACCCTTTATGTTAGGGGTAGAGAATAATATAAAATGCGGTCCCGTGAGGGCCCGCTTTCTGGCAAAACTTTCTGTTACTTCAGGTAAGGTCTGGTTAGTTCAGTTCTAGTTTCCCTGGTTGGGTTAGTTCAGTTACACTTTTTACGTTTAGGTTAGGTTAGCTCAGACTAGTTCAGTTCTAGTTCTTCTTGTTAGGTTAGTTCAATTACGCCATTTACGTTTAGGTTAGGCTGGCTCAGGTTAGTTCAGTTCTACTCTTTAGCGCTTTTTTAAATTTTTAAACAGGTTAACTTCCTGTTACTTCAGATAAGGTCTGGTTAGTTCAGGTTAGTTCAGTTCTAGTTTCCCTGATTAGGTTAGTTCAGTTACACTTTTGACGTTTAGATTAGACTACCTTAGGTTAGTTCAGTTCTACTCTTTATACCCGAATGTGTCTACCTCCGAAAATATTGCATCCACGAAACTTCCGTTCGTGGGAGGTAGTGGAATGTGAAAGAGGACATCAAGGAGAGGAGAAAACAGTTAGATTCACCTCAATCGGTCGAGGCGTTCTCAAGTTACAGGCGGTCAAATTTGAGAATTGAGAAAAAAGTCGTGATTCCCCTCTTTAGACATTTTCAAAAAATATTTGGGAAACTCTTTTTACTGCTTTTGATCGGTATGGCACGTTTGCAATCCTCTAAATACGTAACAAACTCAATTCGAAGGAAATTAACATCTAAACTGTTGGTCCAAAAACGCGATTCTAAAAGGGCCTTAAAGTCAACCAACGAAGGGGTCTATCTCGAAAAATATTTTGCCTACGGAACTTCTAGGTAGAAGGTGAAAGAAGACATCAACAAGAGAAAAAACAGTAGGATTCACTTCAATCGGTCGAAGCGTTCTCAAGTTACAGGCGGTCAAATTTGAGAATTGAGAAAAAAGTCGTAATACCCCTTCCTATAGACATTTTGAAAAAAAAAGAAATATTTTTAGCTTTTGTTGATCGGACTTGCACGTTTGCAATCCCCTAAGAATTTAACAAACTCAATTCGAATGAAACTCGAACTCTAAAGAGGTTTTTTTTTTAAAAACGGTCAAAGAAACGCAATTCAAGTGCCTGAAAATCGACCCCCGAAGGGGTCTATCTTCTAAAATATATTTTTAGAACAGGTTAACTTTCTGTTATTTCAGGTGAGGTCTTGTTAGTTCAGGTTAGTCCAGTTCTAGTTTCCCTTGTTAGTTTAGTTTAGTTACATTTTTTACGTTTAGGTTAGGTTAGCTCAGATTAGTTCAGTTCTAGTTTTCCTGGTTAGGTTAGTTCAGTAACACTATTTACGTTTAGGTTAGGCTAGCTCAGGTTAGTTCAGTTCTACTCTTTATGTTAGGGGTAGAGAATAATATAAAAAGCGGGCCCGAAAGGGCCCGCTTTCTTTTATTTTTAGAACAGGTTAACTTTCTGTTACTTCAGGTAAGATCTGGTTAGTTCAGTCCTAGTTGCCCTGGTTGGGTTAGTTCAGTTACACTTTTGACGTTGAGGTTAGACTAGCTTAGGTTAGTTCAGTTCTACTCTTTATGTTAGGGGCAGAGAATAATATGAAAACTGGTACCCGTTTTAATTTTTAAAACAGGTTAATTTTCGGTTAGTTCAGGTTAGCTCAGGTTAGACCAGTTCTAGTTTTCCTGATTAGGTTGCTTCAGTTACACTTTTACGTTTAGGTTAGGTAAGCTAAGGATCGTTCAGTTCTACTCATTATGTCAAAATTAGAGAATTATAAGAACTCACTAGTCGTTGCCGCAATTTCGTTGGGCATATTCGCAAACGTTATGTGTCAAATTAATACCTCTTAAATTTTCCTAATATCAGTTATGCAATTTTCTTTCTAAATGCGACCACATAATTTTATTGCGCTTAATGATTAACTCCGAGTTTTGGCATCACTGTAAATATATTTCTAACCCTACTGTCAGATTCGAGAGTTTTCGCATCAATTTTGTCAAACATTTTCAATTTTTATTTTCTTGTTTCTCAGTGAAAAGTGGCTAATCCAAGAATGTTTTTCTTTCAATCTGTTTTATAGACCGTAAGCTACAATTAAAAAAAGGAAAAACCTTGAAAATCGAGATGACATAAACTTTACAAGCACCCATTATCTAAAGTCTATGAAAAATATTCAGCAAAAAGTTTACTAAAAGCAGCGTTATATAAAAATAAAGTTTGAAGTTTTCGAGCTGTTAAAGTTACCTGTACAGATATCTGAACCTAGCAATTAAGATCTGATAGCAATGCATTGAGATGGTTTTTTTAAAATTGAACATAGGGGAAATAGCGTTATATGTTCAAAGTTAAAAAAATCTCACTGTATATATTTTTTTCTGTTGGTTTTATGTTAAGCACCAAATTATGGTGATGTTCTAGTGTATACCTATGTCTATTTTTTTGTTATTCACCACTTACTTAACTAAAAAAATTATTTACACGAGCTATTTATTGTTTCCTGATACCCAACTACCTAGTTTTATGATTAGACTCATACCATCTATGCTTATAAGAAGTCTTTTATTTTATTTTGTATAATTTAACACTTCATTTCATAACATTAATCTGACAACATTTCATGAATAAACTAGACATTAGACAACATGTCAAATTTGTAACCTCATTTACTTGCCAAATTATCTCAATGTCATTGTCAAAAATTTATACAGGGGCAAAACATCTGTTTTCCATGGCACACCCCAGTCCATAATAATTTGAGACGGCATATAGTTTTCAGTTATCCTCGCTCATATATTTTAAATTTTGCTAGTTTAAAGCAGATGATAGTACTATATCTCATTTCAGGAAGATATTCATCTAGCCTCCCATGACATAAACGCACCTTGTAAAAACAATTGAAATATTACCAAAAAAGTTACTAGCATAAACAAGAGAGATACAATAGCGTCGCTTAGTGGGAGGGGTTGTCGACGTTTAGGTTCTTCTGGACAACTTTGTCTTCTTTCCCAAGACGAGCTCTCTGTGCTTCTTATCCGGCTAGTTACTCCCACAAACAATAATAATACTTCTTGTAGTCAATAATCACATGAGTTCTTCCCAAGGCAAATTCGCTGTTCTCCCGATTTTTATTTATTGATTGATTGGTTGTCCTTCACAACCTTTAGGAGTTGCCAGACGTATGTTAAAATACGTTGACAGGGTTATGAACTAATAATTGGCACGATTTTCAAATGCGGCCTACATATCCTGTATCAAAAAATCAATTTAGATTTTTTTTCTGAAAGTTGTGCAAACAAGAAGTATACGCCAAATTGCATCACTTTATTTTCAACCCTGTATAATTCCACCTGAGTAACTTACCTTCTTTGAACATACCACGTAATTGAATAAAGTATCTGTCCTGGGTCTAGGGGGACTGTTCGTATACATATACCAGGTACCCAGCACAACTCTGGACATAGAAGATTAACATGGGAAATCGGTTTTTATTTTTTTGCGCCTGTACGGTTGATTTGATTGAAAAACTTTTAAGAGTAAACTTGTAAAGCGTATGGTCAGCTATGATCTTGTAATTTTCTCAATACCCCAGTTTTGGCCGGTTTCTGGAAAAACGCCTCGAAAGTGCAAGAATTTGAATTTGGCGCGTCACCCCTGCCATACGTGTGCAGTGTCGCCAACATAATAGTTTTTTATGTCAGAGTCAGAGCCGATTTTCCTTTCTTATTTATTTTGAGGGACTGTCATGTAGTAATTAAGGTGATTATGCAGTGAAAATTAACCGAATACCTTAAGAAAATATAATGTTCTTAAAATCATACGGTAAGTAAAAGTTACGTTTATTATTATCATAATTAGTAAACGGAAAATCATTCCAATTTGTGTGTGGTTGGTTGTCCAATTCATTGTAGATTAGCAACAGACAACGGATCGACAATATGTCTCTTGTCTTTGTCATTGGCAAGGCTAAAAGCTAGGTTAATGTTAAGAATTATTAAGGACGGCGAGTTGGGTGGGTACATTTGTTGAGACCAAGACCCAAGCTTGAAATGTGATTGTACTCTACAACTGAGTTATCGCGGAATTGGCGAAAAGAAGATACGGATTGGCGGCTCTTAAAAGAACCATTTAATTACATACTACAAAAAACCACCCATCTGTTGTTTAACATCAAACACAGAGGTAAACAAGAACAATAATCAAATAAATAAAATACAAGACTAGATGAGGCACATCTGAGAAATTGTTCAAAATGACCACCTTCTGCAGAGGTACAATATGCAAGCCTATGTTCAAAATTGCGACATGTATTGTCCAACATCACAACCGTGACTTGACACAAATTTCTTGAATGGCAAGTTTCAACTCTTGAACATTTGCATATTGTTTATTTCTCTGGTGGAGACGATCTTGAATCAATCCCCAAACAAAAAGAGTCACAAGCATTCAAATCCGGAGAGCGAGGTGGACAATTAATTGCTCCAAACTTTCCTTTTTTACAGCAGTCAAACATATTGCCATATTTGTTGGCGTTCAAACTACCATGAATGAAAAATGGACCTATAACATGGCGCCCCAAAAATGCCGATCCACACGTTTACGGTTACTCGACGTTCGTGCCGATTGTCATGCACTATATGTGGGTTTTGGAGTGCCCAAATCCGATCATTTGTTTCTATGACATAACAAATGTTTCTAACAAATCTTGGAGCTGCAATAATTTTTTCGGTCAGGATTTCACAAAACTCCATTCGGGGGAAAAGGTCGGTAGGTAAGAGGTTTTGATGGTTTTCTTTTTTGTAGCTTTTAAAACCTTCTTTTTGCTGATAATTATGGATGGTCGATCTGCTAAGTCCAGTTTCTTGGCCAATATGTCGAATATTCTTGGAGGATCATCGTTTACTGTAGCAAGAACAAGAAGTTTTGCCACATTTTCATCTTCTGGAGCCGCACCTGCTTGAAGTCGTCGCTTTCGCTCACAGGAACATATCGGGTTAATACTCCCAGTTTCCTCAAAACGAGCAACCACCGCCTGAAGTGAACTGCATGCTGGTATTGGTCGTTTAGGAAACAATGCAGCAATGTTGCCTCGAATTTGAGCAAAGAAATTACCAGCCCAGTATTGTTTTATAACAAGTTTTGTTTCCTCAAAATTCATAACTAATAAAACATTTAAATAAGAAATAATAAAAATAAAATTTTACACTGTGTCAACAAAATGGTTCCTGATTTCGATGTTCAATTGTTTTTTGCTGTCAAAGTGAACAAATGAAAATCGAACCTTTAATATCAATAAATACAAGGTTTCTGTATACATTACATTTTTATTTCGGGGAAATTGTGTGTGAAAAAGTGGATGCAACAAGTTCCAAAATAAGTATATTTTCATAATCAATCTATACATAAATTTCTTAATAAAAGAAATTAGCAAGTGGACATGAAAAAGGAATGAAACATAAATTTAGGTAATAACACAGATAACAACAATTGTTCCTATAAAACACTATCACCTTTATTAAGATTTGTTGTTACTGAAAAGAGTTTTTTGCACAGGCACTATAGTCTCCAGATACATAGATAAAACATGAAAGAAACGGGTCTTAGCAGATCAAACATCCATCGCTATCAGCTTGCTGGTCTTGATTATTTGCTATAAACATTTGTTCCACCAATGAATGTTAATTTGGATTAGTGGGTGCCTCAAATTAACAAAATGAATGAGTTTGGACTCACTAAATTCCCCATACAGTGCAGGACAACCGAGACCAACGTCGAGAAGTTGTCAATGTGTGGATTGGCATTTTAGGGCGCACTGTATTTGGTTTTCCAATGAGATTTTGTCTGTCATAGAAGAATCCAGCACTTAGCAAGGGTTTTTTACATGCAAGATGGGGTCTCGCGTCACACAGCACTGCAAAATAGACACTTTTTAAGTAAAATATTTGGAGATAGATGAATTCACCTCATTAACGAACACCCATAATTGGTGACAAGAGACAAATCGTCATGTCATTGTTTGTCCAATTTGTGTATGGCTGGTTATCTAATTCATTTTAGTTTGGCAATACGACAACCAGCCATACGCAAATTGGAATGATTTTCCTTTTACTAATTATGATTTTAATAAACGTAACTTTTACTTACCGTATGATTTAAGAACATTATAGTCAGGTTTTCGTTTAATTTTCGCTGCATAATCACGTTAATTACTACATGATAGTCCCTCAAAATAAATAAGAAAGGAAAACGGCTCTGACTCTGACATAAGAAATTATTATGTTGGCGACACTGCACATGCATGGCGGAGGTGACGCGCCAAATTCAAATTTTTGCATTTTTCGAGGCGTTTTTCCAAAAAACGGCCAAAACTGGAGTATTGAAAAAATTACAGGATGATAGCTGACATACATAAGCTCCACAACTATATTCTGAAAAGTTTTTCAATCAAATCAACCGTACAGGCGCAAAAAAATAAAAACCGATTTCCCATGATAATCTTCTGTGGGTCCAGGGTTCTGTTGGACACCCGGTATAATGATTTATTTCATGATTTTTTATGTGTATTGTGGGAAGTTTGAAATTTGTACTTTGTGTAAAAGGGTTCATTGTAAACTAACCTATTATTTATACACTTATTATACACCTTTTTGTCCTCTAATTGCTACCATTCCATTCTAATACCACTAATGACACAAAATGTCATTTTTTGCCATTAATGTCGCTTCTTAGTTTTAATAAGGTGCGTACCTTAACTGTTTGGTTATATCTCTTTATTGAGTTCATGCCTCACACATTTAAATCACTCACTTACTTTAACTATTGTACTTATCGAATTTTGCTCCATTTTTCCTTTGCTGTTCATTCACTAAAAGAACTCTCTCGATTTTGTGCTGCTGCTGAGGTCTGGTTTCCCCTTGGCCTGTCTGATTTTTATAGAACTGTTAGTCTTATACAATGGTTTTATCCAATAAAGGGACCTTTTTCTTACTTACTGGTTCAACTCTGTTTACAATGCAACACATGTTCTGGCACTGCAGTTCCGAGTGTGTTCCTGAGGGCTTGAATGGTTATTTTATTGTTCTTTCAGGCTGATTTGTTTTTGCATAACAGGGATAGGATAAACAGCCTTTTTCCTTGTTAATTTCATTTTTTTTTTATTTTAATTGAATAACAAACAAGCTATTGGCCGATTGCATTTTTATATTTGCCGATATTGACAGTAATGGCGTCCTCGATTTTAAATGTCACTCTATCACTCGATAGAATGTCTTGGCTCTGGCCTTGCGCTAGCGTTAGACAAGGATGCAAGATTTTTGCGTTTCTTATGTATCTTGAAAGTGATCTTATTTTGACGTAAATGCACGATTGACTTAGTTTTTTTTCTTTTTCTTGACTGGTTTTGTATCCGATCTATCGACTGGGTTCAGTCTTGATTTATCTGCTATATTAGCTAATTACAGCTTGTGTAATTAAGTAGTTACCTTGGTTCCTTTGGCCAACTAATTGGCTACATCCGCGAAATGCGTGACGTTGACATGACACTTTTTCCCCCACCCCATTTTCGCTACCTGGCCTAAAATCGATGGTCATATTCTTCATGCGGCCGTCCGAGTTCTAACAACACCCTTGTTTTAATGCCCCATATTTAATTGTTTAATTTTTTTGAGTTTTTGGTTTACTTTCTTTCGAGAAAACAGTTTAACTGCTTTTTCGAGGAAACGAGGAACTGGTGCATTCAGAACAATACCGGGAGCAGCACTCAATGCCTCATTGGGTTCACCGGAACCTTCAATCTGGGTTAAGAGGGAGGCGATAGCGTCCTGCAGGAGGATGGATTGCTGCGGTCAGTGGAAGGATACAGCTACAGGAAGTGGTCACACGCAGATCTCCAGCCTCACTCATCGGGAGTTCCTGATTCTCCTGTCGCGGGAGGGGCGCCTACGCGATCTGGACACCCATTTGGGATAAATATCCCAACAAGGAACGAATTCAAGGAAGAGCTGCTTCAGCAACATTGTGAGAATAATCACGTATGGTATACGGACGGATCAAGAATGGCTAATACACAGTCGTCAAGAGCCGGAATATACAAAGCAGGCCATGTTGAGGGCGAGGGCATCCCCCGGAACCGTCGTGTGGCTGACGGTTTTCCAGACGTAGGTGTTTGCAATACTCGAGGTGGCCACACAAACAGGAGTCACATAGGGAGCAGAGCTGGACATCTACATCTACTCCGACAGTTTGGCGGCTTTGCCAGCCATCTGCAGGAGCGGAACGAGTCCAAAACTCGTTCAGGACTGAAGGGATGCTCTAGAGTCTTCTTCTTCTTCCTCTTTTCGGAAGTCTTAAGGCTTCTTTTACGCATCCATTGAGGGGCTCTTGAAATTTCGACGACCAGCTCTCCTTCCACCTCTTCGGCGGCCGTCCTGGTGGTCTGCTGGATGCTGATTTTCAATTTCTGGCGATTTTTGCCAGTCTTTGGTTTTTCATCCTGGATATGTGTTCGTTCCAGAAGCGTCCTCTGGCACGGGTCCATCTAACCACATCCTCTAGCCCGCACTTTTCCCTAATTTCGCTACTCCTTTTTTGGTCCCTAAGTGTGTTCCTTGTGATCATTATTAGTATTCTCATTTCGCTGGTCCGTGCCATCCTTTTTGTCTCTGCTGTGTCAGCTCGTGTTTCTGCCATGTATGTCATTACGGGCCTGACACATGCTTTATATAATATTCTACCTTTGGTCTCCTGCTATCTGCTATCCGTTGAGTTCCTGCTATTCTGGTTGTCTTGTTTATCAGGTTTCGTACACCAGTCTTTAGTTCACCATATTATGGTGATTGTTGTGGTGTTGTTTATGTTGAGTTCTCTAACCGTCTCCGTGATGCCTGGGAGTATTCCCCTGCATTTCAGCTCGTTCCTAACGTCCTCCAGCCTTATCATGTCAAACGCTTTTGTCAAATCTATAAAGCACAGTTATGCGTCAATCGTCGAACGGTTCTTCCAAAAACCTTGCTGCTCCTCGCTTATTGTGGTGTAGCTGAGAATACGTTGTTGTAGCATACGGATGAATAATTTCATGGTCGTGTCTAGAAGCGATATTCCTCGGCAGTTCGCCGGGTCTGAGGTTTTCCCGTTTCTGAATATAGGGATTGTGGTGCTGTGTCTCCATCTTGCTCATGTTTTTCCGTCCTTCAATATTTTGTTGAATCGTTCGGCCAGCTGTCGAGTCAGAGCTTCTCCTCCGCACTTCAGCAGTTCCTTGAGGACGTTGTCTGGGCCTGGAGATTTACCGATTTTCAGGTGCTTCATCTCGTATATCACTTACTCCATCGTGTATTGTTCTACATCCTCGATTCAACCTTCTCCTCGGTTCAACCTTCCCCGCTCCTTGGGCCTTCGTTGTTCCTGTTCGTCCCGGTTCGTATACAGGCCCTGAAAATAGGTGGTCCATTCGGCTGCGGAGATGTTATTTAATTATACTGTCTCATTTATTTCCCCTCTTGTTGTTCTGAGCATTTTCCATATGCATTTTTTGGGTTCCATAGAAGTCACTTTCTATTTCTCTGCTAAAGACCAAGGAAATCTCCCCTAACTCGGAGAGATTCAAGACCTCGTGGTTTCTTGGGAGAAGCCGATAGTGCCTGCGAGACCTTATAGGAATCCTTGCTGGACACTGCAGACTAAGCAGGCACATGCTTTCTAGAGTGTGCCAAAGGTGGGCGCGACTGCGCCATAGGACAATTGGAGCAGCTTTTCTTCATCGAGAGGAGCTTCCGACTCTGAAATGGGACGGGATACTCTCCTTCATTAGAGGGACGGGTCGACTCGTGGAGGGAATGAGGGCCCTGGTGTGGTAGGGATGGGGGACTGTGAAAAGGGCCTCTAAGGCCTAGTCGCAAGACCCTCTCATTGTTTAATACTACTACTTACTATGAAGATTTTTTTCCTGATATTGGCGTTAAACACTAAACTTAACCGGAAAACCACTTACATCTCTTTGTTTTTAGGCTTTTTGAGATATTTAAAAAAACACCAATCTCAAGCATTTGGAGACGTTCTTAAGTGACGTTCGAAGTTTTCTACAGATCTTTGTTCAAAACATTAAATATCATAAAAAAAAGCTTTTTTAGGCTTTTCAGCCATTCTAAGTCGTTTTACTGGAAGTTCTTCTTCATCTGACTACTGCATGTTGATATAAACTTTCTTAATTATGAATGAATGCTGGAACTCAAATTGATGTTCTTCACGCTTTACGAAAATATTTACCTCGATTGACATGGCAGTCAATTTTTGAAACTTTATCTATTAGCGTTTTTGACTGACAGCACTAGTGCGCACTGAGTATATTTCTATCCTTTGTTAATGTAAACGAATTATAGAGACTGAAATATACTCAATGCGTACTAGTGCAGCCAGTGAAAACCGCTATGTAACAAGCATGGTGGCAAGGCCAATTGTGACACCTAATATACAAGGTAACTCAGAAGTTTCGTCAAATGGAAGTTCAATTTCTCGAAATTTGCTAATATGGAATAACATTTGCTAAAACGGAGTAGATAAGTTCCATGACGCCCATTTGGTAGTTTGTTGCCTTAAAGGAAAACTGAAAAATGAGAGCGTTTTATTTTTTCTGCCCTAGAGCAGAAAAGAGTAACTTTCTACACTCATGTGTATCAAATTCTGCATGCGAGTACAAAAATAATTTTTTTTTTCTAATAAACCGTGGCCAGCAGAAACTGAATTCTCAGCATCCTTGGTGTTATCCCTTGATTCGACACTTCCAACATACGCTCGTAGAATTAATCCAAAACCACTCAGCGTGCGTGTAAAAGCCGAAATTAATCGAATAACAGATTATCCGAGCCGACGTCAAATTTGCCGTAAAAGCTTCCATTATCTTCCAGGGAAAAAAAATTAAATGACTATGTAGGTCCGCTTTCCAAACCATTGCCACTCTTACAAGCGGCTGTTATTTTAATAGTGTTTGCTTTTAACTCTGATGAAGCCCTTTTGGGTGAAGTATGTGGACAGTGGTCTTTCAGCGAAAAAGATTTCTAATGACCAATCAAATCAATTCCATGACGATTTCTCTGAAATTAAAACCAATAGTAATAAAATTAAACACTGGAACAATACGATCCTCATACAAAATTTATTAATACGTTTATTGTGTTTTCGTTAAGCTTGTTCAAACAGAAACATTTAGCTGACTCTATGTTTATTTTAGAAAATATACCAGTATGATAATTGTGTTGTATTGCTATAATAAATCACGGGAATAATGCAATAGATTCCAAACATTTTGGTACAATGTATAGCGAAATTAAATTAAGTTTCTGTTTATTATTATCTAATGCGAAAAAGGGTTGGGGACTAGCGAACCCCAATAAGCCCTCTAAGCCCCGCTTTGAAATTAATTTAAGCTCCGGCTTACACCGTCTCCACTGGCTTGACCACTTACATCACAACCACCATTCTTCAACCCCAATAAATCTTCTTAGCGTCAGTGGCCCTCCTTTTACTCCTAAGCAGTTTAAATTTGGGGGATTTTTTTTTACTCGAACAAGACATAAATATTCGTAAGTTTGCTTCGCTAAATGTTTGGAGCTACTTATAAAGGGCAACATCTGTTGTACTCATAATTAACCAACCCGTTTCGAAGCTGCTTTTGCCGTTTAACTCATAAACACGTAGTTTACGTGAAGCTAACGAAAACCCTGCTGGAAATTTGCCCTTTTAATATACTTAGCGGGGGTTGATCTTAAAGGTCGGTGAGAGATACGCTTTAAAAGTGAAGTGTTTCTTCCTAAATAAGCTGCAAAATATATTAATTTTACAAGAAGTTTACGAGAAAAGAGGTACTGAAAAAGGTCTCAAATTGTAAGGGATCATTTTTAGGGAGTACCTGTCGTAACACTCAAATATAAATGTTGCTATTCATTCATCCAGTAGTAGTACTACTTTATACATTTTGTTGGGTGACAACACTGTAGTGTGCTTTATAGTGTTCAGAGTAGTTAGAGTACTACTCTCAGTGCCAGATGATAAGAAAGCGGCATACCTATTACATTATATGGGTCCAGTATGTGACAAAATTTCGCCAGATTTTCCGGCAACAAAGATTTATGAAGAACTGATACTGACCATGAAGCAACACTACAATCCAGAACCATTAGAGATTGCATAAATATTTCGATTTTTCGAATCAATTTGTTTTTGGCTTAAATACACAAGCTATTCAAAGTCGACTACGTGAGCAGAAGAATCTTACTATCGAAAGAGCCATTGTTGTTGCAGTGGGCACGGAAACCTGGTGCTGGTCAGTATTAATTTTGTTTTAATTAGTAGTTATTTAGTATTAATTTAATATTCTGCACTTTTTTAAGACTAAACTTACTCAGGGTATGAATGTATACATGATGAATGAAATTTTGAGGATACATTATGAAAACAATGTAAATAACAAAATGTTCGCAAACGTCCTGTTTCCATAATACAGTCAGACAAACATTATAACAAAAATTTAGTAATAAAAGCTAGAAAAAAAGGACAAGGGACTGCATTGCACGAAAAACTTCAAGGTACTGAAAGGGCGGAGCATGGATATAGAGAGGTGTGTTGGAGATAAGGGTCTAAAATGACAAAACTCTTTTAGAAATAAGGCTATTGGTAAAATAACTTTGAGATGGCGAATATTGCTTAGTAGGTATTGAAAACATTATACATTGTAGGAGCAAAAGTTCAAGGTTCTGTAATGTACAAATTCAAGGTATTGAAAGATCTGAGCATTGAGAGATACAACTTGAGCCACAAAATAGGAAGAGGGTTAAATTGGAAGAACAAAGTTTTGGTGCTGAAAGCCTTAATCAAGACAATAGAGAAGTGGGATTACTGGTTGGAACAGTACGTTCTAGGTGTTGAAAATTTTAGGAAAAAAAGACGGAAAGTTATTTATTAGAGGAACAAGTTAAAAACCTGATTAGAATTACGAAGAGGGTGAATTAAAATGTGAAAACCCCTGAGCAAAAATTGAGTAACTGCTTCAAAAAGATCGGTACTTATTCGGTGCAGAGTTTAAATTCAAAAAAGAAACGAAAAAGAGGTAAAAGAAATAATAATTTGACATTCAAAATAAAAAAATAAACAATTTTTTGTATACGAAATTATTACGTTGATAATTAAGCTAATTGAAACGTGACGAAACATACAACCCTGTGATATAAATAATTTCTATTTCTTCCATTCCGGGGATAACAATTTTAACAAAATAAAATAAAAAAAAATTATTTTGTTATTTAAAAAAAATCAGTTACAGCCTCAATTTGACAAAACTGCTTTTGAATTTGAATTTATTCTAAAAATTTGAAACTTTTGCCTAATTTAACCGAATATCTAACTTATAAGCTTTAGGAAATAGCAATGGAATACCAGAGAAACTGGACCATTCTGAATAGGGTAAAAAAGCATAAAAATGTCCATAATCATTTTAAGTGTCTTACTCAATTTGCTCCTTTCCTATTACCAATTCAAAAAACTTGATCTATGTTTGCTGTTTATCTATGGTAAGGTCACAAAAGGACGTCAAAAATACATTTAAATATTTTTTTAGACGTCGGATGTGATTGTCTAGCTTATTGTTACGCCCGATCGTGGGTCCACAGAGATTCGGGTCGAAGTGGCAACGCCCTAGATAATCCATCTAGACTAAACGAGAACCGGGAACAGTTGCCTCCGTTCTCGAAAGTACGAGAGTGTGGTCAGGTATATAAAACAGCGAGCCGCGCGAGATGGGATCGAATAGATAGTGCAGTGTAGTAAGTAAGCGAAATAAGCGGACAAGCTTATTTCGGACTTTCGGACAAGCAACAGTGCGAATTGTTAGTAGAAGATGATTGTGTTTTAATCGTGTTAAAAGTAAATAAAAGTGTGTAGTTAACTGACGATAAATTATTGGAATCCGTATTCCGTAACAACTACCCGTATAGAATGTAAGTGGGCACGATCACGATCAACCCATCTGCATACTAATTTCAGGGTCTACCCCTCATCAGCGCAACGTTGGCTGGTCGACAAATTGGGGACCGTGATTTGGCTACTTAAAGCCGGAAACGTACAGAGTACCGGTGAGATGTTGTACAGAGCAGAAGCAGCCGACATCCACCAGCGTATTTTAGATCCAATACTGCATGGCAGATGGTTCTCAGTTCGAGAAGCAGCCCATATTGCTCTGTACCTCGGTGTTATCGGAATCAGAACGAAGTGCTCCGGCTCAGGCTGCTTCTCGAACTGAGAGCCATCTGCCATGCAGTATTGGATCTAAAATACGCTGGTGGATGTCGCCTGCTTCCGCTCTGTGCAACATCTCAATTACCCGTATCTCGTAACAATATTTTCTTCTTCAGCTAAGTAAGATAGAAAAAGCTGACGACCAGTGTACAAAACCTAGATTAGTTACAAAATATCTGTCAATGTCATGCAACTTGTTACAACAATCGGATTGATACTTTTCGCGGGATAATCTCGGTTTACTCCAGCCAACCACTGCCACCTAGACTATAAGGCCGTGAAGCAGAGTCTGTGACGTCAGAGTCGTGGTCCAAGGTCATCATTTGAAATGAATGGATTTCAAATGATTTCGTGTATATTTTCCGTGATTTTAGTGTGATTATTCGGTTTTTTAATGTGAATTTTGTGTTTATGAACATTAGTGGACTTTAGGAAACGCATTAAAGTTTGTGCTAAATTCGGAACTATGCAATTTAGTGTTTTAAAACTGTGAAAATGCCTTACCGGTTCTGTGTCGGGGTGCAATACAAATCGATCGAACAAAAAATCGGTTTTTTGGTTTCCCAGTGATGAAGATTTAAGAGAAAATGGATTAGAGCCATTAAAAGAGAATATTTCGTGCCTGGAGAACATAGTAGGGTACATTTATACATAAATAAGAGACAAGAATTTTAGAGAAAGTTAGGTTATCATCCCTCAGATTTCATTTATAAACAAAGCATGAATTCCATGAGCTTTGTATAAAACTGGTGTTTTAGGTATGTGATGTGCATTTTCGCAAGGATGAAGTACAGAAAAAGTTCATTTTTTATAATGAAGAAACCGATCAGACTTTGCAAGCGATGTCAACATTTTTGTCTCCTGTAACATTCTTCATAGTTTTGTTAAGTCTTTTTTACACTCTTTTACAGTCTCAAGCTGCTGTTGCCTAGGCTGTGGCTATGCAGCTATCACTTAATATTGTATACTTAAAATATACTCAGCATTATTGAGTGACTAATGTTGCTTTGGATACATTGTTGTATAAACTATACCTTCTAAATAAAAAAAGTATGTTTCTTGAATTAACTGTTTTATTTTTGATTGCTAAGGGCCAAATGTTGTAATAATCAAAACATGTTTTATTTGTGTGGGTTTATCCAACTTCTTAGTTGTAGTCATAATAATTGTATTCTCAATTTTCACCCATTACAACCCATGTAAACAAAATATCCATGGCAAGGCTTGTTATATGGGTTGTAATGGATGAAAATTAGGAATATGATTACAACTATGACTAATAATAAGTTGAATAACCCGGGATTTACTACAATGAAAAGTTGTTGGCAATTTAATCTTACACAATTACCTATAAATAGAAAAAAAACAACTTCCTGCCGATTACAACATTTTGCACTTCCAACACATCACTGCATACAGTTTCTATTACTTTGAGTCCTTGCTGTTACTACACATACTAGAACTCAAATCCTTTTAGAAATAGGCTCGATACATCTCTGTTTGTGGAAGTAAGTAGGTACTTTCTGGAGACTGGCACTTTCCAACTACTATTCTGTTTCTACCATTTTGACTGTGAAGACCTCACTAAAGAACTTCTATGCAGGACATCAAGTTTTTGGTATAAATGGTAGGTAGGTATATGATGATCTCTTGCTGATTCCTTTAAGAAAAGTAAAAGTTAAAAGATAATGTAATTCCTAAGGATAATTCCTAAACTTTTAACAGAAATATGAAGTTTACTGAGTTTGATCTTAGGGTGACTTTTACAAGTTCAAGTAAAACTCCAGATATAACCTACATTGCATTGTTTATTTCTCAGGTAAACAATGCAATGTACATCAAGTCTGGTGTTTTATCTTCAATCTGAAATTTTACTGGAACTACGTAAAAGTCGCCCTTAGTCATGTAGCACATTTACACCACGTGGACCAAATTAGACCAAGGAACAAATTGAGTAGGCACCTAATCAACTTGAATCAAAGTTTGTCAAAGAACAGCTGTTTTAGTTATAAATGGAAGCTTTTATAACTAATATATACCCTTTTTGGAAACTGCAATCCAATTCCAGAATTCAATTTGGGGCTAAAGTGTTTACACCATATAAAAGACCTGTTTGATCTACCTCCTTTACTCTGGACCAAATATTTGATCCCCAGTGTTTACACCATTAAGAAAGTACTAGTGACATCATTTGATACTTGGACCAAATGTTTGGTCCATGCAGTGTACCTAAACGAGTAAATGTAATACATGGTCTATATAGGAATACGTTGAGAGCAAATAAATCTGTTTATGTAACAAATTTCGAAATTTGTAACAGGGTGTTACATAAAGGAGTTAGGGTTTTGTAGAAAAGAATATAAATGATTAGAAACTCTTTTTGCATCTTTGCTCTGGGTGAAAAACTCTTGGGAAAAAAAGCTACATTCTTAATAGGTATATATTAAAAAGTTAAATGGAACCCTCTATTGGCAAGTTTACTGTACTAGTTCATAGACTTCAGTCTGGCCTTTTTCAAATTCAGGAATCAGGATTAGTCACTGAGGGTTAACCTAACATTTTTTATGAATCTATGTAGGTACTCTATTTTAACTTACCTTACTATTTTCTTCAGATATAGATTACCTTACATCAATTTTTTCTTCACACCCTTATTCATTTGAAACCAAAAAACGGATTTGCTAGACCTGTTTACATTGATTTCGCACCGTGACACCCAAGCACGTTTGAGAAATTTTCAACACTTTTAAAGCACTTGTTGTTAGTCTAAATGCAGCACTAGCTGGAAGAAATGTCTTAAAATCCGGCACAATTTATAAAAACAAAATTATGAGTACAAAATGAAGAATATTAGTCGCAAAGTCGGAAAAAATTATTGAAGTCCATACAATTCAAATGGTCTCACACTAATGACCTTGGACCACGACTGTGACGTCACAGCTTCTGCTTCACGGCCTTATGGTCTAGGTGGCAGTGAGCCAACCCGAGCCGAAGAGAGAAATTTGGTGCTCTCTCACTCATTATATTTATCTCATTCACTAAATCGGCGTGCCACAAATTATTCCCTTTTTTGTTCGTTAAAAAAGACAATTCTTTCGCTCCCTCTTCACAAGAGTAAACTCCCAAAGAATAACTTAATTAAAGTTGAAAATTATCCGGGGAAACGAGGTGTTTAATGCATATTAATTCAATACCTCAACCCTCGACGAAATCCAAAGGTAATTCCTTGGGAACCACATGCCACTCAAAGTTTGTGCGATATTATTTGGAATAAATTAGGAATGCTCAAACTTCTCCCCAAAACAACGTATTAGGGTTCGGGCACACACTATGTTGGAAATTTCTATCTAATGCATGTGAACGCGTTCTGGCTTGGTTTAATGTCTGAGCCAGTTAATATTCGGACCATTATAATTTCTGGAATTTTGCCTTCCGAGGTAAAGTATGCTCGTGTTTTGGCGTTTACTTAATTAATAATAATACCTCAGGTTGTTCGGCGTTATTGATCGGAAACTAGGACACACCAGCGAGATTTTTTAATAAACTTGACCAACATCACGTACATTAGCTGCAAGTTAGCCAACTATTTGGAATTTTCGTTCGCGCTGCTACGGCAGGAATTTAATCGCAAAATACAGGTGAATACTTTTGCCATAATTTCAAACCTAGGCTGTTAAATATTCGAATCAATGTAATTTGGGGAATTTACCGTGGCTCAACGATGGTATTTACGTGGACATTTTGTAGCATTTTACGTATGAAGTATGTTCAAGCAGTATAATTAACATGGTGAGTGTCTCGACCGGAGAATTTACAAAGAAGCAAGTTTCTCGGGTAATCGGTCAGGGCATCAAAAGAATAAAACTCTTCAGCTACCAAGCTTTCGGCAATACTTTTATTGCCTTCTTCAAGGCTACAAAATTAAGTCTTATGGAGGACAAAATTAATGAAAACAATGAAAATCACTTACTGCTACGTTGTTTCACGATATTGGTCATTACACTTTAGTGACAAGCTGGCACAACATTGCAGCCGAGGTGTCCCTGCAATCTCTTGGACTACATGGCCAAGGAAATTGTGAATAAGATTACAAAAAGGTTTAAAATTAAAATTAAAATACAAACATCACCAACTATGAGCACACACAAGTCAAATTGTCAGTGTTAGTTAAAATGCTTAAAGACTTAAAAACTAGGGGTGTGCTGTTAAAAATTGGTTTGTTATCTTTCTTTCATATCTTTTATTATCTACAACCTGCTGTCAGAATAAAACATGGCGGGACAAAATGACAACTGATTGTGTGAATCGAGCGTATTGTCGACATTGTCTACAATCCATCAAGGAACAATGTCGTGGCCATTCGCAGGCCGATAGCCAACACTACAAGCGGCACATTTCCTCCGTTATTACTGCCCACAACGGCGCAAACAAAGTCGACCGAAGAGGATCCTAATTCATCTTTACACTTCCATTTCACAAATATGGGCTTGAGTGATCTGGTACCTGCCACTAACACAACAGCCACCTCTAAAGTGAAATATTTCTCTTTTCCATACATCAAAGAGATATATAGCAAGGTCAAACATATCTTCAACAATGCATCTGACATAAAATTGGCACCTAAAAATAACTTAACTGTGGGAAACCTTAATACCAGATTAAAGGACAAGGATGACATACTGAAGTATGCCGGTGTTGTTCATAGCATTCCATGTGCAGTGTGTCCAGGTGTATACATAGGCCAGACTTCCAATCTACTACGAAGTAGGCTAGCTTCCCATCGGAGTGACTGCAGACTCTCCAAGGCTAGTAGTGCACTCTCTCAGCACTTTATTGATACGGGACACCACATGAAATTCACTGACGTCCGCATTCTAGACAGGGAACAACATTACCACAAAAGACTTTTTCTGGAAATGGTAGCAATAGCTAGCCATGATAAAGCTATCAACAAACGCACAGACATTGAAGACTGTTGAAGAAATGTGCAAGCCCAGAAATCCTCGAGGGCAAGATGAGGACGTTGACGACACCCATGACATTTCTTGGTTCTTTTAATTTCCCCACTGGTCGATCCCCACTCCTCATGTTCATCCCGGGGGATGTTTTCCATCACTGGTGTATCCACATCTAATTTTACACTTGATTGGGAACGATAAAGCCGAGCGGTCCTGGGGTTTGTTTTTGTTGTTTGTTTATACGTGCGTTCTATCGCATGGATGGTTTGTTTGCACCGTTGTGGGCAGTACTAACGGAGGAAATGTGCCACTTGTAGCGTTGGCTATCGGCTTGCGAATGCCACGACATTGTTCCTTGATGGATTGTAGACAATGTCGAAAATACGCTGGATTCACACAATCAGTTGATGTGTGTCATTTTTTCCCGCCATGTTTTATTCTGACAGCAGGTTGTAGATAACAAAAGATATGAAAGAAAGGTAACAAACCAATTTTTAACAGCACACCCCTAGTTTTTAAGTCTTTAAGCATTTTAACTAACACTGACAATTTGATTTGTGTGTGCTCGTAGTTGGTGATGTTTGTATTTTAATTTTAATTTTAAACCTTTTTGTAATTTTATTCACAATTTACTTGGCCATGTAGTCCAAGAGATTGCAGGGACACCTCGGCTGCACTGTTGTGCCAGCCTGTCACTAAAGTGTAATGACCAATATCGTGAAACAACGTAGCAGTAAGTGATTTTCATTGTTTTCATTAATTTTGTCCTCCATAAGACATAATTTTGTAGCCCTGAAGAAGGCAATAAAAGTACTGCCGAAAGCTTGGTAGCTGAAGAGTTTTATCCTTTTGATGCCCTGACCGATTACCCGAGAAACTTGCTTCCTAGTATAATTAACCATAAACGAGAATCATACGTACAGGGATATCAATTTAAGTCGCTCACTCAATTAGCAGATTTCCTGTTAAACTTGTTAAAAATTTGATTAATGGTGGTTAATACCGGTTAAGCTGGTCATGTGATGGCCATCTAGCAACTCAATGGATTAAGCAGGTGACTGATCTACCAGGTAAATGACCTGGTTAGTGAGTTTTCGAATTCGCCCACACTGGCACTATGAACAGATGGAGTATACAATTGAGCGTACAATATACAGGATGACGCATTAAAATAGTGACCATTGGCGCAAACGTGCGTTATCCGAAAATACAATCAACTTGTACTTTCAAACGATCCAATGAGGATCGTTTGCGCCAATGGACACCATTTAACGTACAGAATTGCAATTTTGTGGATTTGTCGTTGTTAGACGAAGACGAATATGGTTCGAACAAAACATTGACACTCTCACCATGAACAGATGCAGTATACAATTGAGCGCACGATATACAGGATGATGTATTAAAATAGTGACCATTGGCGCAAACGTGCGTTATCCGAAAATACAATCAACTTTCCGTTGAAGATCGTTTGCGCCGATGGTCGCCATTTAACTTTCAGAAGAGCACTTTTTTAGATTTGTCGGTGTTAGACGAAGACGAATATGGCTCGAACAAATCATTGACACTCTCACCATGAATATATGGAGTATACAATTGAGCGTAAAATATACAGGCGGATGCACTAAAATAGTGACCATTGGCGGAAACGTGCGTTATCCGAAAATACAATCAACTTTCCGATGAGGATCGTTTGCGCCAATGGTCACCATTTAACGTACAAAATTAGAATTTTTTAGATTTGTCGTTGTTAGACGAAGACGAATATGGTTCGAACAAATCATTAACACTCTCACCATGATTAGATGGAGTATACAATTGAGCGTAAAATATACAGGCTGATGCATTAAAATAGTGACCATTGGCGCAAACGCGTGTTATCTGAAAATAAAATCAACTTTCCGATGAAGATCGTTTGCGCCAATGGTCACTAACGTACAGAATTGCAATTTTTTGGATTTGTCGTTGTTAGACGAAGACGAATATGGTTCGAACAAACCAGTGACACTCTCACCATGAACAGATGGAGTATGCAATTGAGCGTAAAATATACAGGATAATGCACTAAAATAGTGACCATTGTGACCAACTTTCCGATGAGGATCGTTTGCGCCAATAGTCCGCATTTAACGTACAGAATTAAATTTTTTTTAGATTTGTCGTTGTTAGACGAAGACGAATATGGTTCAAACAAATCATTGACACTCTCACCATGAATAAATGGAGTATATAATTGAGCGTAAAATATACAGATGCATTAAAATAGTGATCATTGGCGCAAACGTGGGTTATCCGAAAATACAATAAACTTTCCGATGAGGATCGTTTGCGCCAATGGTCATCATTTAACTTCAAGAATTGTGATTTTTTGGATATGTCGTTGTTAGACAAAGACGAATATGGTTCGAACAAATCATTGACACTCTCATCATGGAGTATACAATTGAGCGTAAAATATACAGGATGATGCACTAAAGTAGTGACCATTGGCGCAAACGTGCATTATCCGAAAATACAATCAACTTTCCGATGAGGTTCGTTTGCGCCAATGGTCACCATTTAACGTACAAAATTAGAATTTTTTAGATTTGTCGTTGTTAGACGAAGACGAATATGGTTCGAACAAATCATTGACACTCTCACCATGATTAGATGGAGTATACAATTGAGCGTAAAATATACAGGATAATGCATTAAAATAGTGACCATTGGCGCAAACGCGCGTTATCCGAAAATACAATCAACCTTCCGATGAAGATAGTTTGCGCCAATGGTCACTATTTAACGTACAGAATTGCAATTTTTTGGATTTGTCGTTGTTAGACGAAGACGAATATGGTTCGAACAAACCAGTGACACCCTCACCATGAACAGATGGAGTATGCAATTGAGCGTAAAATATACAGGATAATGCACTAAAATAGTGACCATTGTGACCAACTTTCCGATGAGGATCGTTTGCGCCAATAGTCAGCATTTAACGTACAGAATTAAATTTTTTTTTAGATTTGTCGTTGTTAGACGAAGACGAATATGGTTCAAACAAATCATTGACACTCTCACCATGAATAAATGGAGTATATAATTGAGCGTAAAATATACAGACTGATGCATTAAAATAGTGACCATTGGCGCAAACGTGGGTTATCCGAAAATACAATCAACTTTTCGATGAGGATCGTTTGCGCCAATAGTCAGCATTTAACGTACAGAATTAAATTTTTTTTTGGATTTGTCGTTGTTAGACGAAGACGAATATGGTTCGAACAAATCATTGACACTCTCATCATGGAGTATACAATTGAGCGTAAAATATACAGGATGATGCACTAAAGTAGTGACCATTGGCGCAAACGTGCATTATCCAAAAATACAATCAACTTTCCGATGAGGTTCGTTTGCGCCAATGGTCATCATTTAACTTACAAAATTAGAATTTTTTAGATTTGTCGTTGTTAGACGAAGACGAATATGGTTCGAACAAATCATTGACACTCTCACCATGATTAGATGGAGTATACAATTGAGCAAAAAATATACAGGATGATGCACTAAAATAGTGACTAGTGGCGCAAACGTGCATTATCCGAAAATACAATCAACTTTTCGATGAGGTTCGTTTGCGCCAATGGTCACCATTTAACGTACAGAATTAGAATTTTTTAGATTTGTCGTTGTTAGACGAAGACGAATATGGTAAGAACAAATCATTAACACTCTCATTATGATTAGATGGAGTATACAATTGAGCGTAAAATATACAGGCTGATGCATTAAAATAGTGACCATTGGCGCAAACGCGCGTTATCTGAAAATAAAATCAACTTTCCGATGAAGATCGTTTGCGCCAATGGTCACTAACGTACAGAATTGCAATTTTTTGGATTTGTCGTTGTTAGACGAAGACGAATATGGTTCGAACAAACCAGTGACACTCTCACCATAAACAGATGGAGTATGCAATTGAGCGTAAAATGTACAGACTGATGCATTAAAATAGTGACCATTGGCGCAAACGTGCGTTATCCGAAAATACAATCAACTTTCCGATGAGGATCGTTTGCGCCAATGGTCACCATTTAACTTCAAGAATTGTGATTTTTTGGATTTGTCGTTGTTAGACGAAGACGAATATGGTTCGAACAAATCATTGACACTCTCATCATGGAGTATACAATTGAGCGTAAAATATACAGGATGATGCACTAAAGTAGTGACCATTGGCGCAAACGTGCATTATCCAAAAATACAATCAACTTTCCGATGAGGTTCGTTTGCGCCAATGGTCATCATTTAACTTACAAAATTAGAATTTTTTAGATTTGTCGTTGTTAGACGAAGACGAATATGGTTCGAACAAATCATTGACACTCTCACCATGATTAGATGGAGTATACAATTGAGCAAAAAATATACAGGATGATGCACTAAAATAGTGACTAGTGGCGCAAACGTGCATTATCCGAAAATACAATCAACTTTTCGATGAGGTTCGTTTGCGCCAATGGTCACCATTTAACGTACAGAATTAGAATTTTTTAGATTTGTCGTTGTTAGACGAAGACGAATATGGTAAGAACAAATCATTAACACTCTCATTATGATTAGATGGAGTATACAATTGAGCGTAAAATATACAGGCTGATGCATTAAAATAGTGACCATTGGCGCAAACGCGCGTTATCTGAAAATAAAATCAACTTTCCGATGAAGATCGTTTGCGCCAATGGTCACTAACGTACAGAATTGCAATTTTTTGGATTTGTCGTTGTTAGACGAAGACGAATATGGTTCGAACAAACCAGTGACACTCTCACCATAAACAGATGGAGTATGCAATTGAGCGTAAAATGTACAGACTGATGCATTAAAATAGTGACCATTGGCGCAAACGTGCGTTATCCGAAAATACAATCAACTTTCCGATGAGGATCGTTTGCGCCAATGGTCACCATTTAACTTCAAGAATTGTGATTTTTTGGATTTGTCGTTGTTAGACGAAGACGAATATGGTTCGAACAAATCATTGACACTCTCATCATGGAGTATACAATTGAGCGTAAAATATACAGGATGATGCACTAAAGTAGTGACCATTGGCGCAAACGTGCATTATCCGAAAATACAATCAACTTTCCGATGAGGTTCGTTTGCGCCAATGATCACCATTTAACGTACAAAATTAGAATTTTTTAGATTTGTCGTTGTTAGACGAAGACGAATATGGTTCGAACAAATCATTGACACTCTCACCATGATTAGATGGAGTATACAATTGAGCGTAAAATATACAGACTGATGCATTAAAATAGTGATCATTGACGCAAACGTGGGTTATCCGAAAATACAATAAACTTTCCGATGAGGATCGTTTGCACCAATGGTCATCATTTTATGTACAGAAGTGCAATTTTTTAAATTTGTCGTCGTTAGACGAAGACAAATATGGTTCGAACAAATCATTGACACTCTCACCATGAACAGATGGAGTATACAATTGAGCAAAAAATATACAGGATGATGCACTAAAATAGTGACCAGTGGCCCAAACGTGCATTATCCGAAAATACAATCAACTTTCCGATGAGGATCGTTTGCGCCAATAGACAGCATTTAACGTACAGAACTACAATTTTTTAGATTTGTCGTTGTTAGACGAAGACGAATATGGTTACAACAAATCATTATCACTCTCACCATGGAGTATCCATTTGATAGTGAAATATACAGGATGATGCACTAATGTAGTGACCATTGGCGCAAACGTGCATTATCCGAAAACACAATCAACTTTCCGATGAGGATCGTTTGCGCCAATGGTGAACATTTAACGTACATAATCGGAATTTTTTCGATTTGTCGTTGTTAGACGAGGACGAATATGGTTCGAACAAATCATTGACACTCTCACCATGATTAGATGGAGTATACAATTGAGCGTAAAATATACAGGCTGATGCATTAAAATAGTGACCATTGGCGCAAACGTGGGTTATCCGAAAATTCAATCAACTTTCCGATGAGGATCACTTGCGCCAATGGTCAGCATTTAACTATTTTTTTTTGATTTGTCGTTGTCAGACGAAGACGAATATGGTTCGAACAAACCAGTGACCCTCTCACCATGAACAGGTGGAGTATGCAATTGAGCGTAAAATATACAGGATAATGCACTAAAATAGTGACCATTGTAACCAACTTTCCGATGAGGATCGTTTGCGCCAATGGTAACGTACAGAATTACATTTTTTTTAGATTTGTTGTTGTTAGACGAAGACGAATATGGTTCGAACAAATCATTGACACTCTCACCATGAATAAATGGAGTATATAATTGATCGTAAGATATACAGACTGATGCATTAAAATAGTGACCATTGGCGCAAACGTGGGTTATACGAAAATACAATCAACTTTCCGATGAGGATCACTTGCGCCAAAGGTCAGCATTTAACTATTTTTTTTGATTTGTCGTTGTTAGACGAAGACGAATATGGTTCGAACAAACCAGTGACACCCTCACCATGAACAGATGGAGTATACAATTGAGCGTAAAATATACAGGATAATGCACTAAAATAGTGACCTTTGTGACCAACTTTCCGATGAGGATCATTTGCGCCAATGGTCAGCATATAACGTACAGAATTACAATTTTTTTATATATGTTGTTGTTAGACGAAGACGAATATGGTTGGAACAAATCATTGACACTCTCACCATGAATAAATGGAGTATATAATTGAGCGTAAAATATACAGGCTTGTAGAGATGCATTAAAATAGTGACCATTGGCGCAAACGTGCACTATCCCAAAATACAATCAACTTTCCGATGAGGATCGCTTGCCCAAATCGTCACCATTTAACATACAGAATTGCAATTTTTTGGATTTGTCGTTGTTGATCGTCGTTGAGATCTTTAAACTCGACAACAATTTCAACAGGAAGAAGGAACCGGTGAGATGTTGTACAGAGCAGAAGCAGGCAACATCCACCAGCGTGTTTTAGATCCAACACTGCATGGCAGATGGCTCTCGGTTCGAGAAGCAGCCCATATTGCTCCGTACCTCGCTGGTTATCGGAACCAGAACGAAATGAAAAGGGCGTAGGTAGTCACCAATTTGTCGATCAACCCATCTGCATACTAGTTTCGGGGCCTATCCCTCATCAGTACAGCTTTGGCTGGTCGACAAATTGATGACCCATTGATGACCCAAATGGGTCATCAATTTGTCGACCAGCCAAAGCTGTACTGATGAGGGGTAGACCTTGAAACTAGTATGCAGATAATAAGGCAGACTGGAAGCGAGTTCTTTGACATACTTCACGTGCGCCGAAACCCCGCGCCACCACTACCCCCACCCCAGTCCCTTCACTGCAGCGTGACGGCGGCGGAATAAATACCAGGGAGCTCACCACAGCCGAATCAGTCAACTTCTGGAAGCACGGTAGATCACTTTGTCCATTACCTCATCGCCTTTGATAATATTTGACGCAGCTATAGACGAAACGTCCGGGAAGAAATTCCATTGGACTACGGCTTCAAAGCCCGGAAAACACTTAGATTAAAAATGAAAATGATGACTACACGAGAAAACTAGAATTACATGGAAACAGGAAGTTTTCTTTACTTTTTTCAAATATCGTAACAACACTGCGTGGACGGCTATACTACACAGTTCAAATATCTACGGAAGGGTACCTGAACTAACCTAAACCAACGTTTCAATTAAAGTGTTCGCGCCCTCGCTCACGTTTCTGTGCCACTGCATGGTATCGCTATTGCTATTCTAGACGTTAGTAGTAATGGATGGCTGTAAAGAGGATTTGAGCAAATTTAAAGCGTCTTCAAAATTTAGGGGCCTAAACCGCAATATTAAATAAACAATTAAAATGCATGCAATGTGGCCGCGGAACGGAGATCGAATTTTCTAAAATGGCGTGTCTGACAGCGGAATTCGTTCGGAAACCGACCGACATGGCACAAAACTAAACGAATGTAATTGCGTTTGTGTTTTACCGCAACGACTTGACGGGCCGTTTTATTGGGCGCGAGTTTTCCCTAGTCCAGATCGAATTTTCCGAATAAAACTTCTCGAACTTTCCAGCAATTCATAATATTTAATTTGAAACGGTTTCCACTGGGGCAGACGTGCCCCTTGGTGCATAGAGCGAGCGCTAATAATTTACTAGTTCTTATCAAGATATTTATTGATAGTAGTTCGAATGCAGATCAACAGCGTATAGGGTGAGCGTGGCAACATTAATATCTTTGAAACTTACGCATTTTGAACCATTAATAACGTTGATGAATTAATTTTGGCACGGAACGGACTTTGACTGGCAGTCGAGATTAACGCGGTTTTGTTCTGGCCTGCGGCGTTATGAGATTCGGACAGAGTGATGGGCCAGATCCTGCAAAAAATTAGAAGTTTAATTTTAGGCGATAAATCTTTAACGCTAGGTTAAACTAGGCAATGTTCCTTTTAACGATACAAGCTTTATCCATTACGGCAAGTCATGCATACAGGGTCATGAAAAACTGTCCTGCACACGATGAATAATCAGCTTCAATTTTCACAAAATATGCTAATGAGGCTCATCCCCACTTTTTATCGTTATATAAATTGAAAATAAAACTGATAGTTCAGTAGGTATTTATAAAGCTTCCTTCCCATCATGCTTCAAGTCAAGTCTAAACTCTTCCCACAACTTGTGCCATTCCCCTTTTGGACAGCTAGCAAAACTTTTCCACTGAGTTTGAGTTGATGAAACGAAACAGGAGTATTTGTAATAAAAATCAGATCGCAGTTTGTTTTATGATACAAACAATTAAACGGTAACAAAAAATGACGTTTTTGGATGTCATCATTCGGGGGTTTGTAAAACCTCCGTTCTTTGCGTGGTTTTATAAAAGTATATGTATCTTTATTTTTCTTATAATCTGTACAAATTTAGAAGAAAAAATACATATCAGAACATGGACTTTTGCACCCACCTTTGATTTTACTGACTCGCCGATCGGCTCGACTAAACCTGGTCGCATGTTCCTCCTGACTCGTCTTAATACGCGCCGTCCTATCCTATCCTACCCTAAAAAATTCCAGATGGTAATACCCGGTATGATTTCGTTAGTTGTCTTAAGCTGGTTTCCCACGGCCCGGTGATATCGCGAGCCGCGCCGGGCCGTGCCGCCCGGGCTTTAGCAAGCCCGGACAACAGTGGTTCAGTATGTCAAGTCAAGCAAAAAAGAAGAAGAAAGGGCGCTGGTGGACATCATCGTTTAATAACAGCCGGTCAAGGTTAGTTTTGATGAAGCATTAGAATGTTTCGTGCCATTTTAATTCTTATTTTTTCAATTTTAGATACAATAGATCGGATATATTGGCTGACTTGCTTAAAGAAGCAATTAAAAAATTTGAACATTTCTTTAGAATGTCTTCAGAAGATTATAAATAATAACACAAATATGAGAAAATGTTTGTAGAACAATTTGCTATTGCTCTCAGATTTTTGGCATCTAGATAACCGCTATAAAAGCCTTGCATACCTTTTCAAGGTATCTACTCAAGCAGTTTCAAGTTGTGATGACCATGTTTGCAAAGCATTAATGCAAAAATTAGAGCAAGAAATAAAAGTAAGCAATTAACTAACGTATATGATTATTAAGGGAAAAAAATATACTCTCTTTCTCTCTTTCAATGAGTTTCTTGAAACTGATGATGCGTCTGCTAATGGTTTTGGTGATGCTTGTGTGGAAGGACACAGATGAGACGTTTGGGATGGTGTGGGAGAGGAGAAAGATGGAAAGTTTGGGATGATTGTGTGGAAGGACAGAGATTTAGGAGATTGGAGAGCAAAGTTTTAGGTGGTTGTGGGGAAGGAGGAGGATGAAAAGTTGGTGATGATTGTGGAGAGGAACGGGCAAGCGGATTCGGGGAAGGAGAGGTATGGAAAGTTGGCGATGGTTGTAAAAGAGAAGAAAAACAGACATTTGGTGCCGATTGTGGGGAAAGAGAACAATTGAAATTTGACGATTGGATAGATTTGGAGATATTTGTGGCAAAGTAGATGGATGGTAACCAAACCCTGTTGCTGAACGGTTAGCACTGTTGAAAATGATGGTAATTTAAAGACAGTGATTGACAAAATGGTGCAGATGGGTTTTGTTTTTGTAAATGCAACGAAGACTGATTCTGCATTTTATTTTGCTTCAGCTGAAAAATTAATTTTCCAATTTCCAATATAGCTATATCGAGCGTCTTTTCTTTCAATCCTCTGAGTTTGTTGCACAGTAGTTTAGTGTACAAAGTACAATCGTCTTCCTCTTGCTAGTTTGAAATACGTTTGGTATAGGCTTCATTCATTTGGGCTTCCACTTTACCAATTTTTTTTCGTTTGGGGTGATTTTTCGGAATTTTAAATAGTTTTTTACTTTCTTTTTGATCTTCAGCCTTCTTTGAATACTCGATTTTCCCTCCAGTTTCTTGATCGGTTTGTTCTTCGGTTTGCTCCTTATCTTCTAGGTCCTAAAAAAAAATCACAGACTAACATGATTGTATACATTTCAAAAGTTATTGAAGCTTTCACTTTTGTCATGTGGTCTTAAGCACAGTTTAAAGATTTTAATTTGTTAACGACCAATAATGTTTGTTTCAGTTGCCACGGACACCATGTGACTGGTTGAAGATAGAAAAGGTACTGAGCAAAACTTGTAATTTTCCTCATTGCTTTGGAGCGCTGGATGGCAAACAAAATTTTAATACAAAACCTTATGTACAGCGGTTCATAGTTTACCAATTATCCCTGCACATTCAGTATAGTATTTCTAGCTCTACACCGTTCCCAACTGTAATTCAGAAAAAAGCAGGTGTAAGTCAGAACAAATCAAGTGTAATTCAGAATAGTCAAGTGTAATTCAGAAACCGTCACATGTAATTCAGAAAGTATTAAGTGTAATTCAGAATAGTCAAGTGTAATTCAGAAACCGTCCCTTGTAATGCAGAATAGTCAACTGCAATTCGGAAAGCATCAAGTGTAATTCGGAATAGTCAAGTGTAATTCAGAAAACATCAAATGTAATTAAGAAAGCATCAAGTGTAATTCAGACTAAGTGTGGGTGTCAGGGGGCATCATGTCCAAAGGAAGACCCAGCAAAACATGACCGGTTAATTCAGCCTGCAGTGGGTTTAGTTCCAACGTAACCTCCCCGCCTGTCTGTTGTCCTTTCCACCAAAATGTCGACCTGAATTAGCCCGAGAAGTGACACATAGTATTAAGTGTAATTCAGAATAGACAAGTGTGATTCAGAAACCGTCACTTGTAATTCAGAATAGTCAAATGTAATTCGGAAAGCGTCAAGTGTAATTCGGAACAGTCAAGTGCAATTCAGAAAACTTCAAATGTAATTCAGAAAGCATCACGTGTAGTTAGAATAGTCAAGTGTAATTCGGAGTAGTCGAGTGTAATTCAGAAAACTTCAAAAGTTACTCAGAAATCATCAAGTGTAATTCAGAATAGCCAAGCGTATTTTAGAAATCTCCAAGTGTAATTCAGAATAGTCAACTGTAATTGGGAACGCATCAAGTGTAATTCGGAATAGTCAAGTGTAATTCAGAAAACATCAAATGTAATTCAGAAAGCATCAAGTGTAATTCAGAATAGTCAAGTGTAATTCAGAAACTATCCAGTGTAATTCAGAAAGGATCAAGTGTAATTTGGAAGTTATCAAGTGTAACTCAGAAATTTGGATTGTTTTGCGCATTTGGAGATATTTGTGGCAAAGTAGATGGATGGTAACCAAACCCTGTTGCTGAACGGTTAGCACTGTTGAAAATGATGGTAATTTAAAGACAGCGATTGTCAAAATGGTACAGATGGGTTTTGTCTTTATAAATGCAACGAAGACTGATTCTGCATTTTATTTTGCTTCAGCTGAAAAATTAATTTTTCAATTTTCATTATAGCTATCATAATCCTCTGAGTTTGTTGTACAGTAGTTTAGTGTACAAAGTACAATCGTCTTCCTCTTGCTAGTTTGAAATAAGTTTGGTATAGGCTTCATTCATTTGGGCTTCCTCTTTACCATTTTTTTTTCGTTGGGGTGATTTTTCGGAATTTTAAATAGTTTTTTACTTTCTTTTTGATCTTCAGCCTTCTTTGAATACTCGATTTTCCCTCCAGTTTCTTGATCGGTTTGTTCTTCGGTTTGCTCCTTATCTTCTAGGTCCTAAAAAAAAATCACAGACTAACAAGATTGTATACATTTCAAAAGTTATTGAAGCTTTCACTTTTGTCATGTGGTCTTAAGCACAGTTTAAGGATTTTAATTTGTTAACGACCAATAATGTTTGTTTCAGTTGCCACGGACACCATGTGACTGGTTGAAGATAGAAAAGGAACTGAGCAAAACTTGTAATTTTCCTCATTGGTTTGGAGCGCTGGATGGCAAACATATTTTAATACAAAACCTTATGTACAGCGGTTCATAGTTTACCAATTATCCCGGCACATTCAGTATAGTACTTCTAGCTCTACACCGTTCCCAACTGTAATTTAGAAAAAAGCAGGTATAAGTCAGAACAAATCAAGTGTAATTCAGAATAGTCAAGTGTAATTCAGAAACCGTCACATGTAATTCAGAAAGTATTAAGTGTAATTCAGAATAGTCAAGTGTAATTCAGAAACCGTCCCTTGTAATGCAGAATAGTACAGCTGTAATTCGGAAAGCATCAAGTGTAATTCGGAATAGTCAAGTGTAATTCAGAAAACATCAAATGTAATTAAGAAAGCATCAAGTGTAATTCAGACTAAGTGTGGGTGTCAGGGTGCATCATGTCCAAAGGAAGACCCAGCAAAACATGACCGGTTAATTCAGCCTGCAGTGGGTTTAGTTCCAACGTAACCTCCCCGCCTGTCTGTTGTCCTCTCCACCAAAATGTCGACCGGAATTAGCCCGAGAAGTGACACATAGCATTAAGTGTAATTCAGAATAGACAAGTGTAATTCATAAACCGTCACTTGTAATTCAGAATAGTCAACTGTAATTCGGAAAGCGTCAAGTGTAATTCGGAACAGTCAAGTGTAATTCAGAAAACTTCAAATGTAATTCAGAAAGCATCACGTGTAATTCAGAATAGTCAAGTGTAATTCGGAGTAGTCGAGTGGAATTCAGAAAACTTCAAAAGTAATTCAGAAAGCATCAGGTGTAATTCAGAATAGTCAAGCGTATTTTAGAAATCTCCAAGTGTAATTCAGAATAGTCAACTGTAATTGGGAAAGCATCAAGTGTAATTCGGAATAGTCAAGTGTAATTCAGAAAACATCAAATGTAACTCAGAAAGCATCAAGTGTAATTCAGAATAGTCAAGTGTAATTCAGAAAATATCCAGTGTAATTCAGAAAGGATCAAGTGTAATTTGGAAGTTATCAAGTGTAACTCAGAAAGCAGCAAGTACAGGGTGTCTCATTTTTGGTTGTATCTCTGTTAATATTAAAGTTAGAAAATTGACGTTGACAGATTTGACGCAGTCATTTTGCATTCAATCTCAATAGATGAGTGTTTTGAAAATTCTACATTTTGGGATCCCCATCGTATCTCGGCCAGCAGTAAAGATAGAGATGAGTATAGAACTTCTAGAAACTTATAGAGAAAAAAATGACGATTATAGAACTTTCGGAGTAGAACTTGGTGGCGTATCTAATCTTTGTCTGAGTAATAGAGTAATACTTGATAATTTCCAAATTACACGTGATCCTTTCTGATATACATTTGATTTTTTCTGAATTACACTGAACTATTCTGAAATACACTTGTTGCTTCCTGAATTACATTTGAAGTTTTCTGAATTACACTTGACTAATCCGAATTACACTTGACGCTTTCCGAATTAACGTTGACCATTCTGAATTACACTTGGAGATTGCTAGATTACACTTGACTACTCTAAATTACAATTAATGCTTTCTGAATTACATTTGAATTTTTCTGAATTACAGTCGACTATTCCGAATTACACTTGATGTTTTCCAAATTACCGTTGACTATTCTGAATTACACTTGGAGATGTTTAAAATACGCTTGACTATTCTGAATTACACTTGATGCTTTCTGAATTACTTTTGAAGTTTTCTGAATTACACTCGACTACTCCGAATTACATTTGACTATTCTGAATTACACGTGATGCTTTCTGAATTACTTTTGAAGTTTTCTGAATTACACTCGACTACTTCGAATTACACTTGACTATTCTGAATTACACGTGATACTTTCTGAATTACATTTGAAGTTTTCTGAATTACACTTGACTGTTCCGAATTACACTTGACGCTTTCCGAATTACAGTTGACTATTCTGAATTACAAGTGACGGTTTCTGAATTACATTTGTCTATTCTGAATTACACTTAATACTATGTGTCACTTCTCGGACTAATCCCGTTCGACATTTTGGTGGAGAGGACAACAGACAGGCGGGGAGGTTATGTTGGAACTAAACCCACTGCAGGCTGAATTAACCGGTCATGTTTTGCTGGGTCTTCCTTTGGACATGATGCCCCCTGTCACCCACACTTAGTCTGCCTACAAGGTAAACCTCCCTACACAGGAGGAATGGGACCAGAATAGACTATGGCTACTGAGCCTGTTGGTACGCGGATGGCCGGAAAACTCCCAAGGGAGTGGGAGCTGAGGCGTATGGCGGTGGACAGAGGTACAGACTCCAGGAAAGTCTGGGAAAGCACTCAACAATATTTCAGGCGGCGCTCCAAGCCATTGAAATATCTGCCGGGTCGATAAGCAATCAATACTGGTCTGGGGAGTTTGAAACATACTCAACCACATTGGGGAGCATAATACGCTAACCTTAGTCTGGATTCCGGGTCACAAAAGCCTTGAAGGCAATGAAGTCGCCAATTATCTTGCAAGGGAAGCGGCAAGTCCTTGCTTTATAAGGCCTGAACTTGTCTTGTGTATCGCAGGAGAGGTATCGAGAAGGGCAATAATTCAGATGGCGGAACGACAGGCCTATCGTTACTCGATAGACAGCCAGACTTATTAAACCTCGACACAGATGGGAAGTTTGAGATGGTTGTGGGGGACAAGAGGGATGAACAGTTTTAGGTGGTTGTGGGGAAGCAGGAGGAAGGAAAGGTGGTGATGATTGTAGAGAGGATGGGGCATGGAGATTCGGTGATAGTTGTGGGGAAGGAGAGGTATTGAAATTTGGCGATGGTTGTGGAAGAGAAGAAGAACAGACACATGTTGATTAATGTGGGGAAAGAGAGTGATTGAAAGTTGATGTTTGTATAATTTGCGCATTTTGAGATATTTGTGGCAACGTAGATGAATGATAACCAAAACCTGTTGCTGAACGATAGCAGGGTTGGGAGTGTTGAAAATGATGGTAATTAAAATTGACAAAATGGTACAGATGGGGTTTGTATTTGTAAATGCGACGAAGGCTGATTCTGCATTTCATTTTGCTCCAGCTGAAAAATTTATTTATCAATCTCGAGCTTAATTAGCTACCTCGAATGTTTTTTCTTCCAATCCTCTGAGTTTGTTGCACAGTAGTTTAGTGTACGAAGTACAATCGTCTTTCTCTTGCGTGTTTGAAATAAGTATAGGCTTCATTCATTTGGGCTTCCACTTTACCCATTTTTTGTCGTTTGGGGTGATTTTTCGGAATTTTAAAGAGTTTCTCACTTTGTTTTTGACCTTCACTCTTCCTTAAATTCTCGATTTCCCTTCGAGTTTCTTGATCGGTTTGTTCTTCATCTTCTAGCTCCTAAAAGTAAAAGAAAAGGTACAAACTAATATGGTTGTATACATTTTAAATGTTGAGGTTTTCACTTTTGTCATGTGGTCTTAAGCACACATTAAATGTTTTAATTTGATAAAGACCATTAATGTTTATTTCAGTTGCCACGGATACAATGTAACTGATTGAAGATAGAAAAGGAATTCAGAAAAACTTGGAATTTTCCTCATTGCTTTGAGGTTTTGCAAACAGGTTTTAATACAAAATCCCATTTATAGCGGTTCAGAGTTTATCAATTATAATCATGACACATTCAGTATAGTACGGGGTATTCATTAAAAAACTTCATCTAGCAGGCTATGAAATTTTGACAGAAAAGGATGACATAATCAAAATAAATGGACTTTTGTTTCTCCATCCTTGTCTTTTGACATTTCACAGCCAACTAGATGAAGTTTTATAATGAACACCTCGTACTTCTATCTATACACCGTTTCCAACTGTAATTTAGAAAGTAGCAAGTCAGAACAAATCAAGTGTAATTCAGAATAGTCAAGTGTAATTCAAAATAGTCAAGTGTAATTCAGAAATCGTCACATGTTGTTGAGAATAGTCAATTGTAATTCAGAATAGTCAAGTGTAATTCAGAAACCGTCACTTGTAATACAGAATAGTCAACTGTAATTCGGAAAGCATCAAGTGTGATTCGCAGTAGTCAAGTGAAGTAAGTCAGAAGGCATCAAGTGTAATTCAGAATAGTCCAGTGTAATTCAGAAAACATCAAATGTAATTCAGAAATGATAAAAGAAAGGAGCACTTACCTTATGTGGGGTAACCATGGTTTTCACAGAGTTCCTATTACATGCCTTGCTCACGAATTCCCACTATTTTCAGGCTTTGGGCCTTGTGTAAATGCATTCATGGGCTGAAATTGTTTTGGCTTTTATTAAATTCCGTTTTATGATGCCTGAATTTACTTTTCTGAGTTGCGAAAAATGTAAATAGTCCAGCATTAGCTCATATTGTTTTAGAACCAGATAATATTGCCCTACCTGAAATTCCAGCTTGGTCAAGAATGTATGTTTCCATCGTTTTTGTGGGTTTTCTTGAGTGAGTTTTTGCTGAATTTCTGTTTGTTTTTCAATGATTGCATTTTGGGATTGAGCTTGGAATTTATTAATATTTTTTTCACTGACATTCTCAATGTCACTACTTACTTCTGTCAGCGTTCAATTTTCATAGGTCTTGTCAGTTGTCACATGACACGTCACCCAAATGTGTATGATGATCAATTTTTAAAAGTTAATTGTTCGAAGTTTTGTCTCCATTAAGATTGATTTCGCGTTCCTTGAGGTTGGACTAATCCCTATTATTTTTTTCGTTTCCAGAATTCTCGATTTTCCTTCCAGTTCCTTGATCGGTTTGTTCTTCATCTTCTAGGTTCTAATAGTAAAAAAAATTACAAAATTGACAAGGTTGTATACATTTTAAAAGTTATTGATGTTTTCACTTTTACCGTGTGGTCTTAAGCACACTTTAAAGGTTTTAATTTGTTAACGACCATTATTGTTGGTTTCAGTTGCCACGGACACCATGTGACTGGTTGGAAATAGAAAAATGTTTTTTTAAATGTTATTAATTTTTTAAACTTTTTAAATTAATTTTTTTCATTAATAACATATTTTAATACGAGACCCTATTTACAGAGGTTCATAATTTACCAATTTTTACAGCACATTCAGTATAGCACTTCTAGCTCTACACCGTTTCCAACTGTAATTCAGAAAATAGCAAGTGTAAGTCAGAACAAATCAAGTGTAATTCAGAATAGTCAAGTGTAATTCAGAAATCGTCACACGTAGTTCGTAATAGTCAATTGTAATTCAGAAAGTATTAAGTGTAATTCAGAATAGTCAAGTGTAATTTAGAAACCGTCACTTATAATGCAGAATAGTCAACTGTAATTCGAAAAGCATCAAGTGTAATCAGAAACCGTGCCATGTAATTTAGAATAGTCAATTCTAATTCAGAAAGTATTAAGTGTAATTCAGAATAGTCAAGTGCAATTCAAAAACCGTCATTTGCAATGCAGAATAGTCAACTGTAATTCGAAAAGCGTCAAGTGTAATTCGGAATAGTCAAGTGTAATTCAGAAAACATCAATTGTAATTCAAAAAGCATCAAGTGTAATTCAGAATAGTCAAGTGTAATTCAGAAAGCATCCAGAGTAATTAAAAAAAATCAAGTTTAATTTGGAAACTATCAAGTATCAAGTACAGGGTGTCTAATTTTCGGAGATTTTTGGTTGTATCTCTGTTAATATTAAAGTTAGTATAAGTCTGTTAATATTAAAGTTAGTAATATTATCACGCTCACACGCATAACCTGGTCTTCTTTTTGAAATAAAAGATACCGTTGACAGATATGACGCAGCCATTTTGCGTTGAATTTCAATAGATACAGAGTGGATTTGAAAATTCTGTATTTTGGAATCCTTATCGTATCTCGGCCAGCAGTAACTTGATGGCGTAGCTAATTTTATATAAATTCGCCGCAATATAACAACAAGTTTTTTAATTGAGACATCCTGTATTTTCGTTGCCATTTAGAATGGCATCGACAAGAGCTTTTCAAAAAACCAAAAAACAATTTTTTATTTCTCTTTTTTTTAATAATTGTTACTGAGCCACTATTTGTAAATGAAAATTAGGTGCGCCACTGGATTCTACGTCATAAAAACTACTTACTTTTCATGAAACTAAAAAATAAACGAGTTTCTAAAATGCAGAAATCACCCTGTAACCTACGAATGCAATATAGTTGCGTCAAGTCTGTCATCGGCATCTTTTGTTTCAAAAAGAAGCTCATGTTGTGCGTGTGAGCGTGAACCAACCTTACTAATTTTAATATTAACAGAGATACAACCAAAAACCTTCGAAAATGAGACACCCTGTAGTTGATGCTTTTTGAGTTATACTTGATAATTTCCAAATTACACTTAATCCTTTCTGAGTTACATTTGATGTTAGTTTTAAATTACACTTGACTATTCTGAAATACACTTGTTACTTTCTGAATTACATTTGAAGTTTTCTGAATTACACTTGACTATTCCGAATTACACTTGATGCTTTTCGAATTACACTTGATGCTTTCCGAATTATTGTTGACTGAAGTTTAAACTCCAACTTTGATGTACATTGCATTGTTTATTTGGAACAATTTTTTGTTTATCTTCAAACTAAAGTTTAAACTGAATGAAGAAGTCTGCCATGCATTTTCACCCCCGCGCGTTTCATTGTCCCCAACTGATCTCCACTCTAGCCCACGCTTAGGGTAAGGTTAATTAAATGCATTTTTTTTTATTTTATGTTTTAAATTTATTTTCTGTCTGAAATAAATGACACAATTATGTATTCATAGCTTAGAGAGATCTACCATAATATAAATATACACAAAAATTAAATAATATATATAATATACCCAAAAAGGGTAGGTGAACGAAAAAAAAAGTTATTTACTGTTACTCATGACAAATGAAACACTAAACGTTAAATACGATTTCTCGTCAAACGAGATTGGTCCATTGTAAAACAAGTTTAAATTATAAGTACATCCCTTTGTTTGCCCCCTTACCAAAGAAGACATCTTTGTCGTCGAGATTGGGGACAAGTCATAAACCAACTGATAACCAAATACACTAACCAAGGGCTTTTATAGCCGGCCTAGGGCCCTAAAATTGGGTTTACTGAGAGCCGATACCGTGTTTGAACGATATTGGAAATCCCTCCGGGAAATTAATATCTCACAGTTTTCCCACCATAAGTCGATTGTTTTTTCATCGTTTAAACGATGTAAAGCTACCACGCGGCCCCGACACGTCTGTACCATCGATAAATATATATAGTATGTATAAAAGTGAGAAAAGTAATTTCCTCACGAGGTCTAGGCTTCAACAACAGAAGCATTAATTTTTCAAAAAAGGTGTAAATTCAGATGTAAGAGAAGGACGGGATAAATCGATTACTGCTATATCCATTATGCACTTAAATCGCTGTTGTTGGTGTGAAAAATGTTATTGTTGCAATGCTAATTTAGTAGTAATTCGTTCGCGGAATGAATTCAATTAGGGAAAGTTGAAGAGCGAAATTTAGTGCCCCTTTACGAGGGAGCGGCCGTAAAATATTATTCTGGAGGGTGGCGTAAGTGCGAGTAGTCCGTCTTACAACATCTTTTATGTTTCTTTTAACAAGGTTAAGAACAAGGGGAGATAAATCTGCCCTCTGGCCGTTTTGCCGCCTTTGTATCGTTCTTCCTTTTGTTCATATTTCCTTATTAACGACAAGCCCTACGTGATTCATTTTCGCCGAAGACAATCTCAGTCAAACATATCATAAATCGTGCACAATCGCATCTGGAAAAAAGCGCCGAGCAGCCATAATTCTTCAGCTTCAGCCCAAGCAAATGAAACTGCGGCGGAACGGAACGACGCTAACAAAAAAAGGACATCTAGGTAATGTACATTCGCAATGGGAAATAAAAAGAGTGGCGCGAGAACGTTCGTTGCAAAATCCGATAATGAGAACAAATTCTGGTGTTAGCAAGTTAATTAATGGGGGAGAAGTAGCGAATTTAGGGTGCCATTAACGGGAACTGTTTGTTTCGGCTCGTTGGAGTGCCAGATTCGATAGTTTCATCCGGGAATAGTGTTGAATATTAGGGCTGATGGCCGAATAATGAGTTTCTTGTAAGTGAGTCTGCTGGGAGGACAGGAAACGCCACTATAAGTCGTTTCAATGGGGACGGTACAAGCGTTTGAGCTTATGGTATGGGTACATGAATTGGTGCTTACGTGGACAGCCAATAGCTCGCTTAAATAAAGAAACGATGGCTGAGAGTATTACTTATTAAAGTATTTCAGAAAATCATCCTGAGAATGATAAATCACTGTTCTGTGGTTTAAAGCTTTTTGTCGCTCCCTGATATTTTTTTGCCCGTAAAGTCCATAAAGTAACTGAAACTGAATAAAAGTTGGTTAAATGCTTGTTAAGAGAATTAAAATTAATTTTAAATTCTAAATTTTGAGATAAAAACATTTTTCTTTTTAAAGATAATCCTATTGAGTTTGTACTTATTTTCAGCTAACTTTTCCCAAAAAATCCAGTGACCAACTAGAATTTTTAGTATCTATAAATATTTTCGACACATAAACAGTTGAGAAGTCATATAAAGTATTATTTAATGTCAAAAAATGTCCCCTACAACTTTTCTTACCTTACATTGGATGACATTTCCATTTTAAATAGAAGTGGGAGGAACAAGGGAGGAAATTTTGCCATAACACCATCTAGGTGGAAGACGTCATAGCAAATGTAGAGAGCCGAATCCGGCAGCTGTCAATTCAGACGGCTGAACAGTTAAGGATGGAGACGTCTCGAATTCTACAACGCGCAAAACCACCAAAAAACAATCTCAAATTTGCAGAACGGAAAGCTCTGATGGCCTTGAATGAAGACAAGGATATTCTCATTTTTCCAGCAGATAAAGGAAACGCAACAGTAGTAATGTCAACATCGGATTATGAAAGAAAAATTAGGACACTGTCAGATCCCACCACCTATAAGAAGCTAACTCGTAATCCTACCGCCTGGATTCTGAGGACCACCAATAATTTAATCAAGGACGTGGCATCGGATGAAATGACTAAACTTAAAAAATCAGAAGCCTTGCCACCAAGGCTGTACGGTTTGCCAAAGATCCACAAACCGGATGTGCCACGGCTTCTTGTAAGAAAACTAAAAAAACCCAAAAATAATAGCATCGTTGTGTAAAACTTTTTTCCTATCTTAAATATTTTTTTTTCTTAAACTAATTGTTTCATTCTCCACAGTGAGGCCCTAGGAGTTACTCCATCTACACTGCCTGCCCCGTCTGCCCTGCATGGCAACCCTGTCCAGCCCATTAAGCCTCACCTATGTGCCACAAGTATCAAGTCTCTAATGTCACAACTCACTTGTTCTATGGCACACAACAACTGTCATATCACACGTCATCTGTCAAGTCTGTCATTTGTCACATATGACAAGAATGACAGCATTTTGGCCTTTTCAAGGTCATAGTGTCCCAGAACCCCGCCGTTATAACTACTTGCTTCATTTTACTTACTATTTTACCTTGAAGATCTGTATCTATCTGCATTGATATAACTGGTAATTTTAATTTTTGGTTGTTCTTTTATGCCTTCTTTTGCCAAATTGGCCACAATTTATTTTTTTTCATAACTTATAATAACCCCAAGTATGTTTTTTGAATAATATTAAAACGAGCTGTTCTGCAAACCGAAAGTGGTGTTTCTTTTTTCTCAAAATTATACTACATACACAATTTATCTTCAATTAATTGATTGAATCGAAGCTTCTCTACAACCATGTGACGCTTTAGAAATATTGAAATACTGTAATATGCGAAATAGTCGTGAAGTATTTACTCAAAAACCCCTTATGTAATCTGATAATGGCACATGAATTGGATTCAATGATCGATTTTTTAAGTGAATTAAATAAAAAAAAGCAAAATTTTATTCCTTTTTTAATTACGTTTCAATGTTCTCAATTTACATTTAAAAAAAATTATAAAAAAGCAAGTGTTTTTATCAATAACGATTTTGAGTTTGCTAACGCTCTGTTCGTTAATTAATCACTAATTTAATTTTGTAACCGTCGAAATTTTTGATTAGTTTTCCTCATTTTCTTTGCTTCAAAAGCGCTCGGGTCCAGGCAACGGTTTCAATAATTAATTTCTATATTAATTGAGTTTGCACTGCCCTTAAAACTCCAATTAGCGCAAAAATATCCACCATCTACCTCTTCCAAGTAACGGCAGCGACAAACACAATATCCATTAATTCGAAATTAGTCGCCTACTGCTAGGTTTCTCCCTACTTGAGAAGGGTTAATTTAGAATCCGACCTGATCCAGACCCCGGAACAGTTCAAAATTCTATTTGCAGCAGGGAGATTATATATTTTCCCTGTAATTATTAGGGACGAAGCAAGAACGATACTTCCTGAACAATAATGGGGCTTCTGCAAAGCACTTTAGAGATAAGACGTTTTCCTTGCGGGGGATGATGTTGGCGCCCTCTAGAGCGTTTGTGTTCGGAATGGAAAACGAGCAGCCAGATGGATTAAACGTCATAATGATAAAAATGCCTGTTTTATTTCAATACCGGTCGTTCATATGCATTAGTAAACCATAAAATGCTTGTTTTTAAAAACCCCAGTTGGAAATATTTTATTTGTCGAGGGTAAGGGCATATTTAAATGGTATTGACAGGGTCGTTTTTAAAAACAACAGTCCATTTTATGTATATTTAGTAAATTACATCCGCGTGTGGAATTGTTTTTGATTTATATTTGGTTGAACTGACATGCTAGGGAATTTAGTTCTAATTTAAAGTGTTCACGCTATTGCGTTGACGATGTTGCATTGAAATATATTACGGTGAAAGATTGTTTTTAGCGAATTTTATTACCTCTAGAGAGAGTTTATTTCATTAATATTGGTTCAAATATTCAGTGTGTTTAACACGTTATGCACTAAACGATTATAACAATAATGGATTGGTAACCCATCATAAAGCAATGATTATTTAAATAATTTCAAAATAAGTAGGGCACATTTTATTGTGCAGTATTCATTGAGTAATTAACTGAACTTTGTGATGCTTTAAAACCGCCCCTATTACATGCTAAATTAAAGTACATATGTTAACATCCGCATACGCTATAAAAAACTATTAACTAAAAATAAAACAGTGGTAAGCATTTATTTGTTTATAATAGTAGTCATTAATCTATTAGGAGTAATTTGTGAAATATATAGTATTATTAATGGCTCTCCTCGTTGCTGGTCGATATCAAGTATTACGGAGTTTCGATGTTTTTTCTTGTGCCTTGTTGCATAGAGGGCAATGAATTAAAAAAATTTTAAAAATTGCAAAAGAACTGGATTTTTACCACAGATTAGTCCAGTTACATTTTTCTTTGGTCTATTACGGCGGCCCATTAGGTTCATCAGCTGTTGCGGCGAAACTCAAGTCAAGCCACGATGCTAGATAAAACAGGTGGCGCTAATAAGAGACAGAACATAGAGGCCGTTGGTACGCATGTATCTAAAGAGCGCCCACTCGTTTGCTAGTATAAAAAAAACCTAAAGTTCTTGAGTTTTTTTGTACTTCATGCATTATGTTTTTTAATATGTATGCCTGTGGCTTAAACGCACACTGTTACCACCAAAGTGCACTTTGCTCACGCTTCCCTACAGAAACGTATGCAAAGTCTATTTTGCACACGTTTCTGATTGTTTTGCACACATCTTGCATATATTTTACAATACTAATGATCATTTATGAAGCAAGTATCGATGTCGTAGATAAAGTATAGTGTACGAAAATCACTCTTCACACTTTTGTGACATTGTGTCACTCGCTAGATACGACTGGCAGGCATAAGACAGAAGATAGTAAAGGTGGGAGTATGGTAGCTCTTTATTATTAAAAAACTCCTTTCCCTATTACTTATGGCATGATTGTCAAAATGCTCCTTAGATTTCCTTATGAGAATTTACATAGGCAAATGACTGAAGGTGGTTCAGAAGCGCTGATGTATATCTACTTAAAACATCTTGCACTCCGACGACGTTTCGACTTTTATTGATGTGTTTCTCAAAGCTATTTACTATGTTCCAGTATAGTGGCGAATAAAATATAACCAAATCTCCAACATGTTCTGCATTATGGGCTGCTTTATGGGCCTGCATGTTGCTTCTCGAACTGATCTAACCTGCCATGCAGTATTAGATCTAATACGCTGCTGAATGTCGCCTGCTCTGCACAAAATCTCACCGTACTGTTATTTTCAATATTAAAAAAATCATACATATAATCCAAGAGTGGTAAGACATTTTAATTCTCAAAATAACTTACAATACTTAGTTACAACATCATAAAAAAACCTTTTTCAACGACTGCCTCGAAAATGAACAATCGCGCACTACTAACTACCGTTGAAAACTCCCACATTGTGCATGCTCTCATACAGAAGCGTGGATAAAGTCCACTTTGCACACGCCTTGCACAAATTTTATAATACGAATGATCATTTATAAAGCAAAATCGCAGTCGTAGGAAAAGTATAGTGTGCAATACGTACGAAAATCACTCTTCACACTCTTGTGAGGTTGTATCACCCGCTTACGGCTCGTGTCCAAACCGTTACACTCGTGTAAAAAGTGAAGTTTTCAACACTAGTGGTACAATATAATATTTTCTACGACTGCCTCGAAAATGAACAAATGCACACTACTAACTATCGTTGAAGATCAAATATTGCAAAGAGCGTGCTGCGCACGCTCTCTTAAAGAAGCTTATGCAAAGTCCACTTTGTCCCACTCCTGTGAATAGTGCAATTCTCGACACTAGTTGCACAATATACTATTTTCTACGACTACCTCGAAAATAAACAAATGCACACTAGTAACTATCGTTGAAGATCACATATTGCAAAGAGCGTGCGCAAAGTGCACTTTGCGCCTCCCGTACAAAATCGTGTGCAAAGTCCACTTTGGACATGCTTCTGATTGCTTTGCACACGCCTTGCATATATTTTATAATACGAATGATCATTTATGAAGGAAAATCGCAGTTGTAGAAAAAGTATGGTGTGCAACAGGTACGAATATCGCTCTTCACACTCCTGTGACATTGTACCACACGCCTATGGCTCGTGTCCAAACCATCACACTCGTGTGAAAAGTGCAAGTTTCGACACTAGTTGCATACTATACTATTTTCTATGACTGCCTCGAAAATGGACAAATACGCACTACTAACTATCGTTGAAAATCGCATACTGCAAACAGCGGGCGCAAAATGCACATTGTGCAAGCTGTCATAGAGAAGCGTGTGCAAAGTCCACTTTGCACACGATTCTGATTGCTTTGTATACGACTTGAATATATTTTATAATACGAATGATCATTTATTAAGCAAAATTGCAGTCGTAGAAAGAGTATAGTGAGAACACCTACGAAAATCACTCTTCACACTCTTGTCCGTTGTATCACTCGCCTACGGCTCGTGTCCAAACTACCACACTCATATGAAAAGGGCAATTTTTGATACTAGTTGCACAACATACTATTTTCTACGATTTTCTCGAAAATAAACAAATGCGCACTACTAATTACCGTTAAAAATATCATACTGCAACAACGTGCGCAAAGTGCACTTTGCGCACTCTTACATAAAAAGCGTGTGCAAAGTCCTTTTTGTACACGCTTCTGATTGCTTTCCACACACCTTGTTACATTTTACAATACGATTGATCATTTATGAAGCAAAATGGTAGTCGTAAAAAAAGTATAGTGTACAATACGTACGAAAATCTACTGTTGTGACGTTACCTACGACTCGTGTCCAAAGCGTCCCACTCGTGTGAAAAGTGCAATTTTCAACACTAGTTGCACAATATACTATTTTCTACGATTTTCTCGAAAATAAACAAATTCGCACTACCAATTACCGTTGAAAATATCATACTGCAACAACGTGCGCAAAGTGCACTTTGCGCACTCTTACATAAAAAGCGTGTGCAAAGTCCTTTTTGTACACGCTTCTGATTGCTTTCCACACACCTTGTTACATTTTATAATACGATTGATCATTTATGAAGCAAAATGGTAGTCGTAAAAAAAGTATAGTGTACAATACGTACGAAAATCTACTGTTGTGACGTTACCTACGACTCATGTCCAAAGCGTCCCACTCGTGTGAAAAGTGCAATTTTCAACACTAGTTGCACAATATACTATTTTCTACGATTTTCTCGAAAATAAACAAATGCGCACTATCAATTACCGTTGAAAATATCATACTGCAAGAACGTGCGCAAAGTGCACTTTGCGCACTCTTACATAAAGAAGCGTGTGCAAAGTCCTTTTTGTACACGCTCCTGATTGCTTTCCACACACCTTGTTACATTTTTGCATATATTTTATAATACGATTGATCATTTATGAAGCAAAATCGCAGTCGTAGAATAAGTATGGTGTACATTTCGTACGAAAATCATTCTTTACACTGTTGTGACGCTACCTACGACTCGTATCCAAACCGTCACACTCGTGTGAAAAGTTCAATTTTCGACACTAGTTGCAGAATATACTATTTTCTACGATTGTCTCGAAAATGAACAAATGCGCACTACTAACTACTGTTGAAAATCGCCTATTGCAAACAGTGTTCGCAAAGTGCACTTTGCGCCTCTCATAGAGAAACGTGTGCAAAGTCCACTTTGCACACGCATAACTGCTTCATAAATGATCATTTATGAAGCAAAATTGCAGTCGTAGAAAAAGTATAGTGTGCAAAACGTACGAAAGTCACTTTTCACAGAAAAGTGCTATTTTCGACACTAGTTGCACATTATACTATTACCCACAAACAGTGTATTATGAAGGTTTGATACGTCTGTTTAGCTTGGATTAAAGGCCTTCTAACACTCTAGTGGATTAAAGGTTTTCTAACACACTAGTATATTAAGTTGTTATAGAAACGATTTCCAGACTTTCTACTTTTCAGTTCAATATCATAGTTGGAACACAAACCAGGAATTTTCACCTGATTCCCCACTCCTAATTGATTGGTTTTCAGCAGTGGAGGTGGATAAAACGTTGAATTAAATTCGGGGATTGAAACCCTTAAATGCTCTCGCAACAATGTAACTCTGGGCTGTGCTTCGAGTGTACATTTTTTCCTGTAGACTAAATCCTCTTATTGTGTGGTTATAAAAATCTAATATCTGGTTTATTTAACCTTCAGAGTGAAAGTTGCGTGCTGGGCAACACCAATTTTTAGTAAAAGATAGATGAAAAAGAGGGTTTTTTAGCTCCTAGAGAGTCAAAATACTAAAAATGCTGTTCTTGATTTTTGGTGTTAAATTAATGACCTATTGACGTTATATTTCGGTCACAGGGTATATCATTCAAGTTACTAATAAAAGCTTTTATCCTTCACACTAAAAACTCTCTATATTTTTATGTAATTATCAGCAGAAGCTTCTAATTTCAGTTATGGATGCAAAAAGAGAGAGAGAGAGGAAGCAGACATATATCCAGATACTGCAACATTTGTAAAACTACCTATAGAAATTATAAAGTTTGTAATTTCAAAAATCATATTTGCCAATCCTCACTTTAGAATTACATTTTTCCAATAAAAAAACTGAACTTAAAAATAAACTCATCCTGTATAATTACTATTGGCCTGAGGGAATAACAAAGGTTTACGTCATTTTAAAGAAAGTGGTAATTTATTGATTAACTGAACCCCACACCAGACAAAAAAAAATAACCATCACTATTGTAGGTGACAAAATGATTATTTAATTCAACGTGGTATTTAGGATTTTCTGAAATAAAATATTAAAGAAATGTTTGAAACTCCGACATACGGAAGCACCTCTATCTCCTCTAAACACTTAAGCCTAATGTTCTTTGCCAATTAAAACTTAACCTCGAAACAAATCCTCTCGGGAAATCTCGAGAAATCCAACAAACACCTAAAGTGCTTAGTTATGTTAGAAAAATCCTTTTGAAGAAGCAAGTGACGGAGAATTCGGCCGAGACGTCTCACCCCCTCTCTCCCTTGTCGGCCGGAAGGATTTTTGTCCTCAAAAGTAGAAAAAGGTGTTGCCAAGTGCCCTTTAAGTAAAATAGATCACTCGAACGTGCCACCTTCTTAGAATACTCTTAGCTCTAATACGTAAGGCAACAGCGTATGGGTACTTATTTAGAATAATAAACATTGCCTAAAGGTCTGGATTAGTATGCAAATTTGAGCTCATTTAAAATGTAATTATTAATACGCTTTTAATATTAAGTAGCACAAGGGGATACGGCCACGGTGGGGTTAATGTGTAATATGGCCACGGTGAACTTTGCTTAACGTGTCTCTGGATAATTGAAGCTGAAATTAAAATTACTTGGGGTTGGAAAGAGTACGCGAAAACAATATCTTGGTGGAAGTTTCACATGTGTTCGGTTGCGTAATAAAAAAAAAACGAAAGCCAAAATATAATACCCACAAAACAATATCCCTGTACTAATCAATCATTTTCCTTTATTTCAGCCCCCCCAGTCGTATGAAACGTTATTTATATATCCAAACGAACGCCCCTTGTAAAAAAAACGTGCTTCACAATAGCGTGTAATTAAATTACAAGTCCGTAATTTTTTGCCTCTAATTGCTGGAAAGATACGTTTTCGGTCCTGTCGTGTCTGCTCATTTTTGATTGATCATTCACACACCGCTTAGTCGCGAAACTGCAAAACCCGGTGGATGGTTGTAATTTAGTTCTGCCGCGACTTAATCCACACCTCGTTAACCACGACCTGTCGCGCTTCCAAGGAACGACCCGACTTGACCCTTTTTGCGCCACCTGCAGCCCTAAAATTATTTAGGGCTCTGTTTTCTGTGTGCCGCCCCCGCAATATCTGCGAACGTCACGTATTTCTCGAGAAGCTGCAGCTTTTGATCCGAGCTGATTTGAGCGTGGCACAATATCTTGTATTGCCATCGCTATAATGTCGTTATTTCACTTTTGCCCCCTCCATCAGGACGTTTTGTTATCGGAGGGTTATTGCCATTCTTGACGTATTAGTTGGGTCTTTTACGCGTTTTATCACACGAGGAATAGAAAGAGAGAGAGGGAGAGAGAGCCGGATGGAATGGATTCGATGTGACACTTAGATAAACACAGGGCTGTGCGATTCACAATAATGACGTGGATCGAAAGGGTAGATTGCATTGCATAATATATTGACGATGATGAGGTTATAAAGCAGGTTCAGATAAAATTTTGTTAAAGTTGTTAAAAAAAAACACAGGGCTTTGGAAACAAAAGGTTCGATTTAAAACTACATTGAACTAATGAGCTCCAAATATAAAGCAAAATCCTGCTCAGTTCTTTTAAAAATAACCGGCCTTCAGCTCTCCCTGATGGCAGATTTGGTTTATAGTTATATCCCGAAATAAAATAAATGGTAACAGTATTTCTGAGCTTTTCTCAAGAGGTTTTCCAGAAATAACTGGTAGGTACTATTTCTAGCCAACTTACGCGCCTCTTATACATCCTATGTACAGGGTGTCCCAAATTGGTTATCCGAATAGGGTATCTGCGTTATTATTAGCGTTAGAAGAAAACCGACCTCGCATTCCCGTAGGCTTTTTTCAAGACAGCTTTAATAGTGCTTTCAGATTTTAGCGATTGTCATTTCTTTTGGCGCTACAGTCGATTTTTCAATTTAGGCCCAATTTGAAAATGAGTGGTATTTCGCTTAATATTGTTACAAAGAAGCAAAAATACATAAAATTGCAGCGTCCTTAGAAATGGTCGGCCGTTGACCGGTTTAGTAACCAAGGAATAGTTGACCCAAATTTAAAAATCGTAGATCGCAAATTTGTTTAACAAGTGGCTACTTCTAACCGCTGATTGATGTCATGGAAAAGAACGTTGCAATGTGTTGGAAAAAAGTGCTGACGAAAAGAAAAGTAAGCTCGAGGATTTTTGGGCTAGCGATGAGGACTTGCTCGGTGGCTTGCACGTAGGCAAGACTCCAAAATTTTTTGAAGTTTGGGTTGATCCTTTTAGGGGCGTTACGTCAAATAGACGAACGACCACCCGTCGAAGAGTAATTAAGTGTTTTTTCCAAAATTTGCTATCGTCCCAGTACAAGGAAGAAAGTGTCCTAGAAGTCTTCGTTGTCCTAAGAGAAGCCACTGGTACGCATAGGAGTACCCCTGAAGTACGCTAAATTGGTTGGCACGATACGGTCCTCCTCCACACTTGATTTAGGTAAGACCCTTGTGTTATAACGGTGTTTGTTTTCATATTAGTCATTTTATTAAAGTAGTTAGGGTAATTTTAAGGCACAGAAAATAGAAGTTTACCTCAATCTCATCTTCTTATTTTAAATATAAACCCCCTATATTCTTGAAAGCCCCCATTCAGTGAGTAAATCAGCATAGGACCCTTTGTTGTTGAATCTGTTGGGTAGAACCACCAATTTTCTCTTTTCCGTTCTCAGAATTTATTTCAATAAATAATGCAGTTTTCACCCAACTGACTCAAACGTCGTAAGTACGTCAGAACTGAAATTAAATAGTAAGTACTGAACTGCTCAACTCAGATAACAACTGCTTATTAGAACTCCACTCAACAGACATAATTTCTTTTCTTAAAGTAAGTAGTTATACTGGTGAACTTCCGCACAACAGACCCAAACATCGTGTCTTTCTCAGCACTGAATTCAGCTTACTAAACTGTTCAACTCACGTAAAAACTCAGCAGGTTCCAGCCAACAGACTCAAACTTTGTTGGTTTCTCAGAACTGACCTCAATGGGTGACTACTCAACTGTTCAGCTCATATAATAACTCCCTGAAATTGTTCCCAACTGACACAAATTACCTTTTTTCTTAACATTCATCTGACACAACAGACTGAAACTTCGTTTTTCCTCTGAATTGAACTCAACGGGTAACCACTAAACAGCTCAACTCATATATTAACTTTTTCAAATTCCTATTAACAGTCACAAATTTCCTATTTTTCTCAGAATTGAACTCAGCTATACTGGTGAACCGTCACCCAACAGTTGCAAATTTCGTTTTTCTCTTAGCACCGAGTTCAAAGAGTACGTACTAAACTGTGTAACAGACAGTAATTCTGCAAATTTATACCCAACAGAAACCCAATTTTTCTTGTTTGTTCTCAAAATGAAACTTAGTAAATAGTGCAGTTTCCACCCAACTGACTCTAATCTTGTAAGTACGCAGAACTAAATTTAAATAGTATCTACTAAACTGCTGCAACTTCCACCCAATAGACAAACTTCAATTCTTCCTCAGAACTCTCTGAGCTATCTAAATAATAACTAGAGAACTTATCAGCTCAGATAATAACTGCTTAACATTAATATTAACAGTCGCAAACATCCTATTTCCCTCAGAACTGAACTCAGGTATACTGATGAATCTTCACCCAACGGACCCAAACTTCGTTTTTCTCTTATTACTGAGTTCAAAGAGTACGTACTAAAGGGTTCAACTTAGACAGTAACTCTGCAAATTTATACCCAACAGATACCCACTTTCTCTTTTTCGTACTCAGAATTAAATTCAGTAAATAGTGCAGTTTCCACCCAATTGAAATCAAACTTCGTAAGTACGTCAGAACTAAATTTAAATAGTAACTACTAAACTGCTGCAACTTCCACCCAACTGACTCAAACTTCGTTTCTTCCTCAGAACTCTCTGAGCAACTCAAATAATAACTAGAGAACTTATCATCTCAGACAATAACTGCTTAAAATTCCTATTAACAGTCACAAACTTCCTATTTTTCTGAGAATTGAACTCAGGTTTACTGAGGAACCTTCACCCAACGGACGCAAACTTCGTTTCTCGCTAACATTTCATTCCCTGAGTATTGAGTTTATAGAGTACGTACTAAAATGTTTAATTCAGACAGTAACTCTGCAAATTTATACCCAGTAGATACAAACTTGCTCTTTTTCGTTATCAGAATTAAACTCAGTAAATAGTGCAGTTTCCACCCAACTGACTCAAATTTCGTAAGTACGTCAGAACAAAATATAAATAATAACTACTGAACTGGTGCAACTTCCACCCAACAAACTCAAACTTCGATTCTTCCTCAGAACTCTCTGAGCTACTCAAATAATAACTAGAGAACTTATCAACTCAGATAATAAGTTTTTAAAATTCCTTTTAACAGTCACAAACTTCCTATTTTTCTCAAAATTTAACTCAGTTATACCGAGGAACCTTCAGCCGACAGACGCAAAGTTCCTTTTTCTCTTAGTACTGAGTTCAGAAAGTACATACTAAACCACTCAACTCACATAATAACTCCATAAAGTTCCACCCACCAGACGCAAACTTTCTTTTATTTCCTTCTCAGAATTAAACTCAGTAAATTGTGCTTAATACTTTAGTTAAAAATTCCACAGGACACACACAAACTTCCTTTTTTTCCCAGAATTATACTTATGAACTAAACCTCAGCAGACTAATCCAACCAACAGACTTCAACTCAGAATTAAATAAAGTAAGTGCTGCAATTTCCACCCAACGGAACTGAATTCAACTACTGAACTCCTCAACTCAGCTAATAGCTGCTTAAAATTTCTGCTGCAACTTCCACCCAAAAGTCTCAAACTTTGTCTCTTCCTTTATGATGCTTAAAAGTTAAAAATTCCACCCGACACAAACAAACTTCCTTTTTTTCCCAGAATTAAACTTATGAACTAAACCTCAGCAGACTAACCCACCCAACAGACCCCAACTCAGAATTAAACACAGTAAGTGCTGCAATTTTCACCCAACGAATTCAAAATGCGTTTAGTTCTCGGAACTGAATTCAACTTCTGAATTCCTTAACTCAAATAATAACTGCTTAAAATTTCTGCTGAAACTTCCGTCCAACAGACTCAAACTTCGTTTCTTCCTCAGACCTCTCTGAGCTACTCAAATAATAACTAGAGAACTTATCAACTCAGATAATAACTGCTTGAAATTTTTCCCTACAGTCAAAAATTACCTATTTTTTCACAGAATTTAACTCAGATATCTTACTGATAAACCTTCACTCAATATACGCAAAGTTCGTTTTCTCATGGCACAGAGTTAAAAGAGTACGTACTAAAATGTTCAACTTAGATAGTAACTCTGAAAATTTATATCCAACAGATACCCACTTTCTCTTTCTCGTTCTCAAAATTAAACTAAGTTTCCCCCCAACTGACTCAAACTTCGTAAGTATGTCAGAACTAAATTTAAATAGCAACTACAGAACTGCTGCAACTTCCACCCAACTGACTCAAACTTCGTTTCTTCCTCAGAACTCTCTCAGCAACTCAAATAATAACTAGAGAACTTATCATCTGAGACAATAACTGCTTAAAATTCCTATTAACAGTCACAAACTTCCTATTTTTCTCAGAATTGAACTCAGGTTTACTGAGAAACTTTCACGCAACGGACGCAAACTTCGTTTCTCGCAAACTCTTCGTTTTCTTAGTACTGAGTTCATAGAGTACGTACTAAAATGTTTAATTCAGACAGTAACTCTGCAAATTTTTACCCAACAGATACCAACTTTCTCTTTTTCGTTATCAGAATTAAACTCAGTAAATAGTGCAGTTTCCACCCAACTGACTCAAATTTCGTAAGTACGTCAGAACAAAATAGAAATAATAACTGCTGAACTGCTGCAACTTCCACCCAACAAACTCAAACTTCGATTCTTCCTCAGAACTCTCTGAGCTACTCAAATAATAACTAGAGAACTTATCAACTCAGATAATAAGTTTTTAAAATTCCTTTTAACAGTCACAAACTTCCTATTTTTCTCAAAATTGAACTCAGTTATACTGAGGAACCTTCACTCGACAGACGCAAAGTTCCTTTTTCTCTTAGTACTGAGTTCAGAAAGTACATACTAAACTACTCAACTGACATAATAACTCCATAAAGTTTCCCCCACCAGACGCAAACTTTCTTTTATTCCCTTCTCAGAATTAAACTCAGTTAATTGTGCTTAATACTTTAGTTAAAAATTCCACACGACACACACAAACTTCCTTTTTTTCCCAGAATTATACTTATGAACTAAACCTCAGCAGACTAATCCAACCCACAGACTTCAACTCAGAATTAAATAAAGTAAGTGCTGCAATTTCCACCCAACGGATTCAAAATTCGTTTACTTACTGGAACTGAATTCAACTACTGAACTCCTCAACTCAGCTAATATTTGCTTAAAATTTCTACTGCAACTTCCACCCAAAAGTCTCAAACTTTGTCTCTTCCTTTATGATGCTTAAAAGTTAAAAATTCCAGCCGACACAAACAAACTTCCTTTTTTTCCCAGAATTAAACTTATGAACTAAACCTCAGCAGACTAACCCACCCAACAGACCTTAACTCAGAATTAAACACAGTAAGTGCTGCAATTTTCACTCAACGAATTCAAAATTCGTTTAGTTCTCGGAACTGAATTCAATTTCTGAATTCCTTAACTCAAATAATAACTGCTTAAAATTTCTGCTGAAACTTCCGCCCAATAGACTCAAACTTCGTTTCTTCCTCAGACCTCTCTGAGCTATTCAAATAATAACTAGAGAACTTATCAACTCAGATAATAACTGCTTGAAATTTTTCCCTACAGTCAAAAATTTCCTATTTTTTCACACAATTTAACTCAGATATCTTACTGATAAACCTTCACCCAATATACGCAAAGTTCGTTTTCTCATAGCACAGAGTGAAAAGAGTTCGTACTAAAATGTTCAACTTGAGAGTAACTCTGCAACTTTCTCTTTTTCGTTATCAGAATTAAACTCAGTAAATAGTGCAGTTTCCACCCAACTGACTCAAATTTCGTAAGTACGTCAGAACAAAATAGAAATAATAACTACTGAACTGCTGCAACTTCCACCCAACAAACTCAAACTTCGATTCTTCCTCAGAACTCTCTGAGCTACTCAAATAATAACTAGAGAACTTATCAACTCAGATAATAAGTTTTTAAAATTCCTTTTAACAGTCACAAACTTCCTATTTTTCTCAGAATTGAACTCAGTTATACTGAGGAACCTTCACCCGACAGACGCAAAGTTCCTTTTTCTTTTAGTATTGAGTTCAAAAAGTACATACTAAACTACTCAACTCACATAATAACTCCATAAAGTTCCACCCACCAGACGCAAACTTTCTTTTATTTCCTTCTCAGAATTAAACTCAGTAAATTGTGCTTAATACTTTAGTTAAAAATTCCACACGACACACACAAACTTCCTTTTTTTCCCAGAATTATACTTATGAACTAAACCTCAGCAGACTAACCCACCCAACAGACCCCAGCTCAGAATTAAACACAGTAAGTGCTGCAATTTTCACCCAACGAATTCAAAATGCGTTTAGTTCTCGGAACTGAATTCAACTTCTGAATTCCTTAACTCAAATAATAACTGCTTAAAATTTCTGCTGAAACTTCCGCCCAACAGACCCAAACTTCGTTTCTTCGTCAGAACTCTCTGAGCAACTCACTGTAGAATTTTAAGCATAATAACTTCTTAAAATTCCTTTTAACAGTCAAAAACTTCCTATTTTTCTCAGAATTGGACTTAGTTATACTGAGGAACCTTCACCCGACAGACGCAAAGTTCCTTTTTCTTTTAGTACTGAGTTCAAAAAGTACATACTAAACTACTCAACTTACATAATAACTCCATAAAGTTCCACCCACCAGACGCAAACTTTCTTTTATTTCCTTCTCAGAATTAAACTCAGTAAATGGTGCTTAAACTAGTTAAAAATTCCACCCGACACACACAAACTTCCTTTTTTTCCCAATATGTACTAAACCTGAGCAGACTAACCCACCCAACAGACCCCAACTCAGAATTAAATGCAGTATGTGCTGCAAATTTCACATAACGAATTCAAAATTCTGTTTTACTTCTCGAAACTGAACTCAACTACTGAACTTTTCAACTCAGATAATAACTGCTTAAAATTTCTGCTGAAACTTCTACGCAACAGACTCAAACTTTGCTTCTTCCTCAGAACTCTTTGAGCTACTCAAATAATAACTAGAGAACCTATCAACTCAGACAATAGCTGCTTAAAGTTCCTCCCGCAGCCACAAACGGTTTTTTCTCAGTATTGAGTTCAAAGAGTGCACACTAAACTGCTCAACTCAGATAATAATTCCATACAATGCCACTAACTAGACAAAAACTTTCTTTTATTTCCTTCTCAGACTTAAACTCAGTAAATGGTGCTTAAACTCGTAAAAAATTCCACCCGACACACAAAAACCATTTTTTCCCAGAAGTAAACTTATGAACTAAACCTCAGCAGACTAACCCACCCAACAGACTCCAACTTCGTTGGTTCTTCAGAACTGAATTCAAGTAATTCCTGATCTTCTCAGCACAGATAAAACCTGCATAAAAGATTAAAGAGATTTTAATGAAAAATTCCTTAAGAGTACAAACTTTTACTTTTTCTCTTGAATTATCTCAAATTTCTCAGAAACTTATGAACGAAGAATACTAAACTTTTTAACTCAGATAATAACTTCAGAAATGTCCACCCGCCAGACACAAACAGATTTTTTTCTCAGAATTAAACTCAGCAAGTGCTGCAATTTCCACCCAACTATCTAAATTCGTGTACTTCTCGGAACTGAATTCAGATAATAACTGCTTAAAATTTCTCCTGCAACTTCCACCCAACATACTCAAACTTCGTTTCTTCCTCAGAACTCTCTGAGCTACTCAAATAATAACTAGAGAACTTGTCAACTCGATAATAACTGCTTAAAATTCCTATTAACAGTCACAAACTTTTTATTTTTCTTAGAATTAAACTCAGCTATACTGATGAACCCTCACCCAACAGACTCCATGTTCGTTTTTCTCTTAGTACTGAGGGCAAAGAGTACTAAAGTGTTCAACTTATACAGTAACTCAGCAAATTTATACCCAACAGACACCAAATTTCTCTTTTTATTTCTCAGAATTAAATTCAGTAAATAGTACAGTTTCCACCCAACTGACTCAGGTACGACTCAACTGACTCAAGTACGTCAAAACTGAATTTAGTCATCTCAGATAAAAACTACTTAGAGTTCCACCCAACAGACATCATTTCTTTTCTTAAAATAAGTAGTCGAAACTCTCTTTTTCTCTCAGAACATGGACTCAGGTCAATTTTTGCACAACAGATGCAAATTTTCGATTTTTTCTCAGTACTGAATTCATCCTGCTAAACTGTTCAGCTCACGTTAAACCTCAATAAAGTTCCACATGAATACTTTAGTTTTTTCTTAGAATTAAACTCAGGAAGTGCTGCATTTTCCACCCAACAGACTCAATCTTTGATGATTTCTTAGAACTGACCTCAAAAAGTGACTACTGAACTGGTCAACTCAGATAATAACTGCCTGAAATTCCTCCCAACGGACACAAATTACCTATTATCTAAAAATTCATCTGACTCAACAAACTGAAACTTCGTTTTTCCTCTGAATTGGACTCAACGGGTAACCACTAAACAGATCAACTCATTTACTAACTGCTTCAAATTCCTATTAACAGTCACAAACTTCTTATTTTTCTCAGTATTGAACTCATCTATACTGATGAACGTTCTCCCAACAGACGCAAACTTCGTTTTTCTCTTAGTACTGAATTCAAAGAGTACATAGTATTCAACTTAAACAGTAACTCTGCAAATTTATACGCAACATATACCCACTTTCTCCTTTTCGTTTTCTGAATTAAACTCAGTAAATAGTGCAGTTTCCACCCAACTGACTCAAACTTTGCTTCTTCCTCAGAACTTTCTGAGCTACTCAAATCATCACTAGAGAACTTAATAACTCAGATAACAACTGCTCAAAATTCGTCTCAAAAGTCACAAACTTCCTATTTTTCTCAGAATTAAACTCAGCTATACTGATGAACCTTCACTCAATAGACGCAAAATTCGTTTTTCTCTTAGTAATAAGTTCAAAGAGTACGTACTAAACTGTTCAACTTAGATGGTAACTCTGCAAATTTATACCCAATAGACAGGAACTTTCTCTTTTTCTTTCACAGAATTAAACTCAGTAAATAGTACAGTTTCCACCCAACGGACTAAAGTACGTCAGAACTGAATAGTAACTACTGAACTGCTTAACTCAGATAGCAACTGCTTAGGATTCCACCCAACAGACATAATTTCTTTTCTTAAAGTAAGTAGTTATACTGGTGAACTTCCGCACAACAGACGCAAATATCGTGTCTTTCTCAGAAGTGAATTCAGCTTACTAAACTGTTCAACTCACGTAAAAACTCAGCAGGTTCCACCCAACAGACTCAAACTTTTTGGTTTCTCAGAACTGACCTCAATGGGTGACTACTCAACTGCTCAGCTCATATAATAACTGACTGAAATTCCTCCCAACTGACACAAATTACGTTTTTTTTTTCTTAAAATTTATCTGACCCAACAGACTGAAACTTCGTTTTTCCTCTGAATTGAACTCAACGGGTAACCACTAAACAGATCACCTCATGTATTAACTTCTTCAAATTCCTATTAACAGTCACAAATTTCCTATTTTTCTCAGAATTGAACTCAGCTATACAGGTGAACCGTCACCCAACAGTCGCAAACTTCGTTTTTCTCTTAGTACCGAGTTCAAAGGGCACGTACTGAACTGTTTAACTTAGACAGTAACTCTGCAAATTTATACCCACTTTTTCTTGTTTGTTCTCAGAACGAAACTTAATAAATAGTGCAGTTTCCACCCAACTGACTTAAACTTCGTAAGTACGTCAGAACTAAATTTAAATGGTATCTACTGAACTGCTGTAACTTCCACCCAATAGACAAACTTCAATTCGTCCTCAGAACTCTCTGAGTTATTCAAATAATAACTAGAGAACTTATCAACTTAGTTAATAACTGCTTAACATTAATATTAATAGTCACCAACTTCCTATTTCTCTCAGATTTGAACTTAGCTATACTGAGGAACCTTCATCCAGCAGACGCAAGCTCGTTTTTCTCTTAGTACTGAGGTCAAAGAGTACGTACTAAAGTGTTCAACTTAGACAGTAACTCTGCAAATTTATACCCCACAGATACCCACTTTCTCTTTTTCGTTCTCAGACTTAAACTCAGTAAATAGTGTAGTTTCCACCCAAGTGGCTCAAACTTCGTGAGTACGTCAGAACTAAATTTAAATGGTATCTACTGAACTGCTGTAACTTCCACCCAATAGACAAACTTCAATTCGTCCTCAGAACTCTCTGAGTTATTCAAATAATAACTAGAGAACTTATCAACTTAGTTAATAACTGCTTAACATTAATATTAATAGTCACCAACTTCCTATTTCTCTCAGATTTGAACTTAGCTATACTGAGGAACCTTCATCCAACAGACGCAAACTCGTTTTTCTCTTAGTACTGAGGTCAAAGAGTACGTACTAAAGTGTTCAACTTAGACAGTAACTCTGCAAAATTATACCCCACAGATACCCACTTTCTCTTTTTCGTTCTCAGACTTAAACTCAGTAAATAGTGTAGTTTCCACCCAAGTGGCTCAAACTTCGTAAGTACGTCAGAACTAAATTTAAATAGTAACTACTGAACTGCAGCAACTTCCACCCAACAGACTCAAACCTCAATTCTTCTTCAGAACTCTCTGAGCAACTCAAATAATAATTAGAAAACTTATCAACTCAGATATTAACTGCTTAAAATTCCTATTAGCAGTCACAAACTTCCTACTTTTCTCAGAATTGAACTCAGCTGTACTCATAAACCTTTACCCAACAGACACAAACTTCGTTTTACTCTTAGTGCTGAGTTCAAAGAGTAGGTATTAAAGTGTTCAACTTAGACAGTAACTCTGCAAATTTATACCCAACAAATACTAACTTTGTCTTTTTCGTTCTCAGAATTAAACTCAATAAATAGTACAGTTTCCACCCAACTTTCCAGTCAAACTGAACTCAAACTGAATTTAAATAGTAACTACTGAACTGCTTAACTCAGATAACAACTGCTTAGAATTCCACCGAACAGACATAATTTCCTTTCTTAAAGTAAGTAGCCATACTGGTGAACTTTCGCACAACAGACGCAAATTCTCTTCTCTTCTTTCTCAGTACTGAATTCAGCTTACTAAACTGTTCAACTCACTTAAAAACTCAGAAGGTTCCACCCAACGGACTCAAACTTTGTTGGTTTCTCAGAACTGACCTCAAAGGGTGACTACTGAACTGCTCAGCCTGAAATTCCTCCCAACTGACACAAATTACCTTTTTTAGAACTCAACGGGTAACCACTAAGCAGATCAACTCATATAATAACTGCTTCAAATTCCTATTAACAGTCACAAACTTCTTATTTTTCTCAGTATTGAACTCACCTATACTGATGAACCTTCTCCCAACAGACGCAAACTTCGTTTTTCTCTTAGTACTGAGGTCAAAGAGTACGTACTAAAGTGTTCAACTCAAACAGTAACTCTGCAAATTTATACCCAACAGATACCATTTTTCCCTTTTTCGTTCTTAGATTCAAACTCACTAAATAGTGCAGTTTCCACCCAACTCACTTTTTTTTGATATCCCGTTACGTATGAAATTTTAATTTTTAATTATATTTATCTCATTTTAACTCATGTTGAGAAAATACGATAAAAAATGTCAAAGTCAGACTTCCCACGCCTATTTGATGACAATAATATGGTTTATACATACTCGTTGCCTTAGTGGAAACCAAAAACTTTTTTTTAATTCGAAGTGGGAAAATGCAAACTGGGTGAGACAATGACATTGAAACACTTGAATTGAAAGACTCGGGAACTACATTTTTGATGTGATTTTCGATCAATGACAGTAAAAATCATGTTTGGTCTAGAATATTGTTAAGAGCCAAATACTTGAACCTGAACTAACCATTCGACACCACAATGGTTTTAAAGTAGCACGCTTAAATACACTTGATGATTTTAAATATTAATCCTACAGATCAAAATATCGATACTTTTAATAACGAATTGAAATATCCAGATTGGAATACTTATTGGAAAACTGAATATTTAACAACTAATCTAAAAAGAAAACTTTCATCCACGAGTATGTATAATTTCAATCTAAAATTGAAATTGTGGCCCTCCAATCAATACTTCTTCGAGGGCCATCAATATAACCTGCGGTCCCCATAACGAAAACTTTCCAACTTATTATTAATAAAAACAAAACTTAGCCAACTTCGATACAAGAATTATAATGCAAACTTAGTTAAAATTTAGAAAACGTGTAATCCGATCTTCGGGTTTATGGTTCGATACAGATTTAATGGAACAAAGGATGTTTGTTTAAACTAAACATCGCTTGTAGGTATAGAAGTAATAAAGTTTTCTTCTGTCCCAAGTCTTCTTGTATTGCCTTTTAATCAAAGAAACGCTTTATTGCGGACCAAGGCAGTAAAACAAAGAGAATACGATAAGTTTTCTTTAGATCAGCATTCCTTTTGTTAAAGAGCTCGCTCGAGCAGGACGAAGTTTTTACTATTTCCATGTACGTCGCTTGATACAAACTTCAGACCTGTTGTAACCTGTTTCAAGTTAAACCTTTGGGCTGCGTTAAAATGTCTGCAATATATACACCTCAAACCTCAGTCTCTTTCATGGAAGTTTCCCTTTAAGCTTGCCAGCTAACTACGTGGAAGTTTGCTAAACTTCATCAAGACTGTGTGGCAAATTGTATAATGCCCCTTTTTGAGAGTTTGGGTAGGTTAGGATAGCTATGAGAAGTAGTTATTTTAGATAATTATGATTAGTAGCTGCGATTTGAATAGGTAGTGAATAGTGATATGGGCTTTGTTATGTGACAGGGTCATAATAAAATTGACATAATACATTGCAATATGGCGAAATAGACATAATAAAAATGATTGGCATGCCATTTTATAAGAAATTGGGACTTGACTTGATTTTTTTACAGTTGATTTGATGTCAAGTATTTTCAAACTCCTTGATCAAAAATGGTATAAAACTATAAAACTGATATATTTTTGGGAAAAACAGTAAATAACGTTCTGTAGTCTTTTCAAACAGTTTTAGGGACATAACCCATTGACTAACATAATACGTCTGTAGTCATAAAATTTAAATAATTAATGATAACATAATGATAACATAAACATAAATCTACAGCCTTCTATACTACACTTCCCCCCCCCCCCAACAGGGTTAAAGATTTATTGCCTCACTTGATGTGTTATAGCCTATAAAACTAACCCCTTTTTGGGGATAATAGCAAATAAAGTTCTGTAGTCTAACCTATTGCCTAACCTATTGCCCAACTCAATGCGTCTGTAGTCATTAAATTTGAATAATCTATGAGAATTTTAATAAAAAACGTTCTGTAGCGTTTAAGTTGTTAGGCATTTTTCCGGAGAAGGCTTAAGTTTTATGTGTCCTGTAGCCTTAAAAATTGATACATTTGGCAAATAATATCCTGCAGTTTTCTTAACATTGTGTTAGTTTGTGGAAAAACAATGACTCTGTAGTCTTTAAAATGCAATAATTTTGATAAATATTTATAAATATAATTCTGCAGCCTTCTACACTACACTTCTCCCCCCCCCCCTCCCCAACGGGGTTACAGATTTATTTAAAAACTTAATGTCTTGTAGCCTATAAAATTGACATCTATTTAAAGAAAACAGTAAATAACTTTCTGTAGTCTTTTGAAGCAGGTTTAGGGACATAGTACAAGTTTCTTTTAACCCATTGCCTAACATAATGCGTCTGTTGTCATTAAATTTCAATAAATTATGAGAATTTTAATAAAAAAAAGTTCTGTAGCCTCTCAGTTGTTTAGGCCCTTTTCCGGATAAGGTTCAAGTTTTATGTGCCTTGTAGCCATAAAACTTCATGCATTTGGCAACGAATTTCATGCAGTTTTCTTAATATTGTGTTAGTCCTTTTGGGAAAGGCAATGTCTCTATAGCCTTCAAAATTCAATAATTTCGAAAAATCTTCCTAAATATGATTCTACAGCCTTCTTTCTATTCTACACTTTTTCCCCCAACAGGGTTAAAGATTTATTGTAAAATTTAAAGTCTTGTAGCCTATAAAACTGACATCTTTTTGGAGAAAACAGTAAATAACGTTCTGTAGTCTTGTCAAACACTTTTAGCGACATAGTAAAAGTTTCTTTTAACACATGCCTTTTATAATGCGTCTGTAGTCATTATATTCCAATAATTTATGAGAATTTTAATAAAAAAAGTTCTGTAGCCTCTCAGTTGTTTAGGCACTTTTCCGAACAAGGTACAAATTTTTATGTGTCCTGTAGCCTTAAAAATTGAGACATTTGGCAAATAATGTCCGGCAGTTTTCCTAATATTGTGATAGTTTTTGGAAAAAGCAAGGACTCTGTAGTCTTTGAAATACAATAATTTTGATAAATCTTCATAAATATAATTTCGCACCATTCTAAACTAAACTCCTCCCCCTCCAACAGGGTTAAAGATTCACTGCAAAACTTAATGTCTTGTTGCTTATAAAACTGACATCTATTTAGGGAAAACAGAAAATAATGTTCTGTAGCCTTTTCAAACACTTTTAGGGACATAGTACAAGTTTCTTTTAACCCACCGACTAAAATAATGCGTCTGTAGTCATGAAATTTCAATAATTTATGAGCATTTTAATTTTAAAAGTTTCTGTAGCCTCTCAGTTGTTTAAGCACTTTTCCGGACAATGTTCAAGTTTTATGTGTCCTATAGCTTTAAAAATTGAGACATTTGGCAAACAATGTCCTGCAGTTTTCTTAATATTGTGATATTTTTTGGAAATAGCAATGACTCTGTAGCCTTTGATATGCAATAATGTTGGTAAATCTTCATAAATATAATTTTGGACCCTTCTACATTCCACTTCTCCCCCCCCCCCCCCACCAACAGGATTAAAGAATTATTGCAAAACTTAATGTCTTGTAGCCTATGAAACTGACATCTTTTTGGGGAAAACCATAAATGATGTTCTGTAGTCTTTTCAAACACTTTTAGGCAGATAGTACAAGTTTCTTTTAACTTATCGCCTAACAAAATGCGTCTTTAGTCATTAAATTTCATAGTTTATGAGAATTTTAATAAAAAAAGTTCTGTAGCCCCTCAGTTGATTAGGCACTTTTCGGGACAAGGTTCAAGTTTTATGTGTCCTGTAGCTTTAAAAATTGATGCATTTGACAAATAATGTCCTGCAGTTTCCTTAATATTGTGTTAGTTTTTGGAAAAACGATGATTCTGTAGATTGCAAAACTTAATGTCTTGTAGCCTATAACACTGACATCTATACAAGGAAAACAGTAAATAATGTTCTGTAGTCTTTTAAAACACTTTTAGGAACATAGCACAAGTTTCTTTTAACCCACCGCTTAACATAATGCGTCTGTAGTCATTAAATTTTAATAATTTATGAGAATTTTAATAAAAAAATTTGTGTAGTCTCTCAGTTGTTTAGGCACTTTTCCGGACAAGGTTCGAGTTTTATGTGTCCTGTAGCCTTAAAAATTGATACATTTGGCAAATAATGTCCTGCAGTTTTCTTAATTTTTTTTTAGTTTTTGGAAAAAGCAATGACTTTGTAGTTTTCAAAATGCAATTATTTTGATAAACCTTCATAAACATAATTCTACAGCCCTCTATACTACACTTCCCCCCACCAACAGGGTTAAAGATTTATTTCCTAACTTGATGTCTTGTAGCATATAAAACCGACACCTTTTTGGGGAAAACAGTAAATAAAGTTTGTAGTCTCTTCAAACACTTTTAGGGACATAGTACAAGTTTCTTTTAACCTATTGCCTAACATAATGCGTTTGTAGTCATTAAATTTCAATTATTTATGAGAATTTTAATAAAAGAAATTTCTGTACCCTCTCAGTTGTTTAATCAATTTTCCGGACCAGGTTCAAGTTTTATGTGTCCTGTAGTCTTAAAAATTGATACATTTGCCATATAATATCTCGCAGTTTTTTTAATATTGTGTTAGTTTTTGGAAAAATCAATGACTAGGTAGTCTTCGAAATGTAGTAGTTCTGATAAATCTTCATAAATATAATTCAGAATCCTTCTAAACTACACTTTCGCCCCCTCCTCCCCCCAAGTTAAAGAGTAATTGCAAAATTTAATCCCTTGTAGCCTATAAAACTAACATCGTTTTGGGGAAAACAGTAAATAACGTTCTGTAGTCTTTTGAAACACTCTTAGGAACATAGTAAAATTTTAACTCATCTTCTTTAAAATTGTTATCCTTATGCTTACATTTAATAAATAACGTGGAAGTTTTCTAGTCCCCTTGTAGTTTGTAGCACTTTCCGTGATGAGGTGTCAGTTTTGTTGAACAACACAATGCGCATGTAGTCACTAAATTTCAGTAATTTATGAAAATTTTATTTACAAAGTCCTGTAGCCTCTCAGTTGTTTAAGCACTTTTCCGATAAAGGTTCAAGTGTTATGTATCCTGTAGCCTTAAATTTGACACAGTAAATAACGTTACGTAGCCTTTTCAAACACATTTACGGACATAGTACAAGATTTTCAGGAGAATTTAGTTTTCAGGACTGTAGGCATTAAAAAAAAATCTTGAGGACCATCTTCTAACCTAAACCATTATAGTACAAGATTCTTTTAAACCATCGCATTACACAAGCCGTCTGTAGTCATTAAATTTCAATAATTTATGAGAATTTTAATAAAAAAAAGTTCTGTAGCCAGTTTAGGCACTTTTCTGGACAAGGTTCAAGTTGTTATGTCCTTTAACAATAAAAAGCAATGACTCTGTAGTCTTCAAAATCCAATAAACTCGATAAATCTTTCCAAATATAATTCTGAGCCTTCTACGCTACTCCCCCCCCCCTTTCTCAACATGGTTAAAGATTTATTGCAAAACTTAATGTCTTGTAGCCTATAAAACTGGCATCTTTTGGGGGAAACAGTAAATAACGTTCTGTAGTCTTTTCAAACACTTTTAGGGACGTAGTGCAAGGTTCTTTTAACCCATTGCCTAACATAAAGCGTCTGTAGCCATTAAATTTCAATCATTTAAGACAATTTTAGTAAAAAGAGTTCTGTAGCCTCTCAGTTGTTTAGGCACTTTTCCGGACAAGGTTCAAGTTTTTTGTGTCTTGTAGCCTTAAAAATTGATATATTTGGCAAATTATGTTTCGCAGTTTTCTTAATATTGTGTTAGGTCTTAGAAAAAGCAATGACTCTGTAGTCTTCGAAATGCAATAATTTTGACAAATCTTCATAAATATAATTCTGCAGCCTTCTACACTACACTTCTCCCCTTTCCTCAACAGGGTTAAAGATTTATTGCAAAGCTTATTGTTTTGTAGCGTATAAAACTGTCATCTTTTTGGGGAAAGCAGTAAATAAAATTGTGTAGTCTTTTCAAACACTTTTAGGGACACAGTACAAGTTTCGTTTAACCCATTGCTTAACATGATGCGTCTATAGTCATTAAATTTCAATAATTTATGAGAATTTTAATAAAAAAAGTTCTGCAGCTTTTCAGTGGTTTAAGGACTTTTCGGGCAAGGTTCAAGTTTTATGTGTCCTGTAGCCTTAAAAATTGACACATTTGGCAAAGGCAGTTTTCTAAATATTGTGTTAGGTTTTGTAAAACCAATGATTCTGTAGTTTTCAAAATGCAATAATTTTGATTAATTTTCCTAAATTTAGTTCTGCAGCCTTCCACACTACATTTCTCCCCCCCCCCAACAGGGTTAAAGATTACATTCCCTCCCCCCCCCCCATGAGGGTTAGATTTACTGCAAAACTTAATGTCTTGTAGCCTATAAAACTGACATCTATTTAGGGAAAACAGTAAATAATGTTCTGTAGTCATTTCAAGCACTTTTAGGGGCATAGTACAAGTTTCTTTTAACCACTGCCTAACATAATGCGTCCGTACTCATTAAATTTCAATATTTTATGAGAATTTTAATAAATAAATTTGTGTAGCCCCTCAGTTGTTTAGGCACTTTTCCGGACGAGGTTCAAGTTTTATGTGTCCTGTAGCCTAAAAAATTGATACATTTGGCAAATAATGTCCTGCGGTTTTCTTAATATTGTGTTAAGTTTTGGTAAAAGCAATGACTCTGTCTTCGAAATGCAATAATTTTGTTAAATCGTCCCAAATATAATTGTGCAGCCTTCTACACAACACTTTCCCTCCCTAACAGGGTTAAAGATTTATTGCAAAACTTAATGTCCTGTAGCCTATAAAACTGACATCTTTTTGGGGAAAACAGTAAATAGCGTTCTGTGGTTTTTAGGGACGGGGTTATAGGGACGTAGTACAAGGTTCTTTTAACACATTGCCTAACATAAAGCGTCTGTGGTCATTAAATTTCAATCATTTAAGAGAATTTTAATAAAAAGAGTTCTGTAGCCTCTCGGTTGTTTGGGCACTTTTCCGGACAAGGTTCAAGTTTTATGTTTCTTGTAGCCTTAAAAATTGATATATTTGTCAAATTATGTTTTGCAGTTTTCTTAATATTGTGTTAGGTCTTAGAAAAAGCAATGACTCTGTAGTCTTCGAAATGCAATAATTTTGACAAATCTTCATAAATATAATTCTGCAGCCTTCTACACTACACTTCTCCCCTTTCCCCAACAGGGTTAAAGATTTATTGCAAAACTTATTGTTTTGTAGCCTATAAAACTGACATCTTTTTGGGGAAAACAGTAAATAAAATTGTGTAGTCTTTTCAAACACTTTTAGGGACGTAGTACAAGTTTCTTTTAACCCATTGTCTACATTTTCTTTAAAAGCCTTATCCTTATGTATGCAATTAGTAAATATTGTTCTAGTTTTTTAATGACCTTGTATTTTTCTAGTGACTTTAGCACTCTCCTTGACAAGGTGTCAGTTTTTTGAAAAACATAATGCCTCTATAGTCATTAAATTTAAATAATTTATGAGAATTTTAATAAAAAAAAGTCCTGTAGCCTCTCAGTTGCTTAGGCACTTTACCGGAAAAGGTTCAAGTTTTGTGTCCTGTAGCCTTAAAAATTGATACATTTGGCAAATAATGTCCTGTAGTTTTCTTAATATTGGGTTAGTTTTTGGAAAAAGCAATGACTCTGTAGTCTTCGAAATGCAATAATTTTGATAAATCTTACCGCGTTTGAGATTTATTGCAAGACATGCAGCCTATAAAACCGACGTATTCTTGGAGGAAACAGTAAATAAAGTCCTGTAGTCTTTTAAAAGACTTTTAGGGACATGGTACAAGCTTCTTTTAACCCATTGCATAACATAATGCGTTCGTAGTCAATAAATTTCAATAATTTATGAGAATTTTAATAAAAGCAGGTCTGTAGCCTCTCAGTTGTGTAGGCATTTTTCCGAACGAGGTTTCAAAATTCACGTGAGCTGTAGTCTTAAAAATTGATACATTTGGTAAACAATGTCTTGCAGTTTTCTTAATATTGTGTTAGTTTTTGGAAAAAGCAATGACTCTGTAGTCTTCGAAATGCAATAATTTTGATAAATCTTCATAAATATAATTCTGCAGCCTTCTACACTACACTTCTCCCCTTTCCCCAACAGGGTTAAAGATTTATTGCAAAACTTATTGTTTTGTAGCCTATAAAACTGACATCTTTTTGGGGAAAACAGTAAAAAAAATTGTGTAGTCTTTTCAAACACTTTTAGGGACGTAGTACAAGTTTCTTTTAACCCATTGTCTACATTTTCTTTAAAAGCCTTATCCTTATGCATGCATTTAGTAAATATTGTTCTAGTTTTTTAATGACCTTGTATTTTTCTAGTGACTTTAGCACTCTCCTTGACGAGGTGTCAGTTTTTTGAAAACATAATGCCTCTATAGTCATTAAATTTAAATAATTTATGAGAATTTTAATAAAAAAAAGTCCTGTAGCCTCTCAGTTGCTTAGGCACTTTACCGGAAAAGGTTCAAATTTTGTGTCCTGTAGCCTTAAAAATTGATACATTTGGCAAATAATGTCCTGTAGTTTTCTTAATATTGGGTTAGTTTTTGGAAAAAAGCAATGACTCTGTAGTCTTCGAAATGCAATAATTTTGATAAATCTTACCGCGTTTGAGATTTATTGCAAGACTTGCAGCCTATAAAACCGACGTATTCTTGGAGGAAACAGTAAATAAAGTCCTGTAGTCTTTTAAAAGACTTTTAGGGACATGGTACAAGCTTCTTTTAACCCATTGCATAACATAATGCGTTCGTAGTCAATAAATTTCAATAATTTATGAGAATTTTAATAAAAGCAGGTCTGTAGCCTCTCAGTTGTGTAGGCATTTTTCCGAACGAGGTTTCAAAATTCACGTGAGCTGTAGTCTTAAAAATTGATACATTTGGTAAACAATGTCTTGCAGTTTTCTTAATATTGTGTTAGTTTTTGGAAAAAGCAATGACTCTGTAGTCTTCGAAATGCAATAATTTTGATAAATCTTCATAAATATAATTCTGCAGCCTTCTACACTACACTTCTCCCCTTTCCCCAACAGGGTTAAAGATTTATTGCAAAACTTATTGTTTTGTAGCCTATAAAACTGACATCTTTTTGGGGAAAACAGTAAAAAAAATTGTGTAGTCTTTTCAAACACTTTTAGGGACGTAGTACAAGTTTCTTTTAACCCATTGTCTACATTTTCTTTAAAAGCCTTATCCTTATGCATGCATTTAGTAAATATTGTTCTAGTTTTTTAATGACCTTGTATTTTTCTAGTGACTTTAGCACTCTCCTTGACAAGGTGTCAGTTTTTTGAAAAACATAATGCCTCTATAGTCATTAAATTTAAATAATTTATGAGAATTTTAATAAAAAACAGTCCTGTAGCCTCTCAGTTGCTTAGGCACTTTACCGGAAAAGGTTCAAGTTTTGTGTCCTGTAGCCTTAAAAATTGATACATTTGGCAAATAATGTCCTGTAGTTTTCTTAATATTGGGTTAGTTTTTGGAAAAAGCAATGACTCTGTAGTCTTCGAAATGCAATAATTTTGATAAATCTTACCGCGTTTGAGATTTATTGCAAGACATGCAGCCTATAAAACCGACGTATTCTTGGAGGAAACAGTAAATAAAGTCCTGTAGTCTTTTAAAAGACTTTTAGGGACATGGTACAAGCTTCTTTTAACCCATTGCATAACATAATGCGTTCGTAGTCAATAAATTTCAATAATTTATGAGAATTTTAATAAAAGCAGGTCTGTAGCCTCTCAGTTGTGTAGGCATTTTTCCGAACGAGGTTTCAAAATTCACGTGAGCTGTAGTCTTAAAAATTGATACATTTGGTAAACAATGTCTTGCAGTTTTCTTAATATTGTGTTAGTTTTTGGAAAAAGCAATGACTCTGTAGTCTTCGAAATGCAATAATTTTGATAAATCTTCATAAATATAATTCTGCAGCCTTCTACACTACACTTCTCCCCTTTCCCCAACAGGGTTAAAGATTTATTGCAAAACTTATTGTTTTGTAGCCTATAAAACTGACATCTTTTTGGGGAAAACAGTAAAAAAAATTGTGTAGTCTTTTCAAACACTTTTAGGGACGTAGTACAAGTTTCTTTTAACCCATTGTCTACATTTTCTTTAAAAGCCTTATCCTTATGCATGCATTTAGTAAATATTGTTCTAGTTTTTTAATGACCTTGTATTTTTCTAGTGACTTTAGCACTCTCCTTGACGAGGTGTCAGTTTTTTGAAAACATAATGCCTCTATAGTCATTAAATTTAAATAATTTATGAGAATTTTAATAAAAAAAAGTCCTGTAGCCTCTCAGTTGCTTAGGCACTTTACCGGAAAAGGTTCAAATTTTGTGTCCTGTAGCCTTAAAAATTGATACATTTGGCAAATAATGTCCTGTAGTTTTCTTAATATTGGGTTAGTTTTTGGAAAAAAGCAATGACTCTGTAGTCTTCGAAATGCAATAATTTTGATAAATCTTACCGCGTTTGAGATTTATTGCAAGACTTGCAGCCTATAAAACCGACGTATTCTTGGAGGAAACAGTAAATAAAGTCCTGTAGTCTTTTAAAAGACTTTTAGGGACATGGTACAAGCTTCTTTTAACCCATTGCATAACATAATGCGTTCGTAGTCAATAAATTTCAATAATTTATGAGAATTTTAATAAAAGCAGGTCTGTAGCCTCTCAGTTGTGTAGGCATTTTTCCGAACGAGGTTTCAAAATTCACGTGAGCTGTAGTCTTAAAAATTGATACATTTGGTAAACAATGTCTTGCAGTTTTCTTAATATTGTGTTAGTTTTTGGAAAAAGCAATGACTCTGTAGTCTTCGAAATGCAATAATTTTGATAAATCTTCATAAATATAATTCTGCAGCCTTCTACACTACACTCCCCCCCACTCCAATAGGGCTAAAGGTTTATTGCAAATCTTAATGTCTTACATATAAAACTGACATTTTTTTTGGGGAAAATAGTAAATAACGTTCTGTAGTCTTTTTAAACGTTTTTAGGGCCATAGTACAAGTATCTTTTAACCTATTGCCTAACAATGCGTCTGCTGTCATTAAATTTCAATAATTCATGAGAATTTAACTTACGTGAGAAACTCTTCTTGGATTCATTATACCGATCCTTGATCAGTTCAGGACTGAGAATAGTCCATTTATGTGACAACAACAACACTCTACTGGGATACGGAGGAATAAAAACGATAATGCACTCAAATTACGATAAATAACTGCACATCACTGGGAATGAGCAGATAACACACTTAATCTAGTACACAGACTGCAGTTAAGCCCAAACGATCACTTTATCGACTGACTTTATCGACAGACAACTTGCTGACCTACTGACACCGATACTTTTCGATCGGTATGTTTTCCGCCTGGGAGACAGCAATGTTTTTTCTACGAAAACTGAACTTGAATTATTATTGTGAACGAATGCATTTATGCAGACATCAGCCAATCATATCAATTGATCCGTACCATTAATCCGTCGCGACGCTGCACAGCCAGTACTTGCAAGAAAAACCTTTTGACTTGACTCGATATTTCCTCCCCTAATCTTGACTTGAGCTTGACTTGAAATCAAGTCAAGTATCTTGAAATTCAAGTCGTAAATCCCTACTATTTCAGCAGCTTCTGACGATAATGCTAATGAGCGTGACTCAAGGGATGACCTAACCGACTTAATTTCTAGCGATGATCAAGGAGATAAACTGAAAACAATGTGAGTCAAGTAAAGAGAAACAAAAAAACTCACTGCTTTAAAGAAATAAATCGATAATTAGTTGAATTGAACTTACCGCTCGTTTTGAGTTGCTGAGTGATTTATTACCAAACCCTCCATCACATGTATAATGAATAAATCCCCCAACCTGACTGCCATTTAAACGCATTTCAAACCTAATCCCCAGCAAATTAAAAGCTCGTTTAATTTAAATCTGTAATTTTTCAATGCTTCGATAGCATTAGTCTCCCGTTTGCAGTTGGATTGTTATTCAGGGGAAAAGTATTAAAATAAAACTATAAACCCCGGAATGGTCGCATATTTCCATTTCACTCAAAAGTTTACCAGTCTGAGGGTCTGAGGCCCGGCACAATTACGGGAACAATGGCGGCATCAAAGGGAACGTTTCTCTGCGATTTAAACGAGTTTGAAATTTATTTTATTGCTTCGCAATGAGACAGGTGAATATTTCAAGTGGCGGAGAGATGGAAGAGGTTAAGTGAGTTTTATGCTAGGAGTATTGTCGCAAAACCTAGAGGGTTTGCGACAATTTAATGGCGACGCGACAGCTGTATGGGATGGCTTGAATGGGATATTTCTGTCCAAGTTTCAGAAGGCAGCTACATAATTAATAATGTGCTCAAGAGTAAGAGCGCTATAGACAAAACCGTTTTAGAAGTAATATTTTGGAGTTTAATAATTGATTTCCTTGAGTCAGCGCTTTCATCCAGAATGACATCAGTCAACGGTTTTACTTCGAAAACTTAAATTTTCACACACCAAATTATTAAATAGCTGTGAAAGTTTATTCAGTTCCTTTTTGGATTCGTTCAATAGTTTTTACGTATTTGAATTTAGTTTATGAATCTAATACATTAAGCGAAACATCAGGGACTTCCATTGTCTTTATTGAGTTTTTATCGGCGCACAGGCGCGACGGTGGCGACGATCCGGCCAATAGGAATGGTGGGCGTGGTTGGCTGTGTTAGTACTTAAGCAAGTAGCCTCGAGCTTAATGCTCAGTTTCACTTGAAAACGAGCAGAGATTCCACTGCTGGAAACGTCGTGTAAAAAACTCAATAAAGACAATGAAAGTCCAAAATGTTTGGCTTAATAGTACATCATTGTCTACCCCCTTTAAGCAAAATCTAAGACATGCTAATTGATCAGCCTATAAATTTGTGGACTTTCCTCTTTGTATTTGTTATTCTGAACCGATTTTCTATTTGCAGGAATTCCTTTCTTATAAACATGCCCAGTTTCTGAACTGATCATACGGTGACTGTGAGTATAAAAGGCAATTTAAAATTCACTTTTTTTGGGGTTTAGCCCCAATTCTGGGTAATTTTCTTGAACATGTTTTAAATTTACGTTAGTTAACTAACTAAACGTTTAGTTAAATCACGGTAAATTTTTTTTGTGAGATAAAAAACTAAAACCGGCCGAAAATGTCCCGAGATATCAAAGTTATTAAATCTCATAACAATGAATTTTCTTAAATTACCCAGCTACCAAATGCAGTGGGTTAAAATGCAGTCATTTTGCAGTGCTTTCTTCTTTACCTTGTATAATTTTTAAAACTAAATTTTTGTTTAAGGTCCTCCCTCCTCTCTGGTTCTTGAAGAAACGGTCTCTCCATGTCTCTTTAATTTATGAATTTCGGTTAAAGCGTTGTCGAGATAAAGACCTTCAAAAATGTCGAAAAAATTTGGTGTATCTTGTTTTTTCCGTTGGCAATTTCTTTTGACCACTTCTCTTCAGAGAAAATAGCCTTGAGGATGATTAAAACATAGTCGAAACGTTGGCGTTCTTCATCTTGAGGTGTAGAGTATTCACGTCCTTGTACTCGCTACACACCCCATCATTGTATCGAACAATTTGTAATAAAAACTCGAACTACTTCCGGAAATATTGGAAAAAATCGCTACTTGGTTTAGTCGGATTTACTTTTTCTTGAACTTAATGGAAGCGATTTTGAAAAATAAATGTTTGCAGTCAGATCAAAAATTAAATAATATTCCATAGAAAGAAAAAAATGGAAAAATAAATGTTTTCTTAAAATATCTTGAAGTACGTTCAGAGAAAAATAAAACCAATCATAACAAACTTCGTTATTTTCTTTAAAACTTTTTAATTATTCCAAAAAGTAAATTTTTGTCCCAGCAGCAATTTCGTTAAAAAACTAGTTTCTCTCAGTTGATTTTGATCGAGTTGAGTTTCATTTAAAGTTGCGTTTTAATCATTACAAAAACTATTTTTGTTTCTTTTTAACTAAACGAAAATGTAGTTTCTTTAATTTGGTCAATCAATGACGTAGGAGCAACAAGCAGTTAACAGAGTTAACAGAGCAAACAAGTGCCAAATATTTTCCAAAATATCGTCCCTTTTTTGGCTGGAAATCCGCCATTTTTAAGGTATCCATATAGGATATATATCTATAAGAAAAGAGCACAGCAATCGGCGAATCACGATTTCGAATTAATTGACGTAAATCGAACAAAATCGATCAAAATAGCCACAGTTAATAAAAAAAATTAGTTTTTATTAATTTCTTTTAAAAAAACAATTACTTTTTGGGCCAAATTTGAACAAAACCCTGGCCGGGTTTAAATCAAAACAATACACTTTTAGTCCTAATTTAACACACTACATTTTCGTTTAATTAAAAAGAAACAAAAATGGTTTTTGTTATGATCAAAACGCAAATTTTAATGAAGCTCAATTTGTGGTCAAGTTTTGCTTCAAAACCAATTGAGAAAATCTCGTTTTTTAATTAAATTAGTAATGGAACAAAAATTAACTTTTTGGAAAAAAATGTAATTTCTTGGGCCAAAATCGATCAAAATAGTCACAGTTAATAAAAAAAATCAGTTTTTATTAATTTCTTTTAATGCCATAATTGGTTAAAACCCTCACAATTCGTTTAAACAAAATGTCCAGCTTTTGATTCATTGCCTTTAGTTGAAAAAAAGGAAAATCGGCCCAAAACGACAAAAACCCTATAAAGGTTTATGGCGATTTTAAAGATTCTTCATGTTTAGACTAAAATCTGAAGTTTTGATCTTAAATAACTCTAACAAAAATATTTTTTTTGTGGCAACTGAACAAAAGTCAAATCACTTTTTGTTTCAGGCTCGAGGTAAAATTTTTTTTTTTAGAATCATTAAAAAAATTACATTTTGGGCTAAATTCGAAAAAAACCCTCATAAATAACTCAATCAAAACAATATATTTATAGTCAAAATTTAAGAAACGACATTTTCGTTTGGTTAAAAAAAAATAAAATCAGTTTTTGGTTCACACCTGAAAAAATAACACCTTTTTTAAACCCCAAATTTTAAAGAAACGAAATATTTTGCCCAAATTTTCAAGTTTGTTATGATCAAAACGCAAATTTTAATGAAGCTCAATTTGTGGTGAAGTGTTGCTTCAAAATCAATTGAAAAAATCTTGTTTTTTAATTAAATTAGAAATGGAACAAAAATTAACTTTTTGGAAAAAAAATTAATTTTTTGGGCCAAAATCGATCAAAATAGTCCCAGTTAATAAAAAAATCAGTTTTTATTAATTTCTTTTAATGTCATAATTGATTAAAACCCTCACAATTCGTTCAAACAAAATGTCCCGTTTGTTATTAATTGCTTTTAGTTGAAAAAAGAGCAAAATCGGCCCAGAATGAAAAACCCAATAAAGGTTTTTTGCGATTTTAAAGATTATTCATGTTTCGACTAAAATCTTAAGTTTTGATCTTAAATAATTCTAAAAAAAAATTGTTTTTGTAGCCAGCAACTGAACAAAAGTCAAATCACTTTTTGTTTCAGGCTCGAGGTAAAATTTTTTTTATTTTTTTTAAAATCATTAAAAAAATTACATTTTTGGCTATATTCGAACAAAACCCTCATAAATAACTCAACCAAAAGAATAAATTTTTAGTTAAAATTTAAGAAACAAAATTTTCATTTGGTTAAAAAAATAAAATCAGTTTTTGGTTCAAAACTGAAAAAATAACACCTTTTTTAAGCCCCAAATTTTAAAAAAACCAAATCTTTGACCCAAAATTTCAAGTTTTGTTACAAAATCAGTAAGGACAAAAAAAACCGTTTTTTGAGCCAAATACAAGTAAAAAAAGTGTGTTTTTTTAGAAAAACTTATCAACAACTTTGCGTTAAATGGTTAAAACGGTCCACAATTCGTTCAATCAAAAGACTCAATTTTTGGTTCATCGTTTGTTCAAAAAGAAAAAAATCGTCTCAAAACGACAAAAAATATTTTTTGCGATTGTAAAGTTTTTTTATTTTTATGATTAAAATTTCAAGTGTTGCTCTGAAATCATTTAAAAAAAATGTTTTTGGTAACATTATTTTGCTACAAAATCACCTTTTGATTTTGCACACTGATCAAAAATCAAATCACTTTTTGTTTCAGGCTCAGGGCAAAAATTTTTTTTTTAGAATCATTAAAAAAATTACATTTTGGGCTAAATTCGAACAAAACCCTCATAAATAACTCAATCAAAAGAATACATTTTTAGTTAAAATTTAAGAAACTACATTCTCGTTTGGTTAAAAAAAAACAATCAGTTTTTGGTTCAAAACTGAAAAAATAACACCTTCTTTAAGACCCAAATTTTAAAGAAACCAAATCTTTGGCCCAAAATTTCAAGTTTTGTTACAAAATCAGTAAGGACAAAAAAATGTTTCTTTAGCAAAATCCAAGTAAAAAAAAATGTGTTTTTTCAGAAAAACTTATTAACAACTTTGCGCTAAATGGTTAAAACGGTCACAATTCGTTCAATCGAAAGACTCAATTTTTGGTTCATTGTTTGTTCAAAAAAGAAAAAAATCGTCTCAAAACGACAAAAAAGCTTTTTTGCAATTGTAAAGTTTTTTTATTTTTATGATTAAAATTTCATCTTTTGCTCTAAAATCATTTAAAAAAAATGTTTTTGGTAACATTATTTTGCTACAAAAACACCTTTTGATTTTGCACACTGATCAAAAATCAAATCACTTTTTGTTTCAGGCTCGGGGCAAAAACTCTTTATACACAGTCCAAATTAAAAAAACTACATTTTCGTATAGTTAAAAAGAAACAAAAATAGTTTGTGTAATGATTAAAACGCAAATTTTACTGAAACTCAATTTGTGGACTAAAATCTGAAGTTTTGCTCCAAAATCAACTGAAAAAATCTCGTTTTTTAATAAAATCTGTACTAGAACAAAAATTAACTTTTTGGAAAAATTATTTAAAAAAATTAATTTCTTGGGCCAAAATAGATCAAAAGAGTCACAGTTAATAAAAAAATCAGTTTTTATTAATTTATTTTAATGTCTTAATTGGTTAAAACCCTCACAATTCGTTCAAACAAAATGTCCAGTTTTTGATTCATTGCCTTTGGTCGAAAAGAGAGCAAAATCGGCCCAAAACGACAAAAAACCCTATAAAGGTTTTTTTGCGATTTTAAAGATTCTTCATGTTTAGACTAAAGTCTTAAGTTTTGATCTGAAATAATTCTAAAAAAAAAATGTTTTTGTAGCCAGCAACTGAACAAAAGTCAAATCACTTTTTGTTTCAGGCTCGGGGTAAAAGTTTTTTTTTAGAATCATTAAAAAAATTACATTTTTGGCTATATTCGAACAAAACCCTCATAAATAACTCAACCAAAAGAATAAATTTTTAGTTAAAATTTAAGAAACTAAATTTTCATTTGGTTAAAAAAATAAAATCAGTTTTTGGTTCAAAACTGAAAAAATAACACCTTTTTTAAGCCCCAAATTTTAAAGAAACCAAATCTTTGACCCAAAATTTCAAGTTTTGTTACAAAATCAGTAAGGACAAAAAAAAACGTTTTTTGAGCCAAATACAAGTAAAAAAAGTGTGTTTTTTTAGAAAAACTTATCAACAACTTTGCGTTAAATGGTTAAAACGGTCCACAATTCGTTCAATCAAAAGACTCAATTTTTGGTTCATCGTTTGTTCAAAAAGAAAAAAATCGTCTCAAAACGACAAAAAATATTTTTTGCGATTGTAAAGTTTTTTTATTTTTATGATTAAAATTTCAAGTGTTGCTCTGAAATCATTTAAAAAAAATGTTTTTGGTAACATTATTTTGCTACAAAATCACCTTTTGATTTTGCACACTGATCAAAAATCAAATCACTTTTTGTTTCAGGCTCAGGGCAAAAATTTTTTTTTTAGAATCATTAAAAAAATTACATTTTGGGCTAAATTCGAACAAAACCCTCATAAATAACTCAATCAAAAGAATACATTTTTAGTTAAAATTTAAGAAACTACATTCTCGTTTGGTTAAAAAAAAACAATCAGTTTTTGGTTCAAAACTGAAAAAATAACACCTTCTTTAAGACCCAAATTTTAAAGAAACCAAATCTTTGGCCCAAAATTTCAAGTTTTGTTACAAAATCAGTAAGGACAAAAAAATGTTTCTTTAGCAAAATCCAAGTAAAAAAAAATGTGTTTTTTCAGAAAAACTTATTAACAACTTTGCGCTAAATGGTTAAAACGGTCACAATTCGTTCAATCGAAAGACTCAATTTTTGGTTCATTGTTTGTTCAAAAAAGAAAAAAATCGTCTCAAAACGACAAAAAAGCTTTTTTGCAATTGTAAAGTTTTTTTATTTTTATGATTAAAATTTCATCTTTTGCTCTAAAATCATTTAAAAAAAATGTTTTTGGTAACATTATTTTGCTACAAAAACACCTTTTGATTTTGCACACTGATCAAAAATCAAATCACTTTTTGTTTCAGGCTCGGGGCAAAAACTCTTTATACACAGTCCAAATTAAAAAAACTACATTTTCGTATAGTTAAAAAGAAACAAAAATAGTTTGTGTAATGATTAAAACGCAAATTTTACTGAAACTCAATTTGTGGACTAAAATCTGAAGTTTTGCTCCAAAATCAACTGAAAAAATCTCGTTTTTTAATAAAATCTGTACTAGAACAAAAATTAACTTTTTGGAAAAATTATTTAAAAAAATTAATTTCTTGGGCCAAAATAGATCAAAAGAGTCACAGTTAATAAAAAAATCAGTTTTTATTAATTTATTTTAATGTCTTAATTGGTTAAAACCCTCACAATTCGTTCAAACAAAATGTCCAGTTTTTGATTCATTGCCTTTGGTCGAAAAGAGAGCAAAATCGGCCCAAAACGACAAAAAACCCTATAAAGGTTTTTTTGCGATTTTAAAGATTCTTCATGTTTAGACTAAAGTCTTAAGTTTTGATCTGAAATAATTCTAAAAAAAAAATGTTTTTGTAGCCAGCAACTGAACAAAAGTCAAATCACTTTTTGTTTCAGGCTCGGGGTAAAAGTTTTTTTTTAGAATCATTAAAAAAATTACATTTTTGGCTATATTCGAACAAAACCCTCATAAATAACTCAACCAAAAGAATAAATTTTTAGTTAAAATTTAAGAAACTAAATTTTCATTTGGTTAAAAAAATAAAATCAGTTTTTGGTTCAAAACTGAAAAAATAACACCTTTTTTAAGCCCCAAATTTTAAAGAAACCAAATCTTTGACCCAAAATTTCAAGTTTTGTTACAAAATCAGTAAGGACAAAAAAAAACGTTTTTTGAGCCAAATACAAGTAAAAAAAGTGTGTTTTTTTAGAAAAACTTATCAACAACTTTGCGTTAAATGGTTAAAACGGTCCACAATTCGTTCAATCAAAAGACTCAATTTTTGGTTCATCGTTTGTTCAAAAAAGAAAAAAATCGTCTCAAAACGACAAAAAATCTTTTTTGCGATTGTAAAGTTTTTTTATTTTTATGATTAAAATTTCAAGTGTTGCTCTGAAATCATTTAAAAAAAATGTTTTTGGTAACATTATTTTGTTACAAAAACACCTTTTGATTTTGCACACTGATCAAAAATCAAATCACTTTTTGTTTCAGGCTCAGGGCAAAAGTTCTTTTTTTAGAATCATTAAAAAAATTACATTTTGGGCTAAATTCGAACAAAACCCTCATAAATAACTCAATCAAAAGAATACATTTTTAGTCAAAATTTAAAAAACTATACTTTCGTTTGGTAAAAAAAAAACAAAATCAGTTTTTGGTTCAAAACTGAAAAAATAACACCTTTTTTAAGCACCAAATTTTAAAGAAACCAAATCTTTGGCCCAAAATTTCAAGTTTTGTTACAAAATCAGTAAGGACAAAAAAAAACATTTTTTGAGCAAAATACAAGTAAAAAAAGTGTGTTTTTTTAGAAAAACTTATCAACAACTTTGCGCTAATAGGTTAAAACCGTCACAATTCGTTCAATCAAAAGGCTCAATTTTTGGTTCATTGTTTGTTCAAAAAAGAAAAAAATTGTCTCAAAACGACAAAAAATCTTTTTTGCGATTGTAAAGTTTTTTTATTTTTATGATTAAAATTTCAAGTGTTGCTCTGAAATAATTTAAAAAAAATGTTTTTGGTAACATTATTTTGTTACAAAAACACCTTTTGATTTTGCACACTGATCAAAAATCAAATCACTTTTTGTTTCAGGCTCGGGGCAAAAACTCTTTATTCACAGTCCAAATTAAAAAAACTACATTTTCGTTTAGTTAAAAAGAAACAAAAATAGTTTTTGTAATGATTAAAACGCAAATTTTACTGAAACTCAATTTGTGGACTAAAATCTGAAGTTTTGCTCCAAAATCAACTGAGAAAATCTCGTTTTTTAATAAAATCTGTATTGGAACAAAAATTAACTTTTTGGAAACAATATTTAAAAAAATTAATTTCTTGGGCCAAAATCGATCAAAATAGTCACAGTTAATAAAAAAACAGATTTTATTAATTTCTTTTAAGGTCATAATTGGTTAAAATCCTCACAATTCGTTCAAACAAAATGTCCAGTTTTTGATTCATTGCCTTTAGTTGAAAAAAGAGCAAAATCGGCCCAAAATGACGAAAAACCCAATCCCCAGTTTTTTGCGATTTTAAAGATTCTTCATGTTTAGACTAAAATCTTAAGTTTTGATCTTAAATAATTCTAAAAAAATTGTTTTTGTAGCCAGCAACTGAACAAAAGTCAAATCACTTTTTGTTTCAGGCTCGGGGCAAAAATTATTTTTTTAGAATCATTAAAAAAAATTACATTTTGGGCTAAATTCGAACAAAACCCTCATAAATAACTCAATCAAAAGAATACATTTTTAGTCAAAATTTAAAAAACTATACTTTCGTTTGGTAAAAAAGAAACAAAATCAGTTTTTGGTTCAAAACTGAAAAAATAACACCTTTTTTAAGCCCCAAATTTTAAAGAAACCAAATCTTTGGCCCAAAATTTCAAGTTTTGTTACAAAATCAGTAAGGACAAAAAAAACCATTTTTTGAGCAAAATACAAGTAAAAAAAGTGTGTTTTTTTAGAAAAACTTATCAACAACTTCGTTCAATCAAAAGACTCAATTTTTGGTTCATTGTTTGTTCAAAAAAGAAAAAAATCGTCTTAAAACGACAAAAAATCTTTTTTGCGATTGTAAAGTTTTTTTTATTTTTATGATTAAAATTTCAAGTGTTGCTCTGAAATCATTTAAAAAAAATGTTTTTGGTAACATTATTTTGTTACAAAAACACCTTTTGATTTTGCACACTGATCAAAAATGAAATCACTTTTTGTTTCAGGCTCAGGGCAAAAGTTCTTTTTTTAGAATCATTAAAAAAATTACATTTTGGGCTAAATTCGAACAAAACCCTCATAAATAACTCAATCAAAAGAATAAATTTTTAGTCAAAATTTAAGAAACTACACTTTCGTTTGGCAACAAAATCAGTTTTTGGTTCAATACTGAAAAAATAACACCTTTTTTAAGCCCCAAATTTTAAAGAAACCAAATCTTTGGCCCAAAATTTCAAGTTTTGTTAGAAAATCAGTAAGGACAAAAAAAACCGTTTCTCTAGCAAAATACAAGTAAAAAATTTGTGTTTTTTCAGAAAAACTTATCAACAAATTTGCGCTAATTGGTTAAAACCGTCACAATTCGTTCAATCAAAAGACTCAATTTTTGGTTCATTGTTTGTTCAAAAAAGAAAAAAATCGCCTCAAAACGACAAAAAAGTTTTTTGCGATTGTAAAGTTTTTTATTTTTATGATTAAAATTTCAAGTCTTGCTCTGAAATCATTTAAAAAAAATTTTTTGGTAACATTATTTTGCTACAAAATCACCTTTTAATTTTGCACACTGATCAAAAATCAAATCACTTTTTGGTTCAGGCTCAGGGCAAAAACTCTTTTTTTAGATTCACAGTCCAAATTACAAAAACTACATTTTCGTTTAGTTAAAAAGCAACAAAAATAGTTTTTGTAATGATTAAAACGCAAATTTTTCTGTAGCACAATTTGTGGACTAAAATCTGAAGTTTTGCTCAAAAATCAACTGAGAAAATCTCGTTTTTTAATAAAATCTGTACTAGAACAAAAATTAACTTTTTGGAAAAATTATTTAAAAAAATTAATTTCTTGGGCCAAAATAGATCAAAAGAGTCACAGTTAATAAAAAAATCAGTTTTTATTAATTTATTTTAATGTCTTAATTGGTTAAAACCCTCACAATTCGTTCAAACAAAATGTCCAGTTTTTGATTCATTGCCTTTGGTCGAAAAGAGAGCAAAATCGGCCCAAAACGACAAAAAACCCTATAAAGGTTTTTTTTCGATTTTAAAGATTCTTCATGTTTAGACTAAAGTCTTAAGTTTTGATCTGAAATAATTCTAAAAAAAAAAATGTTTTTGTAGCCAGCAACTGAACAAAAGTCAAATCACTTTTTGTTTCAGGCTCGGGGTAAAAGTTTTTTTTTAGAATCATTAAAAAAATTACATTTTTGGCTATATTCGAACAAAACCCTCATAAATAACTCAACCAAAAGAATAAATTTTTAGTTAAAATTTAAGAAACTAAATTTTCATTTGGTTAAAAAAATAAAATCAGTTTTTGGTTCAAAACTGAAAAAAAAAACACCTTTTTTAAGCCCCAAATTTTAAAGAAACCAAATCTTTGACCCAAAATTTCAAGTTTTGTTACAAAATCAGTAAGGACAAAAAAAACCGTTTTTTTGAGCCAAATACAAGTAAAAAAAGTGTGTTTTTTTAGAAAAACTTATCAACAACTTTGCGCTAATAGGTTAAAACCGTCACAATTCGTTCAATCAAAAGACTCAATTTTTGGTTCATCGTTTGTTCAAAAAAGAAAAAAATCGTCTCAAAACGACAAAAAATATTTTTTGCGATTGTAAAGTTTTTTTATTTTTATGATTAAAATTTCAAGTGTTGCTCTGAAATCATTTAAAAAACATGTTTTTGGTAACATTATTTTGCTACAAAATCACCTTTTGATTTTGCACACTGATCAAAAATCAAATCACTTTTTGTTTCAGGCTCAGGGCAAAAATTTTTTTTTTAGAATCATTAAAAAAATTACATTTTGGGCTAAATTCGAACAAAACCCTCATAAATAACTCAATCAAAAGAATACATTTTTAGTTAAAATTTAAGAAACTACATTCTCGTTTGGTTAAAAAAAAACAATCAGTTTTTGGTTCAAAACTGAAAAAATAACACCTTCTTTAAGACCCAAATTTTAAAGAAACCAAATCTTTGGCCCAAAATTTCAAGTTTTGTTACAAAATCAGTAAGGACAAAAAAATGTTTCTTTAGCAAAATCCAAGTAAAAAAAAATGTGTTTTTTCAGAAAAACTTATTAACAACTTTGCGCTAAATGGTTAAAACGGTCACAATTCGTTCAATCGAAAGACTCAATTTTTGGTTCATTGTTTGTTCAAAAAAGAAAAAAATCGTCTCAAAACGACAAAAAAGCTTTTTTGCAATTGTAAAGTTTTTTTATTTTTATGATTAAAATTTCATCTTTTGCTCTAAAATCATTTAAAAAAAATGTTTTTGGTAACATTATTTTGCTACAAAAACACCTTTTGATTTTGCACACTGATCAAAAATCAAATCACTTTTTGTTTCAGGCTCGGGGCAAAAACTCTTTATACACAGTCCAAATTAAAAAAACTACATTTTCGTATAGTTAAAAAGAAACAAAAATAGTTTGTGTAATGATTAAAACGCAAATTTTACTGAAACTCAATTTGTGGACTAAAATCTGAAGTTTTGCTCCAAAATCAACTGAAAAAATCTCGTTTTTTAATAAAATCTGTACTAGAACAAAAATTAACTTTTTGGAAAAATTATTTAAAAAAATTAATTTCTTGGGCCAAAATAGATCAAAAGAGTCACAGTTAATAAAAAAATCAGTTTTTATTAATTTATTTTAATGTCTTAATTGGTTAAAACCCTCACAATTCGTTCAAACAAAATGTCCAGTTTTTGATTCATTGCCTTTGGTCGAAAAGAGAGCAAAATCGGCCCAAAACGACAAAAAACCCTATAAAGGTTTTTTTGCGATTTTAAAGATTCTTCATGTTTAGACTAAAGTCTTAAGTTTTGATCTGAAATAATTCTAAAAAAAAAATGTTTTTGTAGCCAGCAACTGAACAAAAGTCAAATCACTTTTTGTTTCAGGCTCGGGGTAAAAGTTTTTTTTTAGAATCATTAAAAAAATTACATTTTTGGCTATATTCGAACAAAACCCTCATAAATAACTCAACCAAAAGAATAAATTTTTAGTTAAAATTTAAGAAACTAAATTTTCATTTGGTTAAAAAAATAAAATCAGTTTTTGGTTCAAAACTGAAAAAAAAAACACCTTTTTTAAGCCCCAAATTTTAAAGAAACCAAATCTTTGACCCAAAATTTCAAGTTTTGTTACAAAATCAGTAAGGACAAAAAAAACCGTTTTTTTGAGCCAAATACAAGTAAAAAAAGTGTGTTTTTTTAGAAAAACTTATCAACAACTTTGCGCTAATAGGTTAAAACCGTCACAATTCGTTCAATCAAAAGACTCAATTTTTGGTTCATCGTTTGTTCAAAAAAGAAAAAAATCGTCTCAAAACGACAAAAAATATTTTTTGCGATTGTAAAGTTTTTTTATTTTTATGATTAAAATTTCAAGTGTTGCTCTGAAATCATTTAAAAAAAATGTTTTTGGTAACATTATTTTGCTACAAAATCACCTTTTGATTTTGCACACTGATCAAAAATCAAATCACTTTTTGTTTCAGGCTCAGGACAAAAAGTTTTTTTTAGAATCATTAAAAAAATTACATTTTGGGCTAAATTCGAACAAAACCCTCATAAATAACTCAATCAACAGAATACATTTTTAGTTAAAATTTAAGAAACTACATTCTCGTTTGGTTAAAAAAAACAATCAGTTTTTGGTTCAAAACTGAAAAAATAACACCTTCTTTAAGACCCAAATTTTAAAGAAACCAAATCTTTGGCCCAAAATTTCAAGTTTTGTTACAAAATCAGTAAGAAAAAATGTTTCTTTAGCAAAATACAAGTAAAAAAAAAATTTGTTTTTTTCAGAAAAACTTATTAACAACTTTGCGCTAAATGGTTAAAACGGTCACAATTCGTTCAGGTTAGTTCAAAAAATCGTTTGTTCAAAAAAGAAAAAAATCGTCTCAAAACGACAAAAAAGCTTTTTTGCGATTGTAAAGTTTTTTATTTTTATGATTAAAATTTCAAGTGTTTTCTGGTAACATTATTTTGCTACAAAAACACCTTTTGATTTTGCACACTGATCAAAAATCAAATCAGTTTTTGTTTCAAACTCGGGGCAAAAACTCATTTTTTAGATTCACAGTCCAAATTAAAAAAACTACATTTTCGTTTAGTTAAAAAGCAACAAAAATAGTTTTTGTAATGATTAAAACGCAAATTTGACTGAAACTCAATTTGTGGACTAAAATGTGAAGTTTTGCTCCAAAATCAAGTGAGAAAATCTCGTTTTTTTAATAAAATCTGTACTTTAACATAAAATTACTTTTTGGAAAAAATATTTCAAAAATTTTATTTCTTGGGCCAAAATCGATCAAAATAGTCACAGTTAATAAAAAAAAAAAGTTTTTCTTCATTTCTTTTATCATAATAGATTAAAACAGTTTTTGGTTCATTGCCTTTAGGTCAAAAAAGAACAAAATCGTCCCAAAACAACACAAAAAGAGATATAGGAAAAGGATAAATAGAAAGAAAAAAACTTGTTTCTGAAACAAAATGCAAGTAAAAAAAGTATTTTTTTTTTTCAGAAAACTTTTTTCCCATTTTTTTTTCTTAGCAAGCCACTGTTTTTTTTGTGTGAAAAAAATGTGAATTCTCTATTAATTAGAAACGTTTTTACCTCTATTTTAGTCTTACGTTCCAGAGTTTTTGGAAAAATTGCAAAAGTCTTTCTCTCAACTTTTATTTTTCTATAAGAAGTGCGTACGCAATTACGATAGATATTAAAAAAATATCAAGAGAGAACATTTTTTAAATTAAGTAGAGAATGCAAGTTTTTAGGAAGAATTTGTGGAGCATTGTCGTTTTTCTGGTTTTAAGTCCTATGCTTTCTAATGGGAGAAGGAACTGCAGTACTTCTTTAATCTGAATTAGTTCAGATTAGTTCATCAATAGACTGGTGTCATGAGAAAACTTCACTATCATGCATAAAGTAAAAGAATGAGCGCATAATATTCTAAGTTATAGCTTTTTTTGAGGATCTGTGGGCCGCTATATACCTACTCGTACCTGGCGGTTAGATATATACATATATGTAGTACTCGTTAAGAATTACTATCTATGAAATGTTGGGTTTAGTATCCCATATTTTTAAAACATACCCTTTAACAGTATAAACCAGAAACATAAATTATTCATTTCGAAACAAAAAAAAGGACTCCGTCTAATTTCCATCCGCGTGTCCCGACAGCGAAAGCCCTAAATCCCTTCTGTTTCAATTGTTTTGTTGGTACGGCCCTCCACATTCCCCATTATGTACGTTCCGTCCCCACTAATGAGATTGCTATCAATTTTAATGCAGCCAGGCAAACGTAGAAACGTAATATAAGTCCCTGTGTGACACATACATCCAGCAAGAGGCAGAGATTCAGTTTAAAATGACGGATCTTTGTTTTTGAACACCCCGGAAATGCGGTTGCGTAAAGTCTAGAACAATTTACTTTGAGCACTTTTTTTATTGAGCAAAGTCTGTAAATTAGTGCCAAGCTAAATCAAATTACTAGCCCTAAAATGCAGTCGCTGAGATAAGCACCTGACGTGCCCTCCTTTTTTTTTCAGAAAAAGAAGCGCGTAAAAGGACGGGGCCCTCTAATTAACTCCGGGATTTAAAAACGATAAGACTGTTGTCAGATTATTTAATTAGGAAAAGACTGCAGAACTTCAAATAGTCGGGGGCTTAAATTGATTTGTTAACTAGGAACTGTGGCTTTTATCGAGGTACGTTGGAAAATAGATTGAGCCACTTTTTTTAAAAATAATTCAATGCCTGCAATAAACATGAACAGTGCGTTTTGATACTGTTGCAACTTTGATAACATTTTCATCACCTTAATCTTTTCTCCTTTTTTGGCAATAGATTAGTTGCTGAAACATTAATTAGATAACATTATCAATCAAAAGCAAATATTATCAGAGGCGCCGAGACAATGGGCGAAGTGATCTCTCGTGCTTCCCGACGTTGACTGATTCGACTGTGGTGAGCTCCGTGGTATTTATTACCCCCCCCCTCCCGCGCCGGCCGCCCGACGCGCTCCAGTAGAGGGACTGGAGTGGGGGTAGGAATGGCCCGGGGTTTCGGCGCACTTGAAGTATGTCATAGAACTCGCTTCCAGTCTGCATTTAGAAACGTAATTTCCTCCTTCCTGTTGAAATTGTCGTATTTAAAATAATAATCATATATATTAAAAATTCCTGTAATTTTTCAGAAAAATTAAAAAATATAAAGACTTTCTTTTTGTTACGTTTTAGCCTTTTTAGCGTAAATTAGTATTTCTAGTAATACTACTGTGAATAATGCAAAAGTTTTTCTCCAACACAAATGAAAAACCCCTCAAAAATTATAGTATAATACACTAAAGTAAGTAGTTAAAAATGAATAATTCGCCTAAAATTGTAGGGGTTATTTAAAATAGCACTTTTAACTCCTACATGACAAATAGCTGTTTTAAGTAAAAACATTTATTATATACGGGGAGTTCATTATAAAACTTCATCTAGCCACCTATGAAATGCATTTGTTATTTTGAAGCACGTCGTGAATTACTTCGTTCCGTATTTGTCCGTCACACTTTCAAAATTTAGGCACGTTCACACTTTGCGAACGTTTTACTGGTTGCCTACCATTACGCGCTCCGATAGTGTCTCCATCCTTTTTTTTCTCGATAAGAATCTAAGGACGGAAATGCTCAAATAAATTTAACAAAATAATAATGAATAGCAATTGACATGACATTCCAAACAATCCAGAATCATTCAGAATGTTGATAAATAAATAAGTCGGCCTTAATTTGTTTGATTTTTTTAATTATTTAAAGATTTTTAAGATTCTATAGGCTGTAAAATTTACTTGAGGTATTCCCAAGCTAACATCCATAGAGAACTTAGAAAAACACATCAATCTTTGTGCCAAATTAAGTGTACGACGGAGATAGTGGACCTTGTGAGGTGAGATAAACTAAAATTCTGCGACCCTGAATGCCTGAACAGGCCTTTCGCCCTTAGAAGTGGCGATTTTCATATTGACTTCTGCCGACGACAAAGCACCCCAATCATCAGCCCTTGCACGGTGTAGCCTTTGGGGAGAGGAGTTTTTAAGGCTTGGCCCTACTAACTACAACTGCAACCGAAAGTACCTGCAAACCATTTTGTGTTTGAAAAACGAAAAACTAGTTTTAAAATCATCAAAACAAGTGTATGATTCTAATGTTTTATCTCTGTAGAATCGGAAATGGGATGGATTTTCAAAGGTATGTAAAATTAAAACATTAGAGCTGAAGACGAAAATAAGTTTATAAATATATTGTAGGCTCAATTCCTGAAGCTAAACCTGGAAATTTTGCACCAAAATCGGTATTGACTGCGACCATTAGGACCTAGAAGAAAAGATGTTTCCAAAAATGTATGTGTCAGTAGATACTCTCGAGGCTTAAATTTGGGTACAAGTGTAATAGTTCTCTTAGCTCCCCAGCCTGGAAAAGCTATATGCGATCATACTATTAGCAGTTTGTAAGGCACATGTGTACATGCATAAACCATTTTGAGTCTGAAAGCCAGTTTTAATGTGATTCAAATGTATAAATAACTGAGATATTTTGTCAGCATCACTATGAAGTCAGAACTTGTGTTGATTTTAAAAGTAAAATAATAATTAAAATATTAGCAGTATTGACAAAAATAACTTTATAATAATACCTTATATAGGCTTGAATCTTGAAGCATATTCCAGAAATTTTGGAACAGATCAGTATGGACTTGTGTTTACGAGCAAGAATGTAGGAAACATCTCTATTGGTATATGGTATTTTCATGCTCAATAATAAATGCTAACTTTTTTTTATAATGACAAAGTAATTTAATGTGTGTTAAATTGCATCAATAGCTCCTAAATAATGCAGGATCATTCAGCTTCATATTCCTAATTTATAGTTATAAACTCAATTTGTTTAAAACTGTTATAGACAGAAATTAAGTTTACATTGATAAGTAATTAATAGTATTAGACTGGATAATCTTGGTCAATGATCAGATCTGTAGTTTAAAGGGTTGCTGTCTACCAGAGACATTTACACTACGTAGACAAGGCAAGTCATTCATAAAAGTATAAAATCCCTATGGCAACATCCATTGTAAAATCATGAATGAACTAACAAGAGTGGGGGAATGGTTGGAAGACAGCATGCGCTTTATTAATCCATTGGCGTAGTCAATTTTTTTTTTATGCTTCGAATAATTTTTTATAATATTGATATATTATATGTAAGGAGGGATTTTGGAGTGCTTTTTAGATATACATACCTAATTAGAGTTTATCCTGAAATATATCCGTAAAAATGGATCACAACTATTGAGGGCTGAATTCTGGTAGTTTTCAAATATTGCTAATGTGTGCTTATTTCGGGAGAATTTGAGAGAGCGTTAGGGAACTTTGGTTGTATTTCTTATGGAATCGTTTAGTTACATATTATATATTCTTTTGTAAAGATCATTCCTGTTTTAATATCAATCAAACAAAACATTAACTGTGTTACTTAATTTATTACATACAACTTTTTTTATAAAAATAACATAAATTTTCTTATCAAAAAATATCAACCTCTACTCTAACAATGTATACATAGGTACTTACTTAAAGTAGAAGCAAAAATGCATTACATAATCATTATACAAGCATACTGATGGTTATCCCAGATTTTCTTGGCCAGTCATTATTTATACAAAAAGTAAGAGTTAAAGCAGTGATACGGCTTACCGCACAATTTAGAAATGCAGGGAAATATACAGGGTGGCGTAAAAGTTGCAGATATAATTTACATAATTTTAAAGAAAATCATATAAATATTTTCACACACTTCCGTTCTGTCTTGTCTTCTTGGACTTTCATTTGTTTTCCTATTAAACAGCGTCAACACTGCGACATTTTTTTTAACTTTGAGGGGTTGTATGTTGTATGTCGGAAATCGTTTAAGATAAAAAGAAACGGTTTCAACTTTTGTATTTTAGATTTTCAAGGTCTATCAAATGAGAACAATAAATTTAATTTTTTTTTACAATTCTTCTTCTTGATCTCAGCTTCTCCCTCGGAGGTTGCTGATCATCATGGCTATTCTAACTTTAGAGGCAGCTGTCCGAAATAGATCGATAGATGAGAGGCCAAACTAGTCTCGCAGGCTACGTAGCCAGGAAATTCTACGTCGACCGACGCTTCTGCGTCCCACGATCTTCCTGATGACTTGACTGCATGATGAGCTGCAGAATTTCATATTACAATTAAGAAAATGCAAACCGTTTTGTTCTATTCTTAAACGGTTTCAAGCATACAACATACAACCCCCTTCATTCCAATTCAACATAAAAAGCATAAAAAAGAAAAGTAATCGAAGTAGGTACGTATACGATATGCTTTACAAGGAATGTTTAGAACAAACTACGGAACAGAAATACCAATGTTAAAATATTTTAACGGTTTTCTTTAAAATTATGTAAATTATATCTGCCGCGATTTTATACACTAACCTGCATATTTTTCTAAAATTTTTGTTTGTGTAGTAAAATAGTGATTGAAGTTTACCGGTAATTTTTATATCATTTTTCTCACTTACAGGTAATTTACCAGTAACCTTGGATATCAATATCAAACGTTTAGGATTAAGTAAGAATATTTTAATTTAGTAAGAATATACCTCAGAGAGGTTGCCACCTTCCAATAATTGTGGTGTGGGGGGATAGATTTTATAAAAAGTATGAAATGAGTGTCTTTTTTATAAGCAAAAATTAACACTTGGGTTATATTATAGAGGGGAAGGAAAACAAGGGATCGCAATGTAAGGATCTATAGTAACAACGTCAAACATTTATTGCTGCTTAAAATTTTAATTTGTTCTCATATACATTTATAAAATTTTTTTGAAAAGCCGTGAAAATCTGGACAATTGGCGTCACGCTCAGATTATGTACAGGACACTGGACAGTTTAACCGAAAAATCTGGACAGATGGAAATTCAAATGAGAGGTCACTTTTGATTTTACACGCATTTTGGTAACAAATAGACAGATTAAACAACTTGACTACAACGAAAATTAACATTAAATTACATCTTCTTCTCGGATTTCTTATTGGTCCCCTTAAAGTTAGGAAATTTTCTAACACCAACACCTACTAGAATATTGGTTCCCCCTCGGGTTCTCCTGACCCCAACTAACAAACTCAAGAAACAATACAATTATCAAAGGCTTCTTTAGTTAGATGGGATTGGGGACTGGCACTGCGCAGAACAAATAACGATGTTGTGCGGATCCAATTTTATAGAAATGTCTTTTTAAATTCTATTGAACATTTTTGAAAATTACCGATAAAGAACCTTGCTGGGTAAAATTTCCAAAATTACCGTTACCGCGGTAAAGTTACCGAACTTTAATCACTAGTAGTAATACCGTATCCTGCAACTTTCGTACTCAACTTTTTGTTCTAAATCTAACTTTTTGTATAAATAAAGACTACTCAAAAAAGCTTGGGATACCCTGTGTAAGGCTTGCTTTTTCATTCTTTGGTCATAAAACACATGAACTAAAAATAGCTTACTGGTTTAAGTTAAAAATAATCTTATGGTTAAAAATTAAAATGTAACCCCAATACGCCAATAGCTATTCAATGGTTGGAACGTTGAACGTTGGTTTTCTTGGACCCTTTTAGTTATTTGGATGGTTACTTTCTCGGTATGTGGTCCTTTCTTAAATAAAACTACAGCAGGTGCTTGAAACTTAGGAGGTTATTTATTTTTTGACGTTTTGGCACGAATTGGCGCCTTTATCAGATTGTGCCACTACAACACAAGGAATACTTAATTTAAAGTTATATAGTGCATATAATTTATAAATATTAATTATACATTATGTAAGTTTAAATTAAGTATTCTTTGTGTTGTAGTGCACAATCTCATGAAGACGCCAATTCGTGCCGAAACGTGAAAAAATAAATAACATCTTCATCTCAGTTTCAAGCACCTGCTGTATTTTTTTTTAACAAAGGACCACATTCGAAGAAAGCAACCGTCCAAATAACTATTCACTACTACAAAACGTTAGATCTTCTTCTTCTTCAAGTGCCCTCTTCATTACTGAAGGTTGGCGACAATACCAGCAAACTCCTCTCTATTTCTTGCTGCTCTCAATAGGGTGCATGTGTCTAATCCTGTCCACTCTCTTATATTTTTAAGCCATGAGCATTTTCGTCTTCCGAGTCCTCTTCGGCCTTCTATCTTTCCTTCCATAAGCAGTCTCAAAAGTTGATATTTTTCTCCTCTGTATACATGTCCCAGATAACCAGTTTTGCGCTGTTTCACATGTTGTAAAAGTTCCCTGTCTGTTCCCATCATTCTTATAACATTTTCATTTGTTATTCTTCGGGTCCATGGTATCTTCAAAAGTCTGCGGAAGATCCACATTTCAAATGCCTCCAATCGCTGCATCATCCTCTTTCCCATTGTCCAGGATTCCGTGCCATACAAGAGGACAGAATAAATATATGACTTCACGAAACGGTATCGAGCATCGAGCGACAGGGTGGTATTCGTTAGGAATGTCTTCATTCTCACGAACGTGGCTCTTGCGTTTTCAATTCGAGCTCGAATTTCGGTTTCTGGATCCAGGTTTTGGGTAACCCAGCAACCGAGATACCTGAATTTTCTCACTTCTTCTATTGGAGTACCATATATTCGTATATTGGCTTGTAGATTTTGATTTCTGCTGACGACCATCGTTTTGGTTTTTGCTGTATTTATTTTCAGGCCGTGTTGATCACCTGATTTCACAATCTTGTCTACCAGCTCCTGTAAGCCTTCTGAAGTATCTGCGAAGATGACAGTGTCATCTGCGTAGCGTATGTTGTTAAGTATTTTACCGTTCACCTTTATGCCAATTTCACAGTCCTCCAACGCTTGCTGAAATATGCACTCGGAGTAAATGTTAAATAAAAGAGGCGAGAGAACACAGCCCTGTCGTACTCCCCTTCTTATCGGTATCTCTGACGACACGGTGTCACCAAACCGAACAAACCCCCTCTGTTCCCAATATAAATTTTTTATAAGCCTTATGTCTTCGTAGTCTAGACCCTGTTTTTGGAGCAGTTGTAACAGTGTTGGATGCTTGATGCGGTCGAACGCCTTTTCGTAGTCAATGAAACACAAATACACGTCTTTTCTTTGGTCTCTACACTTTTCGAGTAACACCGTTAATCCGAAAAGTGCTTCCCGTGTTCCCAGTCCTAATCTAAACCCAAATTGTTCGGGGCTTATATTTTGTTCGCATTTCAAGTAGATACGTCGATGTAATATTTTTAACATAATTTTCAAAGTATTGCTCATTAAGCTAATTAATCTGAAATCGGAGCACTTTCTTGATGTGTTTTTCTTGGGAATCGGTATGAACACTGACTTGAGCCAATCACGGGGGTACGTTCCTGAACTGTAGATTTTATTAAAGAGGTCGGTGAGTCGTTGGAGATTTTCTTGGTCCAGCAATTTTAGCATTTCTGTGTATACATTGTCTGGTCCTGCAGCTTTTCCACTTTTAGCTGTTTTTATTGCTGCGTTTACTTCGGATGGTAAGATATTTAATGTCAAATCATTGTCGCGTTCTAGTTCCGGTTCTATCCTTTCATCATCAAACATTTCTCGAATATTATCCTGACCACTCTTCTTTTATTTATTCCTGGTCTGTAATTATTTCACTGTTTTCTGTTTTAAGGAAGTTGGTTTGTTGGGCTTTCCTTCTTATTCCTGTGATTTCTTTAACTTTTTTGTATATATTAAACTGGTCGTGTTTCTTTTGTAGTTCTTCTAATTCTTGACATCGATCGTTCATCCACTTCTCCTTTGCGTGTCTGATTAATTTTTGAATGTTGGTTTGGGTTTCTTTATATTTGTCGATGTTTATGTTCTTATATTTCCTGCGAGTTTCCTTTAGGTCTAGAATTTCATTGCTCATCCAGGGTTTCTTTGCTGCTGTTGGTTCTTTACTAAAACGTTAGATGCTACCACCGAATTACTGGCTTTGAAGTATAAGCTAAGGATTTCAAACCGTAAGTACGTAGATAATTTACCGTTTTGTAGGGGTTTTTATTAATCCTAGTTCACCTCGAAATTGATCTCGGATCACTGGTGATCCTTTGCCTTGAATTTTGATTTGATGATATTGGTTATTTCCCTTTGTGTGGATGAAGCAGTGCATGTTGATGAGGATGACGAGAAAAATGTTTTTGATGGGCCACATTGTGGATTTCTTCCCGAGTACTTTCCTACCAGGATAGGACTGTAAAATAACAAACATTTTCGCCTGAACTCTAGAGCAATTAAAATCCAAACTACCCCTGATTTGGTAAGAAAGATTGTAAGCATTCTGTCGCTGGCGGTGATTCAGAATCTTTTTCATCTATTGGTGTAAATCTTGTGCTTACAGGATCTTTTGGAGGACTAAAAAGTTGCATTCAGTAAAGTGCAATACGTACTAAAAATATTATTAATCAACCTGTAGATACTTAGTACAAAGAATATCCTATACCCACATTGATTTAGGGTATGTAGTGTATTCCTTGTACTACTCAGCCTTTATAGTCCGTTTAAATATATATTCATCTAGCAGGCTGGAGAATTGACAGATATTTACCTAAATATGATCATTTATATGTCAATTTCTGAGCCTTCTAGATGAATACCTATTTGAAGATAACTCTGGCAGTTAAACAGAAACTTTAAAACTGAATTAATATATTTGATTGCATACCTTTCTACAACACTTAAAGAGCTCGATTTTTCTTGCTTTTCCAAATGTTCGTCATTTAGATCTACTTCCACACTTGATGAGGTTCCGAGTGAGCTACATTTAGGTACATATTATTTTCAACATGCAAGAAAACTATTTAAAACGTCCTACCTGTTTGACAACGAAATATTATTAAAGGGTCTTGGTACAGCATCTTGCTTCAGGTACTGCTTGCCATCATTTTTGTAAAAATAACTCCCTTTATTAAAATGAAGTGAACACACCTTGGAAGTCTTAAGCATTTTTGAATTAGGAGCGAGTCCTAGTGCTGCAAACCAAATATTCCGGGTGTCAGTTTTGGCAGGAAATCTAAAACAAATAATTTTTATTTAATATACCAGGAATCAGGAAAGGCCTTAGGTTTATCCAACTTCTTAGTCATAGTCTGACATAGTCGTAAAAGTATTCATAATTTTCATCTGTTACAACGTCGATTACAGAACAAAACAAAATATCTATGGCAGTGCTTGGTTATATGGATCATTATGGTCAAAAATTAAGAATATGATTATTAGTGATGTAAGCTTTGAGACATGATACTGTCATGTCACGGTTCATAATGAATGTGACAATCACATCACATTGCAATGTGATGAAAATGTCATAATTAAAGTAAAGATTGCAACTTTTAGGATGACCTAGATCATATACCTTCTAGTGAAGATAAAGACGACAAAATGGAAACCATATAAATCTTATGGCTTAACAGCTTTTTTTTATGTTAAACTTTGGTTTTATCACATATTTTATTTCTACATTCATTGAGGACAAAACTTATTTGTCCTCAATTTTATTAAACATTTTTTATTAAATTCCAGCGAAAAACATATTAAAATCTATAATAGTGCTTAGAAAAATTTTAAATCATTAGTAGGTACTACCCTGTGACTAAAAATTGCAAAACTTTTATTATTTTAAAAATACAACTTTTTTTGAAAGTGAGACATTATGACCCATTATCATGCATTATGATGGTCATATGACCATCATTTGCCACGAAAAATAAATGATAGTCATTTTACATCACTAACAATTGTGACTATGACTAAGAAGTTGGATAAACCGTTCCTTCTACTTTTAAAAATTATACATTTATTACTTACAACTTTTGCATTTTGTGATATTATTTAATACTAAATTTCAACTACCTAACTGGTCTTCCAAAGCTAACTACTAAATTTAGCAAGCTATGTAGGTAACTAACGAGGTAACTAATTATGCAAAAACAAAAAGACAAGAGTACCTTTTTAACCTAGAATAGTCTGAACATTTTGATTTACTTAAATATTGAGAATAGGTACTTACTAAAAAACCGAAAACACAAAGCATATGATTAAAAATTGAACGTACAATTAACTGAATTAACACGTGACACTCGCATCGGCGACGTTGTCACGTCGAGTGGTGAATTTTATCCCTTACTTATTTTAACAGTTTTAATTCAGATTTTACAATATGGAGATTATAACAGGATTTGTTTATGTATGAAAACACTTCTCAAGTAGAGATTTCTGTTACAACGGTGATATTTAACCAGGAATGCTTCAATTATTGTAATTTTACTTTTATAGGCTATAAGGCCAAATAGGCAACAAAGCTGGAAATTCTTATGGAGGGGGTTACACTGGAAGACGGGCCCGTTTAGGATGTGATTCATTGATGGCAGACGTAAACAAGTAAATAAATGGGGGGTGCTGTCCACCATGTTTCAAATCAACAATTTACAAATTGGCTGGTTAAAACCTGTTTATTCAAAAGCAACAGTGCTCAATTTCTATGATCATAAAAGTCCTTTTTGGAAATTGCAATCCATATTGGGTCGATCATTACTATAAGCTTATTTTCAACCAACTCAATTGGCTGTCCTATTATCAGTCATAAGTCGAGTTGGATGAAAATCGAGCTGTAGAGATCAATCTGATCCAGGTTTACCATTTCCAAAAAGTCCTACTGTGTCTTTACTAATAGGAATATGAATGATAAAATTTGAGTCACACACTTTGTCACAAAAGGACTTTTCGGAAATATTGATCCTAGTTCAGACTGATCCTTACAGATAATTTTCAGGAAACCAGATTGATGACAGTTTCAATCTGATTTCCACTTAATATGAATGGTAGAAACTCAGCTGATAGTTATCAACTTGATCCGAATTACAATTTTTGAAAAGGGCTTATATCTCCTATTGTTATACGGAAAATGGACATATAGGTTCAATGGTATATGTGTTTAATGTGTTCGATAAGACTTTTAATAAAGCTAATCACATTTTGTTCATTTATTTTGACATTTTTATTGAGTTTTGGGAAGTCATGTATCTATTCGCTTATCAACTGTTTAACAATAAATTGATCTTCGTTATTAAACATATTTCATAAATGTTCACAAATAGAAGTAATATAATTGACAATTGAATAAATTGAATAAAAAAAATTAAATGATATTAATGAAGAATTTTATGTAATTTTTTCCAAGTGCTAGCAAAATTCAGTAGCTTATACATGTACCTATCCAATTGGTAATGCTTGAAGTGTCCTAGTGATCAGCCACCTTCACAGAAATGCAGACCAATCAGTCAGCAAGATGTGACTCCTACCCAAACTCTCAATTTTTTCAGGGTCTAGTCCTTTTTCAATTATTTCATGGGGGTGTTTTCACTAATCTAAGTTCTCATGTTTTGCGAGTTCACATAACCACTTCACTCAAATCAAGCTTCATCACTAAATATGGATTTTGGAAAATGTTCTGGTTATTAGCCCTATCAATACACCAATTGCAAAATTGCAGTCTTCGGCGAAAGGCAGCTTCATGCAATTCTTGCACATCTGTGAAGCGATATGGGTACACTTGCAGATCTTTATGTAAAATTGCATGGGTGGCACCTACAGAAAGACCTATTTGATGGTGTAACTGTCGATTCGATGTACCAGGTGTGTTTTGCATTATTTCTTGTGCCTGTGTAACCACTTTATTGGTGTGTTTCTTGTGAGATTGACACTGCCTGGTCTTTGTAGACTATCTGCTTCTGTAAGCAATGCTAGAAAGTTTTCTTGAACTGCATATAGACCACAGCAAAGTTTGGAAATTGAGCCTGGAAATCTTCCTTGTAGTTGCGAATGGAATAAACCTATTCGCCATCCACTTTCCATCAAACTCAACATAAAAATTTTATGTTCTAAGGCGAAGGCCATGTTGTCCAAATACAAAACAGGTTTTATAGCAATAAAAATTAACGTTTTTAGCAAAAATTTTGTTGGTAAACTAGAACTAGAAAACAACAACAAAAAGGTGGGAAACGGGGAAATTTGCCAACAAGGATAAAGACAACACAAGATGGCCGCTCATAACGTTGAAGCGCTGAAAGCTGATTGGACAGTGGCAATGACAAATCTGTTTTGATGGCGAGTCAAGTTATGACGTACTTTTATAACTCTCTTTCTTTCTCTTAAAAAATCATAGCTGGCTAGATGAAATTTTATAATGAAAACCTCGTACATCATTTACTTATAAAACAGCTTTAACCCCAAAGAAAAAACTTTCCAGATACACAAGTCTCACGCAGCGAACTCGTTAAAAAACCTCCGCAACTGTGGAAATTCCGTCGTACTCGCCCCCCCTTTCAATAAGCTTTTTTCTGCGGAAAAGAATCGGGGTTGTTTGGACTTCAAGGGGGATGAAAGCACGTCTGTCTTCTATAATATAGCCACTTTATTCTACTACCTTCTTTCCCTTTTTAAAATTCGCCTGGGCTATTTAAACCGAATGGCCCAATTATTTTCCTTTCGCACCCTCCTTCGAGCGTCTCCTATTTGGAAACTCGATCAATAGCAGCTCTATTAATGAAAATATGTATATGTGCATCCGACGGGAATGGTTTTGTGTTTAACCGCATAAAACGTATCATTTGCGTGAATGTGTCTATTGCAAGCTCAAAAATAACCGACACAAAACGTAATGAATCCAATATGCCGGGGATGTGTAACTGGATATTCAATTATTTACCTGCGGCATGAATATACGGAACAAATGAAGGTAATAAAGACATATTGGTTAACGGCCAGTTTTTGGATAACATGGGGTTTCGCTGTGAGGGGATGCGATGAGAGTGTTATGCTGATTGCGTGGGGAAATCCGGAAAATGCAGTAATGCTGGCGAATATTTGAAATAGAAATTTTTTCTCAGTAGCTAAGAACAATTTACTATTTAACGCTTAGAAAAAAATTGAATACAATAAATCTTGTAACTCGTAATGTTGATTTAATGTTTAGTAAGCTTTAACTATTGTTGGAAAAATCCAACAAAAGTAGTAAAAAATCCAAGAAAACAGTAAACATCCCAAATAAAACGACTATAAATCGTGCTGAAAGTTTCTATATTCACAGGAAAGACGTCGTAATAAAATCCAAAACTAGCCCAGACTATAGTTTTATTACCCTAGATAACGAAGAGGTCGGTAGGCGACTGCTGATTGGCCACGCAGCGTCGCGACGGATTAATGGTTTGCTCGATATAATTGATGTTCTCCGGGGAGGGGACGAAAATGCGTAAATGCATTCGTTCACCGGTGTGAAGCAGAGTTGAAGTTCCGATCTCATAGGTGTCCCGGACAAAAAATATCGCTAGAAATTTATTATTACTTATGATGTTTTCCATGTGGTCTTTTGAAAAACTATAATGATCTTCCAGAGCCAGAGCTCTAGTAGTAGTAGTAGTAGTAGTAGACAATGGGGGAGTCCTCCACGGGTCGACCCATCCCTCTAATGAAGGAGAGTATCCCGTCCCATCTCAGAGTGGGAAGCTCCTCTCGATGGAGGAAGGCGGCCCCCAGTGTTCTGTGGCGCAGTCGCCCACCTATAGCACACTCCCAGAAAGTGGTATGACGACTCTTCCCCTGCTCTACAGTGGGTGCAGAGTGGACTGCCTACCATTCCTAGGATGTGCATGTGTGTGTGTTTCTTCCCCTGCTCTACAGTGGGTGCAGAGTGGACTGTCTACCATTCCTAGGATGTGCATGTGTGTGTGTTTGGTCAGTGAGGATTTCTATAAGGTCTCTCAGGCACTGCCGACTTCTCCCAAGTAGCCACGAGGCCTTGGATCTATCCGGGTTAGGGTAGATTTCCTTGATCGAAATTTTTAGCTTTTTCGCAGGAAAGTTTAGTTCAAAATATGCATGAAGGTAATCATTCCTCTACTTGTTTCCTTCTTTATGTATAACTACAAGGTATTGGAAATGCTGAAAGCAGACAAGTTTTCAAATTTTCAAATTGTAATTATACATTTTTCGCATATCTTATTAAACTCTGGTTCTATATTCTTTGCAAAAAGCTTAATATATTTTGGCTTTTTAGCATTGATTTTTTTATTACGTTATTAATTCATTTTAATATTTCTTTTTGCTTTATAAAATGAGCTTTGAAATAAACAGTGTAATTCAATGCCGGTAGGGGTATTAGCCTTCAGAGTAGTTGTTTCTGTTTGTTTCCTTCTTAACCGCTGCAATATTTTTGGAAATATTGAAAGCAGATACGTTTTCATTTTTCAATTAGTAAATATTGCCTTTTTGCATATTTTAAACTAGATATTTTGCAAAAAAGAAATTTCTAACAACTTTCATAGATTTCCTTGGTCTATCTAAATATTCCGGACTGTATCCAGTTTGTCTTTGAACTCTCCTACTCTCCCTTACTCTTTGTACTAAATGAGTGGGCATTCATTTACAGTGTGAGAGACGTACCTATTGCTTACTCCTAGACATGGCTTCGGTCCAGTAAAACACGTATGTCCATGAACCCATCATCATGACCAGTCCGTCATCCGCATACTGCGAGTAGTTAAGCAAAACGGGATTCTAAATCTTGTGTTAGTTTTTGGAAAAAGCAATGACTATGTAGTCTTCGATATGCAATGATTTTGATAAATCTTTATAAATATAATTCTGCAGCCTTACTTTAACAAGGTTAAAGATTGATTGCAAAACTTATAGCGTTTCTCACTGGGCCGCACTAGAACCGTGCTCGGTTCTAGGAGATCTGTCAAATTACGTCATTGCACTTTTTTAGTGCACTGTCAGTGCAGTTTCCAGTGAAATACGAAACCATCGAAAGGTGCCGGGCTGATGTCTAACCTCACCCATTTAAAATACATGTAAAGTAATGACATTTTCGCATTTAATTACATATTTTTCAATTATCTTAAATCAAACGAGACTTAAATTTTGCTGGAGGCCTTCTAGAATCATCATTCTTGATAGTGAAACAAAAAAGAATTACCTTTATGCCGAAATAAGTGATAAGGAGAGCTATATTTTGTGGATTAGACCTACCACCAACATTTTTATGCCTCAAAATTGCCATAAAATACTTTGCCATAAAAACTAGAAAGAAGTGGAGTGTTAAAAGGTACATATAATAAATACTTGGATTACTTCGTGGAAGATGGATTAAGATGTATAAACATTTGTAGGCGTAAATTCTGAGTCATATATGCCTTAGACTTGAAAATCTTGCACCAAATCGAAATAAGTCGAGCACTTTTGTGCAAAATTTGATGAGTGTGGTCAGAAATAGATAACATTAGAACTATAACTGTTCGAATTACTCAAAACCTTTTTATGCCTCAAAACTACTTCAAATTTATACAAAGGAGCATGGAAATAGGGGTTTGGTGTCCCTAATAGATTTTAGTGCCATAAAAACTAGAAAGGAGTGGATTGTTAAAAGGTATAATGTGATTACTTGGCTGAAAGATGGAATACGATATTTAAACATACGTAGTTAACATTAAACAAACTCTAGACTTGAATGTCTTGCACGAAATCTATATAAATCAAGCACTTTTGTGGAGGGAATAATTGTAAAAAAAATTGGCGATTACTGTGGTCAGAAATAGAAAACACTTGTAGTGTACTAAAACTTCATAGGCTACCAGACCACAACCTTGATGGTTTGTTATGAAGATCTTGTATTTAAAATAAATTATAAATGTTCCTTCTCAATTTCATATAAAAATATTGTTACTTTTGTGGTTATAATTGTTTATCGAAGAATTTAAAACTAAACCTGTCTCTTAATAGAACACACATTTTATTATAACAAACACTTATTCAAAGATTTTCTTCAATACAATCTCACTGGTACTGCTAGAATATAAAAACATATTATTAAATTATATAAATAAATTAGCTACTTAAGTATGTTTAAAAATATATGCCACAAACCACAAAACCATTTTGCTACCTTCTTCTTAATATAACTTTTTCCTTTCATTGCGTTACATACTACTTATGAGGAATGGCTTCTGTTTCCTTACTTAGCTATTTTTTTGTCATTTCCATACTCTACAACAACAATAAAGCTATTAAGGTATTAAAAATATAATTCTAGTTAAACAATTACAAAAAACAGCAAAAATAATATGATTGAAACTGTATGTTAAGCACCAATGAGGGTATAATTCTTTGTAGTTGAAATAATGGGCTACTTAGCAGTTGTTCCAATCAAGTAATGCTCAGATATCAATAGTGTGATTTGAAAGTACATTTTTAAACAATACCTAAAGCCGATTAGGGTCTGTGTTAGCAGAATCTGCAAAGTTCCAATTTTATTTAATTCCTGTACAGTTATGCAGCAATGTTATCCAATAGTTCCAACGTGGATATTCGTTGGGACGAGTTCGATGACAGGTCACTTGCTGCACCAAACCTATTTTATCTTTGTAGGGACTCAATTTCTTTTTTCTTTGTTAGCGTGGCATCGTGTTTTAGTTTGATTTTGCAAAATATTTATGTTTTTTTTTGAGGATTTTTGTTTGTCTATTAGGAAGGTCTACAAGAACATGGCCATTATCAGTACTGCAGGGTGGAGAATTCAAATGCTTGTCCTCAGCCTGAATGATATGATGAAAATAATTAGTTGTATAGTAATAAAAGTAGGTATATACCTACAAACCTACAATAAATATATTTCTGAATAGAGATACATGTAATATTATAATGTATATGGAATGGAGGTTTATTTTACTTACAAAACGTTTCCATTTGACTGGGCCCTGGAATGAATCGTCAGTATTGTTTCTGATTTCAGCAGCTAAAGGACTGGATCACATATAGTAAATAAAGTAGTAATTTCCTAGTGACCTTGTAGTTTTCTTGTGACGCTAGCACTTTTTGTGATGAGGTGTTTTCTTGAAAAAGACAATGCGCCTGTAGTCATTAAATTTCAATAATTTATGAGAATTTTAATAAAAAAACTTCTGTAACCTCTCCGTCGGTTAGGCACTTTTCCGGACAAGGATCAACTTTTATGTGTTAAATAATGTCCTGCAGTTTTCTTAATATTGTGTTAGTTTTTGGAAAAAGCAACGACTCTGTATTCTTCGAAATGTAATAATTTTGATAAATCTTCATAAATATTACAATTCTGCAGTTTTCTACACTACACCCCCCCCCCCCCATAGCGTTTAAGATTTATTGCAAGACTTGTAGCCTATAAAACCGACATCTTTTTGGGGGGAACAGTAAATAACGTTCTCTCCCGTAGTCTTTGTACTAAATGAGTGGGCATTCATTTACAGTGTGAGAGACGTACCTATTGCTTACTCCTAGACATGGCTCCAGTCCAGTAAAACACGTATGTACATGAACCCATCATCATGACCAGTCCGTCATCCGCATACTGCGAGTAGTTAAGCAAAGCGGGTATCAGAACAATCGAAGGATTTTCATCCACCTTAGCCATGACGAGCGCTTGGGTGTGACCTCGAGTATCGCAACAATTTGACTTTGACGGGTCCACGAGGTCGCGCTAGATGTGACCTTAAACGTCACAACCTTGAGAACCTCTAGCTTATCGCCTACCTCAAGTGTGGGTTTCAAAACAATGCCCATGGGACTTAATTCCACCTTAGTCCTGACGAGCTCTTGGGGGTGACCTCGTCGCACCAAGCATCCCTGACGAGTCCACGAGGCTGTACTGTAGTTACTAAAACGAATCCCGACCATTATACCTCGCATTCCAGCAGTGAGTCATTCAGAAAAAACGCCCACGTCCTCGAAGATCGCAACATGCGTCACTTGACCTTGAAAGGTCCACGATAGCTGGAGGTGACCTTGAGCGTCACCGTCGGTATAACCATGCGCGCCTATGAGCCTTAACCTTGAGAGCTAGCTCATCCCCCACCTCAAGTGCTATATATTACTAATTCATAGTCGCAAAGATGTCTCCATTCATTATTTATTTAACAAAGAGCTTTACGTGAAACAGTGTGAAAACATGCGGTCGCTGCCAGTTGGGCAAAAATTTTAAATTTTGTCTATTGACAATACAGAAACGCAGTTTGGTCCGAAAATTGTCGTCGTATTTGAGAGAGTGCAAGACCATTTTGCCACAAAGATTTACAGTCAAGTTTACTCCAGAACGTATTGCAGACATTAATCAAAAGATTAGTGAAAGGGATGTTAAATATTTTCTGCAAAGTCGAGGAGCTGTAGGCTGCACCAAAAATATTGAATTCTTGGTAGAATGAAGCCATCGGTGAGGACTCCGATGAAGACTTCATCTGTATTAACTTACTGAACCCCTCGGCCTGTAGTCTCTCCAAAAGACCGTCCATTAAGAGGCACCATAGTCCTTGTAGACAGCCGCCCTCGACCTCGATTTCCCTCCTGTGATCTCCCAGAGAAGCCGTCACCCTTCGGTTGCGGAGCTCCGATCTGACCCAACTCCAACTGAGTTGGAGTCCCCCGGGCCCTAAGGGCCCCGCAGATGTTGTTTGTTCACTTTGTCGAATGCTCCCTGAATATCAAAAAAGAGTGTCAGCAGCACTTCTTTATTTGAGTATGCCATGTCTCTTTTATACACTACAAAATGGCGAGCCGTGTCGATCGACTTCCCTTTACTGTAGGCATGTTGATCTTTGTTTATGGGTTGTCTTGCCAAAACTACCTCTGTAAGGTACCTATCGACTATCTTTTCTAACGTTTTCGTTAGAAAGGAAGTCAAATTTATGAGTCTAAACGATTTAGCGACATTGTAGTCACTTTACCCCGCTTTTGCTATGTTCTAGGTCGCGGTTCGCTGGTCTCCACGCCTTAGGGACTTATTCCAGTGCCACGCTCGCCGTGAACATTGTGTTGAGCGACGGAAGCACATTGTCCAGTCCCTCCTGCAGCATTGCTAGAAATATACCGTCTGGTCCCGCTGCTTTAAATGGACTGAATTCGCCCACCGCCCATCTAATGACTTCGTCGCTCAGTATTTCCCTTGCAAGAACCCCCAGTCCAGTTCTCCTGGACTGGAATCAACTCCGGAGGAACGGCCAAATCATTTCTTCGAGGGAAGTGGATCATCAGAAGAATCCGTAGGATCCTTGGTCTCCCGTCCATGTTTCGTCCTGTTTTTTCATTTTACCTAGTTGGTTACCTCTTTCTGAACTTAGCAATTTGGTAAGCTTGGCCGATTCCGGAAAGGAATCCATCTCTCCGCACAATTTTCCCCACCTCGCTCTTCTGCTTCGCCTTAACTCTTTTTTGGATTTTCTGGGGGCCTCGTTGTATAAATTCGACTCCTGAGCATCCTTTTTGGCAGCTTTGTGGAAGGACCTTCTGACCTCTAACTTATGATGCTCCATCACGGAACTCTACTAGCACCCTGCTTCTTAAGTGGGCACAACTTTTCAAAATGGACTCGTTGAGCCTTTCTACTTTGTTATCTATTTCTTCTGTGGAGAGCAACCACTGGTCGTTGGAACCCATGACCTAATCTAAAAGCCCATTGAGATTTATCCAAACTGTGGTCCTCTGGTTCGTTTTCGGCGGTGTATCTGTCCAATCTGACTCGATTTTAAATCTTATCATACTGTGGTCGTACATCGAAATGTCTACAGATGATACTCTCCAATTTTTTACTTTCTCGGCCATATGCTCGATGTGAAACCGTTTCTTAAGGAGGTGTCTCCGCCAACTATTAAGGCACCTAACATTATGAACACCAACCCAATCTAAGGAACTGAAATCTGGATCGGAGCGCTCTCAAGCCCATAAAATTACGCAACGGTCCTTTAGAAAATCAAACCTACATTCCAATAATAAAGTCCAGGTATATCCCCTATATCTATCTCCTAAATTTAATCAACCGAACCTTCGATCTGATTGCCGACACGCACGCCGAGAATTACGTCGAGTTAGTTTTTACAGCGGGTAAGTCGTCCCTTGTCATTAGCAAACGCCCCGGGGGGGTCTCTTCCCTATCCCGATCTAACGGCTACCGATCCCGGCCCTAAATAGAGCAGAAAACTGTAATCGGCGGACCAATATGGAGTCAACTCTTTTTTGCTAATCGTGAATCATGCTCGACTTGCCAATCTGGCTTAGAGGGCAATTTTTTTGTAGGTGTGGAGGGATTTGTTGTAGGTAAAATTGACCCTTTTTTTAGTAAAGTAATTTGTCCACGGTTGAGCAATATGTCAGGTTGTAAACACCTAGCTTGTGTTACACACTCTGAATTAAACCAAATGTCACAGTGAATAATAAATATTATTCACGCTGCGTCTTTTGTTTATTCATTATATACTCCTATCAAAACAAAATGTATGGTGCTTAAAACCATTGTGACGGCCCTTATGGCGGCCATATTGGTTTTAACTGTATCTCGATTTTGACCTACAACTATTATCAGTTACTATAAGTCCCATTTAAAATAGTTTCTCGTGATGGCCCTCTTTTCTTTTAGTTTTTAGATCAGGAAAACTTCGATTAATTCAGTTACACGTTTAGGTTAGATTAGCCCAGGTTAGTTCAGTTCAGTTCGATATCAGCCCGTAAAGGCCCGCTTTTTTAAATATTTTAATCAGGTTGTCTTTGATTAGTTCAGTAACACTTTTTACGTTCAAGTTAGGTTAGCTCAGTTCTACTGTTAAGGGTTAGAAAATAGATAAAGAGAAGTAGAAAAGATAGAAAGATAGAAGAAATAGAAAGATAGAAGAAGAATAGAAAAGATAGAAGATAAAAAATAAATAAAGAAAATTATAAAAGCTGCTGAACTAAACTTTATAATTAAAAAAATATTTTATTTATCTTTTTTTTATTTATTAGGTTAACTTAAAAACTTAAATGGTTAACTTCGGTTAGTTCAAGTTAGGTCTCATTAATTCAGGTTAGTCCAGTTCTGGTTTTCCTGGTTACGTTACTTAGCGCAATTCTAGTTTTCCTACCCTCTCTTCACCCGGATCCCCCCGGAACTGACGGGTAGCATTACTTTCGGGGGGGGGGGGGGGCGGGGGGATTTGTGAACTTTCACTGCATTACGCCACTGCATTCCTTCTTTTTTCCTCATTTTCCTTGAACATCATGATTGCCCTCACACATTTGATTATGCTGTTCCAGAATTGTTCCTTGCTTAGTTATAATGCAGCTATAAGCCATTCAGTTATTATTGTTGTCAAGTAGGGTTTGGAAATTTGACTTTGACATTATCGTATCTTCTCAACATGAGCTAAAAGGAGATGGGTAAAAAAAATTTCTAATATTAGTTATGTAATTTTCTCTTATTTTGTTTGTAGATGCTGCCATATAATTGCACTTAATGATGAACTCCGACGTTTGACATCGTTGTAAATATATCTTTAACCCTACTGTCAGGTTCGAGAATTTCCGCATCAAATTGGTCTTACATATTCAATTTGTTTTTCTAGTTTCTCAGTAAAAAGTACCTGATACAAGAATTTTCTTTTAATCTGTTTTATAGACAGTAAGCTACTATTAAAAAAAGAAAAAACTTTGAAAATCGAAATTACGTAAACTTTACAAGCACCAACAAAATTGTATTGAGGCGAAATACCCATAGGTCAGTTGTAAAAACAAATAGTCAATACTTTCTTTCCATTTAATCCAACTGTAGCATCATTTGAGATAATAATTTTTATTTAGAGCTGCGAGAAATTCTAATGATTGGACGAACATTCTCAGAAAGCGCCGTTTTAATAAATTCGTTCAAAAGGAAAATGGATTATTAAAACCCCCCTCTTTAAGCTTTTAGCTAAAAAGCAATTTCTTCATTTCCTGCCACCATACCACCACTTTTTCACAATTTTAATAAAATGCTGTTCCCATTACTACACTTCGCTTATCTCTGATATTTATACGGAACGTTTAGCCGAAACTGCAGCGCCGGGATTGTTAAGCAGGCAGTTTGAGTCCCGGTCTACTGACGTTAGAGCCTCTTCGTAAAAACAATTTCGAAACCTGACGCAATAAGGCCATTGTAGCGTAAAGCCCCGTAAATAACACCGTCCCATTGTATCGGATCCGAAAAGGACACTTCTCTATTGAAAATATTGAAATATCGAAGCTTATCGTCCCTAAGTTGGGCGCAAACGGGAAAACTAATTTGTGTTTCATGTAAATTTCTCTAAGAGTAATGCAAATTCAATTCCCGATAACGACTACGTCCCTTTTTTCAGCTTGAGCCAAATCCTTTCATCCACATCACGTTTTCTTTTAAAGGAGACGAAAATTTAATAGGGTTTTTATCCCAGGTCGTCAGAAAGTTGTTTTGCATCGGGCTACTTTGAAAAAGCTCGTCGGTAAATTTGCCAAAGAACATCTGAGAGTGTATGGATTCAATGTAGCTTTAGTTTTCCCTTATCGCCCTTTTACACTCAACTTCAAGGTGATTTTGCATTCGTCTTTCTCAAATGCGAATCAGCGCAAATCTGCACGATTTTCCCTCGAATTTGCGATCCAAATGGTAACTAAATTATAACAAACAAATGGTTCACATTTAAAACTTTATTATCTGTTTGTCGTAAAACATAATTTCTGCTCTCAAAAGCGAAATACCGGGCCTCGACGGTTCCGGCGACAATAAAATAAATTTGCAAGTTATTCAAATTCATCCAAACTTTTGTTTTACTGTCGCAAGTGTTCGGTAATTTCTCTAGGCCGCAAAGCAGGAACTTTTGTCCGGGCACGGCGGGACGAAATGCATAATGAAAAGTGGGAAAAGTTTTTTCGGATTTGTTCTAGAAAGTTCGCCTTCCTCTGTGGACGTACGGGATTAAAGCTTCGCTAATGATTCCGTTCGTTTGTAAGCCGTGGAATTTGATTTATCTTGCTCATTTCCATGGAGTAAGCGGACCCGGTTGGATTATTTTGTTCAGCTTAATTTATTGGTACGTCGGTGTTTTAAGGAAAATCTAATGGCTAGGTCAGTATTGTTAACAAATCGACTTAATGTATTTTGATATATCAATGGGAAGTGCAACCGCCCATAAAGTTATAACTGAACTAACCTGAACTTACCTAATCAAAAGACTCCACACAAAAAGGCAAACCGATCCTTACGTTCAGTTATGTGAGATTAGGTGGTTAGGTTAACCCCCTGTTTATTTACATTTTTGCGTCTGCCAACAATAAATCACAGTCTAAGCGTAACCTACCAACATTACCCCCTCTATAAGAATCTCCAGCTCTATTGCCTATTTCCCTCCGTTCTATTTAGGCCTACCATAGCCCATAAAAACTAAATAAAAATTGTTATATTCCTGGATAAATATAAATCTTGTAACAGAAATCTGTTAATAGAGAAAGTGTTTTTATACGTAAACAAATCCGGTTATAATATCTAAATTATAAAATTTGAGTAAAATTGTGATAACATAAGAAACGGATAAATTTCACCACAAGTCGTGACAATGTCGCTCAAGTGACGTTTTGGTTTTACGTTTGTAGTAAATCGAACCATTGGTTACGATTTAGCACTGTTAAAATGACTGAACATTGAAAAACACCGTTCAAGAACATTCTTATTTTACAAATACACCACAAATTGGGTAAGTACCTAGACCCGCCTAAAGAAACAGATGCAAGAAAATTGGGATGCATTGGGAAAAAAAACGGATGCAAAAGACACACTTTTACCCCTAGTGACATAATCTACTATTTTTGTACAATGATTTAAGTAAGAGCAAGACTTAAGATTTTAGTCAAAAAATGAAGAATCTTTAAAATCACAAAAAAAGCCTTTTTGTCGTTTTGGGAAGATTTTGTTCTTTTTTGACCTAAATGCAATGAACCAAAAACTAGATCTTTTGATTGGGCGAATTGTGACGGTTTTAACCAATTATAACTATAAAAGACATTGATAAAAACTGTTTTTTTATTAACTCTGACTATTTTGATCGATTTTGACCCAAGAAATTAAATTTTATAAGTATTTTTTTCAAAAAAGTCAACTTTTGTCCGAGTAACAATTTTATTGAAAAACGAGATTTTCTCAGTTCATTTTGGAGCAAAACTTGAGATTTTATGCCACAAATGGGGTTTCATTAAAACTTGCGTTTTAATCATTACAAAAACTATTTTTGTTTCTTTTTAACTAATCGAAAATGTAGTGTCTTTAATTTGGACTAAAAATGTATTCTTTTGATTAAGAGCTTATGATGGTTTTGTTCGAATTTGGCCCAAAAGTAATTTTGTAAAGGATTCTAAGAAAATAATTTTTGCCCCGAGCCTGAAACAGCAAGTGATTTGATTTTTGTTCAGTGTGTAGTATTTTGCTACAAAAACATTTTCTTTTAGAATTATCTAAGGGCAAGACTTAAGATTTTAGTCGATTTTAGTCTAAAAATCTTTAAAATCGCAAAAAATAGACTGTTTTGCCAAGATTGTGTTCTTTTTTGAACTAAAAGCCAGGAACCACAAACTAGATCTTGGGATTGAACAAATTGTGAGGGTAGTAGTTATAACGACGGGGTTCTGGGACCCTTTGACCTTGAAGTCTACGTGAGCTCTAGTGTAAAAAAAGTTTACCTGTACTGTCATATGTCACACTTCAACTGTCAAATGTCAGCTGTCAAGTCTGTCACATTTGATAAGAATGACAGCACTTCGGGGCCATTTTGGGTCCTCTTTGACAGGGGCCCCTTTTACACTAGGACTCACGTAGACTTCAAGGTCAAAGTGTCCCAGAACCCCCTCATTATAACTACTGAGAGTTTTAACCAATTATGACGATAAAAGAAATGAATATAGAACTGATTCTTTTTGATTAACTGTGAGTATTTTGTTCGATTTTAGCCAAAGGAATTAATTTTTTTTATATTTTTTTTTCAAAAAGTGAACTTATTTTCCAGGGCCGATTTTATTAAAAATAAGAGATATTCTCAGTTGATTTTGGAGCAAAACTTCAGATTTTAGTCCACAAATTGGGTTTCATTAAAACTTGCGTTTTAATCATTACAAAAACTATTTTTGTTTCTTTTTAACTAAACGAAAATGTACTGTCTTTAATTTGGACTAAAAATGTATTCTTTTGATGAAAAGCTTATGATGGTTTTGTTCGAATTTGGCCCAAAAAGTAATTTTTTAAGGGATTCTAAGAAAAGAATTTTTGCCCCAAGCCTGAAACAAAAAGGGATTTGATTTTTGTTCAGTGTGTATTATTTTGCTACAAAAACATTTCCTTTTAGAATTACTTAAGAGCAAGACTTAAGATTTTAGTCTAAAAGTCTTTAAAATCGCAAAAAAATAGGCGGTTTTTCGACGATTGTGTTCTTTTTTGAATTAAAAGCAAGGAACCAAAAACTAGATCTTGGGATTGAACGAATTGTGAGGGTAGTAGCTATAATGACGGGGTTCTGGAACCCCTTGACCTTGAAGTCCACGTGAGCTCTAGTGTAAGAAAAGGTCACCTGTACTGTCATATGTCACACGTCATCTGTCATATGTCAGCTGTCAAGTCTGTCACATTTGACAAGAATGACAGTATTTTGTGTCCTCTTTGACAGGGGGCCTCCTTTTACACTAGGGCTCACGTAGACTTCAAGGTCAAAGTGTCCCAGAACCCTCTCATTATAACTACTGAGAGTTTTAACCAATTATGACGATAAATGAAATGAATATAGAACTGATTCTTTTTTTTTAACTGTGACTATTTTGATCGATTTTAGCCAAAGGAATTAAATTTTTTTATTTTTTTTCAAAAAGTGAACTTATGTTGCAGGACCGATTTTATTAAAAAACGATTTTCTCAGTTGAATTTGGAGCAGAACTTCAAGATTTTAGTCCACAAATTGGGTTTTAATAAAATTTGCGAAAAAAAATGCATGTTAATCGTTTCAAAACGTTTTTTATGTGTTTTTTCTTTAACCAAACTGAATTTGATTTTGAACCAAAAATTTAATTTTTGATTGAATCCTTTGTGAGGGTTTTGATCCCTCCCAATATTTTCAGCCCAAAAAGATAATTTTTCAATGATTTTGAAAAAGAGTCTGAATGAAAAAGTGATTTTTTTTCACTTGACATCTTATGTCAATTAATTCGAAATTGTGATTCGCCGATTGATATGCTCTGTCTTTATGGATATATTCTATATGGATACCTTACAAATGGCGGACTTCCGCCCAAAAAATAGAACGATTTTTTGAAAAATTTTTGGCATTAGTTTGCTCGGTCTATATATCCAAGGTCAGTGGCATAACTGCGATTTGCAATGTCTTATGGAAGTGCGCTTACAGCTTTTGATAATTCGATACTCAAATTACACTTTGTTACTGATAATAAATATAAATATTCGTTTTCAGTTGCTTTTCGAGTTACTTCAAAATACAAAAAGTTATAATATACATACATACAATATATTTTGCAAAAACTGATGTTTGACATAACACTTAAATAACAGTAGATGCACTGCCAGAGACTAATCGATCTTTAAAGGATTCTGACAAGAATTGCCTAAAACTATAGTGACTGACAAGAACTGCCCTAAACTGGTGACCAGTCTAATGTCCAGAATTGCCTAAAACTCCTTTTTCAATCCAATTGGTTGGATTGGAAAAGGAAGAATAATTGCTAGGCCACCAAACAGTCCGGACCATATAGTAATGGATTTTACCTTTTGGGGCCATATTAAAAATATAGTGTATGAAACAGCATGCCATTAATGAGTTAAAAAATCTAGAAATATTAATAAACGCAGTAAATCATATAATCAGAGTGTACGATAAATGTATTTATATACAGGGGGTTCCATAAGTAAGTGACAATATCTCGGGAGCGTATAGGGCAAGTCAAAAATAACACTTGATTTCAATTTTCAGATTCATACTAATTTTTCCTTTTTAAGAGAGATATCGTGTTTCCAAGACATTATTAGAATTAACGTTTTTGGCCGTAAATTTTGAACTACTTCGTATATTGAATGATTTTTTGATTTAATCTTTTATCGAAAAATACCCATTATCCATTGAAACCGGGTTTTTATTTTTTAATACAAAGATAGGAACGGACTGGCCGTTAACAACATTTGCTCAAACTTTGGCAGTTTCATCATTTCAACGCAAACATTACTCTTGAACTTTTTATCGAAAAAAGTAAGTTACTCTTCTTCTATTTCTATAAAATAAATATTTAGAAAAATTAAACTTTGGTTAGTGTTTAAAGGTAGGTTTTAAAAGAGGAAATAAGATAAGAGAGAACCGATTACTAACTTCAATTCAATGAAAATGTCACTTAGTATTGGTGCAGTATCTGTTATTTCTACTCCTACAGGAATATTTACATTTTTCTTCCAGTTTACAGAATAGATAAGTATATATAAGTACACAAACATATAATTGTCCATATAACACTCGGCTCGAAGCTTCGTCCACGTGCGATATGGCCACCCTTGTTGTACAATTTACTATTTCTAGTACATGGAGTTAGTAAACGTTATATCGTGTGGTTGTTAACTCTCAGCTGCCGTAACATTCTTGTGGCGCCACCTATAAACACAGACCGCAGTTGTTAAATAAACGAAAAGTATGTAACAGATGGCGCGGGTTTTACAGCAAGCTGACGCTATAGTACATAAATTGTCATTGGAAAAAAAAATTAGAAATATGTGAAGTGAACTCCATAACGAATCCTCCATGTATATAGTGAAGCCAATCTCACGAAAGACATACACGTCACCGCCAAGATATATCCGGCGCTTTATTGGGTTTCGCAGCCTCAGACGGGGATGGATTCTCCAGGGGATGCTTAAAGATAACAGGTTTAGAATGAGCTCGGGGTGAAGACTTCGGTTAGTATTAAAATCTATAGAGAATAGAGGAAACGGAAAAAAGTCTGTTTGTTTCCAATCTGCCCCGGGGCTTAGGAAAAGTTTGTTCCGTGCGGATGGCTGTTAAACGAAAGCGATGTTCTGGTGGACGTGATAGGGTCAGCGTTGGGGTTGTGTAACTAAATACCTTCTCGAATGTGGAGTTATTATGTTTTCGAGAGACGACTACAATAGCCTTCAATAAAATATTGTCAGACATGCGAAGACAGAAATTTGCCGTTTGGCATCTGTGCCAGCAGCGCCAATTTTCACTGCAATATCGGGGGCAAAAGAAGCGCATAAAATACGATGTCATCTCGTTAACCTATTTCGCAAAATACCGGGACGAGGGCGCATTTAAATACTATAGAAACTGCGAAAGGAGTGCGGCGGATGCCAAATTGTTGGGCTGACAAAAGAGGTCGACAGAACGAAATGTTTTAACATTTTTTTAATAAAAGTAACTTTTGATCTATAGAGTTAAAAAAAATTGTGTTTCTGGCAACATCAAAAAAAGTTTTCAAACAAAAAATACAATCGGTAGTGTTTTCCAGGTTTGAAGTTTGGGTTCCAGGTTTTCCAGTTTGAAGTTGTAGTCCAATAGAATTTTTTATATACAGCTGACATCATCAAAGGCGATGAGGCATTGGGCGGAGTGATCTTCCGATTCCCGACGTTGACTGATTCGACTTTGGTAAGCTTCGTGGTATTTATTCCCCCGGCGTCGCGTTGTAGTGGAGTGGGGGTAGTGATGGTGCAGGGTTTTAACGCACTTAAAGTATGTCGTAGAACTCGCTTCCAATCTGCATTTAGAAACGTACATTCCACCTTCCTGTTGAAATTGTTGTCGTGTTTAGTTTAAAGATCTCAGGCGTTCGCTTGACGACTAATTGGTCAGGTAAAGTTCACTTTTCATCAATTTGAAAATGCACTACACTTTTTCTTAACTGCCTTTAGTTCTTCTTCATATCACTAAACATTCTTTTAGCCCAAAAGAACCTCAAAAATTAATGACAGTTTCATTCAAAAACAACAATTATCCCAGAGGAATTTGAACAAAAAAAAGTAACAATCTAAAGTGTTTTCCGGGCTTTGAAGCCGTGGTCCAATGGATTTTTTTCCCCACGTTTCGTCTACAGCTGCGGCAGACGTTATCAAAAGCTATGAGGCAATGGGCGAAGTGATCTCCGGTGCTTCCCGACCTTGACTGATTCGACTTTGGTGACCTTCGTGGTATTTATTTCCCCGGCGTCGCGCTGCAGTGGAGGGACTGGGGTGGGGGTAGCGGTGGCGCGAGGTTTCGGCGCACTTGAAGTATGTAGTAGAACTCCCTTCCACCTTCCACTCTGCATTTACAAATGTAATTTCCCTTTTCCTGTTGAAATTGTTGTCGTGTTTAAAGATCTCAATGGCATCTCTCGTTAGTTTCAGATAGAAACTATCCGATGATGGAAAAAATGAAAAAATGATGGGGAAAATAAAAAAATATTAAATATTTTAGCTTACCGATTTTGTCTTTCACGTCATCGTCAGTGCCCAAAGCTCATCAGATTAAAATTCTCGATTATAGAGAAACTACAAACGCCAACCTCTGGGCTTAAGTCAACTTGTCAATTGAGTTAAAATATTTGAATTATTAAAACAATAAAGAACAAAAAATAACGAAAGCAAGGCACGAAAGTTCAATATATAGAAATTGCTAAGAGGCATTTAGATGTTTATTCTAAAAAATTTGTGTATATTTAGTTAAGAATCAACTTTGTAAGATTATTGGAAATAGCACAAATAAAAAAAATCCACCAAGTAAGCAGAAACTGCCCACGTTTCTACATTTATTGACGTCTTTCTTAAGGCAAAAAACAACAATAACAGCATCTTAATTTAAGAAAAACTAAACAATATCTACGAAGCAATGCACACTAAAAAACACATTAAAAAGGATGTTGACACCTAAAAATGTGAAAAAACTACAGGCACAGCAAGAATGTCAAAAGAAAGAAAAAACTATGTTACATTAACATTAAAAAAAATTTGTAGATAATTTTAAAAAGGAAAATAATTATATATTAACAACCTTTAAACATATGTTACATTACATCTTTCTTCTTACATATTTGCTGTTCCTGTATTTAATACATGTTACGTAAGTTTCTCACTTCGTTTTTTATTTCCTTAGAGGCCAAATTATTTAAAAATGTAGTATTTAATGCATTTTTTTAGAATGCATTGCTTCGTATTTATTATTGCGTTTTTCTCATTTTAATGCACCACTTGTTCTTTTTACCCTTGAGAATTCACTTTGAGCACGCCTCATCCAATTAACTAATTAAGAAGAAAGGTCGCATGAAATGTATACTTTTTCTTCTCTTTTTACCGTAATTATTCATTATTTATTGTTTATGATATATACTATTTTTCAGGCGGTGATATTGGTTTTTCATAATTGTCTACGTCTCAACTATTCTCTAATCTAGTGGCCCTAATACAAAATACGTTGACGTTATTGATGTTATTAGTTTCTGTTCAGCAACAAAACTGCTATAAATAGAATAACCATTCTTTAATATACAGGGTGTACCTTAAGCATATTATCAAAAGGCGCTCTTTGGTTCAAAGTAAAATGATTTGGTCAAACTTTCATTAAGAAAAGGTTTCTAGCTCCGTTGCTATTGTAGCTCAAAGTTCTGGGAAAAAATTGTGCTTTATGTAATATCTGAGAAAGCGAAGTCTATCCCCCTTGGACAAAGTGGTAAGTTCTTCAGTGTTTTCCTTACGAAAATTTCCAGAGAAATCGTGTGAATCAATTTATTTTTTTTTAAATCTGATAACTTATTACTTTTGTTAAAATCTTGTAGTATTCATACACTTTTTACATTAAAAAAATTCTCTGAATCGTTGCTATTAAATAATCTTACTCTGTGACTGCGATGAGAATGGTATTTAACAAAAATTACAATGTTATGTCAGATTAAGTCAATTTCTATTGGTCACAATGTTTCATTGCCATTAAATTTATTATGAAAAAAAAATTCTAAACTGAGTAAACTGCTACAACCTTCACATTGAATGTACACATTTTTAAGCTGCAAAGAAATAGAAAATATTTTTTTGAGCATAAAAAACTGAATGCTACAAAATTGTGCCAAAAGCAATACAATTTCGAGAAAACCTCAAATTAGCAGATTTAAAAAAATTAATTGATTCCGACGACTAAATAAAAAGTTTTGGTAGTTTTTGTAACAAAATTATTGTTTTGTTACAAGAAGCGAAACATCTTGGACTTCTTTTGCTTTTTTTGAGTTTTTTACACGACCCTTCGAGAAGTGGAATCCCTGCGTCTTTTTAAGTGAAACTGAGCATTAAGCTCGAGGCTACTTGCTTATGTACTAACACAGCTAACCGCGCCCACCGTTCCTATTGGCCGGATCCTCCTGCTCAAAAAAGTGACCTTGTGGTGGTGTAAAGGATTTCTACATCGAAGCTCACAAATGTGTCCCTATCACCCAATTCCAAGTCCTTAAGAATACTAACAAAGTGTTCAGAATTTTGTACAAAGGTGAGTTGTTTTTCCAATCAAAGGTTGGATGATTTTAAGGAGAAATCTAGTTAGGGAACTTTTTGGCGAGTCTCTAGAGCTTGTGATTGACCTTAGGGGCATTGTGGTTTTGTGAATTTTAGGTAACCCATAAGAGATGTGGTGATTTACTATGGTGTGGAGTGAGAGACCTCCTAGTACCTTCAGGAATATGACCTTCATATTTTCTTTAGGGCTCTGTAGATTTGTCGTTCAACTCTTTTAGTCGGATCATTAGGTATTATTTTATTTACCTTTCGTCAGAATCTCCTGTACCTTCTCGTCATACTGAGTGGCATCCATCACGACGGTCGCATTTCCTTTGTCACCTGGAAGGATTTTGATTGATTTGTCCCTTTGCAGTTTCCTCATGGCTAACTCCTCTTCTTTTCTGATATTTCTCTATGGGTTTTGTGGTTTGCTCAATAGTGTTCTGACTTTCCACTTGAGTTCCTCTCTCTCTGGCCCCTGGAATGTCATTGATTCTACAGCACTTATTATGTCAAGCACTAGAGTTGACTTTGGAGGAATTGCAAAGTTCAACCCTTTGCTCAGCAGTTTTTCTTCAGTGGAACTCAAGATGGTCGATGATATGTTGACTATTATCTCTGGCTTTGCTGGTCGATCGAAAGTCCAGCGAAGTGTTGTTTAGATCCTACATACGCTAGCCACCTCTTTCAAGAGCGTATTGTCGCAGAATAAAGACTGAACTAATGACCCAGATGACCAAAATGAGCCTTCACCAACACGTCGTGATAATCGGAACGACGAAATGTCCTTGGGACTTGGATTCGGCCGTTATGAGACGCTTTCAAAGGCGAATTTACGTGCCTTTGCCAGATCTCAAAGCTCGTTTGGAGTTGTTTCAATATCTGACCAAAGATATTCAAATCGCACAAACCTCTGATGAGTTTCAGGAGTTGATAACGATCCGTGACGGTTTTTCTGGATCGGATATAGCGGGCTTAGTACAGGACGCTTGGAATATACCCCTAATGGAGTTACACGCCACCAACATTTGGAAGAAAACTGTGGATGGGTTTTACGAGCCATGGGTCGATTGTTGTCTCTTTTCTTTGAAGCTTCATAAGCTTGTCATTGTGCTTTTTGGCCAGCTTCTCTTTCAGTTTGATACATGAATTATCTATTTTCTGGAAAATTGGTGTGTGGTGTTCCTCCATTATAAATTCTTTTCCTTATTGAGTTTTTACACGATGTTTCGACCAGTGGAATCTCTGCTCGTTTTCATTGACAAGACGCCCTCATTGTTTCTAATGAAGACTGCTTCCTTAAACTTTTGTTTCTTCCAGTGCTGTTCCATATGCATAACTTTGGCTGCCGATCACTTAATATTATTCCTGAACTTTTACATGTGAAGGACACTTGGTTGTTCCTATGTACGCTTGAAAACGAGCGGAGATTCCACTGCTGGCAACATCGTGTAAAAACTCAATAAAAACAATGGAAGTCCAAGATGTTTCGCTTAATAGTACATCATTGTTAACCAACTTTAAACAAAACACTAACGACCGTACTCACCATCGCTTTATCAGGGTGTTAAAACTTTAACAGAATGTTAAATATCGACTCGGTAATCACCTTTACAAATCACTCTCTCAATCAGGTGGTTAAATTTAACCACTGGAAATTGGGTTCTTAAATTGCTTAACGAAGTGTTAGGGAGGAAAAGTTTGGTTATGTTTTAACTTTCCCTGTTTTCTCTGTTTACAGTTTGTTAAGATTTTTCTGTATTTTTGTATACAGTTGCTAGATCGTTTTCTTTGGGATTGAGTTTCCATTTCCGTACATTATATATGAAGTTATATACGAAAAGTTAAAATTCAAATCTTAAATGTTTTTGATCTCAGTAACACAACAGTCAGTTTTTGATCTCACTAACACAGGTGAGTCTCATCCTAATGGATTAGGCAGGTGATCGATTTACCTGGTAGACGCACCGTGAGTCATGGAATTCGCCCATAACTACTGAAGCCATGTTGCCATAAGTTCATTTTTGTTATCAGTCCGTTTGTTATCCGAATCCCGAAATTTCTTGGTGAATAGCTACAGTTTTTAACAACTTGTTAGCTTTTATACCACCGTTAGCAAACAATCCGTTAAATTCATGATGGTGAATACGGCCGAAAAGAACTTACCACTCGATAAAGACTGAAGGACGCTGTTCCTCCATCAAAACATGAGTCTTACTTAGAAACAAATCCGCTGTAAATTTCATAAAAGTCCATCTTAGCATTCTCTAGATATTACAAATTATTTACAATATACAGGGTGATTCACGTTACTCGACACGGAAGATTATTTGTATATAGAATGGATGGGGGTCTATTGGAAGTACATTTTAAAATTATTGTCATTGGATACAGGTGGTCCCATAAGTATAAAATTGATTAAAGTTGTATTTTTTTAAATGAGACATCTAGTATATTAATATATTTTCGGTACCTAGGGACAAAAGTAAAGGTAGCTTTATTAAGATTTATGGCATCTAAACTGTACCTTTCTTCAGATATTCGTGATTTCGTGAAAATGCGGCATCAAATTAAATGTTTAAAATCTCAGCACTTGGTTTCATTTGAACCACCAAAATTGGCTGGTGGGCTAATAGTACATTGGATTTTTTGCGGTGTGTATTAAATATTAACTACTGTGCATCGAATGTCAATAAATGAGCACCAAATTATTGCAATCTTCAAACAGTAATAACTCGTTTAATTTAAATTAGACACCCTGTATTTTATAGTATCATTAGATGCAGAATTTAGTTTCCTATCAAAACTATTAAACATTCCTATAGCTTGGTCTTTGCGTTTTCTTGGAAAATTGATTCTTTTCTGAATTTGAGCTGGCATAAACGAATTAAGTAATCTACTTTACCTGTTAAAATACCTGATTTTGAGAAAGCAAAATTACTTATCATTAGTACTGGGTGTTCACTAGAAAACTTCATTTAGGAGGCTATAAAATTTTGACAGAAAAGGATGGCATAATAAAAGTAAATTGACTTTTGTTTCTCCATTCTTTTCCTTTGACATTTGACAACCAACTAGACGAAGTTTTCTAACGAACACCCCGTATTTATCAGATATTAATTTATAAGTTACAAAATTATGATCATGAAGATTATTTAGCAGTCATCTGAATGTTAAAGTGTCTTTATTTAGCATAAAATATCAAATAAAACAATAAAACATTATATTACAAGAATTCTTATAAAATTTAGCATCTCTATTACAAAAAAATTAAATGCAATAATAGTGGCAATTTGAAATACAATAAATAACAAGTCAACATAAGAGTAAAACAAACAAAAACAAACAGTTACAAAATTTGTTCAAAGTGACGACCGTCTGATTCTAAACACAAACGTATTCTGTTTTTAAATCCTTCACTCACATTGCGTAACATATAGGGAGTGATGCTTCTGAAGGCCTCTCTGATTCGTTCCTTCATATTTTCTTTTGTGGTTGGTGGCGTATTATACACGATTCCTTTCACATATAGCCATAAAAAGAAATCGGGAGGCGTTATGTCAGGGGAAGTTGGTGGCCAATATTGTGCTCCATTCCTTCCAATCCATCGATTTTGGAAACGAACATTTAAGAACTCCCGGACTTCTCGATGATAATGTGCAGGTGCCCCATCCATTTGCAGCCACATGGTTGTTCTTATATCTAGAGGAACTTCTTCCAGTAAAATTGGAAGCTGATTCGGAAGGGATTGTTCGTCAAAAAAAGAAAAGTCCAATCACATACTGTCCCATTATGCCCCACCATACATTTACTGACCACCTATGTTGGTTATTAATAACTCTAAATTCATGGGGGTTAAAATCAGGATAATAATTGTGTCGGTTAAAAGAACCATCGTTATGATAAGTACACTCATCACTAAATAGAACTAATTCAAAAAAATCTTCTTGTTCTCCAACTTTTTCTAACACCCACATACAAAAGTCCACTCGTTCGTCAAAATCGTTATCGGAGAGTTCTTGATGTAGTTGTATCTTATAATCGTGATATTTATGTTTTTGAAGAATCCTTGATACGCTTGCTTGGCTAATATTTAAGTTTTGTGCTTAAATTAAATTCTCGTTGTCCGACATGGGGATTTTCAACTACAGAGTCAATAACGGCTAATTCAGTTTCTTGGTTTTCTGTAACTGGTCTTGTTTTGGCAGTCGTTTCATACTGAACACTACCAGTTTGCCTAAATTGAACCAACAGTCTTTCAAAAACGGCTCTATTCGGTCAAGTTCGGTTAGGAAACCCTTCAGCATAAACCCTTGATGCTAAAAGACAATTTTGCAAGCATTCTCCTATAATGAAGATCATATCGACTCGTTCTTCTGTTGGGTAAACCAGCATTTTGATTAAATAAAAAACTCCCTGTTAACCACCAATTATAACAATAAAAAAATATTTAACTTTAAATTAATATGTGACAACTAGAAATGACAATAAATTTTGCTTTGTCAAAATCAGATAACACCTGAACAGACCTGAACTGGTAAATTAGATTACTACATTCGTTTATATTATCGCAAATTCAGAAAAAATCAATTTTCCAAGAAAATGCAACGACCAAGCTATAGGAATGTTTAATAGTTTTTGATAGGAAACTAAATTCTGCATCTAATGATACTATAAAATACAGGGTGTCTAATTTAAATTAAACGAGTTATTACTGTTTGAAATTTGCAATAATTTAGTGTTAATTTTTTTACATTTGGTACACAGTAGTTAATATTTGATACATACCGCAAAAAAATTCAATGTACAAGTAGCCCACCAGCCAATTTCGGTGGTTAAAAAGAAACCACGTGCTGAGATTTTAAACATGAAATTTGATACTGCATTTTCACAAAATTACGAATATCTGAAGAACGGTACGGTTTAGATGCCATAAACCTTAATAAAAGTACCTTTACTTTGTTTGTCCGTAGATACCGAAAATACATTAATTACTAGGTGTTTCATTTAAAAAAATAAAACTTTAATCAATTTTATACTTTTAGGACCACCTGTATACAATGACAATAATTTTAAAATGTACTTCCAATAGACCCTCATCCATTCCAACTACAAAACTTTTTTAAAATCTAAAAGTTTAGCCATAATCTTCCGAGTCGAACAACGTGAATCACATGGTATAACATTTTTTTTGCAGGAATTTTACCCATCAATAGCAGCAGAAGATGCTTTTCTTAACAAAAGTTTGATCAAATCGTTTTTTTTTAACCAGAAAATATCGCAGTACCCTTTTGATCATGTCCATACGGGACGCCATGTATATTATTGAAAATTCCATACATCATAACTCTTTCTGCAATTTTTATTATGGTTGGGGTAGAAAATTCTTGGGTACGGTCCTATGATGATGAGGAGAGATGGACAAACAAAAACGACTTCTGGTGATCCTCTCAGTTATATATTTTTTTGTCTTTAAACGTTTCATTGCGGATTGGCATCTTCCTCAGTAGTTACACAACACACTAATGAGGAAAAAAGGCCAAAATTGCTTCTTCCACGTGATGTTTGCAATTTTTTTTATTATTATTTTTGGTTTTTGTCTGGTAATTATTACATTATTTGTCAGCCGTGACAGTGGTGCCACGAGGAACCCATGGTTAAACCGGAAATGTCAAGCAGACGTTACATTAACTGTAGAAGCAGTGTTGTTGATAGTATCTGAGCTTTAATTTTGACTTAGGCTTATTTTTGATTTGTTTCTTTTTTTTATTGGAAATTTCGAAAAAAGAGAAATTTGATTTATTTTATGGTGCATACTCGGCAACCCTTGTAATGTTTCAGGATTACCTGTAAAAGCAACAAAGGGGCGCCAGGCATGAATCATCATCATAAGACCGTACCCCAAGAATTTCCTACCCCCATGTAACCAGGTCCAAGAACGAAGCAACATATAAACGTAGCAATTAAAATTTTTATTATGGTATTTTTATTTTAATCGGCTATACTTTTGCAAGAAGCAGACTTTAAATATTCTTTTTAACTGATGTCTGTAAATAAAAATTAGTGGAAAGTTAAAGTTAGAGTTACTCTATCTTAGATTATTTAGTCTAGAGGGTTATTACAATTTTATTCCTCTTCAAATTTATAACAAAGAAATAAATTAAGATTTACTGCAGATAAACTGCGCGTTTCTTCGCAAGACGCGTTTCGCGGCCAATACAGATAAATATTGATAAATGCACGTAAACATCGACTTCATTCAAACATATTTTTAGAGATCATACAAGTGAGCCGATATTAAACGATATTTTACGCAAAATGAATTTTGGGGGTTAACAATATAATGCCTCTTAGGTTAGAAGTTGTATTCTATCAATAGTTGTTTTGTCACATTCTAAAAATACTTTTTTTTGGTGTCAATCAGTCAGAATGACAGAATGAGAAGCCACACACACTGACTGATACCTCAATTTTCATTTATTTCATTTCAAAATGTTATTTTTTAGCTACATAAAGCGTTTTATTTGTCGATTTTGTCAAATTTCAATTATTAAACTATAATTTAACTTGCTAGCTATCTTCTATCTAGTATATATTTACTGTGTATATGTTATCGTGTAACAAGTTAATGGAGTATCAGTATGAATTGCATTCACCATATTGTTCAGATTTAAATCTAGGAAAAAAGCTGCTAATCTAGGGAGGTTTTGCTGGACATGTAGGGAATTATCCACGAAATCGTTTGGCAACGCTGGTCGAATCAATCAACGTCGCATGAGAGATCACTTCGCCCATTGCTTCATCGCCTTTCAGTCTGCTGCAGGTGTAGACGAAACGTCAGGAAGAAATTCCATTGGACCACGGCTTCAAAACCTCGAAAACCCTTTAGATTGTTACTTTTTTTTTGGTCAAATTTCTCAGGGACCGCTGAAACAATCTTAATTTTTGAAAGAAACTATTATTAATTTTTGGGGTCGCGTTGGGTTAAAAAAGTAAGAAGAAGATCTAAAGGCAGTTAAGATGAGTGTACTGCATTTTCAAAATGATGAAAAGTGCACTTTACCTGACTAATTAGACGTCACGCGGATGCCATTGTTCATCCTATGTATCAATACAACATAATCATAATCAGACACTGCTTTTTCTGCAATTTGTATTTCTAAATTTGAACTCCTTCAAAGTTTATTGCGTGCATGTCAAAAAAAACTGCAAGAGATAGAAAACATTGACGTTTACAGTGCCGTAGAAGAATAAACAACAACACGTTCAAAAACACAAATATTTGAAAGAAATTTATGGAAAATTCAGGCTTTATATTAAGCTTGTGACAATGCTAATACACTTTACACGTAACGTGTATTTTGTCGTAATTACGCCGTTACTCTTGCTGATAATGCATGATTAATTACACTTTCCAGGACGATTTCGTAAATTTGCAGACGCAAACAAGCAAATGATCAGTGATTAAAGTTCTCTGATTAGTTTTAGGTTAGAGCGTAAGCTGACTTGCACTTCGGCAACGATTTAGTTAGAAACAGGTGTTCGATCTAGTTTATGACGAAACGTGGATGTAATTAGAATATTTGTAAGGGAAAAACTTTAGATTACCCACATCTATTAAAATTTGTCTCATACAGATTTAAACAAGCCTTCGTAAGTGTATACCTTTTAGTATTCATTCAAGTTCTTTTAGTGCTGCCTTTTGAGTTGATATTGACGCGTTTTTGTAATAAGGAACACATTTTGTTTTTAACAAAATATGTATATTGACGACAAAATGGCGAATGACATTAAAATTCAAGAATTCATTAACAAATTCATTATTATTTGGAATTGAGTTGACAATACGTTTTGTGTGTATTTGATCCGATTAGTTAAAACTATACTGTTGATACAGGAACAGAAATAAATTTAAATCCTAGTCCGCAGTATTAACAGCGATTCAAGGTCGCGTGTCAAAAAGCGTAGTTAAAGCATGTCCGTCAAGCATTTAACAGAACGTGGCAACTAAACAATGAAACAAACGGCCACAATGAAATCCTAATTAAAACAAATCAATAATTCACGTTCACAATGGAAGAATTGATCGTAACAAGCATTAGTAATCGACAAACCCTTGTGCAAAGGTCGGTTACATCAGAGCGGAACGCAAAAGCCTCCGATATTATTTATAGCTTCTCTGGAACACAATACAGCCGAGCACAATGCTTTATTTTCCCAATAAATTTACTGACTAGTACAACAAGACCGTTTGATAGTCATATTCAAGATAGTGAGGCATGAAAAATTACTGCTCCCGGTTCTGCTGCCAGGCCCCGCTGCATTGTTATGTTAACTTTCAGTGGAGAGAATTTTGACCTAGAAATGTCCCATTTACGTTGGGACTGTTCAAAAACCAAGAAAGAAGAAACTCCAATCGACTTAAGCCGAGACTAATTGGCGGGAAGTTTAATCCCTATAGTAATCAACTGGAGAGAGAGAAATAAGTTATAAATTTCTAATAGGGCGTTTATAGCCTTTCTGTAGCTAAAAGGATTAGTTTCAGTAGATAAGTATTAATATCTTCCTCGAACGGAGGCACTAAATGATATTACGCTTATTGGCGAGACAGTTAAAAGTCGTCTTTAATCCGGTCGGTTTAATCTGGCCCCAGAACCGCTGACAAGACTGGAAAGAAAGCAGCCACAAGCCTCGCAAAAACGTGACTGGATACGTCACGGTTGAAGAAACTCCCGAACAGGAAACTAATTAGAACCCCGACATTTTGAAGTAATTGTGGGTGAAACGGTCTTGGCTTTTTTCTTACTGTTCCTTCCGCGGTTTTCGCCAAACTGGTCTCTCGGTTTAGGGTGTCGACCTAATAAGTACAATACTGAAAAATTAACCGTAGATACACCATTTGGTTGTGTTGACATTTTATTGAACTTATTTCATACTGTATTGTAATTTACTTCATTGCGATGACGGTTTCAAAGTCCGTAAAATGATACTTTACATCACTAGTCAGGTAAACTCATTTTTCCGAACTAAAATCGAAATTTTGCAATAAAAAAAAACAAAAATTGTTTCTAACAGTTTTAACTTCGTCAACTGATATCACTGCACCTTTCGTAATGTTTGTTTCATCAGGTTTTTCTGAACGCCGGTCATCTCTGAAGAGTCTATGTATTATTGCCATGTTTTCAGTTTTTCGTTTACTTCATAGACAAGCTTGCCTTGTTCATTCATAATGTTTTCTGTTGTTCTTTTTTTGTGTCTACCTGTCACTTCTTTGATTTTTGTACATATTAAACGCATCATGCTTACAATCAAGTTCTTCAATCTCTTGACATTTCTCGCTCATCCATCTTCCTTTAGCGTCTCTGATTTTTTGTTTAATGGCACTATGAATTTGTCGATAAGCTATGGGGTTGGCACTTTCCACCTTTCGTCTGTCTTCCATTATCTGTAAGACTTCGTCGGTCATCCACTTGTTGTTCTTTTGTTGGTTTTTATTAGGAGTCAGGAATTGCTCACAAGCCTGGGGCACCGATTCTTTGGAAGCTGTCCACGTATATATTCCATTGGAGCCTCGTCTAGTGTTGTCTTCCGTAATTCTTCTCTTATCGTCTTTTCCACTGCATGTTTTTTCTTATTTTGTATGACTTGGGTAATCTGAGTCTTTCGTGGTTTAGCTCTCAGTACGCATACTATGGGAGTGTGATCAGATTGAACGTCTGTTCCTGGGTAATATTTTACCGAGATTATGGTTAGAATTACTAACCTCTGATTAATTAGTATAAAATATATTTGATTTCCTACGATATTATCTGGATTGGCCGCTGGTGCTTTCCAAGTGTAGAAGCGTCTTGGTGATAGTTTGAACAATGTATTATTATTATTAACATGCGTTCTTCTTTCTATCGCCTCTTTTGTTCCCCCGTCCCAGACCAAAGTCTCAGACCCACTATTCCGTCGTCCTTTCCATGTCCCACCGAAGTCTCCCATTACTTTGTTTACCTCTCTTGCTTTAACGTTTTTAAGTACTTCTTTAATTTGAGCATAGAAACCTTCTATATCCTCTTCATTTTTGTCCGCTGTGGGGGTATATGGATAAGATTTATGTTAAAAGGTTTTCCCATGAACTTGAGCAAAATAACCCTGTCAGAGAATGGCAGGCAGATAATAATGAAAGGTTGCAACTCCTTCCTCATGATAAATCCAACTCCTCATAGGTGGTTTTTCTCTTCGTTTCAGGCATAATAAACTATATGATCTCCTATCTGGCATCACGTCAATACTCAATCTGTTCATTTCCTTTATTGTGTTATCAATTTTTCCTGCTTCAAACATACTTCTGATGTTCCAAACTTTCAGTGCTGGCCGGGAGATTCTTCGCACTCTCTGACCATTGAAGGTCTGCCCGAGACTGAGGGCCATTCTTGTGGTTGTTTTTTGTAAAATTCTAAGCATTTTTCGACCCTTCAACTCATTTTCACGTTTTTGGCTCTAGTCTTAATCTGAATATTTTCAACAAGTTTAGTTGGTTTTTTTGGGTAACATAGGTTATTTTTAATCGATTCTAGCCCTAATTTTAACCTGCATTTTACCAAAGGCTCCAAATTTGCATTTTTAGGCGCTTTTTGTAATTTTTAAATGATTTTGGCATTAAATAGCAAGCTGGACGTTTCCACAAACTCAAAACTTTTATTTTCAAGCCCTTTCGAGCCATACTTCATTCTTCTAGAAACTCAACGTTTGCATTTTTAAACGCTTTGAGCCATATTGACTTTAATGGTTACTTTAATTTTTCGAAACACTTGAAAATTCTATTTCTAGACGCTTTGAAATCTTTTTAACGAACTTTGGATCCAATTTAACGACACTTTTGCCAAAAATTCCAAAGTTTGCATTTTTGAACGCTCGATGACATTGTTAACTGATTATAACCCTAACATAAATTTATCCAAAAACTTTTAAGTTGCATTTTTAGCTTAGGTCCTTTCTAACCGATTTTAACCTTAATCCGAACCCTCACTTTTTTTTAAAATTTCAAGGTTTGCATTTTCAGACGCTTTAACACATTTTTCATCGTTTTTGGCTCGAATCCTAACCTGAATATTTTCAACAAACTTAATTTTCATTTTTAGGTAATATAGGTTATTTTTAACCGATTTTTAGCCCTGATTATATCCTGAATTTTATTAAGGCTCCAACTTTATATTTTTAGGCGCTTTTTGTAATATTTAAACGATTTTGGCATTAAATGGTCAGTTGGACTTTTTCACAAACCCAAAACTTACATTTTTAAGCACCTTTCTCAAAAAACCGCAAATTTCTATTATTAAATCCTTTGAGGCATTTTTAACCCATTTTGGCCCTCATTAAACCACACTTTTGAATTTTTCCAAAAACATTTGATTTGCATTTTTAGTTTAGACGCCTTGAGTTCTTTCCAACCACCTAAATCCCAAAATACATTTTTTTAAAAAATTCAAAGTGTTGCATTTTAGATGCCTTAAGTTATTTTCAGCGTTTTTAGCTCTAATCTTAATCTAAATGTTTTCAACAAATTTGATCTTTCCGTTTATCCTAAAATTGTCTTCTACACCGCTGTACAAACGCCGTTTCAGTGGCAGCCAGGCATTCCCCTATCCGTCACCTAGGGAGGCGTTCGATGGGGGACTAGCAACCCCGCACGGGCAAAGGTAACTAGATGACAAAAATAAGAGAATTGATAATATAATAAACAAAAATTACTACCTACCTTTTAACAAACATGAACAGTTATAGTGCAATCCAGTGCAGGAGTAGCCGGAGCAGACTGATGTTCGCGTTCTTTGGCTACCACCGAGGAAGATTGATGGTGAATCTGAAGAATTTCCACGAGTTTCTCTTCCTTGAACCTTTGCCACCTTTACTTTATGGTTACAAATTATGGCCACCTTTGCTTTATGGTTGCAGAGAATGCTCTACTTAGTTTTTCCCCACATTGCTCTTCCATCCTCCGTGACGCTTTCAGAGATACCTAGAAAAGTTGAAGACATTCGTCTAAAACAATCCTCTGTCTATAGTTCAGGATTATCCTGACTAAAAAAATCGGTATGCCAATCAAAACATAAAAAAAATTACAACATTATTGGGAAATTGGCCAAAAAGGGTATACATACTTTTTTTCTCAATTTTCAACTGCCAGTAACTTTAGAACGATTTTACCCATTCTCTTTCACCTCCCGCCAACGGAAGTCCCGTAAATTCAAAATTTTTGAAGGTCAACCCCTTCTAGACGATTTTTAGACACTTTTAGAATCGACTTCTTTGCCATTTTTTTTTTAATTCACTTCCGGGGTTAATTTTATTCGACTTAGTAGTAGTAGTAGCAGTAGACATCGAGGGGGGCGAGGTCTTGCGACTAGGCCTTAAAGGGCCTTTTCACAGTACCCCGATCCACCCCGGGATACGACTCAACAGGGCAGACACCTCAGAACCGGCTTGGGTAAACGTGTAAATGTTGTCAATGAAAAGCAGCACGTCTTGTCCCTCCTGGTCACGGAAATATTCAGCGACAGTCAATCCGGTCAAGGTGACACAAGCACGAGCGCCTAGTGGTTCGTTCAATTATCCGTACACGAGGCCTACTTTGTAGGTCTTGTCTTTCAGGGAAATGATTCCAGATTCAATCATTTCGTGGTACAAGTCATTGCCTTCACGGGTACGTTCACCGACGCCGGCGAACACAGAGTAATCTCCATGAGTTTTGGCTACGTTGTTAATCAGTTCCATAATCAATACAGTTTTGCCTACTCTGGCACCGCCGAACAGGACGATTTTACCTCCCTTAGTGTAAGGAGCCAGAAGATCTACGACCTTAATACCAGTTACCAAGATCTCTTGTTCGACGCTCATGTCAACGAATTCGGGGGTTTCGGCGTGAATGGGGGCGAGCTTATCAGAATTAATGGGACCCTTTCGTCAATGGGCTCGCCGATGACGTTCATGATACAACCCAAGGTTTCAGCACCTACAGAGATAGGTGTCAAGGACTCCCTGGCCCCTGACAAGACCCTCGGTACCGTCCATGGCAATAGTACGGACAGTGTTTTCACCCAAATGATGGGCAACCGCAAGTACCAGCCTGGGGCTGCGATTAAACACATCCAAAGAGTTAAGAATTGGTGACAGGTTGTCTTCAAACTGAACGTCTATAACAGCACCAATAACTGCCACAATTTTTCCTTTGGCCTGGCTTGCGGCTGCCTTGACAGCAAGGCCTCTGTTTTGTTGGCCGTAGCATGCTGCAATTTTTACGCATTCCTGTCCAACTTTTTCAGCGGTTTTGCCACACCTGGTCAGCGGTTTTACCACACCCTATTCCGCCTGGCCCTCATTCCCTCCGTAGTCGATCCGTCCATGCAATGAAGGAAAGTATCCCGTCTCATCTCAGAGTTAAAAGCTCCTCTCGATGGAGGAAGACGGCTTCCAGTGTCCTGTGACGTAGTCGCGCCCACTTATAGCACACTCCCAGAAAGTGGTATGACGACTCTTCCCCTGCTCCACAGTGGTTGCAGAGTGGACTGTCCATCATTCCTCGGAGGAGCATGTGTCTCTTTAATCTGCAGTGGCACTGCTGACTTCTTCCAAGTAGCCACGAGGTCTTGGATCTATCCTGGTTAGGGTAGATTTCCTTGGTCTGTCTATATATTCCTGACTGTGTCCACTTTGTCCTTGTACTCTCCCATGCCCCCTCACTTAGAGTGTGAGATACGTACCCATTGCTTAATCCTAGATAAAGCTCCGGTCCAGTAAAGCTCGTCTGGGAACCACGCTTGGCCGATACATTGGTGCCCTCGTTGCCCTCAACACGCTCGTTTCCCTCAACGCACCCTGTATCCAGGAACCCATCCCAGAGCTTTGTTTCTCCTAATGGCTCTAAAGCATCCCTGCAGTCCTGAACGAGTTTTGAACACGTCCCATTCCTGAAGATGACTCACAAGGCCGCCTGACTGTCGGATTAGATGAAGATGTTCTGTTCTACTTCTTGTTTGATTTCTGGTCGTCTGGCCAGTGTATTCGACTTAAGTTTGTTACATTATTAACTAACCGACCAAAGGAGGAGTGATCTATTACGTCTGTTTAGAACGATTTTACCGATTGGAGCAAATCCAAATGTTTTTTGCCTTTTCTGAAGTTTCTTCGAAGAAACTTCGAATCATTTTCGGGGTATTTTGGGGCTAATATCATTCGAATTAAGTTTCCGCATTCCGACATTCCGATCAAAAACAGAAAAAAATTACTAATTTTTTTTAAATTGGTCAAGGGGGGGGCTGAATTGACGGAAGCCCCCCCCCCCCCTCCTTAAGTCAATCCACCTTTGGGTAATACCATCCCGTATTACGTCTTTTTTCCCAATTTTTAACTTTGATCACCTGTAAAGATAATACAAAATTTATATTAAATTAACCCAAGGGGGGAGGGGGGGGGGGTATTCCCTCTTTTTTCTCAGATTTCAATTTTGACCGCCTGTAACTTTAGAACGATTTTACCGAATGGAGTAAATCCAACTATTTTTTTCCCTTTTTGATGTAATCTTTCTCCTCCTACTAATGGAAATCCCGTAGCTGCAATATTTTCGGAAATAGACCCTTCAGTAGTCGATTCTTAGGCACTTTTAGAAGTCTACCCTTTTTTTTACGTGTTGTGTCTTAGTGGTAAGTCCTGCTGCTCCTCTAAGTTCAAAGTCTTCGAAACTACTGCGAGCAGTTCCGAGGACTTTGAACTGAAGACGGAATTAAGCTGATTGCTTACGCAGATGATCTTGCTATCATGGTAAAGGATAGAGCACATAACAACCTAGAAGACAAATGCTCATATGCTATCTCAAGGGTGTTTGACATGGTCCTAATAGTGGCAGTTCAGAAAACGGAAGAAATGTTGATGCTCACTAGCAGAAACTACAGAGAGATGAGTGTAAGTTCTGATGGAGAGTCTGTGCTGGCAGCAAAGCTCTTCCACAACTAAATATTTAGGAGTTAGATAGAGGCTTAAGTAAGTCAATTCATGTAGAACGAACCGTGGAGAAGGCGCTCAAAACCACGAGCGCATTATCTAGAATAATGCCAAGAGTTGGTGGACCTCGGCAAATGAAAAGGTGGCTGTTAGTGAGCGTGGTCCTGTCCACGGTGCTCACCTCCAACATGGAATGAAGCCTTCAGATACCGAAAATATCAAAAGATTCTTGAAAAGGTGTCAAAAAGACTGTCATTACTGACTACAGGAGCTTATGGCGCAGTGTCTACCACTACCACCACTATACCACCACACTACCACTACCACCACACTCTTACGAGTAGTTTCCAAGACTGTGAAGTGAGCATGTTTTGACTGTTTTTAAACCATTATAGTTTAGAAAGTTAAGTGGTTTGGACACCAAAGCATTTCTATTTTATGATCATCAATTTATTTATGGTCAATATAGATTTAAAATAACGTTCACCATCACAACAAGAAGTGAAATGAAAAATTCTCTCTCGTTTTCAACTCCTTTCAATTCAAACGGAGATAAGAAAATTCTCTAAAAAGTGACCCCACTTCCTTTCTACTTGTTTTTGTTTCATTCGATATACAGGGTGTCTCAGGCAAAAGGGTCCACCCCGAGTAAACATCTCTAACAAAGTTTGTTTGCTGCCGGCGGTATGATTAACCAAAATTTGCGCTCAAACATTAACTTTTTTTTGGGATATTCGATGTGCTATTGTCTAAAAAAATATAGTAATCAGTACGGAGTATCGTAGGTTAACTTTCGTTTACATTTCTAGTAAAGTAAAACTTGCATTCGTCTAAGAAATACATTTAAGAAGCTCAGTTTCCCTCAATTGTCCATGTTATTCAATCACAAAATTTGACTCTCAGTTTTAAGTCATCCTCTGCAAGAGCCTGCAATGTTCTAAATTTAAAACTGCTCGCACTAATTTTCCGCGATTTTCAAGCACAAAGTATCCACGTTTACTGATATCAATATTTTACTCAATAATACTTTTCCATTCTGTTTTTTTTTGCAATTTTTCAAGATGCTCCTTCAATCGAATGATTCCACTCTTTAGTCCACACTTTGGGTATACATTTGTCTTCTCTGTAACATAAGAAAAATGCTTCTTCTAGTAGGTTTTTGGGATGCAAGCTGCGGTTGTGTATCCTCTAAATCCGCTTCATTGCTCTCCCTTATACACTCCCCACAGATGATTTTTCAGGGTACTCCTCCATCGAATTAATTCACTCTTCAGGCCACTCTTTTGTTATACATTTGTCTTCTCCATAACATAAGAAGAATGCCTGTTTTGGTAGATTTCTGGGATGCAGGCTACGGTAGTGACGTAAAGTTTTCAAACAATTTTATTCTATTACTGCAAAAGCTTTTCTTACCTATGTTTTAGACTGGTTAATGCTGACAATCAACTGAGACCCTGTATCCCCTTTATTCAAGTTGCTCTCCCTTCTACACTCTCCACAGATGATTTTTCAGGGTACACCTCCAATCAAATGAATTCATTCTTTAGGCCACCAGTTGGTTATACATTTGTCTTCTCCATAACATAAGAAGAATGCTCCTTCTGTTAGATTTCTGGAATGCAGGCTGCGGTAGTGACGTAAAATGTTAATACAATTTAATTCTTTAATTCTGAACACTTTTTTTACGTATGTTGTAGCTTGGTTAATGCTGACAATCAACTGGGTTCATGTAGCCTCTAGATCCGCTTCATTCAAGTTCTCCATTCTACGCTCTCAACATTTGATTTTTCAGGGTACTCCTCCAATCGAATGAATTCACTCTTCAGGCCACTCTTTGGTTATACATTTGGCTTTTCTATAACCTAAGAAGAATGCCTTTTCTGGCAGATTTTGGACTGCAAGCTGCCATAATGACGAAAAGTTTTCATACAGTTTTATTCTGTTACTGTTAACGCTTTTCTTACATGGTTAATGCTGACAATCAGCTGGGATTCTGTATCCTCTATATCTACTTCATTCAAGTTGCTCTCCCTTCTACACTCTCCACAGATGATTTTTCAAAAAGCTTTTCTTACCTGTGTTTTAGACTGGTTAATGCGCACATTCAACTGGGTTCCTGTATCGTCTATATATCCGCTTCATTCAAGTTGCTCTTTCTTCTACACTCTCCACAGATGATTTTTCAGGGTACTCCTCCAATCGAATGAATTCACTCTTTAGGCCACCCTTTGGTTATACATTCGTCTTCTCCATAACGTAAGAAGAATGCTCCTTTTGGTAGGTTTCTGGGGTGCAGGCTGCAGTAGTGACGTAAAATTTTAATACAATTTAATTATTTAATTCTGAACACTTTTTTAGGTATGTTGTAGACTGGTTAATGCTGACAATCAACTGGGATCCTGTATCCTCTAGATCCGCTTCATTCAAGTTGCTCTCCCTTCTACACTCTTCACAGATGATTTTTCAGGGTACTCCTCCAAACTAACTGAGCTCCTGTATCTTCTATATCTTTTATTCAGGTAGTTCTCCTGTCTGCACCCTCCACAGACCCTCAGCAGTGCTGTTACCTGAAACAAAATACAGAATACTTCTATCACCTATATAAGGTTTAAAATATTTTTGGTTTTTTGAAATATTTCGGAACTTTTTTTTATGGATTTTCGACTTTCTTTTTGAGATATCAAAAACTGACACTGTTCAACAGCAACTTTTCGTGCAGCTGTATGGGGAATCAAAAATTCAATTTATTGAGCTTGGTACCACTTGACTTCCATTGATATTTAAAAAAAAAAATAGGAGATGATTCCACACTTTTAAGGGGTTGAATGTGTTAACTTCGTTTTTGTGTAAATTTAAGTATGAAGTTAACCGTAAAACTTGACGTGTTTCTGGTTTTTTTCCTGCTTCATTCCCTGGCAACTAATGCCCTTTACGGTCTTTTGTAAGACTTCGAGGACTAAGGTGGTAACTGTATTGAACTCCTTGCTTAGAGATCCCTCCGCTAATCCACAAGAAGTAAAAAAAGATTTTGATCCCTCTGACGCAACATTTGTCTTTATATGTATGTGTCCCATAATGAATTGTCACAATGGTTGAGTGCAATGGGGGTATTTGTAGTTTAAATTTATGTCCTCTTCTCTTAAGGTAAGTGAAACCGTTATCGGTGGCTTCATTGTCCTTTAGAGTGTACTTATCAGTTGCACTATTCGTCCTATTAAGGAGTAGGTGCATGTAAATTCATCGTATAAGCTTTTGATGTAGTTGTACCCCGCCTCCGCCACTGTTTGCTGGTTGCAGAGACGGAATTCCAGCCACAGGCATCAGCGAATCTATCGTGGTGTGGTGATTGTTAGCCGAGTTTGGTATTCCATCCGAGCGCTCCGGACACACTCCATCTCCCAAAATCTTAACAAGCTACAGTGAGATAGACTGATATCCCGAGCGATCGGGATGCAATTACCGAACTCAACTGTTGTTGTTTATCTTTGAATTTTTTGTTCAGTACCCATTTGTTTATTGACCGGGTTTCTTGCACTGTGTAGGCTTTTAGTTGATTTTTATATGCAGTTGCTCGTTCTTTCCAAAATGCAGAGTTTTCGCGCAATAGTGTGTTCTTTTCCTCTAACTCCTTTACTAATTTGTGAAGTAGGAGTAGGGTAACCTCGGAACTCCAGCCCGACGTTCCATCGTCCTCGGACTCACCTCCAGTTTCATCACTTACCGGTACGTGTTTACAAATTGCACTTTTTTGGTTCGCTGACTGCGTCAAGGCCGTTTTACAGTTCGCAATTTTTCTTGCAATTGGCAATTCTCTTGCCATGCGCATGCGCAGTAACGGACCAGCTGGTCGAATTCTTCACTTCTTTTGCAACTGCAAGGGCTTGCCAATTATCGGTCTTAACCGATTTTTATTGCAGTTTACTTGCAACTCTGGTGTAAAATTTGGTAACTTTTGAACTGCCACCATTGCAAACAAAAGTTACTGTCACAAATTATTTGAGGTTAAGTCTGCATCACATGCATTTTGTCTTGTTTATGTATGGTTTTTATTACTTTTATATGTTTTTGTGGCCTTGTTTAATTGAAAAACCAGAACACAAAGTTTTAGTCAGTCTGGGAAGTTAAATGAATGTCAATATTGGCAGCACTGTTGAATATTTCCAGAAATGGCAAGAAATTGCAAACTGTTTAAACAAACGTGTGACAAAATGTGTTGCTTACCTACTCTTATTACTCCAATTTTTTTCAATCAAAAATTAATGATCATCAAATTTCTCTAATTGAATAATTTTCTATGTAAATATGTGTGTTTCCATGTAAACCTCGTGAGTAATGACCCGTGAAAAATAAATTATTAATCACAGCTAAGTAATAGGCATATATTATTAAACAGGAGTAGAAAAACAAATTTTTTAATTCAAGTTAGGTATCACAAAATCAATTATTGAAGTGTGCTCCATTAAATGCAAATTTAATATAATAATACGATTCCCCGTCAGACAAGATAAGCCTATTGCTATATATGTCCTCACAATACAGTACACAGCAGTAGTAAATAGGTAGGGATTAATAAATTATTAATCCATTACCTATCCAGTTTAAAGGAAATTCTTTGCCCTAAAATTTTCCATCCTGCAGGTTTCGTTATACCGGCATTCCGTTTCAATTTAATATATCTCCTCCTACTGACTCAGAGAGGGCGCCACAACTCTTTATTCTAACTATATAACATGTCTTGCTCGACTATATAGCTATCTTTCTCGGTAGCGGGCGATCTGCCAATGGAACATCCTTCTCATCTTCTCAACCGAACTATGGTGCGCCATGAAGAACAAAAGCTTTGACATAAGGCCGTCCGTCAGCTTGTCAGATTTTTAGCCCTAAACAATAATTTATAATTTTATAGAACAATTTTCTAATAATTTTCCTAATTTTACTCAAAATAATTTAGTTTTTCCGTCATGTTGTGTTGTTTTTTTAGCTCGCGAACTGTAGGAGTGCAGTTTTAGTGGTTCCGGCATTCGGATTTCCCGTAAAAAGCCGTAAGTCGAGCCATACTTTGGTTATGTATTTTTATTATTTGTTATTGTTTTGCACATGTGATAATTATTTGTTTAAATAAAGTGGGCTCGTGCGAATTTATGTAATAAACACTTTCCGGTCGTTGGCCTTTGCTGCCAGTGTGGGAACTGGAGTAGGAATGCCGAAATTTGTTTTGGTTTAATTCAATCAATATCCCTGGCATTAGTGTGTTTATGTGAGTACATTTAAATGCCCTCTGCACTTTGTCACCATAATGTTATGAAGAGATTATTGCGTTCTTATGTTTTGTTTAATATTGGAATTCTTGTCTGGTGATAGAAGATAACAGACAACTGTCTTGGAGCATTGTAACCTGCTTGGTACTTTTGCATATTTTATTATGAATTGATTAAGAGACTAGAAGATACTTCGGAATATTCTTATTCAGACAGATTGTTAAATTCCTTGGTTAAAACACACCAGAAGTTTCATTTAGTTTTACAAAACAGAAAGTACATTACTGTGATTTGGTATTGTTAAGACATATTTACTAAATAAATAGGAACTCAAGAAGCAGTTAATTTTGTCATCGATTTAATTTTAAGCTGAAATTCAGAAATAACTTTTACCTTGAATTTGAGTTCTGCTTTAGTCAAAATTTGATACGATGATTTGATGCTTTCTTGCCAAGTTCCTTGCTGAACAAATGTACAAATATAACTAAGCCTTATTAATTAATTTGTTCCTTAGTACTCTTTTATATAATTTAAGTTATCTTTGTATGTAAATGTCTTCAGATTTTATAGGTAACCATGTACCTCACTACCAGGGATGGGAGGGCAAAAATTGCTATGTTTACTATCTAATTTACTACCCTAGCAAATGTGATTTACTATGTTGCCAATTTCTTTCTATTTTACTACATTTACTACATTACAAGTATTTTTTTATTAACTAACCTAACTATTGTTTAACTGAGTTTTTATATTTTATTGCTTTCATTTTAAATTATTTCTAAAACATAAATGTTCTCCTTGTGACTGCCTACTAGGCAGGAGTTGACAAATAGCATAAAAAAATTTGAATAAAAAGAAAAAGTAAAGTTATATAATTTGTTAAACCGACAGGAGTGACAGGAGACACGATAGTCGACACACGACACCTATCCAGTTTTAATTGACCAACCAAAAGACCTACATTACTACCTAGTAAATGTAGTAAATGTAGAAAATGTCATAAATACAATTTTTGTGCGACTTTCCCATCCCTGCAGTCAGTACCAAGCTCAGTTACTACCTAAGCTACTGACTTTTACTTTTGTTGGGCATTAGTTAGAACTTGAAAGAGTGGTGCTCGAATCTAAACTTGGTTCTGAGGCACTCCAAGAGTAAAATTTAAATGAGAGTAAAACTCATGGTGAATGAAGAATTGTCCTCTGATTGAAGTAACATATTAAAAATATGGGTTTTATTATTTTTAGCCACACACGCCAGACACATTAAAATTAGTAATCTTATGAGTAATAGATAATTTTGTATCAGTTTAGATGGCTGATTAACTTGTATTTTGAATACTGATATCATTCTACTTAGGATCGCACAAACCAATAATCCAGATGTCTCGTAAATTCTCCAGAATAACTTTGAAAACAAAATTTTATAATTTTATCATATTTTGCAAACCTTTTGACATGCAGAGATAATTTTACTGACTTTCTTAAACCTTTCTCGAGTTACTTAGGAATATTATGTTAATAGTTCTGATAGTGATAGTGTTCTTTAAGGATTGCTTTCTTTTTTTTAATCTTGGTGGATCTTGCTGGATTTTTTTATGCTTTTCAATAATTAATCCGAGGGCTAAGTCTGGACTTATTGCAATGTGTACTTGGATATTTTTTAGCATAATCAGAGACCTCTTGGCATAATCTCCTAACAAATTTTCTCCACTTTTAGTCAGTTCTCGGTCACAATTTGTGAATATCTATTTCTTGCAACAGTAGCACTCTTTTAGCTAGTTCTCGAGCCAGTTTTACCAAATTCAGTTGAAAACTGAAAGTATCAATATTAAGTAAGTGAGTTAGGAAATTATAAAAAAATTGTAGAACATTGAATTTTCAGAAAAGATGTAACTTTTCAGATAGGTACAGAAAACTTTGTGTTTACTCAAGTTGTCTAAATTAAGTTAAGGCGCTCTATTTTTGTAATTACAGGGCAGTCAAACGTCATTGGCAAATATCGACTAATTTCATGATAAGTCAAAGAATTTGTTTTTCTGGGTTTTCACATCCCCTTATTCAGCTTACAGTAAGAAGTCAATTATATCCGCATTGTGCCCTCACTGCTAATCTGAACACAAAATATAAGAACCTCGCAATTCACAGGAAAAAGGTTCATGAATTCATACCTACAGCATTCTGAAGAGTTTGTTGTCTGCAGTAAAGCTGTAGGTTGGGTGGTGGACACATTAGTCTCTTGTTTTGTTTTTCTATACTTAGTCTTTGGTACTTAATGTTGGAGACTGTTGTTTGTTGATGGTATCACACTCACACAGCTCCTGGTACATTTTGATAAACCACCAAGTTCCAATCCAACAAATTTTTCCCATTATTTTAACAACAAATTCAGGACATGACCACAAGTTAACAAAAAACCACAATACTTCATTAAGAGGAAAATCCATAAAGCAAGTTTCTACTTTTAAACTTTTGAGAAATCACATTGCCAAGCCATTGAATAGGAAAGACTGTAAATATATGAAACTGCTTCCTTTTACGCCATTTTATTCAAATAATGTGAGGGGCATCATCTGGATCTAAAATTCATAATCACTCACAAAATTGTTGATTTTGGTACCAGTGACAACAAACTTTTTGCCGCTTTTTCGTTAATGTTCTAATCTACTTTTCCCTTTTGGTTTGGATTCTTAAATATAAGTAGGTTTCTTTCGAGGTTTCCCTGAACTGAACTCCTCCCACTGAACCCTTCTCCCCCCGTCTCCAATCCATATTCTGCATTCCTCAATGTTACCTCATTTTGCATTAGTCCTGCTAGTATTAGTCCAGGGATGCTGTAAAAACTAATATACCTATGTATTTTTTACTATTTTTTACTACTTACTTTTGGGTGAAGCCTCATTCACTTTTGGGCTCGATTCGTTCGTTGTTGGAGAAGGAATTTCGCACTACTCACAGTAAAATTACTGCGAATAACAATTTACCCTAGAAAGGGCTCGGACGAATCGACCTGGTTAACGTTTCGGCAACTTGTCTGCTGCCTTCTTCAGAACTGTCTAAAAAATAAAGCTTTAAAAACTATAAATTTAAATAAATTGTTATTCGCAGTAATTTTACTGTGAGTAGTGCGAAATTCCTTCTCCAACAACGAACGAATCGAGCCCAAAAGTGAATGAGGCTTCACCCAAAAGTAAGTAGTAAAAAATGAACTTTCCGCCTCAAAGATTTAGGAGTTATACCTATGTAATTATATTGAATTGCATTATAAACAGTATTAGTTCATTCACTCATAAATGTAATAGAATTTTACTTAACAAGGGTTGTAGTAAGTTTATTACGTACAAATGTAAAGCTTTACAACCCAAATTTTGAACTATACTTTACCTAGAGCACTCCCAAATAGCTTACAAAAGGAAAAAATTTGGTTTTGACAATTACATTTCTTTAACAGTCATAACTAAAGGGTGTTCAAAAAAAAACTGGTATAGCCATAAGTTCATAAAAAAATAAAAATTGGAACATTTTATCACATTTTCAGTTTTTTTTTAAGTCATCTCAGACCTATTAATCTAATTCCATGGCCTATTTGATTTTTTTTTTTAAAGAACGCATGAAAGAACTAAGAATACTACTAACCTTTGTTTTGGGTTACAGCTACTTGTGGCTTGTAAACTAGGTTTTACAGCCACTTGTGGCAGATTCAGCAGCGTGCGCTTAATTCTCAATGCGTAAAGAGCTTCTTACCACCGAACTAGAGAGTTTCATAAGCTATATACTTACTAGTCAGAGGTAAAAAAAATCTAGTGATATAATGTTCATTCTCGTGTTTCTACAAGGCGCCACTTAATGATAGGCCATAAAGGCAAACCTGAACTAACCAGAACTAAATTTAAGTAGAAATGTTTATGTAAACATGTACCCTATACATTGTGGTTTTCAAGGTACACCGTGTCTTAACAATTTAATTTGAAAGTTTATTTTAATGGTTATTCGGGGCCATAAAGTGGTTTTTATTTTATTCTTTGAAAAAAAGTTAGATACAAAGTAATTACAAGAAACAAAAAAGTTGTTCTTTTAGTCGCTTAATCAAAAAATAAAAAAAAATACAAAACATTTAAAAAGTCAGTGGCGTACATTTTTTGTCAATATTAGTTGTAAGACCGAAACGCCTCTGGAACTATTGTATTGTATTGTATTCAGTGTGAGTGGACTTATACAGTCCTGTACCGCAACCTGCGGTCTATTGTGGCTGCGGTCTATTGTGGCTGCGGTCTAATGTTTGGGTTTTTGCCGTCCCTGTTCCCGTGATAAATTTTTTGGAGTTAGTCTCGGAGATAGTCCTGGTAGGTTCTCCCATCAGTCCTGGGACTTGGGATTACTCCATTTCTGGAGTTCAGCCTTGATCACAGAGTATGGGACTCCCAGTGCCGGCTTCTGGCCTACGAATGCAGAGCCCGCCGCCCTCCTAGCTAGAGAGTCGGCCCTCTCATTGCCTTTGTGACCACGATGGCCTGGGATCCATACCAATGTGACGCTGTTCTTCTGCGATAGGGTGTTCAGAGACCTGTGGCAGTTCCAAACAGTTTTGGAATTGCAGCGCAAAGACATAAGCGCTAGAAGCGCTGCCCAACTATCCGAGCAGACCTTTATTGATCTATTGTGTCCTCCCTCCTCTAATAGGTGTCGGGCACACAATTTTCGTCTTCCAAGCCATCCTGACCAAAGACGCCAAAGCCGTCAAAGACGCAAAAACCCGCCAAAGACGCAATCTAGTGGATTTCAGCCGATGAAAGCAGTAAGTAGTAATATTGTGCAACTAGGGTCAAAAATTGCACTTTTCACACGAGTGTGAGGGTTTGGACACGAACCGTAGGCGAGTGATACAACGTGACACGAGTGTAAAGAGTGATACAACGTGACACGAGTGTAAGGAGTGATTTTCGTGCAAAGTGGATGCAAAGTGGACTTTGCACACACCTCTGTAGGAAGCGTGCGCGAAGCGCACTTTGCGCACGCTGTTTCAATATGCGATTTTCTACGGTAGTTAGTAGTGCGCATTTGTCCATTTTCGAGGCAGTCGTAGAAAAACACTTTTTAGTGTCGACTTCATTCAAAGAGCTAACACTCTCAGAAAACTGCTTTGACCGAGTTGGTATTTTGGAAATTAGGTAACAAATACTCAATGTCATTCTCATCAGGGTCACTCAGTGTAAAAGTACGATATGGTATTACACGAAACGTGGTATTGCAATGAATCCAAAATCTTTTCAAAACAATCGTGGAGGCAACACCCTGTACAGAGAAAAAGAAGGAAGCTGGGTACATGATAACTCTAGACCTGAAAGCTGGCTATTTATCATCAAGAATATGTCTACTCTCATGACTAAAGACAAATGATTCATTTGCCTCTTTGGTACCTCTCGTTATAAAATGCGCCATCGACCTCTTAGCAATTAGTGGACCCACCTCGATGATTTCATCGTTCTGTCAAAAACATTTTAAAATCAAGTAGAACATCTACACAAGTCTTTGATCATCTTCATCTTTGCAATCAAATGCAGTTCCTCTGTCCTTTCTGCCTATTCTTTATCTTGGCCATGAAGATAAACGCTGACCAGATTGATGCTATAGCGAAACAAGAGCCCCTTAAGACATTAAGGACTTGCTGTCTTTCATCTTAAACTGTTCGTGGTACTGGGGATTTATTGAGAATTTTACCTCCATTGCAAAATTTGCACCTCTGTGGAAGGTCTTCAATGAATTGGAGAGGTTACTCAAGGAGCCAATAATGAGACCGATGCAGATGCTAAAGATTGATGATGCCTCGTGCTATACAATCGTTGCATATATACTGCATGAGGAAAGCCACGAACCAATGGAGTATGTCAGTCGCATGTTGACTGCTACAGAGAAAAATGGCACTCTCACGTAACGCGGAGCTTTGGTTGTGATCTCCAACAAACTCCGTGGTTACCTCCAAGGAAACACTGATCTTGCAAAACGTTACCACCAGCCTCTCAAATGTACTGTACTGTCCTTAACAAACAGCTTGTAAAGAAGAGCGTAATTATTAAAAAACGGATGGGTGACAAAACAGAAAAAACCGCAATGGTGAGTGTCTAGAGAGAAGGTAAAAAAACCTGAAATCACGGTTACTATGGAAGAGATATCTTACACTATGAGGAGCTACCATATTCGAGCTACCACATTCGGGAGACGAGCTACCATATTCTAGCAGATCCTATTCTAAACAAAAAAGACGTAATTCCGTAAAGGCCTTCCAAGCCATTCTGGGCATTGTGAGTCCCACAATCGAACGGCTGCGGTGCTATGTTCGTCACTTGTTGCAACCGGTATGTCGCCTTTATTGCCTCTCTTTTCAGGAGTATTGGAAGTGGTAGCAGGTCGAGCGTGCAGCCGCCCGAGCAAGCAGGGCTGCAGAGACATATTTGTCTTTACAGAGAGGACAGTTTAGCTTTGATGGAGTTCTGTCTGCTCTTTCGATACCAAACTATGGCCTCATACGTGATTATCGGTCTTATTACCGTCACGTATACCCACATACTTTGTTGGAGTCCCATCCCCCATGGTGCACAAGTTCTTGCACGACAAAAGGGAGAGCTGTGCCCTCCTAACGGCAAGAGTCACACGTGGGTTCCATGTGAGTGATTTGTCTAGGATGACTCCTAGAAATTTTACTTCGTTGGCAAACGCGATTGTCGTCCCGAACAAGGATGGCGCTTTCATGAAGTCCAGCCTCTTCCTTCGGGTAAATGGTACAATCACCTTGGTGGCTGCTGGAGAACACCAGCTGTGTACTCCAGTACCTCTTGCAACGTGCTGCAGATTTGTTGGTATGGGTGGTTTCTTATAAGGAAAACGATGTCGTTCGCGTATGCTTGAACCCATAGTTCCAAAGTAGCCAGAATGTCGTCCACTAGTAGGGACCACAGGAGTGGTGAAAGGACTCCGCCCTGTCTACAACCTCCCGCTGTTGTGAATCTCATAGTATCATCGATTAATGATTTAGTGATCAGTCTGGATTCTAACCTGTTGCGAATCCAGTTGGTTATTGTCGTTTCGACCTTCTCGCTTTACTGGCGCTGAGAAGGGAGTTTGTAGGTGCATTGGAACTGGAACTAACAATTATAATTTATTTGGTGCTAATTTAGCGCTTTATTGCAGTGAACAGAAGAGCTAAATTCCAACAGAAATGCGCCTTTTGATTTATGACCCAGGGCGTATTAAAATCCAGACTTTGTAGGAATTTTTAAGTTTAATGTAACGTTTTACAGATATTCACATAACAGAAAACAATCTTTTCCAAGAACTGCGACCATCAATAGCAATGGAATCAGATACTTTTTCTTTATTAAATAAAAGTTTGATCAAATTGTTTTCTTCTGAACATGATATACCACAGTACCGTTTTGATCATTGCCCTGTATTTATATTTTTATTTCCTCCTAAAATGGAGTAGCTATTTGCGAATTAATTATTAACCATTGACCATTGACCGGATCGAATTGACTAGAACACTAACTGTTTTATTAAGCCTCTATAGCATTTTTGCCGTCAATTTTATCCATATTCCTAATAATTATTCATACGTCATGAAATAATAAAGTGGCGTTAAAACTTCCCTCTTGAATTATTTATTAAAAAACGCATATTTTACCTTTATTACCGTTGCGATAGAATGCGGTATGGAGTTGTTCCATTATTCAAAATTTCAATGTTTAATGCCAATTTTAATATTAAATGTATAACGATTTTAATCTGCTTAGAATGTACAGGGTGTCCCACCCTCTTCTCGTCGGTTGTCTATGCCAAAACTATTAAACAAAAAGCGGTTTTTTTTCCACATGGTTTCTATAGAGGCACAACTTAAAATTGTTTAGAACTCTACCGGGTGTGCCAAAAGAAATAAAATTCCATAGTTGTGTTTTTTTTTTAATGGGACATCATGTATATATTTTTCTTTATGGGTTTTGCCTTCAATTATAAGTAAAATTTAGTCGTTTGGATAATGAACCGTTTTCTAAAAAATGTCGGATGAAAACTTGAATTATCAAATATTTAAAGCTTTTCCAGTAGCCTGCCGATCCTGTCCGTCACTTTGTGGATGTATATTAGACTGTACTTCCTACCGTACACTTGCATAGGGAGTTGGCTGTATGATGTCATTTAGGCGTCGCGACGTGGGGTACAAAGAAGTGCAGAATGGACCTTAAATTTTCTTAGGGGAGTTTACATGTAAAATCAAACCAAACTGTGCTTGAACTGTTGCTGCATATCTACTTGCATTTCTGTTTTTTTTTCTGTTCGAATAAAATAAGTTTTAATAGTTCAGTCAACGGGAGTCTGCTGTATAAAATAATGAGCTTGGTTACCCGCCAACCCGCTGAGCGCACGAAAGACCTTCTGCGATAGCAGCAATATTGACTGATTGAAATGTATATATAACTACCCTAAAGCAATCTTATTTTGTTGCAATTGGCAACAAATTGCCAACTTCAGCTTTAAGGCCATGTTAATTTAAATCAATGGGCTGACCTCAATAAAACACACTTCAAGAACCAATAGCAAAACTTTTCTCAGCTGCGTTCCAAATTCCAATAAAAAAAAACTTTCAAATTTAGGCCGGATATTTGGCAGTTCGATAGGAAAGTATGTGATTTATCGCAAGCCCTTACAAGAAATTTAACCAAATCGACACTTGTAACGATTGTCGAGGGGTTTCAATCTGTGGAAAGGTCGCTGCGGCTGGAAAGTTTTTTCGGGCTATTGTTCAATTTTCTCTTATTGGTCCGAAAACCGATGCTCATTCTTTTTCTGTTTTTTTGCTTTAATAACTGCTATTATCAGAACAACCAGTCCTAGTAATATTTTTTTTTAATCTTACTTACCTTATTTGCTTTAATTTTGTCACTACGTGCGCTAAAATAGGCCAAATCCAGACAAGTAGTGGAATTTTAGCTGCACATACGTGAAGTGCCAAAGAAGAGGCAGCTATAAATAAAATACAGAAAATCAAATCGATAAGAAGCTATATTTAGCCCCTCCATCAGTCATCGTTTTGCAAGCCGCCGAAAATGTTCGCGAATGCTCATACCTTTCAGTGATTTTCCTCTTTTAAGCTAAAAAAAGAAATTACATGAATAGTCTACGAAGAGGTAAATATTATACCAAAAGGATTTTTCTACCTTACCTTTCAAACCGTCCTCTAATGTAATAAATAATTCTAGCTATATTTTTATAGGCAAATAAACCAAGGCAAAGGGGAAAAGGTCACTTCCGGTTACTTTTATAGGTTTATCGCATTATTCTTTAATAGAATGCAGAAGATCTTTTTTTTTTCAAGTTATTCGTGTTTCAACAAAAATTTTTCTTACCAAAACCACCCTAAAACTTTTGGATAGAACGTTTTTCTGTAAAATGTAAAATAAAAAAAAAAAACGGGTAACCAGTGATTCTTCAATCACTTTGTACTTTCTATGAACCAGACATCTAAACTGAAAAATAATTCTGGATTTTATTTTCTTTTAAAATTAAAAAATACTAAACATTTAAACAGAAAACTCAAAGAATAATGTAATCACCTAACCTAATACCTATTTTTTAACACTTTTCTGTGTTATAAATTAATTTAACATAAGACTTATGTAAGGCCAAATATAAATAATTTAATTATTTGATAATTACTTCTTTTATTAAAAGTCAGATTTCCAGCTTTCTTTACATAGTTCTATAAAATTAAAACTGCTTAATAGGAAAAAAGAAAAAAAATATGACGTTCAAAAAAAGAAAAAAATTGTCACTTTTATGAGAAAAAATCATTTGAATTAATTCCGGAATTAAATCAAATCGTTAATTTAATTCCAGAAATTCCAGAGTGTGAATTAATTCGTCCCAACCCTGGTTTTTAGATTATATATGTTGGTGATCGCCTTGCGATCCGCTTTCTTCTGGCTATGCTGCCCTTCAAGTGTGATGTTTGTTTTGTTTTATACTGCGTAACCTTGGGCCCATAGAAGGATAATGGACACGGCAAAGATCTGCTTATGCATCGACATAACTTCGTCTGCAGCGGTTCAGCTACAGACGAAGAGAGTTATACAAGATTAACAGCCTTCATAAAGACCAAAATATATGGTCGAAACGTCGCCGATTAGATAACAGACTGAAGTTGTTAAACACTTGGAAATAAAACGTGGATAAGTATGAGCTGAAATTAGTTCCTAAGATGGGTTAGGTATCCAAATCCCCCCCAAATTCAATAAGATGAAAAATGGCAATACATATTCCATGGAAGCGGGAGCGACACCGAAATATTTAATTAACTTTTTGTCTCGCCGGTAATTCCACTTTCCTGTTCGGGACCCAGGTGTCACAATTTATCACAGCCCGACGAGAGTAATTAATTCTACATCAATCGTCGCGGTCATTAATATATTTCTACAAGCCAGTTCGGTTCGAATCAGTAGCAGCTATGGTGCACGGAAATTTGAAAAACTGCCTCCCTCAGCGTGAATAATGACCGGTTTATATGTAGAACCTAATTTAATTTCACTTAATAACGCACTCCCTCTGATTGAAGTCACTTTTTTCTTTTTGAAATTGGCTTGATGTTGTTTCTGATACGTTTTTTTTTTTAATTTTAGGTGACAGAGGAGCGTGCTGTCCTACCCGAGAAGGACCGTGCATTGCATCCCCACTTCTCACGGTAAGTCTTCCACATTCGATTGTTTTCTCTCTAATCACATATTATACGGTGTGTTCGATAGTATCCGTCATCTAGCAGGGTTATGAAATAAATTTTTTTGCTACACCGTGAATAATATTCGTTATTCATGTACAGTTATTGTTAATCCATTATATAAAAAACTGACATATGGTTTCAATGGTAGAGGGGATATTGCATTTTGCTCATATTTTGTTAGTTTATTTTGACATTTTTATTGGGTTTTGGTAGGTCAACATGTTTCTATTCACTTATCTACCTCTTGACAATAAATTGATTTTGGTTATCAAATCTTTAAAATAGGATTACCTACAAAGGCTATAGCGTTTCAATATGAATTGCGTTTGGCTAGACCGAAACCGTCACCATAACCCCAAAATGGGCAGAAATATGATAAATTGACATACCTGGCAAAAGTGCTGCCAAAAACCAGGTAAAACTCAGGTCATCTGTATATAGTAATAGAACTGTATTGTTTAGAGCCACAGTGACGACTAAACTTAAATGCGGCTCGAAGGACCAAATGTATAGAGCCACAATGACGACTAAACTTAAATTATGCTCCAAGGACCTGGTGTTATAGTTGCGTTTATTTTGCTTAGACATAGACTGGTCTTACAAACTAGGTAAAAACCCTTAAGGGTGTAAATGATGGTGGGAGACCATCAAGCAAAATGGCTGGATTTTTTCCCTCATAAAATGTTATAGGGGCTTTAACATGTATATAAACTGATTGGACTTGTCAAGTCGTTGGCTGTTTGTTCGTCATGTCTTCCGTTCATTGTGGTCGTCAAATAAAGTCATAAAAAATCAAAGTTAAAATAATATTCTGTCTGTTCTGCGAATAGATTGATATACCATAATCCAACACGGCTGCTAAGCAGAAATTTTATTAATTGTCGTTTTTATGCTATACAGATCGCAAAGCATTCAAGCTCTTTGCCTTTTAAGATTCTGCATTATCAGCCCCTGATACTAATTAAAAAAAAAAAAAAAATCTGGGGAGCGAAACTCTTGATGAAAAGGTCCATTTTTAGAAATAGCTGTTGGGCATAAATTTCTTTTAGAGACTGTATTTGCTTGTTTCTCGTCACATCTTCGAGTTATCAAGTTTCTTTTCAGTTTCAGCTCCTGATAATAATGTTTTACAATTAGATGTTACTCCTCCCTTTTTTTTGCCTTGTTACAGGACTCGAGAATTATGCGAAAAAAATCAATACTTTTTAGACATTCAGCTCCGAGAGAGTATTTGTACAGCAGAACTCTGGAAAAGACCATTTTTGAGTCTGGATGTAGTAAATTTGGACACAAAAGTTTCTGTTCCGAAGTGTGTTCCGTGAGCTCTTGGTATTTAACAACAAAAGCTTTCAGGACTTTTCAGATCTCTTAACAATCTCGATTTTGACAAACGGCCCACAGAAAGCTTATTGTAATTCTTTTCCTACTTTCTATAAAATCAGGAAAAATTTCGTCTCTAACGTCTTAAATTTCTGCGACGCTTGATTATATCTTTTCTATAATCTATACAGGGTGACCGTTTTTCGAGTTTAACCATACAGATCTCGGTTGTTTGACGAGATACGAAGAAGGTTAAATTGCGCAATTAGAAGTCTGTAATAATGACGTTTTTCTAATTTTGACATACAAACCGGCACTATTCAATACTGATGACAGTGACGTAACGTTCTACTTTTCGTAACTAGTTACGAAAAGTAAAATATTTCGTAACTGGTGATGAAAAGATTGTTTCATCACCAGTTGCAGGTTTCGGTTGTGGCACATCGTTGCTACACTTTTACTGTATTAAGTAGATACAAAGTGGTTTAAAAGTAAATATTGAAGTTTAATAATAATAACTCTCTCTCTCTCTCTCTCTCTAAGTAGGTATTTGTAGTCAAAATTAGAAAAAATTTTGTATGAAACACGTGACGAAAAGCCTTTTTTTGTGTATCTCATTCAAATTGCGGGAACTCGCTGCGCTCGTCCCGCAAACATTCATTCGTTACACAAAATCGGACTTTTCGTAACTGGTTGCATAAATGGCTATTTCAAATTCCCACTAGTTTCGGAAATATTTGCAAACATTTTAAAAAAGGGAGTTTTACTTTTTCTAGTTTTAATTTAAAAAGATAATAAAAAATAAATTATTGACGCGGCACGAAGGTCACTTATTGCCATCTTTAACATGGTAATTTCAAATTGGAAATCCGACGTTTCGTTTTCACGCAATCATCATCTGATTTACTTTTTTAAATACGGTTCTGCATGTTTTTTTTATAGGATTCTGAATCTCCTTGCAATTCTGCATTCGGTGATATGCCACAATTAATAATTCTATTAACTTTTTGGTTAGATTTTGCTGATTTTGTGATGTGATTGTTAAAATTTTTTGATAAAGTCGAGTCACGATCTTTTTGGCCCCTCTGACTACAGACTACAAAAATTAAATTGTTTGATTGGTCCTAGGAGCCCAGATTAATGAATAAAATTTAGCGTGACAAAAAATGCCATTGACAGCCACAAAAAATAACTGAAAACTGATATTTTTATTCTTAATTGTTGACGAAAAAATTCGATACTAAATGGAAAATCCATAAAGCTCATTTACACTTAGAAGTGAAACAGTTTTTTAGTCTCAAGAAAAGTGTTTTGTCTTGGTTAAGGCTAGAATTATTAGAAATCGTTTCAAGTGGCCAAACAGTTCTATTTTCGTCCATCTTAATGAGGAAGTTTGTGAACCACGGTCAGCAATCGTCTTAACTCGTCGGAAAACAAATTTTAGAGTAATTAATGGGTTCCTCTCGGTCAAGGCCAAGTTTGTCCAAAATTATCAGTTTTCGGACTTAAATCGATAAAATTCCCATCAATTTTACAAAAAAATTAATTTTTGAGTCATTGAAAACGTCCTCTTTATTGGCTGAGAGCAACAACGTTGAAAACTGATATTTTTCCTTTATTTATTTTAATTTTCTTCTTAATAATTACATTAAAAAACGTCAATTTTTGATCATGAAAAAGAAAGCATTTTATCTTGGTCAAGACCAAAGCAGAGATGTTTTGAGCCTCATTTAAGAACAGTCGTCTTTACTTATCGGAAAACCAATTTTTTGGGTGAATAAAGACTTCTTTTTAGTCAAGGTCAAGTTCATCTAAAATCATCAGTTTTTGGGCTTAAAATTTCCTCCACCTTGACTAAAAAACCAATGGAAGAGCGGTGAGATGTCGTACAGAGCAGGAGCAGGCTACATCCACCAGCGTATTAGATCTAATACTGCATGGCAGATGGCTCTCGGTTCGGGAAACAGCCCACATTGCTCTGTACCTTGCAGGTTATCGGAATTATAACGAAGTGTAAAGAGTATGTGGTCACCAATTTGTTGATCAACTAGTTTTTGGGTTTATCCCTCATCAGTACCGACAGCTTTGGCTGGTCGAGAAATTGGAGATCGTGAGTTCGCGGCTTAAAGGCAAAAATCTACGGAAGAGCGGTGAGGTGTCGTACAGAGCAGGAGCAGCCGACATCCACCAGCGTGAACTAACTTGAACTAACCTGAACTAACCTGGACCAACCTGAACTAACCTGGACCAACCTGAACTAACATGAACTAACCTGAACTAACCTGAACTAACCTGAACTAACCTGAACCAACCTGAACTAACCTGAACTTTCAGGTAGTCGATCAACCCATCTGCATACTAGTTTCGGAATCTACCCTTCATCAGTACAGCTTTGGCTGGTCGACAAATTGGAGATCGTGAGTTCGCGGCTTAAAGCCGAAAATCTACGGAAGAGCGGTGAGATGTTGTACAGAGCAGGGGCAGGCGACATCCACCAGAGTATTAGATGTAATATTGCATGACAGATGGCTCCCAATTCGAGAAGCAGACCATATTGCTCTGTTCCTCACAGGTCATCGGAACCATAACGAATTGTAAAGATTAGGTGGTCACTCTTTGCAACATCTCACCGCTTTTCCGTAGATTTTTGGCTCTAAGCCGCAAACTCACGGTCTACAATTTGTCGACCAACCAAAGCTGTACTGATGAGGGGTAGACCCCGCAACTACTATGCAGATGGGTTGATCGACAAATTGGTGACCACTTACTCTTTACAAAAAAAAAAAACAATTTTGAGTATTCCCAATGTCTTATTTATTGGCTAAGACCAATATTTTGAAAAATCCTCTAAAACAATTCGAAATTAGTACTTTTTTTTAATTTTCAGTTTTAAGCGCAACTTGTTCAAGTTTCCTTTAATTTAACAAAGTTCAGTTTTTGAGTCATCGAAAGTCCTATCGATTGGTTAGGACCAAGATTATACAAAATCTTCAACTAAATAACTGGAAATTGGTACTTTTCTTCTAATTGCAAGAAAATTCAGAATCCGATATAAAAAAAACCAGGACCGTATTTAAAAAAATGAAGTCGTAAATTTTAAATTGCAAAATACCAGCTTGAACCTTAAATGGATACCTTAAAAGTGTCCCCATTCCTGTATAGTCTAACTACTGATAGCGAAAAGTAGCTATGAAAAAATGTCAATTATTTTTATTTATTTCTCTATATTAAAACTAGAAAAAATAAAAACGTTTTTAATAAAAACCTGTCGGAATTTTTTAAATTTGAAAACGTCATTTTTATAGACTTCTAATTGCGTAACTTTGCTCTTATTTAACTTTCTTCGCATGTGTTCAAAAAAACGAGATTTCCATGGTTCTCGAAGAACAGTCACTTTCTGTACTAACCAATGACCTAGAAGATATGGTCCCGTTTTAAGCCTCTCTTTCCCGCCTCCAGAAAATTGCTCTAAAAACTGCAAAAACCTATCTGCGACGTTAGATTACCTTTTCTATAATCTATATCTGGAAAATAGATTATTAATCCAAATAATCTACTTCTATTTAAAAGTTCACCACCACTATTTATTGTTTTCTTGTAAGGGTTTAGCATTCAAACAGTATACGAAATCTGAATTACCATCTTTCAGCCTTTCTGCGCTAACCGGGTATCAGCGGAGCAGAACTCTCGAGCCTGTTGGTTTGCGAAATAACTGCTACTCAGAAATTTCATATATTTTTGTTAATGTTTGGTTTAGTTTCTGCTCCTGATACTGGTACTGCTGCTCCTGACACTTAACTAAAAAAGGACAGTAGATCTCTTGAGAATGTTAATTTTTGACAGGTGCCTCGCTGCTAAGCGGCTAAATAACTACTAATCAAGGGTTCATTCAAAAAACAGTCTATAGTTTTTTAATATTTTTTATAACACAGTTTTTGAATGAAGTGTATTAAAATTGTCTCTTTTTGTATATTTTTGCTCAAACAGTGTATCAAGAAAGGAGAACTTGTGGCGGGAGAATACTGTTAACTGCTAAGCAACAAAAATCCAATTTTTCTATAAAAATTACAAGAAAACAGCTCAAGAGTCTGCGGGTTTGAATATCTGATAATTTTAGTAAACGAAAGAACTTATCTTCTTTGGTATGGTTTAAGTTAACAGTTTTACAATTCTACAAGAAACAATATTATCACCTTTTCTCTCCTCCTTGCCTGCATTTGTTGTCTGCACATTTTCTATGTTTTTGACTAAAAAGTATTAAAATGATTGAAAGGTTGATAGCAGAAATTTCATCTATTTTGCCAAGAACGTGGTTTTTTGCCCAATTAATTCTGCATCGCTTCACTTAAAAAAATGTACGAGGAGAGTAGAACTCTTGGTGACTTAGAGCATGTATCACTATGTTTCATCCTCCCTTGAGATCAAATATGATGTATTGTGTTTCAAATACAAGTCCACAGTTTCCTGAATTTTCAGAACAAAAAAGCCTAAGGAATGTATTTATTCCTCCAGGCGTTAGCAACCAAACAAATCACGATCCAGATAACAAGCTGGAAAACACGTCAAGTGGGACCGACCTTCTTTTGCAGTTCATCTAGCACAGCAAGCCTGTGTCGAAGCGGATAACAATCGATTGTGATTGTGAATATCCGAACAGACAGTTCGATGATTGCACTGGAAGATGAACGCCAATCCGACTGGAAAAATATGCTTCGAGTGGGAAATGTTGTGTGCACACAAATCCAGTTTTCTGGTTCGTAAATTATTGATGAGCCCATAGACTGCACGACATCCAGTTTTTAATGTCTTATCAAATAGAGCCGTCCCGTATGTAGAGCAGCTTTGCGGATAACCTAAAACTCACTCCAATTTGGTCCGGTTAAACCTAGATCGGTCCACTTCAGGATAATTTAAATCCTCACTCAACTGCCAATCAATAAGCGTTTCCTCATTGATTTAGCTCACGGTTAGTGTTAGTGCCTTTCGGGTATATCACCGATCTTATTGATTGCATAGTTATATAGCGCTGCAGCTCCCCCTACTGGTGAGTAGTCTGCTCAATTGTAATCGAGCTGCTCCATCTATTCGCTGAGCCCTGCTCCATTAACATCGATCGTGCTCCTACGTTAGAAAATCGAATAGCTGAGTTTGCGTTATTCTCCTAGAGGTGGCAGTGCATTTTAAATCGATATTGCTTAAAAGACTTCTGCAATGGATTCGATACTCCACGAACTCCTTTTAGTCTTAAAGAGGGCGACACAGTGCCCAAATATGTTACAGATTTCTGTTCCTTAGCAGTATTAGTGTAGATCTATGGGTTTTATGATAGAGGTGCTACATTGAATTTAAAGCGAGACAAACACGAATTCTGCTAATGTAAAAATGCGATTCTGTGGCAACTATCTAGATGGCGCCACTTGGAGCATAGCCAAATTTTCCATATCCAGATGTAATCCACACTCAATTATTGTCACTATTAATTAAACCCTTATGGTTAACTTGCCCCTCCCCCTGCTCTACCTAAACGAAATAAAATAATGAATAAATCGATTTACAAGCGAGACATCTACGAGTTAAACGTCGCTTTTCAATTGAAACGGAGTAATATTGCATAAAGCTCTGGACAATTCCATTAACGTTCCGCATCAAAGTTTATATTGTGGGTTGCATTATAAATTAATTACCTGGCACATGACGGCTGAATCCAGGTTCGAATTTCTAAACTCGATATAACGCCGCATTGTTGTCAATAATGCATTGGCCTGTATCAAATTTAAATTTGGCGCTGTAATATCGCGCTGTCAAAATATCGAGACTCATTGATGTTATTATTAATAAATTGGCGAAATTTAAATGTTGCCGCATTTTTTTTTCCAATTAAATTGGGATTTGATTGGTGTAAATATTCAATATCCGCTCGCTGCTGTTGGTGTGAACTCTATCTAGAGTTTAGTGTCAAAGTAAATATTGCTCTCAATAAAATTAGGGGGCTGGTTTAAAACCGTCATCTAGTTGGCTGGAAAATGTCAAAAGGAAAGGATGAAGAAGAATACTTTGATTATGTTATCCTTTTCTGTCAAAAATTTGTAGCCCTCTAGATGATGTTTTCTAATGAACACTACGTATGTTATCACGTTTAGTGGCACGATTAGTTTTTTTCGATAAACGTTCGATACATACAAATTACTACCTTTTTAAATGAGTGTTGAATGTGATTGGCTTTGGAGGCATAACATTCCCTCAACAAAAAACGTACATAAATAAATGTATAGTTTTTTGTTTTAATTGTTTTCTTAACTACTGTACAACAAATACAATAAAATTCGACACTTTTATCGGGTCTTTATGAGGCCACGCCCACATGCCCTCAGGAGAGCCAGAGTTCGGTTAGTCACACTACTAACATTTTTTTATGCGACATAAGTTAGTTTTTTAATGATGTATCTTTAAAGCTACTTTCAAAAGGGTCCAAAAATCGACCATCGAGGGGTCTACCTTCCCCCAACTTGAAGAAAATTTTAATTATTTTTTATGCTGTTTTTCATCTGAGTGTGACGCTTTTAATCCTTTCTGAACCTAGAAAATCGAATGTCAGTGAAAATTGTGCCATAAATTAGTTTTTTTAACCATGTGTCTTTAAAGCTGGTTTCAAAAGTGAATGAAAATTGTCTATGTCCGAAACTACCGAATCAATGGGCCCCTTTTTGCGGTAGCTGAAAGTCTGAAGGCAATTTCTCAAGGTATAGACGTTTAAAGTTGGAAATTGCTAAAAAAGAACCCCCCCTCCCCTTCCCAAAAGGCCAACTTGAAGAAAATTTTGAATTTTTTTATACTGTTTTTTGTTTAAACCTGACGATTTCAATCCTCTCTGAACGTAGCAAACTGAATTTATTTGAAAATTGTACCACACGAGTCCAAAAATTGATAATTGAAGGGTTCTGTATACAAATCTACTGAACTAATGGGACTGCTGTTTCTGCAGTATCTGAAACAGGCCGACAAGAAGTAGAAGAAAACCGCTGAACTTACTTCAATCGCTCTATTATTTTTCAAGTTATAAAGGTTTAAAGTTGGAAATAGCTAAAAAAGAAGGTTTTTTAGCTCCCCCTTTGGCCAACAAACGTTTTTTGTTTTAATTTTTTAAAGCTACTTTCTATCTGAATGTGACGATTGTATTCCTCTATGAATGTAGAAAACCGACAACTCGAAGATCCGAAAGTTGAAAATTCTGAAACTCATACAGAAAAAAAAAAAAATGTAGACAAAATAGGTCTAAAAGTGGCAGATAGTTAGAGACATCAATTTTAAATATTTCTTATTCTATAGAATAAATAAAATAAAATTCGAAACCTTTATTAGGTGTTTATGAGGCCACGCCCACATGCCTTCTGGAGAGCCGGAGTCAGGTTAGTCACACTACTAGCATATTTTTCGTACGACATAAGTTTTTTAACGATTTATCTTTAAAGCTGCTTTCTAAAGGGTATCTAAAAACTTTCAAAATTGTTCTAAAAATAGGTCCCAAATCGGACCATAACTCTCTTAATGAACATTGATTTTTGCTTCGTTGCTAAACTCCTATTTCGGGCCCCTGCTGTAAGAAAGAAAAGACCATCGAAATTAAAAACTACAAAAGCCCCGACTTAAAAAAACTTCAGAATCAGAAAAAATAAGTTCAAAACAGATAGGTAAAGGCACAAATCTAAAACATTTCTAATTTTGGGTCAAGTCTAAAAACTTTGCTAAAAGAGTTTCTTTTTTTGAACTAACAATTTCTCGATAAAAATAGGTTTTTGGCTTGTCGGAGAAGTACTGTTTTAATTCAAATGTGTATAAAAGCAAAAAAAAATAATAGGTGTCATTAATTTAAGAAGCACAGTTATGGTTTAAGATTATCTCAATGCTAATCTTTTTACATTGCAATTGTTCTCACGTTGGGAAAGCTCTATTTTGGGTCAAAATTACCTAGAAAGAGTGAAAACCAAATAAAAAGTCTAATTTGGATTTATGAAAAATATATATAGAAAAAACGTAAATTTGAATCACATCACAAAGAATTAGAATGTAAAAAATAAGAAAACGGTAATAAATAAAAAATATATATGAAAACTAGGAAGAGCATCGAAAGTAAAAAAATTGGAATCGTTAGGAAAATATGTTCAAAAGAGGCAGATAGTTAAAGACGTAAATTAAAAATAGTTATTTATAGTTTCAGACCAAAACCATTTAAATGCTTTTAAAAATTAACTAAAAGCGTTTGTCTTTGTTGTTTGACCCAGAAAACTTATTTCGGATCAAGCGAATATAAATAAAAAATAAAAATCGTAATCATCAGACTTTAAAAAACACAGTTTTAGGCTAAAATTGTCTCAAAAAATTCAATTTACAATAAAAATGTTTCCTGGAAAATTGGATGGAAATAAAAATGTTGTTTAGATTCATAAAAAAACATCTGAATAAACAAAGTATTTAACGAAACGTGACAAATAATAAGGATAGAGAAACAAGAAGCATAAAAGAACAGAAATACAGGAAAAAAAAGTAAAAAACTACAAAAGTTAAAAAAGTGAAAAAATCTGAAAATTATAAAAATAATATGTCCAAAAGAAGTAGGTAGAGGTATAGATTTCAAATAATTCTAATACCTATTGGACGCAAATCGTCAAACATTACTTTTCCAGATCAAATATTTCCAAAATTAGAAATATTTTATGGGTTTAGGCCCAAAACTTATAAATATTTTCTCAAAAAGGTTTTCTTTCGAACTAATTCTTTCGATCAAAATTGATTTTTGACTCGTTGGATAAGTTTCATTTCGAGCCAAAACCTTATAGAAAACTTAAAAATTAAGGAATATTTAATTAAAGAGGTAGATGCACAAATTAAAATTATTTCTTAAAGTATTCAGAAAATTTGCACAAACAAATCACTTTTCCTGACCAAAATTCTGTTAAAAAAATCGATTTTTGACTCTTAAGTCCAAAAGGTCATTTCAGGCCAAAACCATATGGAAAGTTAAAAAAATCAGGCATTCCTAATTTTTGGTCGTAAAATATCAAGTTTGGGCCAAAATTGTCTCATTACAGTTTAGAGTTTATTGTTCACTCAAAATTAACTCCAAAGATTAAAAATCTCAGAAAAAGTTCAATTTAGATCAATAAAAAGAAATTGAAAAAAACAACAACTTGAACGAAACATGGCAAAGAATAATAGAAAAATTTGAAAAATTAAAGGTGACAATAAGGAGACAATGAAGAAAAGACGAAAATTGTTACATTAGAAAAGGACTACAGGGCGAGCACAATGGTAGAGGAGGCTAGAAAAAAGCCATTCACTACAATTATTGTTGAAGAAAACCCTGAAGAATTGGAACATCAATTTCGAGAACCAGCTTGTAAAGAGGAGAGTAATTATTAAGAAAAATAAGGGTATCAAAGAGGAGAAGACCGAAATGGTGACTAGACGAAAAAGACAAAAACCTCAAAGCACGCGCACTGTGGAAGGGGCTTTCTTCCACATTGAGTTTGAACTTATACTATTGAAGAGCTACTGTAAGAAGTACAAGAACCACACTTTTAGAAAATAATGTTAAAAAAAATACATTCATCAAGAAAAAGAAGAAAAACTGAAATTGTTACAGTTGACGAGGAGGGAAAGTTACCAGAAACTACTATCGCTATATAAAAAATTGAAGAGGAATACGAAGAAAATACGACTATTTTTAAAAGTCAACAGAATTGGCTTTTTTTCTTCAAAATGTTGTCACCAAATCAGTAAATTTGGTAAAGTAAAATTTCATCTGCTAACACTGAAAATGTAGTTGCCAAACTACAAAGATCTGGTTGGTTGGTCTGTGAACAAAGATTGAAATTTCATCGGTCTGGGAACATAAGGACCGGTACTACTTCAAGTTAGCCAGAATCACTCTGTATGACTAAGATCACAACGGTCACCTTCAAATTTATCACAGCACTTATCAGCACATTTTAATTCTTTAAAACAGCTTTTTCTCAAAACACACTGATTTTTTGTTCAGCTTCCAATGAAAGTCCAGACCTTTATTGGCGTATTGAAGGATAATTGAGATGGTCAACTGACCTGATGATCATTCTTTATTGATATTTGATATTGTAAAATAATTCAATTAATTCTTGAAGATGTAAGTTGAATAATGTGACGCAGTGTAAACACGAGGATTACGGAACACAGAGGGGTTGCAAACTGGGACAAACACAAAAGTCAGCAGTAGCAGAGCACGCACAACTCCGAAGATCACGACATCCTTTTCAACGAGGTGGATATCTTATATCAATCGCAGTGTTTCTATCTGAGACTAACGAGAGAGGCCATTGAGATCTTTAAACACGACATCAATTTCAACAGGAAGGAGGAAATTACGTTTCTAAATGCAGCCTGGGCGAGTTCTACGACATACTTCAAGTGCGCCGAAACCCCGCGCTACCACTAACCCCACCCCAGTCCCTCTACTACAGCGCGAAAGCGGGGGAATAAATACCACGGTGCTCACCATAGTCGAATCAGTCAACGTTGGGAAGCACGGGAGATCACTTCCCCCATTGCCTCATCGCCTTTGATAATGTCTGCCGCAGCTGTAGACGAAACGGAAGTTCCATTGCACCACGGCTTCAAAGCCCGGTAAACACTTTAGATTGTATTTTGACCGGCCGTGAAAGCTTTCACAGACTTATAAACAGAAACAATGCAGATACAGACTTAAGTAGATATGCACCAAGGCTTCAGGCGCAATTTCTGTCATTTGTCTATGTACTTTTCAATAAAGACATCCAATCTCTCTTTTTCTGTCTAAGGTGACAGAACGCTTCAACAATTCATATTTAGATAACAACATAATTCATATTTAGATAAGTAATACCAAGATTTCATAATGATGATGATGTCTGAGGTATTTAGTCCAGGCATGCATAATGCAAATTGAGGTTGACATATAACATAACCCGATTGGGTCGTAATTCAAATGAATCGTATACAATATGAATTAATGATAGAGAAACACTTACTAAACCAGACCACTGGGAAATTAGTTAAATGCATAAGCATAACCATTTCCAAAGGACTATACAAGCGTAATGATTAAGTTTTATGTCTCTCGGCCCCGTGAGCAATATTTTTGAGTAATTTAAGTGACATGTCAAATAATGAAAATTTATGCTATAAAACGTGATTTTCTCTAGCAAATAAAATTTTACTAAACCGAAACTTAACAGACAATGTCTAAAATGTTCGCTGGGTTGACGAACTCCCTACGGCACTGGAGCCAATTTACAAAGTATACAGGTCCGAAGGGAATAACGGGAATTAAATTTATCACAACGGAAAAGGATTAATACGTTTTTGCTTCTGCAGTAACAGGAGCGCAACCCGGCCACAACTGCAATCCTGGCTCGTATATCCAGTTCTCTCTTCAGGATACGCCCCTGGATCGGGCGCAGTAACGTTTTTCGCGAAATTATGTGGCACTCTCTCATGAAATATGCACGATTTAATATAGAGATGGTGCCGTCCCTGTGGCCTCCCGTTGTCAGCGGTTTATCTGGAAATTTTTATTGTTCCTTCTTAAAAAAAGTGTGATGGATTATTATTGCCCAGGTATTCCTTGAGGAGATTCCTCATAATACAATAGTCGCAAAGGTTAATTGGAATTGTGCCTAATAAACTGACACCTGCCATAACTATGGACATCCCAGAGATATTTTAAGAAATTCTTGTATATTTAAGCAGACGAGGGTAGGATGTCAGGGAGGCCAGGCGCGGTCGTCATTTATTATAAATGAACAGGCTTTTCGTTGCCGGAATATCGGAAGGAATTTCGGAACGGTTTAGGCTCGCTGTAGGGTATGTGATTGTTTCGGGGATTTTTATCCAGTTGTAGATTTTTTCATTTCGAGTGCGTTCAAACGTGAAATCAAGGTTGTCAGTACGAGATTGATCCCTCTATTTGCTTTTAAATAGTTTGTGCACCCGAAAAGTTTAGCATATTACGTTTATGTTCCGATAGTCCGATAAAAAGCAGAATTGCATATTGCACCATTACCATTTCGCTACAGCTTTATTAGTCCTATAACACTTCTATAACCGCAGCAGTTTTATTGCCAGTAGGAAAAGTCAGTCCAGTGACATTCTGAAGCTTAGCGTAGGCCTTAAAAAATTTCTTCACATCTCTCCCCATGGGCGTATCCAGAATTTTCCCGAGAGGGGGGGGGGGCGCAAAAACATGAAAACGCAATAAAAAACAAATTGTTTTATTTAGACACTCAAAAATTACTCGCGAAGCTTGCGTAGAGTGGCCATTATAACGTTGTGTGACATAGCAATAAATAGTTGCTAAATTGTTTCACGCACATAACATTCTTGACATTGTGTACCGATTTGCACGAAACTTGAATAGTGTATTGTGCAACTAGTGAATAGCCGTCGGCGTGTGATACAATGTCACATGAGTCATCAAAAGTTAGGTAAACTTGACAATTTAAGTTACCAGTGAGCAATAGCACGTAATTTCCCACTAAAATGACAGTGATCCCGAAATTACTATCTTGATTAAACGACCAACTGACCGTTACTATCAATTTATTAACTTGATCTAGTACCTATTGAGAAAACAACAAACCCCTTACCACTTGATCGTTACTGGTTTTTATATATAGGCTAATTCCAAAGTTGGGGTTATCCTCCCACCTGCGAATCGGACTTCAAAACATATCTTTTTTTTGGCCCTTTTTCGAAATGCCAACATCAACGGAGATACAGGGTGTCAAAGTTTTATGTAAAAAATGAAAATGTATTTTTTATATATAAGTATAATTTTGTATACAGTGTGTCCAAGATTCGATTCTCTATACAAGGATCTCGCTTCGGGTAAGAGCTACTGCAAAAGTTAAATGGGGAATGTTTTAGGGAATTTAATGGGCAATACAACACCGTTTTAACAACGTTCAATTTTTGTTTTTTTTTTGAGTTATAACCGAAAAACCAAAAACGTGCATTTTCGAAAAAGTGCTGTATTTTCTCTAATTTGAAAAATTTCAAAATTCGGCACAAACATTGTTAGAGCAACTTTTCAAGGAGCATCTTCCTGTGCAATTAGTTTTAAATTCTGACGTTTCGGTTTCGAGATACCATCATCAACTTCTTTTTTTCTTATGGTTGCCATTTTGTTTTTTCATCTTGTTGAAAAGAGCACATTTTTTGCTTTAAAATGGTTTATCACACTTTATGAAAATATTTTGTTCTAATGTAAAAAAAGCCAAAAATTGTTTTTTTCTAAGTTGGCCTTGACTTTGGCAGCCATTTGCCGTAAAAAACAATTGGTTCTCACCCAATGTCATTTCCTCAAAATTTTTGCAAATTTAGGCGTTTTGCTTGTCCTTATAATTAAAATTTTCTTGAAATGGCACAAAATCAGTATTCAAATGAAGAGAAATTTGACATGCTGGCACTGTATCTCCAGTCCAACAGAAACGCAGACGTGTCTTCAGCTAGGTATTTGGAGACTTATCCAGAACGTCGCCAACCTCACAAGACACATTTTAGAAATCTAGTTGTTAATTTATTGGAATAAGGTACCTTTGAACAACCGAGGAGACCATACCGTCTTTATAATGAAAACCGGAATCGGAATATTTTGCAAGCTTTTAACGAAAACCCAACCGCGTCTGTTAGAATGGTAGGACAAGATATAAACGTACCAAAATCAACTGTGCACCAGGTTCTTAGAAAGTGTGGGTATCACCCTTATAAACCAACAATTGTACAAGGGCTTTTAGAGACCAATTATCCCAGAAGAATGCGCTTCTCGGACTGGTACATTAATAAATGTAATAAGGATCCGGAATTTTCCAATTTGGTTGTATGGACTGATGAAAGCAGAATTACTAATTGTGGTGTTTTTAATAAGCACAACAGACATTTTTGGGCTGCAGAAAATCCCCACGAGATTGCTGAAAGACGGTTTCAGACAAAATTTAAAACATTTGGTGTGGAATTATTGGTATGTATAATAATATTAATGTTATAATAAAGTAGGGAAGGGATTGAGCTTTGTCTCCTATTTTAGGAAATCGACTCATAGGGCCATTTACATTTGATTATAATCTTAATGGAAGAAAGTATTTAGATCTTTTGAGAAATGAAATCTTACCAGCTATTCGAGAAATTGTGCCAGATGAAGCTGACTTTAAAAAAATATGGTTTCAACAGGATGGCTGTCCTGCGCATAACACAGTGCTTGTTATGGATTTTCTTAGAGACAATTTTGGCAATAATATTATTTCATTAAATGGTCCAATCCCATGGCCAGCTAGATCCCCAGATCTTTTCCCCTTGGATTTTTATCTTTGGGGTCATGCTAAAAATGAGTTTATGAGTTTGAACCTCCTGCAAACGTAGATGTTCTCCGAGAGAGAGTAGCAAATACTTTTGCAATGATAAACAGAAATACACTTAGAAGAGTGACAAGGAGGGTGTTAAAGAATTGCGAAAAGTGTCGTCGAGTGAACGGAAGGCATTTTGAGAATTTGCCAGATTAGGATTAAGTTGCGTTCATTGTCAATTGAGGATTTTATTACATTCTTTACATTTTGCAATAGTTTAGAATTTTTGATTTAACGTAGTTGTAATAATGATCAAATATCTTCAAAATCCAAACCAAATTATGCGAGACCAAGACGTACATTAGGTACACTTTTTCGTCTTTTTTGTTTTCGAAAATTAATAATGGTTTTCTATTTTACATATGAATAAAAACTTGACATTTAGAAAAAAAAACAATTAGGCATTTTTTTTTATTAGTTTGGAGATATGTTTTAAAGAAAATTATATTGAATGAGTACCTTTTTGTTTTTTTACGGCAAATGGCTGCCAAAGTCAAGGCCAACTTAGAAAAAAACAATTTTTTGGCCTTTTTTCACATTAGAACAAAATATTTTCATAAAGTGTTATACATCATTTTAAAGTAAAAAATGTGCTCTTTTCAACAAATTGAAAAACAAAATGGCGACCATAAGAAAAAAGAAGTTGATGATGGTATCTCGAAACCGAAACTTCAGAATTGAAAACTAATTGCACAGGAAGATGCTCCTTGAAAAGTTTCTCTAACAATGTTTGTGCCGAATTTTGAAATTTTTCCAATTAGAGAAAATACATCACTTTTTCGAAAATGCACGTTTTTGTGTTTTCGGTTATAACTCAAAAACAAAACAAAAATTAAAAGTTATAAAAACGGTGTTGTATTGCCCATTAAATTCCCTAAAATATTCCCCATTTAACCTTTGCAGTAGCTCTTACCAGATGCGAGATCCCTGTATAGACAATTGAATCTTGGACACACTGTATATATATACATATACAGGATAATTTCAAAGTTAAGACATTAACGATCAATAGTTCAGAGACGAAAACCCTGATCATAAAGTTAAGTAAACATACATCGGAAAATATTAGAAATTGATAGGAATTTCATATTCATCTTGACAATTTAAGTTACACTACAAGTGAGCAATAGCGCGCAATTTCCCAGTAAAATGACGGTGATACCGAAAGTACTGTCTTATTACCTTGATCTAGCACCTATTGAAAAAAACAACTTACCCCTTACCACTTGACCGTTACTGGTTTCCCTATACAGGGTGATTCCAAAGTTAGGGTTATCTTTTCACCAGTGATTCGGGCTTCAAAAAATAAGATCTACTAAAACAGTAAATTTTTCGTATACGTTGAACATTTTCTTTTCCAGATTTTTTCTTTCGGTGCTTTTTGTGCGATTTTTTACTGTTCATATTTTCTATTCTTATTCCCTGACACGTTTTCTATAATTTTCCGTCTTTTCACATTTTTTTTTTTAAATAAATCCAACTTGGACTTTTTTATTGGGTTTATGTTTAAGGTAAATTGGATTCAAAATTGAACTTTTCCAACCAATATTATAATTGGAAGGTAAATTGATTGGCATTGAGGCAATTTTTGCTGAAATTTCCATTTTTTTCTTAATTAATAATTTCTAATTTTTATTTTTTTTATACGGTTTTGACTCAAAATAAAACTCCAACGAGTGAATAATAAATTTTTATTGAGAAAGTTAGTTTGAAAAATATCTTTCTTTAGAACATTTTTGTAAGTTTTCGACTATTTTGGCCAAAAATTGAATATATTTTAAATATAACTACAGTATTCACTGTAGTGAATGGTGAAAGGTAACAGGTTAGGACCGGAAATAAAATTTCCAATTTCTCGATGTGCCAACGTTTCGGCTCTATATTCGCTTAGAAGTCGCTTAGAAGCTGGGAAGTCGCGTCAGCGATTTCCTAACTTCGATTAGCCCTGAGGAAGGCTCAATACAGAGCCGAAACGTTGGGACATCGAGAAATTGGAAGTTTTATTTCCAGTCCTAAACCTGTTACCTTTCACCATATTTTAAATATGTTCGTCTACTTACCTTTTTTGAACATACTCTTCATAATGTACACATTGCTCCACCGCACAAAAAACTGTTATATCTTTAAAATAATCGGGTTGTTCTTGAATTGGATAATCCGATTCTTTAGGTTTATCTTCAACAATAATTCTAGTGAATGTTTATTTTCCTCTTCTGTAACAATTTGTGCTTGTCCTGTCTTAAACTTTCACTATTTTCCGTCTTTTCCGTTTTTCTTTTTCATTGTTTTCTATTTTTCACTTTTTCCCATTGCTCTTTGTCATGTTTTGTTCAATTTGTTGTTTTTTCAATTTTCTTTTATTGATCTAAATTCAACTTTTTATTAGGTTTTCATTTTTTTGAATTAACTTTGACTCAACCAGGGAACTTTTTTAACGAGTCAACAAAAAAAATTATTTGTAGTGACACAATTTTTCCCCAAAACTGGTTCTTTCACGATTAAAAATTACTGATTTTTTAAAGTTTTTCAGAAGGTTTGGTCCGAATTAAAACTTTTACAACAGAGTCAAAATTCTTTTATTGAAAGAATTTTGGTACCAAAAAGAATCTTTTTGCAAATTTTTTAAACTTTTTAAACGATTTTGGCTTAAATACGTTTAATTAAATTTTTATTATTTTAATTATTTTTAATTATTTTTAATTAAATTAAATTTTTATTATTTTTAATTAAATTAAAATAATTTAAATTTGTGCTTTTAACTATTTACCTCTTTTGAACATGATTTTTTCTTTTCCAGATTTTTTCTTTCGGTGCGTTTAATATAAGTTTTTATTTTTTATTGTTCATTATTTTCTATTTTTATTCTTTTCTCGTTTTATGCAATTTTTTAATTTTTTTCATAGGTTCGTTCAAATTTTCGTTTTTTTTTAAATGTATTTTTACATCGATGTAAATTGGGCTTTTTAGTGAGTTCTTAATGATATTTATTTTTAAACATTTTTTACAGTTTTGGCTTGAAATAGAACGAGCCAAAAAGCAATTTTTATTAAAAACATATTTATTCGAAACCGAAACTCTTTTAGCAAACTTTTTTTTAAAGTTTTTAGAAGTGGTCCAAAATTAGAAACATTTTAGATTTGTGACTCTACTTACCTTTTTTGAACTTATTTTTTTATAATTTTCTGATTTTCCATATTCTTTAACTCGGTTCTTTTCTAGTTTTTAATTTGTTTTATCTGTCGTATTGTTCTCTTATGCTTCATATTTCTCTATTCTTATCCTTTGTCATAGTTGCTTATTTTTTTTTCATTTTTTTTAACTTTTTATTGTGTTTTTATACTTTAATTTTTTTGTCTAAATTTTTATCAACCAGTAAGCAATTATTATGTAAATTTATTAGTATAATAAAGCAATTATTATGTATTTTTCCATTGAAACAGCTTTGATACATCTGTTTTTAACAATTAATAATTCCTGATTTTGATTTTTTTTTGGAATTTATCTTGCAATTTACTTTCTTGTATTTTTTTAGATACAAAAATTTGCATTACTGATTAGGTATAGCCCAACCTTAGTTACCGAAGAAGTACTAACGAACTAAGAGATTCCTTAGATTCCCAATAGACAAAAAATTTTTTCCATCTTATACAAAACACAGTTTAATTTATTATTTCGCGTATAAAATAAAACACAGTAGTAAACAGTTATGAAATTCGTTTCATTAAGAAGAATTTCTCATTTTATTTATGTATAGAAAAAGTAGGAGTCAAAAACTAAACCTGGAAGAAAATTTTTATACAAGAAAAAGTAGAAAAAAAAACAATTACAGAAAACAAAAAACGAACAGAAAAGATATGTGGAATGAAGTAAGAAAAATGACTAAGGAAATAAAGCGAACAATACAACCTTTAAACTCTCATAAAAAGAATTAATGTGTGACATGAAATGTCAATGTAAATACAAATGTACAAAAAGAAAACGTAGCAGACACTGGAACAAAGCATAAAATTGCAGTGATATGTGATGAGAAAAGAGACCAAGATGATGAAAAATTTCAAATAAAAGTTAGGGATAACACAAATAAAGCGACAAATCGTAAGAAAAAACAAAAAGTTGAGGAGTAGTCAGGGAACTAAAAAAAGGAAAAATAATGGATAGGCATAACAGAAATGAAAGGAAACATCCTTGAAAAAGTTCTAGAAATTTGAATTGGTTTACTTTTTGTGCTTAGAGGAAAATTTGTAACACGAGATAAAATTTCTCACACGTACATGCGTTCTGTTCCAGGTTTCTACTTTTTGTTTATTTCACTTACATTTTCACATGCAAACAATCTAAAGTGTTTTCCGGGCTTTGAAGCTGTGGTCCTATGGAATTTCTTCCTTACGTTTCGTGTTCAACTGCGGCAGACATTATCAAAGGCGATGAGGCAGGGGGCGATGTGATCTCCCGTGCTTCCCGACGTTGCTGATTCGACCGTGGTGAGCTCTGTGGTGTTTGTTCCCCCGCCGTCGCGCTGCAGTGGAAAGACTGGGGTGGGGGTAGTGGTGGGGTTTCGGCGCACTTGAAGTATGTCGTAGAACTCGCTTTCATTTTGCATTCCGAAACGTAATTTCCTCCTTTCTGTTGAAATTCGGGTCGTGTTTAAAGATCTCAATGACCTCTCTCGTTAGTCGCAGATAGAAACGCTCCGATTGACATAAGGTATTCACCTCGTTGAAAAGGATGTCGTGACCTTGGAGAGAGTGTGGTCTGCTACTGCTGACTTTTGTGTTTGTCAACTCGAGGCTCCTGTTGAATTGGTGTTACTGACAACAATTTCAACAAGACGATTTCAAATTACGTTTCTAAATGCAGACTGGAAGCGAGTTTTACGACATACATTACGTGCGCCGAAACCCCGCGCCACCTTTACCCCCACCCCAGTTCCTCCACTGCAGCGCGACGGCGGAGGAATAAATACCACGCAGCTCACCACAGTCGGATCAGTCAAGGTTGGGAAGCACGGGAGATCACTTCGGCCATTTCCTCATCGCCTTTGATGATCTGCCTTTGATGAAACACTTTAGATTGTATTTTGACCGGCCGTGAAAACTTCAAAATGGCTTCTCTGGACTACGCACAAAACAATCATTAGGATTTGACTGTTTTACTGACTTTTAGAAGTAAGAAGCATCAAGCCAAAGCTGTTCTTCGAATTTTTCTTTTCTGAATTTGACTTTTTTCATGTAGAACCAATACGTACCTTATTGTAATAAACAGCACATAAATAAACACTACAGTTATACTAGCAGCGTACGTACGTTCGTAGTAGTAATCGTGCTGTAAAGTTTAAGTGTTTGCTACTACAACCGTCTTACACTCCATGTAATACACCCACCTAACCTCGAACACTAACAAGAACGTCCTTTCAAATATTGAATCCTCCCGAGATCTTACATTTGATTAATTAGCCGCGTTCCCTCTATCTCTCTGGATTTCGTTATTCGATTTTCGTGCTTAAGCAAATCGGTTTTAATGAATTAATTGTAACCAAGAATAGAAATAGTCGTTTCCCGTCCCTCGTTGCACACCGAGATTAAATTCAACTATCTTTGCGAAAAAGGGTTTTTCGAGTGTGTATTCAAAACCTTTAATCGATTACCTGTAATTACGAGCCGGAAAGTCGGAACGGCCGAAAACAAAGTTTCCTCTCGAGTAGGAGTTCTTTAATGCTACGATCTTGTTAAAATCCACTTCGCCCTCCTAATGAATTTGTTTCATTTGAATAATTGAATTACGTCTCTTTCTAAAGAGACACATTTTAATCCGAAAGTTGGAGATTAAAGAACCTTGTCAAAAGGACAACGTTAAGGGGAAACTTTCCCCAGTAATCTCGGAGATTCTTTTCGAATTAGCGAGTGCTCCAGGAATTTGTTATTCTGTTTTTGTTCGAATTTTATTAGGCGCGTTCAATATTTATTAAGACGAATCCGGGGGCGGGAAGAAAATTGAATCCACTTAACGTTTCCCTAATTAGCCGCAAATCAGATACAAAGGATATCGAATGCCGCTGAGTGCTTCTACATTAGTACTAAGACAATTCCTACATAGTAGCCGGCATAGAGCGTAGCTGATACGTCCATTAGTTTGCGTGGATAGACAAAACCTGCAACACAACAAGCAATATGTCAGGCAAATAATAGTCATTTCGAAGACAATGGCAATATACTAATTGATCTTTTGTTTCCCTGTTAGATGTAATGGGGAAATTTGCATCAGTTACATGTTAATGTTCTGTGGCTGTTCATTAAAACATGTAGCACATTATTGTGTATTAGCAAATTAAAGATATGTCAATACTAGCTTAGATAAAATATGTCATTATGCAAGAAATCCCTAAGTAATTAATCGTATAGTTCTACATTAAAACACAAGAGGAAAATTCATTTTAACGTATCGGGGTATGACGTTGAGTGATTGAACTGATTCGTTGGCTGGACACTCCATCATATTCATACCCTCACTAGAATGACGAAATTTTCTTTCTACTGCTCGGGTAGTTTTGCTTCAGAGTGCAACCAATATGCCTTCCACTGCTATAATATTAGTAGTGTAGAGAGAGGGGTTCGAGTACACTTAGGCTCCTCCTCTCTAACATGCGAGGTATATTATTATGGAATCGGTGTTTATTATCCATCCAATATAACTGAGTAGTGTGATGAGGAGTGCGTGTTGCAACGTGCTGCCTTTTGCATGTTAATAATACAGCAGCACGACCTGTTGTCCTTTATCAACACCCCGAATATGCATGGCGGTAAAAAAGAATTACGTCTGCCACATTCTTGCTTGTTTTTAACCCAAATAGAAGACATTTTAGTGCCTTATTAAACCAACGCGGTGTGGCCCATAAAACACCAGCGTCTCCGCCATACAGCGGGGAATCGGTGTTGTATAAATATAAATCAAGTCATAATTTTTGGAAGCATTACGGAACCCCATATTTCACACTCGGTAATATCGAACTTAATTAATAAAGAACAGTTTTATGGGCCTTCCATGCGCACTGTCACCGCGGGGCGCTTTTATCTCAACCCGGATTTATGGTCCCGGAGTTTTTCGCTATAATGTACATATATGTTTGCGGATTCTCGTGCAAAACAACAAACGTATTATAAAACTTGAGGCGCCGCTTATCCGGGAATAATGGAACCACCGCCGTGAGCTGTTGCTAAACGGCCGGTGCGTGTTATCGGCAGAAGACGCCATCCGAATCCAAATGCTTTAATTAGCCGCTAAAGGAAGTCGCTTACCCGCATCTGAGCTGTCAGCGGCTGAGGCAAATATTGCGTTTTCGCCCTCGCATCGCTTTTCCACGGTCGCATGAACCTCCCAAGTTTATTGCCCTGAAGGGAGCTTTTTTTAATACAGTCATCGAAACTCGATCGTTGAAATATGGCCCGACCAGGTACACCTTTCCCATGTAATTTTGTGACGAGGTCGCGCTTGAAATATGACTCAATCGGCTAATGCTTAGCAATACAGCGAACAAAGAAATTGGGGAGTTTTATCCGTTTCCTGTTTTCTGTTCAAGTTGGAGCAACTCAGTGCGATTATTTTATGGTACCTAATTGTTCAGTGCTGCACATTATAATTCTTTGTCCACGGCTGTATAATAATATGGTCATCATTGGTCAGGTTGTAAGCACATAATATGGTGTGTTATGACCTGTGGACTGGAACAGCGTGAATACTATTCATTATTCACGCTGCGCTTTTGAAAGGGAACATCTTTGGATTAAAAACACTCAAATCTAGGGTGTTCTCTGCTTAGCAGAAAATACTTTTAGTAGACTGTTTCCAAGCCAATATAAAGTGTTTTCCAGGCTTTGAAGTCGGGGTCCAATGGAGTTTCTTCCTGACCAGTCTCCTCCTGCGGCTGACATTATCAAAGGCGATGAGGCAATGGCCGAAGTGATCTCCCGTGCTTCTCGGCGTTGACTGATTCGTCTGTGGTGAACTCCGTGGTATTTATTCCCCCGCCGCCGCCGTCGCGTTGCATTGGTGGGACTGGGGTGGAGGTAGTGATGTATGACAGAGAACTCGCTTCCAGTCTGCATTTAAAAACGTACTTTCCTCCTTCCTGTTGAAATTGTTGTCGTGTTTAAAGATCTCAATGGCCTTCTCGTTACTCTCGGATAGAAAGGCTGCGATTGATATAAGATATCCACGTCGTTGAAAATGATGTTGTGATCTTCGGAGAGAGCGAAAGCGTGCTTTGCTACTGCTGACTTTTGTGTTTGTCCCAGCCTGCAACTCTTCTTGGGTTCCGTAATCCTCCGTAAAAGTGCCTAAAAATAGACCTCCGAAGGGGTCTATCTCCGGAAATATCGCAGCTACGGAACTTTCGATGGTGGGAGGTGAAAGAGGACATAAAGAAGAGGACAACACAGTTGGATTCACTCTAATCGGTCTAGGCGTTCTCAAGTTACAGGCGGTCAAAGTTGAGAATTGAAAAAAAAGTCGTAATACCCCCTTTGGAGATTTTCAAAAAAATTTCGGAATTTTTTTTTTGTTGATTTTGATCGGAATGGCACACTTGCAATCCCCTGAGAACATAACAAACTCAATTGGAATGAAATTAACCTCTAAAGAGGTTTTTGTTAAAGATGGTCCAAAAACGCGATTCTAAAAGTGCCTAAAAATCGACCTCCGAAGGGGTCTATCTCCGGAAATATCGCACCTACGGAACTTTCGATGGTGGGAGGTGAAAGAGGACATCAAGAAGAGGACCACACAGTTGGATTCACTCTAATCGGTCCAGGCGTTCTCAAGTTACAGGCGGTCAAAGTTGAGAATTGAAAAAAAAAGTCGTAATACCACCCCCTTTGGAGTTTTTCAAAAAAAAATCGGAATTTTTTTTTGCTGATTTTGATCAGAATGGCACACTTGCAATCCCCTGAGAACATAACAAACTCAATTGGAATGAAATTAACCTCTAAAGAGGTTTTTTTAAAAATGGTCCAAAAACGCGATTCTAAAAGTGCCTAAAAATAGACCTCCGAAGGGGTCTATCTCCGGAAATATCGCAGCTACGGAACTTTCGATGGCGGGAGGTGAAAGAGGACATAAAGAAGAGGACAACACAGTTGGATTCACTCTAATCGGTCCAGGCGTTCTCAAGTTACAGGCGGTGAAAGTTGAGAATTGAAAAAAAAAGTCGTAATACCACCCCCTTTGGAGTTTTCCAAAAAAAAATCGGAATTTTTTTTTTGCTGATTTTGATCGGAATGGCACACTTGCAATCCCCTGAGAACATAACAAACTCAATTGGAATGAAATTAACCTCTAAAGAGGTTTTTTTAAAAATGGTCCAAAAACGCGATTCTAAAAGTGCCTAAAAATCGACCTCCGAAGGGGTCTATCTCCGGAAATATCGCAGCTACGGAACTTTCGATGGTGGGAGGTGAAAGAGGACATCAAGAAGAGTACCACACAGTTGGATTCACTCTAATCGGTCCAGGCGTTCTCAAGTTACAGGCGGTCAAAGTTGAGAATTGAAAAAAAAGTCGTAATACCACCCACTTTGGAGTTTTTAAAAAAAAAATCGGATTTTTTTTTGCTGATTTTGATCGGAATGGCACACTTGCAATCCCCTGAGAACATAACAAACTCAATTGGAATGAAATTAACCTCTAAAGAGGTTTTTTTAAAGATGCTCCAAAAACGCGATTTTAAAAGTGCCTAAAAATCGACCTCCGAAGGGGTCTATCTCCGGAAATATCGCACCTACGGAACTTTCGATGGTGGGAGGTGAAAGAGGACATCAAGAAGAGGACCACACAGTTGGATTCACTCTAATCGGTCCAGGCGTTCTGAAGTTACAGGCGGTCAAAGTTGAGAATTGAAAAAAAAAGTCGTAATACCACCCCCTTTGGAGTTTTTCAAAAAAAATTCGGATTTTTTTTTTGCTGATTTTGATCGGAATGGCATACTTGCAATCCCCTGAGAACATAACAAACTCAATTGGAATGAAATTAACCTCTAAAGAGGTTTTTTTAAAAATGGTCCAAAAACGCGATTCTAAAAGTCCCTAAAAATAGACCTCCGAAGGGGTCTATCTCCGGAAATATCGCAGCTACGGAACTTTCGATGGTGGGAGGTGAAACAGGACATCAAGAAGAGTACCACACAGTTGGATTCACTCTAATCGGTCCAGGCGTTCTCAAGTTACAGGCGGTCAAAGTTGAGAATTGAAAAAAAAAAGTCTTTTCGAATCGCGTTTTTGGACCATCTTTAAAAAAACCTCTATTATTTATTCCCCCGCCGCCGCTGTCGCGTTGCATTGGTGGGACTGGGGTGGAGGTAGTGATGTATGACAGAGAACTCGCTTCCAGTCTGCATTTAAAAACGTAATTTCCTCCTTCCTGTTGAAATTGTTGTCGTGTTTAAAGATCTCAATGGCCTCTCTCGTTACTCTCGGATAGAAAGGCTGCGATTGATATAAGATAATCACCTGGTTGAAAAGGATGTTGTGACCTTCGGAGAGAGCGAAAGCGTGCTTGGCTACTGCTGACTTTTGTGTTTGTCCTAGCCTGCAACTCTTCTTGGGTTCCGTAATCCTCGTGTTGACACTGCGTTTTGTGGAGCCAATGTGTACCGAGCCACAGCTGCATGGACCTATCTCCATAGTGAATTGAATTTTTGGGTGGATAGAGTTGAGGTGTAGAGGAACTTTTGAAGTTCGCCCTCGCCATGGCTCCAAATAACAAAGGTGTCGTCCACGTATCGGAACCAGCACTCTGTTCTCTTATTTGCTGTTGCCAACGCCTTGGCTTCAAAAATGTCCATAAAATGGTTGGCTATTAGTGCACTAAGGGGGCTGCCCATAGCTACACCGTCAGTTTGTTCGTAGAAGTCTTCCTTTTATTGAAAATATGTAATGGTTAAGCAGTGTTTCATTTCTTAAAATTTACTATACAAACATTTCACTAGGTACTAAAAATGCATCGTAATGTATTATGTATTTTTCCTTCAAGTAGTGTGTAGTAGTAGTATCTTTGTTGCGGAGCAAGTTGCGGATCGACTTAAATGGCAATTACCGTACCGCACAGTAAAAAAGACTAACAATAAAAAATCTTTCCACGATTAATTTCTCAATTATACACAAAACTGCAGTTTTACTAAATAGTTTCACTGAAATACCAGTCAATCTAAAAATATCTTCATAATTCGTCAGAGTATGATACACATTTATCTTTAATAGGCTGCCTTTGTATACAGTTTTTTATATTTTTACGTTACCCAGCAAATTGCTGATTGAGTTAAATGGCAATAAAAATAAAAACCGTAATAAAGGCAAAAACAATTAAAAAATCTTCATAATTTATTGTCATATGTCTCACATTTTTCATTTACGCACAACACTGCAGTTTTATTAGTTTCACTGAAACCCCAGTCAACATGAAAGTATATGCTCCGAATTCGTCAAGGTATGATACACGTTTATCTTTAATGGTAAGTAAAAATCTACTTTTGCATACAATTTTTTACATTCTTACGTTGCCCAGCAAGTTGCAGATTGAGTTAAATGCCAATAAGTTTCTTCTTACAGTGCATTTCTGTTTCGGACGTTGGCGACCATCATGGCAATCTGTACTTTGTTCGCAGCTGCTCTGAACAGGCTCACAGATGTTGTGTTGAACCATGTGCGTAGATTTCTTAGCCATGAAATTCTTCGATTTCCAAGACCCCGTTTACCGTTTATCTTTCCCTGTAGAATCAACTGTAATATTAGGGGTCTCATTGTGTGTCCAAAGTATTCAATTTTTGTTGTTTTCATCTTCAAGAGTAGTTCTTTATCCTTCCCCATCTTTGTCAATACGTGTTGATTAGTTACACAAGCGGTCTATGGTATCCTCAAGATTCGTCGATACAGCCACATCTCAAAAGCAACGTTTTTTCCACATGCAGCGTCCGTGAGAGACCAGGATTCCATTCCATACAACAATTCAGGGAAAACAACACCTCAATAATCTGATTTTTAAGGGCATAATTAAATCATGAGATCTGAAATCATCTGAAGAGTCTAGCCATCCTCTGAAATGCAGCTCTTCCTTTCTTTGTCTTGCATCTAATTTCCAGCGTGTGGTCCCAGTCTTCTTTAACAGTTGTTAAACTCACTCTCTGTATTCGTTGATTGTTTACAATCAGTCCTTCCGTTTGGATCTTATTTTTGGAATATATCATGCATTTTCTTAGTGTTCAGTGACAACCGATATCTCTGACTGGTTTCGGCAACTCTGATCAATATTTTCCGAAGTTCCTTAAAACTGTCTGTAAAAACTACCGTATCGTCTGCGTATCTTGTGTTATTGATACATTCTTCATTTACTTTGATTCCGGCAACAATATCTTCCAGAGCCTCCTTAAAATTCTCTCTGAATACACGTTGAACAGCAGAGGCGACAATACACATCCCTGTCTGACCCCACATTGCCATAAGAGTCGATGACCATAAGAGTCGATGACCAATAAGTATGAGAACAGTAAAACGAGCAATATCAATTAAAATTAATCTTCATAATTTGTTGGAGTATGACACGTCAATCAACATGACAAATTCTCATAATTCATCAGAATATGATACACTAACCTGAACTAACCAATATCTTGTTTTGTTTTTTTTTGGCATGTTTTTCTCTCCTTTCTGTCTCTATTTAAATTATTATCTCATCCACTTATTTTTGTCATCTATAGTTACCTAAAAATCTTCATTTGTTGAATTCTGAGAGAGTCAGATTTCCAATGCTGACTGGATGACAATAAGAAACGAATAACATATAGTGTACCAGTTCTAGGGTTTAAAGTTGATCCTTGCGTTGAAAGGGCTCCGTACACAAACCATATGCAAGCTGGCAAGGAAAACACGATGTCGTTGTTGTCTATGCACATTCTAACACGGAATACGATTATCAGCCAGAGAACAGCCACACCCAGGAGCTATATTCTAATTACGTACCACACTGTTGCAGTGAATGGATGGCCAGCAGTCCTGATCCTAGTTAAAAGAAATACAAATTTTCACAAAAACCTTATAGAAGTATAAATATCTCTAAAGTTAGTAAAGTTTTCAACAATAGTTCACTTATCTAATATACATCGTTTTTAGAATTTAGAGTGCAAAAATGATATATGGTGAGTTTTTTTCGATAATTAGTGAAGAGATCTTAGAAACTAACAGAGATACGAAGTGGGTTAGATGGGAAAATATTTGCAGTTTTAGGAGAAAAAGCTGTAGTAGTTATGCAACAGGAATTCGAGCGCAATTTGGCCCATTTTCCCATGTAAAATCCCATAAGGGGCGCTAAGATCCATTCTGGTCAAAATTAACCATGATCGGGTATCTTTGGGCGTGTTTTTCTTTGGCTATGTTCGGTCGTTGAAATAATTCCTGTTGCATATAACTACTAACTGTTTTCAAAATTTTGCAGAAATTTGTTTAAAAGGATCAAAATGTTAATACAAAAAGAACAACTTGGCAATACCTTGTGGAAATTGCTGGTTAATATGTTCCATGGCTTCCTTAATGGAGACCATCGTGAAGAGCGAAACAACATCGAAGCTAACGCGAATTTCACCTGGAGCAAGTCAAAGAATGGACCTGGAGAACCTCCGCAAGAAGAAACCGCAACTCCTGTATACACTGGCATTTCTACTACGATGCCTTGACACCAAGAACATCAAAAAAAATATCACAAACTATCCAAATTTGTATTTTTACACGCTTTGAGTTATTTTCCACTGCTTTTGGCCTGAATCCTAGCGTGACTTTTTTGGGAGAGAAGAATAATCTTTAATTTATTTTAGTCCTAATTCTAACTGAATTTAAAAAAAGCCTCAAAGTTGGCGTGGGGTCATTTTTGGCGTGAATTTGTCCAGAAACTCTTAATTTGCATTTTTACCCACTCTGAGTTATTTTCACAGTTTTAACTTTAGTTTCAGCAAAAAAACGCAAAACTACTATTTTGAGATGAATTCAGTCATTTTTAATCGAATTTGGTTAATTTTAACCCGAGTTTGCCAAATTTGCACTTTTAGACGATTTATGTAAATTTCTAACCACTTTTTTTTTAATATCTAAATTGAACTTCTCCAAAGATTCCAGATTTTCGTTTTTAGTATCTGTGTCATGTTTTAACACATTTTGTCCAGAAGCTCTTAATTTGTATTTTTAGATTCTTTGTGGTATTTTTCCCAAGACCCCATATTTGCATTTTTACACACTTTGAGTAATTTTTCACCGATTTTGATTATAGCCAAAAAGCATCAAAATTGTAATTTTTAGAAGAAATGGATAATTTTTAATCGACTTTAGTCTTAATTCTAACCTGAATTTCTCAAAAGACTCCAAAATTGCACTATTAGATACCTTGTCTAAATTTCTAACAACTTTTAGCCCTAGTCCTAACCTGAACTTCTCCAAAGACTCCAAATTTCCATTTTTTGACACCTTGTTTCATGTTTTAACCTATTTTAACCCCAATCCTAACATGATGAACAAATCATTAATCAGAAACTCTAAATTTGCATTTTCACACACTGTCATTTTTCACCAATTATGACCTTCTTTTCGGCCAAAAAAGCATTAAAATTGTGAATTTTAAAAGAAATAGGTAATTTTTAGTTGACTTTAGTCCTAATTCTTACCCGACTTTCTCCCAAGACTTCAAATTTACACTCTTAGACTTTTTGTGAATTTTTAACTTCTTTTGGCTCTAATCCGAACCTGAACTTCCCCAAGGATTCCAAATTTGCATTTTTAGACACGTGTTATGTTTTAACCCATTTTGACTCTTCTAATTCTAACCTGAATTTGTCCAAAAACCCTTAATTTGCATTTTTACCTACTTTGAATTATTTTTTATAGCTTTAACCATAATTTTAGCAAAAAAAAAAAACATAAAATTGCCATTTTGAGATGAAATGGATCATTTTTAATTTAATTTAATGCCAATTCTAACTTAAATTTCTCTAATGACTCTAAATTTGCACTTTTAGACTCTTTGAGTACATTTTTAACCACTTTTGTCCACAAGCCTAACTTAAATTTCTCCAAAAGCTCCAAATTAGCATTTTTAGACACCTTGTGTTTTGTTTTAACTCATTTGGATACTAATCTTAACCAGATGCTCTTAAGCTACATTTTTTTGACACTCTAAGTTATTTTTTACCGCTTTACTTTTAATTTTAGTAAAAAATATCAAAATGGCTCCCAAAATTCCAAACTTGAACTTTTAGACACTTTGTGTCATGTTTTAACCCATTTGGACCCTAATCTTAATTAACTTGAATTCATCCAGAAACTCTAAAGTTGCATTTTTACACATTTGAAGTCATTTCTTAGCGATTCCTACCTTATCTTGAGCCAAAAAACATAAACATTTTAATTTTTAGAAGAAATGGTTAATTTTTAATCAACTTTAATCTTAGTCCTAATTTGAATGTATCCAAAACTGTAAAATTGGCACTTTTAGATGTTTTGTTTAATAAATACTTAAACCTTTTTAAAAAAAAAAAATTGAAAAATTACTTAGAGTCTAAGAATGCAATTTAAGAGGTTTTGGAAAAAATCAGGTTAGTATCAAGGCCAAAATCGGTTAAAAAGTTCAGGTTAGTTCAGGGTAGTTCAAGAAATTTCCTTCAGTTCAGGTTCATCAAAAAATGCAAATTTGAAGTTTTGGCAAAAATTCAGATAAGAATTAAGGCCAAAGTTGGTTTTGAATAACTCAGAGTGTTTATAAAATGCAAGTACGGAGTTTGTGGAAAGTACTGTAGAATGACTTAAAGCGTCTAAAGATGTAAATTAGAAAATGACTCAAAATCGCAAATTGATGTCTTTACTTCGACAATTTTAGGGAAATGTGGGCGATCATCCGCTCTTCTAAATTTGTTACTCTGTAGGTAAACACAATTTTGCATTAACTTACATACATTAGCAGCGTATGTAAAGTTTGAAATTCTTACTTCACATTGTAAATTTTGGGTTTTTCGAGAATTTCAGGTTAGTTCAGGTTAGTTCAGGTCATCATCAAAGATATGAGCCAAAAATCATTAAAAATTACTCAAATTTTAAGTTTTTTTAAACATTCATATTATTACTAGTGCTAGAATCAGTTAAAAATGATTCAAACCGTCAAAAAATTCAGTTTTAGGAAAAAATGAGGTTAAATTGATAAAAAATTTTTTATTTGGTTGTTTATGATCAAATACATTTTTTTAACAAAATATGTAGTGTTTTTATACAAAAATTAGGGGATGATTTAAGGTTAAAATCAGTTTAAAATAACAAAGCGCCTAAAAATTTAAATTTGAAGTTTTTGAAAGAAAATTAGGTTGAGATTAAGGCCAAAGTCGTTTAAAAATTACTCAACGCGTCTAGAAATGAAAATTTGGTAATTTTTAGAAAATCGGTTAAAAAGTTCAGGTTAGTTCAGGGTAGTTCAAGAAATTTCCTTCAGTTCAGGTTCTTCAAAAAATGCAAATTTGAAGTTTTGGCAGAAATTCAGATAAGAATTAAGGCCAAAGTTGGTTTTAAATTACTTGGAGTGTTTATAAAATCCAAGTACGGAGTTTGTAGAATGATGTACTGTAGAATGACTTAAAGCGTCCAAAGATGTAAATTAGAAAATGACTCAAAATCGCAAATTGATGTCTTTACTTCGCGAATTTTAGGGAAATGTGGGCGATCATCTGCTCTTCTAAATTTGTTACTCTGTAGGTAAACACAATTTTGCATTAACTTACATACATTAGCAGCGTATGTAAAGTTTGAAATTCTTACCTCAAATTGTAAATTTTGGGCTTTTCGAGAATTTCAGGTTAGGATATGAGCCAAAAATCATTAAAAATTACTCAAATTTTAAGTTTTTTTAAACATTCATATTATTACTAGTGCTAGAATTAGTTAAAAATGATTCAAAGCGTCAAAAAATGCAATTTAAAAGGTTCCTGAAAAATCTAAGCCGTGATTGAGGTCAAAATTGGTTAAAAATTACTCAAAGCGTCTAGAAATTAACATTTTAAGTTTTTGGAGAAATGCAGGTAAGAATTAACGCCAAATAGGGTTAAAATTAGTCACAGCGCTTAAAAATAAAAATTTAGAGTTTGTAAAAAAATCCAAACTTTGATGTGTTTTGAAAAAATTCAGTTTTAGGAAAAAATGAGGTTTAATTGATAAAAAAAAATTTATTTGGTTGTTTATGATCAAATACATTTTTCGAACAAAATATGTAGTGTTACTAAAAATATCTATAACACCTCAAAATTTCGAGAAAGTCAGGTTAGAATCATTGTCAAAATCGGTTAAAAATAACTCTAAAATGCAAATTAAGAGTTTTTTTTTTAAATTAGGGGATGATTTTAGGTTAAAATCAGTTTAAATTAACAAAGCGCCTAAAAATTTAAATTTGGAGTTTTTGGAAGAAAACTAGGTTGAGATTAAGTCCAAAGCCGTTTAAAAATTACTCGAGACGTCTAGAAATGAAAATTTGGTAATTTTTAGAAAAATTGTTAGAAATGGAGCCAAAATCGTTTAAAAATTACAAGGACTGTGTCTAAAACATTGTCACGTTGTCTAAAACTTTGTTAAAAAAATGCAATTTTGGACATTTTAGGAGGAATTTAATTTTACAAGAAAAACAAGCAGGAATGATTGACATGGATTATGACTTATGTAACATTTGACAAAAATTACCTCCAAATGAAAATTTTGTGTTTTTCGAATGTTTCAGGGTAGGATTGAGGCCAAAAATCAATGAAATTGATTCAAAACGAGTAAAAATGCAAATTACCTCCATGTTTCTAAATCCAAATGGTCCAAATGTTTAACTTCTTTAGATTCGAACCCTAACCTGAACTTTTCAAAGACCGCAAATTTGCATTATTAGACACTTTGTATTAACCTGAATTTGTCGAGAAAGATTTAATTAGCATTTAAACATACTTTGAGTCATTTTTACCTTAATTTTAGCTAAAAAAACACCTTGTTTCATGTTTTAACCTATTTTAACCCCAATCCTAACATGATTTGTTCAGAAACTCTAAATTTGCATTCTTACACTCTGTCATTTTTCACCAATTATGATCTTCATTTCGGCCAAAAAAGCATTAAAATTGTAAATTTTAAAAGTAATAGGTAATTTTTAGTTGGCTTTAGTCCTAATTCTTACCCGACTTTCTCCCAAGACTTCAAATTAACATCAAAATCGTCATTTTTTAGATGAAGTTGCACATTTGTGATCGACTTTAGTCCTAATTTTAATCTGAGTTTCTCCAAACACTCCCAATTGGCACTTTAGACGCTTTGGGTAAGTTTTTAACCAATTTTGGCCCTAATCCTAACCTGAATTTTTCGAGAAACTTTTAATTTGCATTTTCAGACGCTATGAGTAATTTTTAATCGATTTTGGCCTTAATTCTACCGTGATTTTCTTAAAAAACATCAAATTGTACATTTTTTTTTTTGAGTTATTTTTAATCGATTTTTTTTTCCCAGAGTCTCTAAATATACATTTTTAGATGCTTTGAATTTTTGTATTATTTTTGACGCGGAGTTGACAAATTCTTGGCGCATGAGCGAGACAAAGCAAGACGCGAGGCAAGGCGTAACGTTCTCTTGCCACTGTCTTGTCTTCTTTTGACGAGTTTTTATCTTGATTTCAGAGGCAAGACAAAAGTTATGTTTTGTCTTGTCTTGCGTTAACACTCTAAAATCTAAAAATATCTAAAATATCTAAAAAATTAAAACAAATAATTTTTTTAATTGGTTGTTTAAAGCGATATTAATGGTAGTAAAGGAATAAAATCATTAATTTATTGATCGATTATGACTTTTTTTTTTAAATCATCCGAATAAGAAAATATATCGACTATGTCCATAACTACAAATAATCAATTTCCAGAACGAATAATCGATTCGAAATATCGATTATGAGTGTGTTTCTCTGAGTGATGATTTTAAGAAAAATTGTTCATAATCGATCAATCGAAATTCGATTATTTCAATCGATTAATTGGATTACAGAATCGATACTCTAAATCACTTCAAACTCAAAATACCGCGGTTCGCGAGAACACTTCAACTTTCTCAACTTAAATGTTTCATATAAAATAGAACTTCACGAGATAATCAAAACTGCTTTTGATGTTTTAGAGCAATAAAAATTAACGAGCTGAGGTCAACGAGACGACCGACAAAACAACGCAAACTCCTCTCTCCGTAACAAAACGTTCTGTCTAGTGCAAATCAAATCACAACGTTCACGGTCATGACATACACTTTCGAGCAAAAAAATAGACCAACCAATCCTTCGTAGTAAGTTGCTGTTGCTATGGGATATTGCACACCCTTTTTACATACGCGACGAATAAAAGAGTAAATAATATAAGACGAGCTGGAGCGGGTTTAAGTTCCAAGCACTTGTGAAGAGTTTTCGCAGCATGCTGCGTTTGCGACTGAATGTTTTAAATATTATGCCCTGTTAGCGTATTTGATGACTATCCTATGTAAAAATGGTAAACTACGGCAAAGCATAGTATCCAACTTGCATTTAATAGGCATCGTTCTCTCAAGTGAATCACGCCACTTGCTAGGCTCGTGAGCTCAAAACTTCGCGAATGATTCATTAAATGCTTGTTGGATAATATACTATTAAACGACTTATTAAGAATATAGCGTGTGGCCTTCGATATTCGCCCAAAACCATGAAGCAAATCTGTGAATAATGCACTAACAACACGATTATTCAAACGTAAATAATTAATAATAACATTGTGCCCGATAATGCAATCTTGGCAAGAGTATTGCGATTTCCGGGATGAATTATTACTATACGATGCGGAGGATAGTGGCGCGAGCTAGCGTAGTTTATCAATTAATCATCTTATAGGTGTAGGGTAAATTTAAGTTAGACTAGAATCTTTCAGCTTCGGCTACTTGCAGTTTCGCGCGTGTAGGGCCCTTTGGGGATCAAGGACAACGTGCGAACCGAAACAGTTGTTTGACGGATATTAATCTAGTAAATTGAAGATGTACGATGGATGAAATTGAACATTTTCTGTTTATGTATTTTCACACTTACGAACGCGACTCCTTACGAAGGCTTCTAGAATCGTAGATCGTAACCTTGAAAATGTTAACGCAGGATTGGATTGGTCTTTTCTTTTGGTTTTTTACCACAGTTTCATTTATAAAAGATTTTTTGAAATATCCAGATATTGAAGATACTATCTTTTCAAGAGTAAATGTGGCAACGTTGTGGTGGTCACTACTGAGCCGGCGGCTGTTTTTAAATTTTTCTCGAAGTAGTGTCCTCAATATTTGACCGGATATTTACAGGTTAAAGGAACTCTGGAGGGTTGTACTGACAACACGTATGGGTGCGTCATGCGCAATATATATTTCATTTGCTTTGCTCTGCAGTCAAGGGAACGAAAAGCAATTTCCCGGTTACTTTCTGCGCTTCCATCGAGTCGAAAAGGCAAAACGCAGGAGCTTTTTTCCAAAAAACAAACACTCAAAAAGACAAAAAACATATACGGCATATTTCCCTTTAGTGTCGAACAATATTGGATTTAGTTCTATGCATATGTGCCCTCATAAAATGTCCTTTGTATTCAAACGAACTCACAAATACTCGAAACCCTGCTAAATAACACAAAGGCGGTGTAATATTTACCCGGTTTAATAAGGAGCGAACGTTCTGGAGAGTCAGGTAGAATAAAGAGACCTGATCGGCAAGCGAAAAGCTCGAATTTCCATACACCCTCTTTGCAGCTAAAAAGCCCGTAAAATATGCGCTGCAAGATTTCCGAAGCGTAATAAATGATGTATTGAAAAACCAATATGTGATTGATACGGTTTTGAACGATAACAATGGAATTTTATTAGCGGTTTACTTTAGCCAGATTGGCTCGGGAGAACCGCACGTAAGCTACTTCCCCCAAGAGGACCCTTGTTTCTCGACGCGGGCCTTTATTAAAAACAAACACATTTGCTAAGGGGAGAAAGGTAGATTTATTTTTGCAGCAGGAGGCGTTAAGCGAACGGCGAAAGCTAGCAAGACAAGGGGATTCGGTTAAATGACACTTAAAATTAATCTTTGTGTTACACTAATGCACCACTTCCAGGATTATATTAAATGCATTTCGGAAATATGAGGTTGTGACATAATATTTAACATCCGTATAAGAATTTAAATTTATGTTTTTAATGGCGTTTTGGATATAATATTTTTTATATAAAAAAAACTTAAGTTTCCGCTGGGAATCGAACCTCAGACCTTGCACTTGCCGGGATTGAGGGGGTAAGATCCTTTCGGCCAGTAGAAGGTCTGTGGTTCGATTCCCAGCAGAAGCTTGATTTTTTTTTAGTATAAATTGTTATGTATTGTAACGCCACTAAAATAACAATTTCGGTTGTAATATTAGATTTGCGAAGAGGAAAAATATGATGTGGAATAGTGTGTTTTTTGACGAGTGACGAAAATAGCAATTTGTTTCCAACTTAAAGAAGCGAGGCGAAGTCGAGTTTGGTAATGTTATCGAGCGATAAAAAATGCTTTTTTTGACGAGTAAAACTCACAACTGTCCCTTCGATCATGCTAATATTAGGTCCTCATTAACTAATTATTAAAAATAATCTCTACACGGTGACCATTTCTCTATTGTTGAAATTTCGAAAAGTCCCATTTGCTTCGGAATTATGTGAAATTTTTTTGAAATTTTTGTTTTTCTTTGTCTTAATTTAAAGATATAATTAAAACTACTTTAGAGGTTAATTTCATTCGAATTGAGTTTGTTACGTTCTTAGGGGATTACAAGCGCGCCATTGCGACCAAAAACAGCAAACAAATTTTCCCGAAATTTTTTGTAAATGTCCAAAGGTGGGGGGGGGGGGTGGGGGGTGGGTATTACGACCTCCCCCACCTTTGTTTTTCTCAGTCGGTCGAGAACGCCTCGACCGATTGGAGTGAATCCAACTGTTTTTTCCTCCTTTCACAGTAAGTTCCGTAGGTGAAATATTTTCGGAGATAGAAATTCGGTTCTTAGGCACTTTTAGAATCGCGATTTTTGACAATTTTTATTGCATGGATTGGGTTGTGTAAAAATTCCACAATGCAAAGATTAAACTGTTTGATTGATAGTGGCTTGGCCATAATCTTAACCTGATAATTTTCAAAAAACTGCAAACTAGCATTTTTATATACATTGAGGCATTAGCAAGCTATTATTGCTCTAGGAATAGACCCGAATTTCCAAAATCCAAAAGAATCCAAAAACTCTTAAATTTGCATTATAGAAGCTCTAAGTACATTTTTGCTTGTTTTCCAACTTTTCATTTTCGGCACTTGAAGTTAACTTTGTATTAGTTTTTGGCCCTAATTCTAACCTGTAAGTTTGAGATAAAATCTTGAAAGACTCCAAATTCCTGGTTTTACATACTTTGACTTTGAGTAATTTTTCAACAGCTTTTGGCTTTATTTCTAACCTGCTTCTGGAAAAAACACCACCATTTTTATTTTAACCGTTCGAACTTCACATATTTTGGCTCAAAAACTAATTTTAGCGAAAACAACAAATTAGAATGTTTTAATCGCTTTTGTCTTAAAATGCAATTTCTTCAAAAACATCAAAATTTTCACTTTCAGACATATAGGTCGTTTTTAAACCGATTTTAGCTCTAATCTTAACTAGAATTTCTCAAAAAAACAAAAAATTTGCAATTTTAGACAGTTTTTACATGAGTGAGTATTTTTTTCAGACATTTATGGCCCTAAACGTAACGTGACTGTAGAAAAACAAAAGTTTGAGGCGCATTTTCTCAAATTTTACTTATTTTCATTCGAAAATTAATTTTACCATATTCAACAAGTTAAATGATTTGAATCAATTTTGCCTGACGGTTTTAAAATACAATTTATTCAAAAACCTGGAATCCAATTTTACACAATGTGGATCATTTTTAATCGATTATAGCCATATTTCTAACCTAATTTTCTCCGAAGGCTTCAAGTTGCATTTTTAAATGAGTTGTGTCGTTTTACCCTTTTCGGTCCTAATCCCTTACCTTAACGTTTCCAAAAACTCAAATTTTCTATATTTTCATGCTTTGTGTAATTTTTCAAGGATTTTAGTCTCCAATCTAGGACTTTTTTTAGAATGAACGAAATTTTGAGGCGTTTCTAATCAAATTTTACTTATTTTGGTTAAAAAATTAATTTGACAAAAAAAATTTGAAAATTGTAATAAGTTTTCAATTATATCAAAATTTTCACTTTAGGCGCTGTGGGTTAATTTTTATGGAACCGATTTTAGCACCGAATTTTTCTCAAAAAATTCCAAATTGCAATTATAAACGCTTTGAGTCATTTTAGCCCTAATCTTAACCTGAATTTATCAAAAAACTTAAAATTTGAAATTTTAGAGAGCTTTTACATGATTGAGTCAAATTTTTAAAACATTTTTGGCCCTAATTCTTCCTGACTCTATAAAAATAAAATTTTGAGTGAAATTTTACTTACTTTGATTCAAAAATTAATTTTACCAGAACGAATCAATTTTATATATTTTTATGCCATTTTTCAACGATTTTAGTCTTTTATCTAGGATTTTTTTGAAAAAAAAGTAAAAACGAAATTTTTGAGGCGTTTCTAATCCAATTTTACTTAATTTAATTTATCCACAAACCCCGAATGCATTTTTACTCAATGTGGGTTATTTTTAACCGATTGTAGCCCTAATTCAAACCTAATTTTCCTCAAAGGCTTCTGAACGAGTTGAATCATTTTAACTGATTTCAAACGCAACACAAACTTTTCTATATCTTCATGCTTTGTGTCATTTTTCACCGATTTTAGTCTACAATTTGGGACTTTTTTGAAAAAAAAAAGTAAAAACGAATTTTTGAGGCAAATTTTGCTTATTTTGATTAAAAAATTAATTTTACAACAAAAATTCCAAATTTGCAATTATAGACGCTTTGAGTCATTCTTAACCGGTTTTGGCCCTAACCCTAACTTGAATTTCTCCAAAAACTCAAAATTTGCAATTTTAAAAAGCTTTTACATGATTGAGTCATTTTTTCAAAGATTTTTGGCCCTAGCTCTAACATGACGCTAGAAAAACAACATTTTGAGATGTATTTAGTAAAATTTTACCTATTTTGATAAAAAAATTAATTGTACTACCAGGAACAAGTTAAAAGATTTTAATAAATTTTACCTGACTTTTTTAAAATTGAATTTATCCAAAAACCCTGAATGCATTTTTGCTCAATGCGGGTTATTTTTAACCGATTGTAGCCCTAATTCAAACCTAATTTTCTTCAAAGGCTTCAACTTGCGTTTTTGAACGATTTGAGTCATTGTAACTGATTTCAAACACAGACACACAACACAAAATGTTCTATATTTTCATGCTTTGTGTCATTTTTCAGCGATTTTAGTCTCCAATTTAGGACAAGGGAAATAAAAACTAAATTTTTGTGGCGTTTCTAATCAAATTTTATTTATTTTGGCCAAAACATTAATTTTAAAAAGAAATTAGAAGATTCGAATTAGTTTTCAAATACATCAAAATTTTCATATTTAGACATAGTTGCTTATTTTTTATCGAACCTATTTTTACTCGAATTTCTATAAAAAAATTCCAAATTTGCAATTATTAACGTTGTGAGTAATTTTTAACCGATTGTAGCCCTAATCTTAATCTGGATTTCTGCAAACCTTCCAACTTTGCAATTTTAAAAAACTTAGCTGATTTCAACCGATCCTGACATTAAATCTAACCCCAATTTTTAAAAAAACTTCAAATTTATATTTTTCCATGATTGAGACATTTTTTCAAAGATTTTTGACTCTAATCCTGACCTGACTCTAGATTAACAAAACTTTTTGAATCGTTTTAGTCAAATTTTACTTATTTTGATTCGAAAATGGAATAGAATATGGAAAAAGTTAAAAGATTTTAATCAATTTTGCTTGGCTGTCTTAAAATTGAATTCGCCCAAAAACCTCAAACTCATCTTTACACAATGTGGTTCACTTTTAGTCAACTATAGCCCTAAGTGTAATATATTTTTCTATAAAGGCATCAACTTGCATCTTTAAGCGAGTTGAATCATTTTAACTGCTCTCGACCCTAATCCTAACCTTAGTGTCTCCAAAAATTCAAAATTTCTGTATTTTTATGTTTTATGTCATTTGTCAACGATTTTAGTTTCCAATTTAGGATTTTTTTGAGGAAAATAAGAACTAAATTTTGAGGCATTTCTTATCAAACTCTTCTTATTTTGGTTAAAAAATTAATTTTTTACAGAACTTAGAGGATTTTAATCAGGTTTCAAATACAAAACAAAATTTCATTTTTAAAAACTGGTGTTGGGTGTGGGTTTTTTTATCGAACCGATTTTTGCCCGGGTCTTTTATTAACCCGAAATTCTCCAAAAATTCCAACTTTGAAATTTTAGAGAGCCTCACTCGTTTCAACTGATTTTGACCCCAAATGGCATAAGTTAAAAGATTTGAATCAATTTTGCCTGATGTGTCTTAAAATTGTAAAGTGAAATTAGAAGACTTTAATCAGTTTTCGAATACTTCAAAGTTTTTATCTTTAAATTTGTGTGTGGGTTATTGTATTGAACCGATTTTTGCCCTATTTTTAACATTAATTTGTCCAGAAGCTCCAAATTTGTATTTTTAGACTCTGTGCAATTCTTAAAAGTTTATGGCCCTAACATGATTTTTTTGAAAAATTCCAAATTTGCATTTTAGGAGCACTGAGTCATCTCTAACTGATTTTGGCCCTGGATGATCACTTAAATTTCTTAAAAAGAAAACAACAAATTTGACTTTTAGATGCTTTGAGTCCTTTTCAATCAACTTTGGATCTAATCCTACCTTAGGGTTTTCCATGCACATCAAGTTTGTATTTTTACGTACTTTGATTCCCTTTAAAAACAAATGTAGGTCCTAATTCGTATCTGGCGGTCTAGAAAAATATAAAAGTTTCATCTTTAGTCGTTTTTAATCGAATTTCACTTATTTTGATCGATTTTGGTCTGCGGGGGGCAAAAAGATCGTGATCAGACTTTACCAACAAATTTTAATGTCACAAAATTAACTAAATCTACGAAGGCGTAGAAGGGCCAACAAGATTTTTTCTTAAATTCCAACTTTAAACTCGGAATTTAGTAAAATTCCCAGTTCAAAGTCGGAATTTAGTTAAATTCTGAGTGTGAAATTCCGTGTTCAAAGTCGGAATTTAGTTAAATATCGCGTTCAAAGTAGATTCTGAGTTTAATGTCGGAATTTAGTTCAATTCCGAGTTTAAAGTTAGAATTTAGTTAAATTTCGTGTACAAAATCGGAATTTTGTTAAACTCCGAGTTCAAACTCGCAATTTATTTAATTTCCGAGATCAAAGTCAGAATTGAGTTAATTTCCTAGTTCAAAACCGGAATTTGGTTAAATTCCGAGTTCAAAGTCGGAATTTGGGTAATTAACTAATTACCGAGTTTCACTTAGATTCCGAATTTAATATCGGAATTTAGTTAAATTCCGAGTTCAGAGTCGAAATTTAGTTTAATTCCGAGTTTAAAGTTGGAACTTAGTTAAATTCCGAGTTCAAACTCAGAATTTAGTTAAATTTCGAGTCTAAAGTTGGAATTAAGTTAAATTCCGTGTGTAAGTTTTAATTTAGTTAAATTCCGAGTTCAAACTCGGAATTTAGTTAAATCCGAGTTTAAAGTTGGAATTTAGTTAAATTCCGAGTTTAAGTTTTAGTTTAGTTAAATTCCGTGTTTAAAGTTGGAATTTAGTTAAATTCCGAGTTCAAAGTTCGAATTTAGTTAAATTCCGAGTTTAAAGTTTAAATTAAGTTAAATTCTGATTTCAAAGTAGATTCCGAGTTTAATGTCGGAATTTAGTTAAATTCAAAGGCGGAATTTAGTTACATTCCGAGTTTAAAATCCGAATATAGTTAAATTCCGAGTGTGAAATTCCGAGTTTAAGGTTTGAATTTAGTTAAATTCCGAGTTCAAAGTAGATTCCGAGTTTAATGTCGGAATTTAGTTGAATTCCGAGTTTAAAGTTGAAATTAAGATAAATTCCGACAAAGTCGGAATTTAGTAAATTTCCGAGTTCAAAGTCAGAATTCAGTTAAATTCCCAGTTTAATGTGGATTCCTACTTTAAACTCGGAATATAACTAAACTCGGAATTTAACTATTCCGACTTTGAACTCAAAATTTAATTAAATTTCAACTTTAAATGCGGAATTTAGTTTCAATTCCGACTTTGACGAGCTAAATTTTGACTTTGAACTCGAAATTTAACTAAATTTCGACTCGGAATTTAACCAAATTCCAACTTTAAATAAATTCCGAGTTTGAACTTGGAATTTAGCTAAATTCCCGCTTTAAAGTCGGAATTTAACTAAATTCCGACTTAGAACTCTGAATTTTGCTACGATTGCTTCGGAGATGAACAAACGCGCACTGCTAACTACCGTTGAACATCGCATATTGCAAACAGCGTGCGCAATGTGCACATTGCGCACGCTCTCATACTCATACGTGTGAAGTGGACTTTGCACAGGCCTTGCACATATTTTATAATACGAATGATCATTTATGAAGCAAAATCGCATCGTAGAAAAAGTGTAGTGTGCCATAAGTACGAAAATCACTCTTCACACTCTTGTGACGTTGCATCACTCGCCTGTGTCCAATCCGTCACACTCGTGTGAAAAATGCAATTTTCGACCTATTGAGGTGGCTTTAAGATTATGGTTTGCTTGTGGAACATTACTTAACACTAGATATATCGGTAAAAGACGTTTATTCCGCATTAAAACAACACAACTGTGGTCGAACGAATAGCATACGATGCACCGAATGTCGCAATGCATTGTTTATTTGTAGGCATGTTAATAATGACAATAGCACATTCGGAATGGAATTAATTAACGTAGTAACGGCAGAAATTGCTTGATTGGTTGGAATAGATAATGGCGCCAACGGGCTAATAGGGTGTTCATTGTTTTGCCGTTTGACCACTTTGAAAATAAACTAACACGCACTGACGTGTGCCGTTCAGTCAATAAACGTCATTACGTAGACCATTATCTCGTTTCTGATTGGCTAATGGAGCCGTGCGCGTATGTTCATTAGCTGCAACGCGAATGACACATTAATAAACCTGAATGCTGACAAAATAATTATTCCATCTTGTGGAAACTTTTCTCATTAGCCTAACGAATAGTCTCTATATTAATTAGAGAGCAGAATGTGGTTAAAGTTATAGGAATTTCACCGAGTGAAGTGTTAAGTAGAAAAGGTGATACCACTTTGCATAATTTAAAGCCACTTCTGTAGGGCCGCAAGCGGGGATTAGCGGCGACCAAAGACGGTTCAGTAGCTTCTGCGAATGACTGTAATTTCGGAAAGTTCTGGCAGGAGCTAGGAGAGTTGCTTTTAATTATATTTCAGTTTATTCCTCGAACGGGAATTTTATGGATTCAACATGTGGCTGAAGTGACGCGTTCCACCCGAAATCTAGGCGAAACGTATTTGAGGGATGTGTGCACAGCTAAATTAATGTTTAGATAGTAAGTAGTTCCTTCGGTCTCTGCCTAGATATCTTAGCAATTGGTAAGAGAGATGTGTGTAGTGAGCCGCCTCTGGGCCTGTAAATCTAGATATTAGCATTATGGAAAAGTTTTTGAAAAGAGGATGGAAAGCAGGTACTATTACCAATATGTCAAAAGTAGTTAATGATATATGATGTCTATATTTGCCTATACAGGGTTATTCGAATTCGCCACTCATCATCCCGAGCAACAAATAAAAATGCAATTACGTACGTCCATTTAACCTGTCACAGGTCGAAAATCTTTTGCTGACCATATCTTAATATGAAAAAATAACTGCAAATTGCGTTGGTGTGGTAATTTTGGGTAATTTAGAATTCTGCGTAAGCCTTACAATCCCTGTTAGGTAATGTACTATTACAACTAACTGCCACATAATAACTAATAGCTAAATTACCACCATACTATTCCTTTTAAACACGAAGCAAAACATTAGCGTCCTATACTTCCTACAGACAAATTTAGAGCTTAAAAATCCACAAACTGCCAGCAGTTTTATGTCAGTGCTTTTATAGTCAACTTTACTCTAATGAAAAGGTTTATGATTCAATCAGCGACACGCTTTTATAGTGTGCCTACTCACATGCAAATATCCTACAATGAGCGAGGATGTGTTAAAAGAAGATGGGTTTATGTGTAATATACAAATTAAAGGAAGAAATCGTATGTTTCTAGTGGCTATTAAAAGTTAATAACAGTGTAATTATAAACAGGAATCAACGAAGTCGTTTGTTGACCACCACGTACCTTAGAAATTGTGATTTTGGTGAATATAAAATGTCAGTGGGTATCTGGAAACGGTTGTTATCTTAGGTTCTCAGTTTTCCAGACCACCACGTACCTTAGAAATTGTGATTTTGGTGAATATAAAGTGTCAGTGGGTATCTGGAAACGGTTGTTATCTTAGGTTCTCAGTTTTCCGAAATGTAAACAACGACTTTAGAGGCGTAGCACGAAGAAATGGAGCGTAAAGTGGGAAAATATACAAGGCAGAGCTGGCTGTCATGTATGTATGCCACAAGTGTCATTATAAACAAGAATCAACGAAATCGCCTGTTGACCACAATGGACCTTACAATTTCGTATGGGGAATTACAAGTAACAAGGACGGAAAGTGGGGTTGAAGCCGCATTGCATATCTACTTCAATGAGCACTTTGTTGACCACAATTGACCTTAGAAATAATAATTTTGGTCAATATATAATGTCATTGGGTATCTGGAAACGGTTCGGTTTCCAGTTTCCAGTCATCTTAGGTTCTCAGTTTTCCGAAGTGCAAACATCCACTTTAGAGGCGCAGAACGGGGAAATGGAGCGAAAAGTGGAAAATTATACAAAGCGTAGCTGGCTGTCATGTAGGTATGCCACAAGTGTAATTATAATCAAGAATCAACAAAATCGCCACAATGGACCTTAGAATTTCGTACGGGGAATTACGGACGGAAAGTGGTGTCGAAGCCGTATTGTATATCTACTTCGATGAGCATAATACCAGTTTGTAATTCCAGAGAAATGGTGTATAAGAAGAAAATATACTTTGAATTTTTAATAATTTGATACAACAACAATATGCAAATTTAAACATTTATTATGACCAAGAGGGTAACTTTTTCAATAAATAGTTGAAAAACATCTACATCAGCAATAACTGACTGTTCTATTTAGTTGGACAGAGTAACGTAATCACAGGCAACAAAGTTCTCGAATTGTTCGGTCCAGGTGCATCAGAAAAACTAGGTGGAAAATTGCATTTCCCTGTCCACTATTAAAAGTGCAACCCGACGTCGTAATAATGTTATGCTGCAACGTTGCTTTCTTGCGTCCTATCTTATTACCCCATTCTGCTCCTTAATTGTATTAAAATCAAATTAGGGAAACTCGGGGTTGTACAGCGCGAATTTTGCACGGGATTTAAGCAAATTATTTCTCGAAAACTTTGCTTATTCGATGGCTCAGGGCGTGGAAAAGTTAACGAAAGACATCTGCCGTAAATACCCGTGAATTTGGACGTATTAAAGTTACATAAAGTCAAGGGGATATACTGAAATGCAAATTGCTATGTTAATTCCACTTGAGCAAATCCTGCCGTTGCTTGGAAAGGAACGGGGGCCATGTTGCTTGTTGTCTTATTAGTATTCTACATTCGAACCCTTCTGTTTCTATATGCAGCAACATGAACTCTGGCTAGGTTTCTTTCCTTCGACGTCTGATACAGGGCAACAAATTTGAAAGCCATTTAAATGATTACATTAAGACACTTTCAAACACGATAAACAAAATTTAATTTCTTTTTTTTTATCTTTCAGGTAAGCCTCACGCCTGAAATTGCCCAGGAATCGTCGGGAATTGAAAGGAATAGGGTAGGATCATTAGATTTCATTTCAAAGCAATTTTCTTAAAAGTTGCAGCTTTATTTGAAGCTATTTGGTCGGTTTAATGATCGGGTTTCTTGGCATTAAAGCAAGGTCTTTTAATATTTAGATCGCTTGAAAACAAGTCCATTGAAACGAGTTTTAACCCGACATAACGCAGGCGATTTATCGCTAAGATCTTAATTCTACTCGCTTAGGATGGAGATTAGAAGACAATACGCGAAACTTTTGGGATTAATCTAAAACGGAATCAACAAATATATATATAGGATTAGTTGTACGTTTCGTTTTGCCTCATCAGCGAACTTTACTTCAGTAATCCGAATAACGTAATATGTAAACTTGCGACAATAGCGACAATTTTTTGATATGATGGCTTCAGACAGTATACGAGGGTCGATTGCAGGTTGTCGTTAAGTGATGTAGGTTGTAGATACAAGGGCCGATATAGAAAGAACTCGTCTACTTATCGCATCCACCCTGTATATCTTGGTTAAAACTACTGCCTATTTGGCAGGGAGTTTGGTAAGCAAGAGACGGAAGGGGTAGGAAGATTGGAATGTTTTGAAAATTGGTTTATATATCTGGGTTAATATTTTATTATGGTTTTTATTTCAGCTTTTTGTATTTTGCTATATTCACTATAACTCTGTTTAATGGGACAACAAATGGCATGTGGCGAGCATTTGGCTAACCGTAGTGCATCAGAGTCGGTGCGACACAAAGGCGGATCAAGCCTAAAACATGTTTTTCATGGAACGTTGGGTAAACGGCTCGGTCCTGCAGCATTACGGATTGCGTTTAGGCCGTTTTAGCCTGGGATTCTGGGTTAATCTATGCGTGTGCAATGATGGTCAATGTGATAAAGTATAACGTGCATCATCGTTTCGATGTCACTTCGCTGGCTCACAACAAAACTATGATTCATAAATATTGAAATACGAACCGAAATGGTGAACCACAGAAAGTGATTAGATTACTTTAGGGCTACAATTACTTTGTATATTTTTATGGAAGTTGGGTGGGGGTGATTTTGTGGGGGTAAAATAAGAGTTGTTTTGTAGGTATCCACGGTCATCACAAAGTATACCAATTTTGACACCAAAAATGACAATTACGAAAAATTGTGTCATACCTCTCAAAGTTATGAAGAACAATTAGATGATTTTCATTAATAGAAATTTTGTTTTATGGGAACTTGAATAAAATTGGCTATTATGAAAAAGTGTGTGTCATACCTCACAAAGTTATGAATAACAACTAGGAGATCATTGCCATTTATATAAAAAAAATGTTGTTTGAAAACTAGAATAATATTGACAATTATGAAAAAATGTGCGTCATATCTCTCAAAGTTATGAAGAACTAGGAGATCATTGTCATTAATATAAAAAAACTTTGTATGTAAATTAGAATAAAATGACAATTATGAAAAAGGGTGTGTCACACCTCACAAAATTATGAAGGAGGGAGGATCCACTAGATCATAGTCATTTATATAAAAAAAATTGTGTGGAAACTAGAATAAAATTGACCATTATGAAAAAGGATGTGTCATACCTCTGAAAGTTATGAAGAACAATTAGGAGATCATTGTCATTTATACAAAAAAAATTGTATGGAAACCAGAAGAAAATTGACAATTATGAAAAAGTGTGTCATACTTCTCAAAGTTATAAAGAACTAAGAGATCACTGTCATTTATATAAGAACATTTGTATGGAAACTAGAATAAAATGACAATTACGAAAAAGTGTGTCATACCTTGTAGCGCCGTTTCGTTGGTTCAATAATTTGATGTTGATGTATCGATGAGATCGTCTGCTCACGTGCTGCGTCGGTGATCTTCCTCGACTAACTCGGGCGCCACCCTTCGGATTATTGTGGTGAAGGGCCCACTTGCTCCAGTGTAGCTTTTAAACAGACGGAGACAGAGTTCTAGTTCTACTGGTGGTGTAAACGGAACAATTCGTTGGAAAATTCCTATTAGGCTTTTGACAGTTTAGACAGTTGACATTCAATCTTTCACCCAGAATCCACAAAAACAACAAGTTGTGAAAACAGTGTTTAAATTTAACGATAATTACAATCACAACCCTCTACCCAATGAACTACTAAATACCTCGGAATCGGAAGCAGCGGATAAGGATATTCGTTTATGGTTGTTGTTCCCAGCTGTCTCTTTCTTTTATATGATTGAAATTATAATAAGTTCCAATAGTCCCACCAAAATGCTCCAGTGAGTTAAAAAAAAGGAACAACCAATTTACTAAGGTAGAAAGAGACGACCGAGTTATTACCAGGCGAAATATTCCACCCGATTTAGTTAACTTCCACTGTAAAGTAAGCGGATTGACCCCTTTAACCTGTAACTTACTCTCAGGATCGGAATCGGAGATCAGCATCAGGTCTGGTTTTTAGGAGATGTTCTTCCCAGGATGGCTTATATCTACTCGGACAAACAAGTCCTTGGATACCTGATGACACCTTAGCAACCATGTGTTAAGTCTAGGTTACATTTAGTTGGCATATGAACTTACAAAGTTATGATGAACGACGAGATCATTGTCATTTATTTAGAAAAAATTGGTATGGAAACTAGAGTGAAATTGACATTTATTTAAAAGTGTCGTTCCTCTCAAGGTCATGATGAACATGGAGGAGATTATTGTCATTTATTAAAAAAAAATTGGTATCGAAACTAGAATAAAATGGACAATTATAAATTATGAAAAAGTGTGTGATACCTCTCAAAGTTATGATGAATAGCGATTAGGTCATTGTCATTTATTTAAAAAAAAATGTATGGGAAGGAATAAAATTGACAATTATGAAAAAGTGTGTCATACCTCTCAAAGTTATGAAGAACATTTTGTATGGACTTTTCTTTCAATTTAAGCCTGTCTGCATGTTTCGCTCCTGACGGCGGTTTATTGCGGCGAGGGCTAGGCATGTAACTCAAACTTCAGCATCACATTTCCACAACAAACGGAAAACAGCACGCTTACCAATAGTGGGGTGCTCGTAACGTCTTTTTGAAGCACAACAAGCGTGAGTTTCCATAACTTGATACCAAGACTGACTAACACGAGTAGCCCATCTTAACCAAACTATTGAGAAAAATAACATCACTGAGAGAAAGTGCATCAGCAACGTCTTCCATTTGAGAGTGTTTTGAGTTTTACTGATGAAGGCAAAACCCTGTTTTTTTTCTACGACTTGAGCATCCCACGAACTACCCCCGTATATAGAATAAAATTGACAATTATGGAAAAGTGTGTGTCATACCTCACAAAGTTATGAAGAACAACTAGGATATCATTGGCATTTATATAAAAAACTTGTATGGAAACTAGAATAAAATTGACATCCATTGGTTGCGTTCTAGCACAAAAGTAAACATTTATACTTTTTGTTTGCTAAGCGGCCATTATTTTTATGCATGGTCTTCTCTATTTTTTGCCTTGTGAAAAACGTCAAACAACGCTTCCCTTTTGTGAAATTTCCAACGTTTAGACTTTCATTGAGATATTTTCAGGGCTCTTTCTTGTCCTTTATTCGACACAAACTTCATATGAAAAACTTATAGCTGTTATCCACCTCTTTCAAGTTACTTAGTCTAAACTACTGATAGTTCAAACAACGCAAGATTCTGTTGGTCCTTACCGCTGCTTACCACATTATACACTTATTATACCGATTTAAATATTTTTAGTGAGGTAGGAGTGCAGCTTTATTACTTTCCTTATTTACTTTACTGATGCTCATTTTATTCTAACATTGTTATTTTGCACTGCAATAGTTTCTATTAATTTGTTATGATTCCAGTGATACTATTACGTTAATTTTATTGTTTTCATCTTCTAGATGTTACGCCCCTGATGATCCCTTATATAAAGACCTTCCGCAAAGACAAAGAACTTTATTGCAGCTGTGAGAAATCCCTCTAGATTATGAAGTTGGGTCCGACCAAAAAGACTTTTAAAGTAGAAAAGCCGAAAATATTATGGGTGCACCCTTCTTGTGGAAATATTATTATCGCCTTAAAAAAATGCTTGTAGCCCGTTTTATCATGTCATGTTCTAAGTAGCCCTTAACCGTTAAAAGGTTCTCGTGTAAGTAGTTTAAAACAACGACTCGAGAGCTCATTAACTTGGAATAAACAAAAAGGCACCCCCAATTTTCTAGCATATCTAAGCCCATCTAGGCTGTGATTAATATTCTAAGGCAAGATCGCAATGGGGCTGTTTTCCCTAATGCTTCAGCGACGTTTTCATTAAAACATTAACCGTTTGGTTTCATTACCAGCGGTAGTTCGGGAACAAAACCAAAACACCATAACACGGCCATTACCGTAAAGAAAATGGCCCGAACAACAGAATCTTCATTTTCGGTTATTACGGGTTTTACAATTTAATGCTACTTTCGGAGGACGTTTAAAATCTTAACAGTTAATCTTCGGGCAATGGAAACAATGGCAAATTATTATGGCAGGCTGGAGATTAATTAGGTTAAAATTAGCGAGTTTTTGTGCCGTTAAGTAGTTCCCGGTTTATTGAGCTTATCGAGTATCGATTAGAGTTACACTCTCGCGAGTAAACTTTCTCAGATGGGAATATCTATTTTTATTCGTTTTTCCTCCGGTAAAACTTTGCCCTGAAATTATTGCCCAACTTTTCCAATTGAGTTTTGCTTAATGGGAACCAGAGAAAAATGTCAAATGCGAAGGAATCCTCCTCGCGTTATCCAATTAAGAATTGTGGCCGGGAGTGCGGCCGCGTGTTGACAAAAACATTAGCTCTGATTTTGTCGGAGCGGGAAAAGCTTTTGGAAGATTTCGGATTAAATAAATACAACTCCCGATAATACTCGTCGACGTTGATGTGCTTGAGGGGAGAGAAGAAAAAAAAGTTTATTTCAGATGTAATTGGACTAGACAGGGGGAAATATGTAATCTGACAATGTCTTCTGCAATAGACATTCGAGAATGGTGTTTTGTTATATTTTGTGGGTGGTGAAGTGAAGAATCGTGGGTTTGACTCAAGTAGTAGGACTGAAAGGGTTCTGAACCAAATTTTTTGATCTTAACATATGAATCAAGAAGACCTGCAGTTCTTTCTCCCCACTAACTTCTTATTGGGGTCTCCTGTCATAATATCAGCTCTTTAACCATAATTCATAATTTTCTTCCAACAACTCGTTGACAACTTGATGACGTTTGTTATTATCATTTTACTACAGATGTCGAAGAAACTGCCTGACATATACGTCGTGGAAGTTTTTTATTAGTCTTTTTTGGCGAACCGGTTTTGGCTCTCAGGCTATTATCAGAACCTCAAAACTATTATGTCCAGCAGTAGGTGTGTTAGAGGGCATCAAACAAAACCAAGACAAAAGCTTTGGCAAACAAGTGTTAGCTCAATACCTTGACAACAGTTTAGTTTTTTTTTAGTAAAATAACTTTACCTAAAATCTTTGTTGGTTAACACGAGTACTTACATTAAAAGTATCTACAATGTGTCGAAGATGTGTGAGTGATAATGCTTTGGAAAAATAAATTATAAAATGGTAACTGTAGTCAGCAATTTGCAGCAAATTTCATGGTTGTCTGTGGACTCAGATTTGTTAAGATGTTTTATATGTGATGGAGTAGAGCGTTTTTTTCATCACATTATGGTTCAAAGTTATGATTTTGTTCTTTGAGATGATTTTCAATACGTGATGTAGATGCTTTGTAGTATCTGTGTATTGAGGGTTTTGAAAGTGCTACCCACGTATGAGGCAGTGCAGGTAAGACTTATTATATTTCTTCGATAAAAGAGGACTTCAAACACACATCTTTCATATTTTTTATATTCTCAGTTAGTGTAAAACGGAGATTTCAACCGTAACAAGATATATTCTCGAAAAGACCCATCCAGAAAGAACACGTGATACGAAGTAACGGACACACGGGCCAACGAAACGAAATAATGTGTTTTTGGCCCTAAACATTTTAAACTCCTTATCTCTAACATTTTTAACCGATTTTGGCTCTAATCCCAACTTTAATCTGAATTTTTCTAAAAATTCTACATTTGCATTTTTAGAAGCTTTAATTTATTTGTAACCGAATTTGGCCCTAATCTAACCTGAAATTTAAAAAAATCCCAAAATTGTGTTTTTAGAAGCTTTGAGTAATTTTTCAACGATTTTTGGCATTAGTCTTGACCTGACTTTCTGGAAAAACTTAAAAAATTTTATTTTGAAATGTTTCTAGTCAAGTTTGACCTATTTTGGTCAAAAATAAATCGTGCCAAAAACAGTCAATTAAAAGATTTGAATCAGTTTTGCTTGATTTTCTTCTAAAATAAAGTTTGTTCAAAAACGATTTTTAAACGTTTTGAATAATTTTTCAACTACTTTTCGTCCTAATCCTCTCTTGATTTTCCAGAGAAACAGGATATTTTCATCTTGAGGCGTTTTTCGTCATATTTCACTTATTTTTATTACAAAATGAATTTTATTAAAAACAACAAATCAGAAGATTTCAATAATTTTTACCTGATTTTGTCCTGAAAAGTGGACTTTTCCATAAGTTCCAAAGTTGCATAACTGAACAAAATTGCTCATATTTGGGACAAAAAGTTAACTTTACCAAAAGCAAAAGATTGAGTCAGTTTTGCCTAACTTTGTCCTAAAATTGAATTTATTCAAAAATATAAAAATGATCATTTTTTGCAATGCAAATAATTTTTACCAATTTTACCCATATTGTAACCTAAATTTTACTAAAAACTCCAAATTTCCATTTTTTGCCGCTTTGTATAAGTTTTAAGTGATTTTGGCCCTATTTGAGTACTGTTCTTTTGATCAATTTAGGCCCTAGTTTTTACCTAAATTTCTTCGAAAACTCCAAGGTGCATTTTTTAGATACCTACGGCCCTGTTTTACCGATTTTCTCCCTAATCCTAACCGCATTTTTGACGAAAATTCCTAATTTGCGTTTTTAAATGCTTTATGCCATTTGAATCGATTTCTCTAATTCTTAACTTGATTTTTTTCGGAAAAAAACCCAAAACTGTATTTTTAGGCGCTTTGAGTAGTTTTTCGACGATGTTTGACCTTCATCCTAACCTAACTTTCTCGATAAAATACGAAATGTTCATATTGAGACGTCAAATTTCACTTATTTTGGTTCGAAAATTAATTTTACCCAAAACAACAAATTAGATAAAAATGTAAATCAGTTTTGCCTGATTTTATCCTAAAATAAAATTTTTCTAAAAACAGCAAAATTTACATTTTTGGATAAATGGGTAACTTTTTCCTTTATTGTAACCTGAAGTTTTTTAAAGGCTCCAAACTTGCATCTTTTTTTTGTTTTATGTAAGTTTTAAACGATTTTGGCCCTATATGAGTAGTTTGGACGTAATTCTGACCAAAATTTTGCTGAAAACTCAAATTTGCGTTTCTAGACGTTTTTCGATATTTTTTACCGATTTTCGTTCTAATCTTAACTGCATTTTCGATAAAATCCTATCCTGACCCTCCAAAAACACGAATATTTTATTTTAAGGCGTTTTTAGTAAAAAATCACATGTTTGGGTTCAAAAATTAACTTAACTAATTAAAAAAATTTGAAGAATTTAAATAGCTTTGCATAATTTTGTTCTAAATTTGAATTCCTCTAAAAACATCAAAATATACATTTTTAGACACTATGTGTATTTTAACTTGAATTTGTCCAAAGGCTCCAAATTTACATTTTATGCTTTGTATAAGTTTTAAACGATTTTGGCCCTATTTGAGTCAGTTACTTTTAACCAATTTAGTCCCAAATTCAATCGCAAATTACTCCAAAAATTCAATTTTAGTCCAGTTTTTACCAAGTTTAGCCGTAATCCTAACCGCACTTTTGACAAAAATTCCAAATTTGCATTTTTAGAGGCTTCATGTCATTTTAAACGATTCTGGCTCGAATTCTAATTTGAACCTTTTCAAAAAATCCAGAATTATATTTTTTTGCGCTTCGCATAATTTTCTATGATTTAAATTCAATGGTTAAAATTCACTTATTCTGATTCAAAAATAAAACTTACCAAAAACAACAAAGTAGAGAATTTTAACCAGATTTGCTTCATTTTGTTCTAGATTTGAAGTTTGCAAAAGCATTAATATTTGCATTTTTGGGGCAATATGGAGCATTGTTAACCGATTTTGTCCCTAATTTTTACCTGAGTTTTCCAAAAAGCCCCAAAGTCGTTTTGAATGCTTCGAGTAATTTTTTAACTACTGTTGGTAACCTGAAAAAATATAACATTTTAATTTTGAAGGGTTTTTAGTAGAATTAAAAATATTTTGGTCCAAAAATTAACTTTGCAAAAAATTAGTAGAATTAAATCAATTTTCCCTAATTTGGTCCAAAAATTGAATTTCTCCAAAAAACATGAAAATTATCATTTGATCCTGAATTTTTTTAGGGGACCAAATTTGCATTTTTTTACACTTTGTATAAGTTTTAAATGAATTTTTTTCAAGGTTTTAGCCTTAATCGTATCCTCACTTTGGTAACCATTTCAATTGCATTTCTAGACTCTTATAGCCTTCTTTAATAGATTTTTTCTTTAATTCTAATCACATTTTTGGCGTTAATTCCGAATTTGCATTTTTTTTTGTCAGGTTTTTATGTCATTTTAACCCATTTTTTTACGAATCCTAATCGGAATTTTTCTAAAACGTTTAAGTTTTGTTATCTAGATTTGAAGTTTGCAAAAGCATTAGTTGCATTTTTGGAACAATGTAAGACAATTAATTTTTTCCTGAATTTTTCCAAAAGCACCAAAGTTTTATTTTGAATGCTTTAAGTAATTTTTCAACGATTTTTGGTCTAATCCTAATCTGACCCTTGAAAGACAAAAAGTGTTAATTTTGAAAGGTTTTTAGTAAAATTAAAAATATTTTGGTTTAAAAATTAACTTTACAGAAAATTAGTAAAATTAAATCAATTTTTCCTAGTTTTGTCCCAAAATTGAATTTCTCCAAAATCATGAAAATTATCATTTGATCATGAATTTTTTTCAAGACACCAAATTTGGATTTTTTTTGACGTTTTTAGTTAATTTTTAACCAATTTCGTCACCAATCCTAACCTGAATTTTTGCAAAAACATTTAATTTGCATTTTTTTGCTTTTCTCGAAAAAGCAACGTACAAAATGCAAATTTTGGGACTTTTTAGTAAAATTTTACTTATTTTGATTGAAAAATAACTAAAGGCAACAAATTAGAAGATTTTTAAACATATATTTCTCCAAAAAGATCATCATTTGCATTTTGTGACTGCGATTTTGATTCTAGACTTAATTCTAACCTAATTTTTATTACAAATTCATATTTTGCATTTTTTAACGCTTTGAGTAACTTTTCAACAATTTTTAGTCCCAAGCATAAAATGACTCTCAAAAGAATTGAATTTTGAGGGGTTGTTAGTAAAATTTCACATATTTTTGTCCAAAAACTAACTTTAGCAAATACCAAAAAATAGTGAAATGCAATCAAGTTTTCCTAATTTTATTGAGTGAGTTTCCAAATTTGACTTTCTTCAAAAATATCAAAGTTAGAATTTGATCCTGAGTTTTTTCAAAGGCACCAAATTTGCATTTTTTTACGCTTTGTATATGTGTTTAACAAATTTTCTCGAAGACAAAAAATTTGCATTTTTTAGACTCTTTTAGCCATTTTTACCGATTTTGGCACTAGTCCTTACCCCACTATTGACGAAAATTTAAATGCTTTTAGCCATTTCCAATCGATTTTCGCTTTGTCCTAACGTTTTGACGATAATTTCAAATTTACATTTTTTAAGATTTTTTCCAAAAACTTTGAATTTGCATTTCTTACCGAGTTTGACCTAGATTTTCGCTTCAAAAACGTTTTTGGCGTTAATAATTCGAATTTGTATTTTTTCACGCTATTTGAGTCATTTTCACTGATTCCTAGCCTGAATTTCTTAAAAAACGCAAAATTTGCTTTTTGTGGCGTTTTGAGTCAGGCTTCTCCTATTTTGGTTTATATAATTGGTCTAAAATTTGTATTTTGCGTTTTTTAAATGATTGGAGTCAATTTTAGCGAATGCTGCTCATAATGCTATCGGGAATTTTTCCCAACAATCCAAATTTTTTTTTGTCACGTTTTGAGTCAGTTTCCATTAACTTTGAGTAACTAAAGATTTTAATTTTTGAAACAACTTTTATTCTTATATTTTTCTAATTTGTATAAATTTTAAATTTTATAATTTTATTTTAGTCATACTCCTTGCTATAAACTAATCGATGTTTCTTGTCTTTACAGCCGCGATAAAGACCACAATATATGGTCGAAACGTTGGTAATTGATAAAAGCTGAATTGTCGTTATTTGTTCCCATCCCGCTAATCCATCTACTATTTGGTCTTAATCTTAATCCTTAGCTGACTTTCTCTAAAAAATGCTCAACCGGCCGAGTGGGAAATGCTCAACCGGCCGAGTGAGCGAAAAAAGGTAATTTATGTGATTAAATATTGTCAAAAAAGTGATCAGTTGGACATTTTCTCTTACCATTCTGGACAAAACTAAAGCACAGCTGCATAACTGCGGCAAATACAGTTAATTCTCAGGTAGCTTAGGTAAGGTTAAGCAAGAAGGAATAAAAGCTATTAAATTTTTAGTCTGTTTACTTTTGTATGTCCTCTAGCTATCAAAATCAATCGGTTGATTTTGACACTCACTTTTGAAGGTCACTTGACAGTGACACTCTTTTGGACTGCCACATATACATTTGACAGCTCACTGATTTACTTCAATCAAACGTACATATTATATGTTATCCAGCCGGCACGCCACTGCATCCCTCTTCTACCTTTAAAAATCGAGGAAATATTCACTCCCTATATTGGGTGGGATTTAGGTAGACCGGACTCTTTTAGATATTTTTTATATTAACTCAGTTAAAATATATGAGGGCCATAAAGTTCTGGGGGGTGGCGATGAAATCCTTAAATTGCGGCGCGGTAAATCATAACTCGTAAAGTTTTAATTTTGTAAGTCAGCAGAAACTATGAAGTTGTATTTAGGAGATTAACCCGGATGAAAAATTCGTGCCATTAGGTTTTTTAATTTTGAGGAAGCACTTGATTTATCGCGGATGATAAATCGTTGTGTTACCCTCAAGCAACAGCAAGCGTATTTTCAAGTTGAGCTAGCGAGGAGTCCGCTCTCGGAATAACTGGGTTAAGTATAAAGTTGAAGCGATAAATTAACAAATATTAAATATTTTCTGAAGGGAATATTAAAGCGGGCGAATATTCCGGGTGGAGTGCATTAATCTCGAAATTCCCAATAGTTGTCGATGACGCACTCCGTTGCTGGTCATTAATAGTTTTAATCGGTGCCATATTTCTCTTCGGGCGACAGATTTGCCCCGTCTGTCGCCCCTCTTGCGACACAATGATTTATCGACTCTGGACACGGACGCGTACATTCAACAGTTTACTGTCTGTCCTAACAAACTTGTGTCCCTCTCATAATGAAACACGAACCCCCATCTCACAGCCCGTTTTTTCAGCCTGCGCCATTGAAAAACCTCGAGATATCTCACGCGTTCTTAAGCAAATACCATTATTTCGGTCGAGTGTGCCCTATTTTTTATTCCATAGACATGCCAGAGGAATTTTTCTTCTTATCTCCATTACATTGTGCTCCGAAATTGGTTATAAATGATCTCCAAGAAGGGAATACAAAGCTAAATATACAGGAATCCAACAAAGCGTAAACGCATGAAAAATAGCCCCGACGTTTGGATAATATCGCTCATTGTTGCATTATGATCGTTGGGATCTTTGAATGGCGATTGATAAATGAGTGGTTCTCTACTTAAGGTGGGGTAGGTTTTTTGTGTCTTCGTGTTCAGAGAGCATCTTATATCATGCGTTCGTTTAGAAAAAAAACTCGAGCAGGCCATGGAATTAGAAAAGAAGGTCTGGATGACTTCATAAAAAAAAAATTTGAATGTCAAAGTTATTCAATATGGCTGGACTATTTGATTACTAAAAGGCGATTGAGATGTTTAGTCCTAAAGTAAAGTGTGGAGGCTATTTTTTCGCAAAAAAAGATAATCACCATTTTATTGAACTATAAAAATAAACTGCTGGCCAAATCAACTGCATAATCGAAATTTTGACTCCAAATTTATAGACATATATATTGAAGCGTCTTGTGCTGATGTTAAGTTTGGAAGATACTTCTGCTCCTTAAACCTTATGAAATGTGAAGAAAAATATGTCATGCAGGGTGTTATTTAACTATCTGATTTTTTGCCAAAATTTAACCAAGAATATCTCTTAAAAAAACGAGTTTAAACTTCGTAGAGAAAAGAGTCTCAAAGTAATCCTATACAGAATATTAAAAAATATAAATAATTTTTGTTATAAACACAAATTATTTATTTATTTAATTCTCAGAGCACGTCGTTGAGCAAAATGTACTCGCCTGCTTCAGGGCCATCGAGATTCCATACACGATCAACAATGGAGACTCGAAGATTGAACAAATTGTCTGTTCACAGATGAAACCCGAATCAACTTATTTAATTCCGACGGACGCATCGCTGGAGAAGGCCAAATGAACGGTTTAATGAGCAAAACATGGCAGAACAAGAAGCCTTTGGAGGAGCGGAATAAATGTTTGGGCAGGAGTAATGTATAATGGGAAAACGGAGATACACATCACACCTCATTCCATGTGACGAAAGTTACCTCAACAATATTATCCCGCCAAATTGTGGTGCCCTTTGCTGAAAATTACGGGCATGGATTCATTCTGATTGACGACAGTAGTAAGCAAGGTGCTTTCTGTGACACTTTGAAGGTCATAGAAACATCTATGAGCATCATAGATAGCGCCAGACGAGGTTGCTAGAAGTTGACCTTGAAAACCGCGAGCCGTGACCTTGAAAGGTCGCTGGGAGGTGACCTTGGACTTCAGCTGACGAACCTCGAAAATCACGCCAGGTCCATGCTAGTCACGGACATTGAACGTCGGCGACATGCGTAACCTCGAGCGTGCGCCTGGACCTTGAGAGCTATCCACCATAGTGTGGGTTGGAACTTTATTCCACCTTGACGTAACGACGGGTCCATAAGGTCATACTGTAAAACCAATCCCGACCATAACGCATTCCGGCAGTGAGACATTCATACGACCTGGAATCGAAAATCGCAACAACAGGTCCACGCTAGTCACTGACCTTGAACGCCGGCGGCTTGAGCGTGCGGCTTGACCTCGATAGTCGTAACAAGCGACCTTGATGGGTCCACGCTGGAGGTTGAGCGCCGGCGATGCGCGTAACCTTGAGCTCACGCCTTAACCCGTGAGCGTCATTTTGCCTTGATGAGTCGAGGTTGCTGGAAAGTGACAATCACGATCCTTGAAGATGCGTGTAATTTTGAGCAACTTCTAGCAACCTCGTCTGGCGCCATCTATGAGGCTCATGGATGTTTCTATGACCTTGAAAGTGTCACAGAAAGCTCCTTGCTTATCTACTGACGACAACGCTCGACCGCATAGGGCAAGGATTGTACAACAGGCTATACAAGCTCATAATATTAATAGGATGGATTGGCCGGCGAAATCTCCAGATTTTAATATAGTTGACCATGTTTGGTCTCGTTAGTTAAAGCTAAGGTACGCTAAAGTTGATGGTCACGGGTCTATCTCCGAAATTATTGAGCCAATTGCAGTTCCGTTGGTGGGTGGTAGAAGAGGGCATCGAGAAGAACAAAAAGCAGTTGGATTCATTTAAATCGGTCCACTCCTTTTAAAATTATAGGCCGTCAAAGTTGGAATTTGAAAAAAAATTGGCATAATATACCCCCCATTGGTTATTTTCGAAAATTTTTTTGAATCTTTTTATGAGGTTTTTAAACGATATTTGACGATTTCAATTCCCTATGAACGTAACAAATTTAATGCGAGTCAGAGTAGTCCCGTAAGTAAGTTTTTTTGAAGTAGGAAAAAATTATTAATATTATTCTAAAAGTGCTCAAAAATCGACCATCGAAGGAGTCTATCGCCGAAATTATTGAGCCAATGGAAGCTCCGTTGGTGTGGGGTAGAAGAGGACATCGAGAAGAACAAAAAAGAGTTGGATTAATTTAAATCGGTCCTCTCCTTTTAAAATTATAGGCTGTCAAAATTGGAATTTGAGAAAAAAGAGGGGGTTCGATTTTAATTCCATATGAACGTAACCAATTTAATGCGAGTCAGAGTAGTCCCGTAAGTAAGTTTTTTGAAAGTCGAAAAAAGTCGATTCTAAAATTGGGTATTTTAAAAAAAAAAATCTCTGCTGTTTTTGTTTAAAATGACGATCTCATTCATTTTGTTTAAAAAGTCTCTTAATACGAGTAGACGTTTTTGAAAGCAGTAAAAAGTCGATTCTAAAAGTGCCCAACAATCGACCATCGAAGAGAGTGGGGAGTAGAATAGGACGTTGAAAAGAACAAAAAAACTGTTGAATTCACTCCAATCGGTCCACTCGTTCTAAAAATGTAGGCCGTCAAAGTTGGAATTTGAGAAAAAAGAAAGCATATAGCCCTTAGGTTATTGTCAAAAGAAATTTTGATTTTTTTATGCTGTTTTTGATGGAAATGAGACGATTTTAATTCCCTATAAACGTAGCAGACTTAATACGAGTCAGAGTAGTCTCGTAAGTGACTTTTTTAAAGTAGTAAAAAGTCGATAATATGTCTCTAAATTCGATCACCAACCTCTTATTTTTTGCTGAGTTTATTTTCTTTATTTTTTATATTTGTTTAAAATTTTGGCTACTCAAGTTTGTCTTTTTAAGTTCTTTATTTTCCTCTGTTGTCCCCCCTCTATAATCGCCTCCTTTTGTCCCTTTAGGAAGTTTTTATTTTCATTCTTACATTTTCTTTCTGGATCAAATTTTTCTTTTTATTTTTCCTTCTCCACTTTTTGCTCGTGGACGTTTTTGTTCATGGTTCTTCGAATGTTTGTTCCTGTTTGTTTACGTTATTTTATTGCCAGGTTTGTCACATTTATTTATTTCTTAGCTTTCCTATTTTGTCTTTTGGGCTTTTAAGTATCATTATTTGTTGATTTTATTCTTTCTAAATTCTTTTATTTGCTCCATTTCTTCCAACTAAGTTTTTCCGCCCTTTCTTCTTATACTTACCTCTTGATTGTGCAGAATATTCTTTTTTCATTACCTATGTAATTTAAATTTTAGTAATTAAATTAGTAAATTTAACTGGTTCTGAATTGGTTCTAAATTCTGTTCTTTTTTATCTTCTTCGATTGTTCTACTACTTTTCCATCACACTTGTTTTTTTTTGTCTCTCCAGCTTCATACCTATCTCTCTTTTTGTCTCTGTTTACTGTTTTCGTTTTCAATCTTTTGACTAATTCAAATTTCTTTTCTTTAATATCACACCTTTATACTCTGGATATTTTTTTTGTTTTTCTTTTTTCTTCGAACTTCCTGGTTCTTCGAATGTTTGTACCTTTTTTGCTTACGTTATTTTATTGCCAAGTTTGTCACTTTTATGTGCTTCATATTTAGCTTTACAATTTTGTGTATTGAGGCTTTAGGTATCATTATTTGTTGATTTTATTATTTCTAAATTATTTTATTAGCTCTATTTGTTCCCACAAAGCTTCTTTTGACCTTTATTCTTATAGCTATTTATTTGTCTGTTCCTTTTATCTTGTTCGTTTCTTTTATTACTTTCCCTTCTAACCTGTTTTTTTTCTGTCTCTCCTCTATACCTATCTGTTTTGTTTTAATTCTTTTGGCTGCCTCAAATTTCTTTTCTTTATCAATACTTTTGCCTCTTTATTCTTCTTTCTTTTCATGTATGTTTGTTCGTTTTCACTTTTTTTTCTGCTTGAGTAACTATTTTTGGTCTTTTGGGGCTATAAACATTAATATTTGTTGATCTTGTGTATGTAAGTTTTACTATGCTCTCACTCCTATTTTCGACGTATTTTTTTCTCTGTTCCTCCCTTCATGTATATTCATTTTTTCTATGGTATAATGTTTTTGTTTTTCTATTTTTGTCACTCCCCCAAATGGGGAATTTATCTGTAAATTTTATTCTGCTGTCACTCTCTGTTCCTTCCTCCATATATCTATCCATTTTTTCATTGCGTATTATGTTTATTTTTATCTATTTTTACCTCACTCCCCCTTTTTTTTTTCGTAATTGACAATTTTTGACCTCCCCCAGTTAATGCAAGGTGGAGAGGATATGGAGAATGTCATTGTAAATTTTATTCTGCTGTCAGTCCTATTTCCAACTTATTTTTTCTCTATTCCCCCCTCCATATATTTATCCATCTTTACAACGCGTATAAAGTTTTTGTTTTTTATTTTTGCCTCACTCCTCCCTTCTTTTCGTAATTGATGAGTTTTGACCTCCCCACGTTAGTGGGAGGTGGAAGAGGAAATCGAGAATGTGTCTGTAAGTTTCATTATGTTGTCACTCATATTTCTAACTTATTTAATTATTATAATGTCGGAGATAGATCACGTGACCAATTACATTATAATCTAGAAGATATCTCTCAGGCAGTTCAAAAAGTGTGGAACAACATTCCTCAGGATTTTATTCGAAATCTTGTAGAGAGAACTTGTAGATTTTCATGAATTTTTTTAGTAACACACCTTATTATGACAGGACAATTTATTTCACTTAAGCTTAAATGGGAGATTAAACAACAATACAAGTCTTGTGTTCTTCAGGAAAATTATACAGCCCCCGTTTTCGACATTTCTCGTAAACTCTTGAATCTGCAAAACTACCTTGAAACAATATGTTTTTATTCAAATCTCCTTTTTATGCGAGTACTAAATTTATTCCCGGCTCACAGGAGGGCGCTAAAGTAACGGACGGATAATAAAACGTTTATTTTCATTACGCCAATAAACCCGGGGAATATGATTTGTAATGTAAATAGGCCGAGACGTGACCAGACCAAAAATTTCTATATAGCCATTTAATTTTCGGTAAACACCAAATCCGGAGCTTTGCCCGGAATATGTCGGGAGTTTTGCTGAAACGTACGCAAATATCCCCGATGTTTGGATTAGCGTTAGGAAACGCTGTGAACGTTTTAATTTTTCCATTATATATCCCGAAAGGCTGCTTTTCTTAAACGTTCAGCATTCAAAGGAGGCATCATCCATTAAACCCCCAGAAAAAGACACCAATCCCCTCTTGGAGATATTAATCAAATTTTTCCCCCGAGGATTTTCATCTGGATGTGTCTTTGTATATCGAGAGCACATTTTCCAACGCTCTGCTCGGCGATATGAAATACAAATAAGTTCCATCGGGAGCTGGACGGAGAAACGAGACTTTTACATTAAAATCGATTCTTAAAACATGCTTCCTGTCGGTCGGCAGGAAATGCACCCGATTCAAGTGTGGGTCACGTTCCCACGAATTATGAACGCTGACCGATCATGCGGGGTCGAGAAAGTACGATTATTGAAACCGCCCGACGGACGTCGATGCAGACGCTGAAAAGGTATAACAATACGTAGTAGATTATTTGGTATCAAAAAACCGCTAATAATGGCCTTAGTGACCAATGGTTGTAATCGGGTAGGATGCCTCGGGAATGCTCACTGAAGACGATTCGACTTGTTATGATTCGGATGAGATGATTCAATTCTAAAATTGTAGTTGCTGAGAGAATTTGCATAATGGAAACAGTTCTAACGGTTAAGACTTGACGGCTTATGTCTAAATCTCTAAAAGACGTGCTTTTTTCTACCTAGACATTAACTCTCTTAGAGGGAAAAGTAATACTATAAGCACTAAAAGAATTTTGCAAAATATTTAATGTTAAGCAGGATCCGCACATATTAAAGATTTAAAGTAAGCATTCACCTAGTTTAATCGTTACCGATGCAATTGTACCTAAAATATTATTAATATTATTCTTTATCTTTTTTTTCTGAGCCCTTTCTCTTCTCCTGTAGAAAAAAATATGATCTGCTTCTTATTTTCCAACCTTTTAGATCTAACCAAACACTCTTCTGTGTGTTGCTCTCTATATTACCTATGAGAATGCATAACCGATGTCTATGTTTACTTGGGTCTTTCTCCTTTGTACCTTTCCATCGGTAACATTTTATGACTCTACTGAGGAAGAAGAATCCTTTTTGTGTTCACGGTTCTATCTCTAATCGGCGCCTTTTGTTCATACCCCAATCTTGGTTCTAGTTTCCAATTCGGTGCATATAGTTATCCAGCACCTGTTCGGCGTACTAGTAGCTAGTAGGTCGAAGTCAGGCTCCGATTGTGTGATATTTGGAAATTGTGTGGCTTTTCCCTCCTATGTAAAGGAATCTAGTCTTCGACTGGTTTCTCTTTGTTCCCATTCCTCAACAGCGCTAAACAAAAATCTTGCTATACATTCTAAATGGCAAAATGTACCGGGTGTCGCGTTAATAATGGTAATCGGCGTTTTTTTTTCCCGAAAATGCATAGGGCTATTGGGTACGGAAATAATTGTCTCAAAAAACCGTCCAAAACAAAATGGTGGAAATAGTGTTGAGTTTCCAAATTCCACCTCTGGGGGACACACTAAGTTCATACAATACAGGGTGTTACGAGATAAAACGTACATACTAATATGGAAGATAGATTTTGACCATGCCAACACATATTCAGTATTAAAAAAGATCGGAACTCATTTCTTACTGATATACAGAGTTTTGTATAAGTTTTGCCCAAAACAAAAATCAATCATATTTCAAAGAAGTTTTGCAGAAATGAATTCAGTCCCTCTCAAAGAAATGAGGTCTCACTAGTGTGTTGTTAAAAATACCACACCAAACATTTACTGAGAATCGATGTTGAGATCTGGTTTCACGAATGGCTCTATTTAAGCCCAAATATGTTCATTGCGAAGGTTGTTAATCCCATTTTGAGTGAACTGCGATTCGTCCAAGAACAGCATTGTGTAAATCGTGGGCCTATAGGTCACGTTGTTCACACTAGTAGTTATAACGACGGGGTTCTGGGACACTTTGACCTTGAAGTCTACGTGAGGCCTAGTGTAAAAGGAGGCCCGGATTCAAGGCGTTGGACCTACTGAATGTGGTAAGGAGAAGGTCGTTCTTTTTTTCAGGATTCTCCAAATTTTGACATGGTTCAATCCAACTCGATTTAAATGTTGACTGATTCTTCTTGTACTCACGCTAGGATTTTGGCCAATGGTATCATTCACATCATTCTCATGTTCAGTTAGTTCGTTTCTCTCCACACTTTGATGGGGACACCTTCCGTACAGTCAAAGAAAGCAAAAGGTTGTGGGAAAATTCTGATAATTGGGGCTCTACTGTTTCCTTTCCAATATTCATAGGTAAATAATATGTCGGCATATTCATTGCAAAACTTATGTGGAATTTTTGCAAAAACCAGTAAACTTAAAGAGAACTAGGTTCTATTAAGAAAAATACGAGTTAAGGAAACTTCAACTTTCAGTCGAACCTTTCACCCTAATTTTGAGAATGACTTGCATGTTTTGCCGTAACTAACGACAACAACTAATACATCAGGCAACTAGATAAATGTCTAAAGTAATGATCACCGATAAGTAAACAAAACAGTAAGATTGATATGTATTTGAAATTATTCATCTATTATGCTTTTATGTTTTTATTCTCTCATCTCTATTATTTGTTTTTTGTCATAAATATCAAGAAATAGTACAATAAATAATTAGAATTTACACAAATTTAAACCTAATAAGTCATTGATAACACAACGCAGACAACACAACGCAGTTGATTACAACATTAAAAAATTGTAAAAAAACAATATTGCGACAACTTAAATTGTTGCGATTTCTTATTGTCTGGAGTTTGTGAACTTCACATCTATTGCAAAAGTTTTAAATAATCGTGTACTGAGTGTTTGTTTTGCGGCATCATGAAAAGAATAACTTCATTAATCCGGCTCTGGAAAGTTAGAACTTTTTGTTACCTTCCTGGGTTCTTGTCCTCCAACGTTTCACGCACATGCAATTTGAATTCATGTCTGCGAAAATTCTGGAAATTATAATTGTTTTTTGTTTTGGGCAAAATTTATACAAAACCCTGTAAATCAGTCAGAAATGAATTCCGAACTTTTTTAATACTGAATATGTGTTCCGTAACACCCTGTAGAAACACAATATTGTCCGACTAGTGTCAAAAAATGTATCCTTTACACGATTACGACGATTTCCGAATAAGCAACCTTTCCTAATTACAAGATTGTTTAAGAGCGTCGTTACGAAGATACAGAGTGCTAAAATTTCATTAAAACACAAAAATGTATTAGAGATCTAACGCGTACCCGGCGCACTTTTACCGAAGGCGGCCGGTGTCTTAAACATATATAATAAAATATAAATAATACAATGAATCTAGTACCTTAGATAGAGGAAATTAAGTACTCTAGCAAGACACAAGTACCTGTTTTTGCCGAATCCGAAAAGCTACTACTCGTTACATCTCTAGTAAAGAGTATTGTGGATTCGGTCCTTTGAGCTAGTAATTTTGGTCGAAAATATTACAAATTCCGAAAATATCTCAAAACAGATCTACAAAAGATAACTTTTTAAAATACCGTGTTTGTTTCTTCAGTCATTTTTTTCCACAAAAGACCCTGAAATTCTATAAACATTCTAAAATTTATATTCATCATTTCGCTTTTTTCCACACACAATTAAAGAGTTTTAAGTATGCTTAAAAATTGCGTTTCTGGTCCTTCAAGCCAAGCGTAAATTTTTGCGAAAAAAAGGAGTAGAAAAGTTCAAAAGTTCAAAAATATTCTTAAAAGAAATCTAATACAAATTTCAATAATTTTGCTTTAAATCATCGTTTCTAACTGTGACAAAATTACTTTCAAAAGAGTAGAATAGTCATTCCTGTATTTAATTTTTGTTTCTTCGAGCTTGCCATTTTTCCGCAAAATTTACTGAAATTCTACTTTCAAATTTTGAACGAAAAAAAATTGATTCACCTGACACAAAAGTAAACTGTAAAAAAGTGCTTTTTTGGACCTTCGAGCTGACAATCTTTGTCAAAGAATAAAAAGAAAAAACAAACATTCCAAAACGCTACTTGAAACCGATCTAATAAAAATTGTTTTCTACATATTATTTGCTAAATTTCGTTGAATATCGTTGAACGACAAAATTACTGACCCTAGGAGAGAATAATTATTTTTATCCACGACCATAATCACATTATTCTTGTACATTCTCAAGATTAATGCTAATAATTATTCACTTGTGAATAATGAACATTATTCACAAGTGAATAATGAGTTGTCATGGTAACGAAACATGTCGAAGGTAACTGATAACTCAAAAAGTAAACTGCCCTAAATATGAGGTCGGTAATTAGGGGGGGGGGGGTATTACGACTTTTCTCTCAATTCTCAACTTTCACCGCCTTTAACTTGAGAACGCCTGGACCGATTAGAGTGAATCTAACTGTGTTGTCCTCTTCTTGATGTCCTCTTTCACCTCCCACCATCGGTTCCATAATTCCGTAAGTTCCGTAAGTGCAATATTTCCGGAGATCGACCCTTTCGGAGGTCGATTTTTATGCACTTTTAGAATCGGTTTTTGGACCATTTTAAAAAAAAAACCTCTATAGAGGTTATTTTCATTCGAATTGAGTTTGTTATGTTCTCAGGGGATTGCAAACGTTCCATTCCGATCAAAAACAGCAAAAAAAATTTCCGATTTTTTTTTAAATATCCAAAGGGGGGGGGGGGGGGGTATTACGACTTTTTTCTCAATTTTCAATTTTCACCGCCTGTAACTTGAGAACGCTTGGACCGATTAGAGTGAATCGAACTGTGTTGTCCTCTTCTTGATGTCCTCTTTCACCTCCCACCATCGGAAGTTCCGTAAGTGCAATATTTCCGGAGATCGACCCTTTCGGAGGTCGATTTTTATGCACTTTTAGAATCGGTTTTTGGTCCATTTTTAAAAAAAAACCTCTTTAGAGGTTATTTCCATTCGAATTGAGTTTGTTATGTTTTCAGGGGATTGCAAACGTTCCATTCCGATCAAAAACAGCAAAAAAAATTTCCGATTTTTTTTTTAAATCTCCAAAGGGGGGGGGGTATTACGACTTTTTTCTCAATTTTCAATTTTCACCGCCTGTAACTTGAGAACGCTTGGACCGATTAGAGTGAATCCAACTGTGTTGTCCTCTTCTTGATGTCCTCTTTCACCTCCCACCATCGGAAGTTCCGTAAGTGCAATATTTCCGTAGATCGACCCTTTCGGAGGTCGATTTTTGTGCACTTTTAGAATCGGTTTTTGGACCATTTTTAAAAAAACCTCTTTAGAGGTTATTTCCATTCGAATTGAGTTTGTTATGTTCTCAGGGGATTGCAAACATGCCATTCTGATCAAAAACAGCAAAAAAAAATTTCCGAAATTTTTTTGAAAATCTATAAAAGGGGGGGGTATTACGACTTAAAAGGGTATTACGACTTTTTCGAAACAATAATAACGGTTCATTAAAATAAGTATCTTTTTATTAGGATGTATTGAGACAAATGTAGGTTACAGTCTCTCTTTTTCAGTAAAAAGTGTACTTTTCACTGAAAAAACTTAAAATAGGCCATAAAATGAAGTAATTTACCGTCCACCTTCGTAGCATTGAAATGAACGTGCGCGGGCGACTAGACCGTCATCTTTCGACGCATCAAACGTTGTGCCATAGCGAAACCAGTGGTGGTCGTGGTTTTAAAATTGTGAATTATCTTTGTGACACGTATAACCTATCATATTTGAGAAAACCCATAATATTGGTCGTGGATAAAGTATAGTATTCAACTCGCATTTAATGAGCGTTATTCTCTGGGCAACTTGTGCCACTCGCTTCGCTCGTGAACTCAAGCGTTACTCTCCAGAATAACGACTCTCATTAAATGCTTGTTGTATAATATACTATTAAAATATAATTTTTAGTTCTTTGAGCTTGCTACTTTTTCCACAATAATCATTGAAATTCTGGAAACATTTTGAAATTTATAATTATCGATTTGCTTTTTCTTAACAATTAATTGATACAAAAGTAAATTGTTTAAAGGGTCTCAAAAATTGCTTTTTTGGTGCTTCCGAGGTGACAATTTTTATTAAAATAAACAACAACAAAAATCCAGAAACCTCCTTGAAACAGATTTAATAAATGTTGATTTCCACATTTTTGTCTTTAAATATCATTAAACTAGAAAATGACTCATGAAATGAGAAATAATAGTTATTTTTTAAATAAAATTTTTGGTTCTTTGACCATTCCGCTCTTTCCACAAGTCATTGAAATTCTAAAAACGTTCTGAAATTTATATCCATTAATTTGCTTTTCACACCCAACACAAAAGTAATGAGTATAAGGAATTCAATTCTCATAAATTGCTTTTTCGGATCTTTAAGCTGACATCATTTGCAAAAAAAAGAACAAGAAAAATCTAATAAGCTCCTTGAAACAGTTGTATTAAAAGTTGCTTTTCATATTTGTGGCTTTTAATATTATTAAACTATAAAAACACTAATAAAAGTAAAGAATAATTTAAGGACATAATTTTATGTCCTTGAATAACATGTTGCAGGGTCAGCCGTCCGTGACTTTCAAGGTCACCTCCAGCGCGACCTCGTGGACCCGTCAAGGTCAAGTGACGCTTGTTGCGATTCTAAAGGTCACCGCCAAGCACTCGTCAGGTCTAAGGTGGAAGAAAGTCCCAAGGACATTGTTCTGGATTCCGCTTTGCTTAACTACTTAGGTTGGTGCGCGTCGACCAGCACTGAGTCGGCGTATTAGCGTGAGCGAGGTCAACTAATAGAAATGCGGTGGTTCACCGTGATGTGTAGTGAGAAACCATTTTCTTCTGTAATATGAAATTAATACTCATTGAGAATCTGTTGAGAGTGTCAAAAAGTGTTTAGCCTCTACAAATCACCATATAATTTGTTGGAATGGAGGTGACCGAAAGGAACTGATGATTACTAATATGGACGGATCAAATGAATGAACTAACTATACTAAGACTAACAGAAGCGACTCGTTTTCAAGCTATGAACCTTATTAAAGGCTCCTTCGACAAAAAAAGGGGTAAAGTAATAATTGCCAAAACGGCCTTCGGGGCCACGTGCGGGGTAATTGAAAGGGCGAAATTCGACCACGAAAGAAAATTGGGCCGTAGAAATCCAGCAGTGCATATGTCCCGCCGACTCTCTCTTATCCGAACTAGCGGGTTAACTCGACCATCATGCACCTGTTCTCTACTTAGTTGGTTCCCACCATCTTGAGCCCCGGATTAAACTAGAGGAAAGTTGAGGCAGGGGCGTGCCGACCTTTGCTTCACCAATTGATACCGGCTAAAAACAAAATAAATTCAACACTGTCTTTTCAGAATATTGCTTTCTTTATTTGTTCATTTTGCTGAAATATGTTTGTAGAATGATTTTGAATTGGTTTGATGCCAGTAGGATGGACAAAGCGAGTATAACGAAACTTTTAGTTAAAAAAAAATGCTACGCCACTGGTATACAGAGCTTTTTTTCACCAATCTTAACCCTTTCCTATATCTTATAAACCGGTTAAGGCGATATTACAAGTTCTCAAGCAGTTATCTTCGGTAATCTCGAGGAACCTTTATTTATTTACCCAAACCACCCGAAAAAAGCGGAATTTATTTATATCCTAGAGAGCATCGTAAGCCCTCCTATTAGTTTTCGTTCGGATAATGTTGCACAATCCGAAGGGAGTTGTTGCGCACGGCACAAAAACAACTAATCCGCAGTTTTAAACTTTTTAAAATTCATTTTCGCTCATAATTTTTTTAAATATTCAGAAACGAATGCGAAACTTTTTAATAAAATCCCATGGAACGCGATTTAATATTCCCAGTCGGTAACACTGCCAAGTTTAAATTGAAACACAGACAATATTAATAGGGCATAAACTAAAAGAAAAACGTCCACTTTTCACGAAAGTTTCGAAGCACCTTCCTGGGACGATTGTTGATTACCTCGGCGTGAGGAAAGTTTTAATAAAATCGGGCGATTTTAAGATGTTTTCTAGAATATTAAGGTTTGAAGTATAAAATACCTCCCTCCTCACTAGAGACTGTTGTCCTGTTTTAGCAATTTTTTAATTCCTTTGGGAATTCTTCATTTTTTCAGTTTCGTAACTTTAGTAGACTTAATAGTCCATTCATATCCTGAAACAGTTTTTTTTCCAGCGCAGATGCAGATAAAGTTTCCATTCTCTTAAGGGGTAATTAATTAATGAGTCGAATATTGTTTCGAAGTTTAGTCGGCCAGTCAATTTGAACGGAAAAATTTTGGACCCTTTTTATTCGAACAAACGTCGCCGACTGGATAAGAAAAAGTTTTCTTCTGAATAATTAAAACCCGGTATCAATTAAATTGGGTCCCCCTGTCGATTAATTAATCATTTTCTGAAAGCAACAGATTTTTTGCTTTTAACGCAATATCCGGAAGCTAAATCACGTTCCAATCGGTACGAAATGTACCCTCAGAACATTACACCTTTCGAAGAGTAAAATAAATGAGTTATCCGCGAACATTATTCTACGAATTCATTCGGAACTACGTAAAAATTTATCTCGAAACGTTCGAGGGTACAGATGTGGCGCTAATCTTTTCCTATTTTTGCCGTATGGTTTAGTTACGCAGACGTCTTTCGCGTACGTGCTGTTTAAGAATGGGCAATAATTTTGCATTTGCTGGCGACATTTCTTTGCATAACTACTATGCCAACCTAGTTTCCAGATGTTTGTATGGCATATATTTTATTTAAACCATTTATGATAGATGTTGCTTCTATGCACCACCTGCTTTTCTTTACATATTTGGTTCAATTTTGAAGAAAAAGTAATAAAAATTAGTCGACATAGTAAAAGCAGTAGAATGGTTGTCGACGAAAGGCGCAGCAAAGATGCTTTTATCTTCAATGTTCTCTGCCCTTCCATCTTTATTCCATCTACAGACTGAAGCATTTAAAGTATTCTTTAGCGAGTTTAGCAATTTCTAATCGCAATTGGTTGTTGTTTAATGCTTTTTGATTTAAGGAAAAAAAAACTCTTGAATTATCAGCGTGGGGAACTAAAAAGTGCGGAGAATTCTTTTTGGAAAATTGCCATTAAAAAGCTCTCAAAGAGGGCCAGAACCGTTGTTGCTTATCTACTTGCCAGTTTTTTCTATTAGTAATGACACATTTTTATTAGACAAATCCAATCACCTGATTACTTTTGCCTTATGGTTTAGTTACGCAGACGTCTTTCAAGTACGTGCTGCTTAATAATGGGCAATAATTTTGCATTTGCTGGCGACATTTCTTTGCATAACTACTATGCCAACCTAGTTTCCAGATGTTTGTATGGCACATATTTTATTTAAACCATTTATGATAGATGCTGCTTCTATGCATCACCTGCTTTTCTTTACATATTTGGTCGAATTTTCAATAATAAAAATTAGTCGACATTGTAAAAGCAGTAGAATGGTTCTAGATTAAAGACGCAGGAAAGATGCTTTTATCTTCAATGTTCTCTGCCCTTCTTTATTCCATCTGCAGACTGAAGCATTTAAAGTAGTCTTTGCCGAGTTTAGCAATTTCTGATCTCATTTTGTTGGTATTTCACGTGTTTTTGCACGTTTCAGAGCATGTTTCGGAGCACTTGAAGTAGTGCTCCGAAACGCCGCGACACCACTACACCCACCCCAATCCCTCCACTGCAGCGCGACGGCGCGGCTGTTGAATAAATACCACGGAGCTCTCCACAGTGGAATCAGTCAACGTAGGGAAGCACTGGAGATCACTTCGCCTTTGATAATGTCTGCAGGGGTCTTTTTTTGAAAATTCTGGACCGAATATTTTCAACTCAATTTTTTTATTTTCTTTGATGTTTCTTGGGAAAATTTAACAAAAAATGAGAAGACACTTATGGGGTCTGCTTTTAAAATTGTCCAAGTTAGCTGATCAGACAATGCGGAATTTTTAATTTAGAATTTGATATTGTTTCTTACAAAAATTTTATGAATAGTAGGGGTCACTTTAGGGGTTCGTTTTTGAAAATTCCAAAGTTACTAAATATCTCAAACTTAACTGCAGGAATTAACAGAAACGTGAATATGGGTACATGAAGGGGTCTGTTTTTGAAAACGCTAAACCGGACATCTCAAACTCATTTTTTTCAGTTTTCTAGTGCTTTTTATTGGCAAAATTTAATAAAAAAATAAGGGCGTACTTAAGAAGTCTGCTTTTGAAGGTAATTGAACAGACAAAGCGGAATTTTTCTATTTCTTACAAAAATGTAATGAAAAAATGGGGGTCTAGTATTCAAAATTTAGTAGATATCTCGAACTTAATCGTAGAAATAAGAAAAAATATTGAGTGTTTTCAGTGCAGGGGTCTGTTTTTGAAACTTCTGTACTGAACTTTTCGAATTAAATTTTTTAATTTACTTTGAATTTTCTTGGGAATTTTAACAAAAAATGAGGAAACACTTATGGGGTCTGCTTTTGAAATTGTCCGTTAACTGAACAGACAATGCAGAATGTTTAATTTCGAAATTGATATCGTATTTTTTACAAAAAAATTTATGAAAAATAGGGGTCACTTTAGGGGTCCGTTTTTGAAAATTCCGAAGTTACTAAATATCTTAAACTTATTTGCAGAAATTAAAAAAACCAAAAAAGTGAATATGGTTACTTCGGGGGTCTGTTTTTGAAAACGCTGAACCGGACATCTCAAGCTCATTTTTTTTACTTTACAGGTGCGTTTTATTGGAAAAGTTTAATAAAAAAATTAGGGTTCAGTTAAGAACTGACAATGCGGAACTTTAAATCTCTGGTATCGCATTTCTTACAAAAAAGTAATGAAAAAAATAGGGGTCTAATATTCAATATTTAGTAGAAATCTTGAACTTAATTGCAGAAATAAAAAAAAAAAACTAAAATATTGAGTGTGGTCACTGCAGGGGTCTGTTTTTGAAATTTCTGGTCCGAACATTTCGAACTCAATTTTTCTACGGCGTTTCTTGGGCAAATTTAACAAAAAATGAAGGGACGCTTTTGGGGTCTGCTTTTGAAATTGTCCATTAGCTGAGCAGACAATGCAGAATGTTTATTTTCGAAATTGATATCGTAGTTTTTACAATAAATTTATGAAAAATAGGGGTCACTTTAGGGTTCCGTTTTTGAAAATTCCAAAGTTACTAAATATCTTAAACTTATTTGCAGAAATTAAAAAAACCTAAAATGTGAATATGGTTACTTCGGGGGTCTGTTTTTGAAAACGCTGAACCGGACATCTCAAGCTCATTTTTTTTACTTTACAGATGCGTTTTATTGGAAAAGTTTAATAAAAAAATTAGGGTTCACTTAAGAACTGACAATGCGGAACTTTAAATCTCTGGTATCGCATTTCTTACAAAAAAGTAATGAAAAAATAGGGGTCTAATATTCAAAAGTCAGTATAAATCTTGAACTTAATTGCAGAAATAAAAAAAAAAAACTAAAATATTGAGTGTGGTCACTGCAGGGGTCTGTTTTTGAAAATTCTGGTCCGAACGTTTCAAACTCATTTTTTAATTTACCTTGTCTTTTCTTGGAAAATTTTAACAAAAAATTAAGAGACACTTATGGAGTCTGCTTTTGAAATTGTCCGTTAGCTGAGCAGACAATGCAGAATGTTTAATTTCGAAATTGAGATGGTATTTCTTACCAAAAATTTATGAATAATAGGGGTCACTTTAGGGGTCCGTTTTTGAACGTTCCAAAGTTACTAAATATCTTAAGCTTGTTTGCAGAAATTAAACACACCTAAAGGGGATTTTGGTTACTTCACGGGTGGGATTTTCAAAACTCTAAACCGGACATCTCAAACTCAATTTTTTTTTTCTTTACTAATGCGTTTTATTGGAAAAGTTTAGCAAACAAGGGTTCACTTAAGAGCCTACTTTTGATGTTAATTGAACTGACAATGCGGAATTTTTAATTTCAACTTCGGTATCGGATTTCTTGCAAAAATGTAATGAAAAAATAGGGCACTAATATTCAAAATTTAGTAGAAATCTCGAACTTAATCGCAGAAATAAAAAAAAAATCAAAATATTGAGTATGGTCAGTTTTTGAAAATTCTGGACCGTACATTTCAAACTCAACTTTTGAATTTACTTCGGCGTTTCTTGGGCAAATTTAACAAAAAATGAGGGGACGCTTAAGGGGTCTGCTTTTGAAATTGTTCGTTAGCTTAACAGACAATGCGGAATTTTTAATTTCGAATTTGGTATAGCATTTATTACAAACATTAGGGGCCACTTTAGGGGTCCGTTTTTGAAAATTCCAGTGTTACTAAATATCGTAAACTTAATTGCAAAAATTAAAAAAACCTAAAATGTGAATATGAGTACTTAGGGGGTCTGCTTTTGAAAACTCTCAACCGGACATCACAAACTCAATTTTTTCACTTTACTAGTGCGTTTTATTATAAAAGTTTAGCAAAAAAAATAAGGGTTCACTTAAGAAGCCTACTTTTGATTTTAATTGAACTGCTTTTAACTGACAATGCGAAATTTTTAATTGCCACTTTGGTATCGCATTTCTTACCAAAAATGTAGTGAAAAGATAGGGGTCTAATGTTCAAAATTTAGTAGAAAGCACGAACATGTCGAACTCAATTTTTTAATTTACGTCGGCGTTTCTTGGAGAAATTTAACAAAAAATGTGGAGACACTTGTGGGGTCTGCTTTTGAAATTGTCCAAGTTAGCTGAACTGACAATGCCGAATTTTTTATTTCGACTTTGATATCGTATTTCTTACAAAAAATTTATGAAAAATAGGTGTCACTTTAGGGGTCCGTTTTTGAAAATTTTATGTTAAATATCTTAAATTTAATTCCAGAAATTAAAAAAAAAACCTTAAAAGTGAATATTGTTAGTTCAGGGGTTGGCTTTTGAAAACTCTGAACCCGACATCTCAAACTCAACTTTTTTACTTTACTAGTGAGGTTTATTGGCAAAGTTTAATAAAAAACTAAGGGTTAACTTAAGAAGTCTGTTTTTCAAGTTAATTGAACTGACAATGCGGAATTTTTAATTGCCATTTCGACATCGCATTTCTTACAAAAATTAAGTGAAAAAATAGGGGTCTAATATTCAAAATTTAGTAGAAGTCGGACATAAAATGAGGAGTCACTTATGGGGTTAATTTTCAGATCATTTTTTGAAATTGCCCGTTAGCTGAACAGACATTGCAGACTGTTTAATTTCGAAATTGATATCGTATTTCTTACAAAAATTTTATGAAAAATAGGGGTCACTTTAGGGGTTTGTTTTTGAAAATTCCAAAGTTAGTAAATATTTCAAACTTTGCAGAAATAAAAAAAAAATCTAAGAAATGATTAAGTGAGTATGGTCACTTTAGGGGTCTGTTTTTGAAAATTCTCAACAGGAAATCTTCAAACTCAGTTTTTTTACTTTACTATAGTATATGTTTATTGGGAAAGTTTAACAAAAAATGAAGGTGCACTTAAGGGGTCACTTTTGAAGTTACGTTAACTGGCAATGTGGAATTTTAATTAATTGAATGCGACAGTGCGGAAGAAAATAGGGGTCACTTTAGGGTTCTGTTTTTGAAAATTCCAAATTTAATAAAAATCTTAAACTTACTTGCAGAAAAAAATACTAAATAAATGTATAAAGTCACTTGAGGAGTATGTTTTTGAAAATTCTGAACTGGATATCTCAAAATGAATTTATCATTTTACCTCTGCGTTTCTTGGAATATCTGCGTTTCTTATAGTTGTTTCTAAGTAATTTGAAGAATCGAGTTTTCTTAACCCTTTTGACTTTCATCGCGTTACATAATGGACATTAAAAGCAAATTCATTAAAAATATTTATTTTTTTCGAAATATTTCATTTTATGGTCCCCAACAAGACATGAAATATCTTTTTTTGATCCCATTTAGAAACTAATTTTTTTTTGTTATTTGAATTGGGTTCAAGATAAGAACAATTCAATTTCTTGTTATTTTGTTTTCAAGACGAGACAAAGAAAACCCCCTGAAGACAAGATTTCTTGTCTTGGGGACCCCTATCGTAATGGTAAGGGTATTTTTCTACAAAAAAAAAAACGTTTTTTAATGATTTAACAGACGTTAATAACTACCTCGGTATCATGCAGAAAATCACACGAGGCCCTCAGGTAGCACACTACACGAGACCTTAAGGTACCTGCTGCCCCACAGCAGCTCCTTAAGGTAAGGTAGCTGCTTAAGGACCAAATATGATTTTAAGAGGGCAACCAAGAAGTAGATAAGCAACAACACTTCTGGCTCACTTTCTGCCATCTTTCATGTATTTTCCCGTAAGGATTTTTGAGTTGCGATCTGCACTCTGGAATCTAAACAATAACGCGTTCATCATTGTTGGATGACGTAGCAATGGCAATTTTCTACAGAAAAAATATTTTGTTGACGATTTAACAGACAGTAATAATAACTATCTCGATATCATGCAGAAAATGGCGTAAACTTACCGATTTTGTTGTTGAGCACGCGAGGCCCTGAGGTAGCACACTAGACGAGACCTTAAGTTAGCTACTGCCCCCCAGCATCTAGCTTAAGGTAAGGTAGCTGCTTAAGGATCAAATATGATTTTAAGAGGGAAACCAAGGAGTAGATAAGCAACAACACTCCTGGTCCACTTTTCGTCGTTATTCATGTAATTTCCCGTCAGGATTTTTAAGTTGCGATCTGCACTTTGGAACCTAAAAAAAGGAGAAATATTATATTCTAGAGAGGCGACGCTGGGAACCAAAATGTGCAGAAAGTCTTTTGAATACGATTAACGCCTGCATTCGCCATTGGCAGTTAACTTTCGGTTATGTAATATGTCTGGTAAAGGAGAAGAAAAGGAGGAATTTTTCTATAAATAATACTTGTTGACCTGTGTTAGAGCAATAATTTCTGGATTATCTGTTAAGCAGCTTAATGTAGTAGTTTTTGTGTTTTTTTACACCTTAATACAGTGACTAGCCCTTACATAATACAAGCAACAAAAAAAACCTTCAACGAGGAAATTTGTATTATTTTCTATTGGTGTAGCGTTCGTTAAAAGGGTAATATTTACCTGAGGCTCGATTGAAAAAGTCCATTTAAAATTTTTCATGCTGCCGACATAAAAAGAATGAATAATTCTCGAGTGGATCATTGTAAAGCGTTCGCGCTTAAACAAAAAAAAGCGAACAAATGGCAATATCCGCCGGAACGTTGCAAAGAATAATTTTGTGAAATATTAACGCATTTAATTCGAGCCCCCCATATACCGACGTTTAATCTCTGCGCAAAAATTAACATTAGAGTTTTACATTGCTGCCAGCGCTAACGCCGCACCTATTTGTTAATTAGCCCGTAAAATTTAAAACAAGCCTAGTTATGCAAACTAAACAACATTGCCCCGAAACCGGGTACAAGAAATTCTATTTCTGAACCGCACTTATTCGAATTTAATTTCGGTGCAAGTTACCAACATCGCAAACTATTTTCGAAAACAAAGGTAATGGCAGCAAAGTTTTTAAAACAATCAAGGTTTAATTTCAGTTATGAAGAGCAGAGTGTGAGGGTCACGTTTCCTTTGAACCACGAACAATGAAACTTGAATGTAAATGAAGACTCCGGTGGCAGGAAAAAAAGTTATATCTACGTGAAACCGGAAGAGACAAGTTGGTATTTTCCGAGACAGGCAACAAAGAACCTTAATTACTTTCACGCGCTCAAGTGATCAGTTTCCAACTGAAATTGCTGAGCGGGAGGAGCTTTCAAGGTACATTTTCTTGTCGGCGTAGTCGAAGGAACGGGTAAATCCGCGTAAACCAAATAATTTATCAAATTCCTGTTCCGGGGGAATTGGTACGCCGGGACGCCCTGTGTTTAATTATATTAATGCCTTAACTCCTCCAAAAAGTTTTGCGTTATTGAGCGGAAAACACATTGTTCGGAAACTTGTATCGATTTCGGAATCATTCCAATAAAACAAGATCCGACAAGGACTCTGTGGCCGTGTGTGTGTGTGTCTCCGGAAGTTTTCGAATTTTTTCTCCTTTAGTGCGCATACACCTTAAAAGGCAAGACGACCGAGTCCCCGGAGTGGTCTATATAAATTTATGGCAGCGGAAAACTTCAAATTTCCTTTACGAGAGTTTATGTTTGCATTCGGTTATTATTATTTACTGGGAAGCAGTGGAGTTGTTATTATTCCACCTTTAGGAAAACATCCATTATGGCGAGGTTGATCCTGCCGAAACCTGACGATAATGTTTCGCGTACAAACAGCGAGCAAGAAAACAACTTTACACTGAAATTTAAGCCCTAAAGTGAGGAGGGCAATATTAGTTCCACGTATGAAACCGCGTTACTGCTAAATTGCAGCGGTTTAGTTTTGTGTGCTAACACCGACTCGCTTGCCATTTGGAAACATGTTACTAAATACTGATCAAATACGCGGGTAGGAGAACATATGAATTGGTCGTATTTTTTTGGAAACCATCGCAAAACCCAAACCATAATACCAAAATCGACTCCACTTCACAGAGGACCTTGAAATCAGCCTCGCATTAGTACTCCTTTTATATCTAGAGCTTAAGCCCTGAAGTACTCCTTTTATATCTAGAGCTTAAGCCCTGAAGTTTAAACTCCAAATTTGATGTGTATTGCATTGTTTATGTGTCAAATTTTTTTTTGTCTTGAAACTGAAGTTTTGGAACTGAATTTGTAACAGTGGGCCTTACTGGCCCATTTCGGTTGTCTCAATGCACTGGTTAATAAGCGAAATACCTTGGACTTCTATTGTATTTATCGAGCTTTTTGCACGACGTTTTGAGCAGTGGAATCTCCGCTCGTTTTCAAGTGAAACTGAGCATTAAGCTCGAGGCTACTTGCTTATGTACTAATACTGGTAACCACGCCCACCTTTCCTATTGACCGGATCGTCGCCACCGTCGCGCGTCAAGCAACCAGCACTCGTCCGCCGTATCAATTGAAGAGACGTCGCAACTTGCTTTACTAAAGACGCCCTCATTGTCTCCAAAGAAGACTGCTTCCTCAAACTTTCGTTTTTTCCAGTGCTGTTCCCTGTGCACAATTTTGGCTTCCGACCACTTAATATTATGGTGTTTGGACCAGTGTGCGGAAAGCGTGCTCTGCAATTCCCGATTTTGATGTTTCTCCTCTTATCGTATGAGTTCTGTGTTCCTGAACTCTTACATGCCAAGGACGCTTGCCTTGGCCTCGAAAATTTCCATAAAATAAATACCACAGAGCTCACCATAGGCCAATCAATCAACGTCGGGAAGCACGGGAGATCACTTCGCCCATTGCCTCATTGCCTTTGATACTGTCTGCTGCAGCTGTAGACGAAAGGAAGAAATTCCAGTGAACCACGGCTTCAAGCCGGCAAAACACTTTAGATTGTATTTTGACCGGCCGTGAAAGCCTTTACAGTCTTATACGACAGCAATATTGTTGAATTAACACTCGTCATTTATGCTCTGTTTCGTTTTTTTCCCTATTTTTCTCTATATTGCTTTTTTTTAATTCTAAATCTATTAAACTTGTTTGTGTTTTTCCTATCAATAAAATCTATCTCAATTTGTTTTATTGTTTGACCTACTCTTTTTTTTTAGATGCATTTTCTTACTCTCGCTAGTTTTTGCTTAAATTCTTCTTTCATTTTTTTTCTGTTTTTAGTTATTATAGAAAACAACTTTTTGATACAAAAAATTCAACCGTATGTCCTTTGTACTTACTATTATCGTGTATTTTCTATTTCTCCATGGTTTATTTCCTTGTTTTTTGGCTCTAAGTTTTGTTTATAGACAGTTTTGAGTCCTAAATCTAGCTTTTGATATTTTCTAGGTTTTTTGCTGCTCTTGTAATATAAATTTCCTTAATTTTCATTGCAAATTAATTTTTTCTGTTTCATATGTTAAATTTTAACTTGTGCGTAGAGCCATACTATTACTTTAGTTATAGTATTATTGGTAAAAATATGGTTGAAAAAACACCTTTTATTTATGCACTCGCACACACACTCGAGCTTTTTTGTTTATGGTCTTTCTCTATATTGTTTTTTTTTATTGTAAAATGTTTAAACTTGTATGTGTTGTTCTCGTTTTTCAATTTTTTATATTTCATTGTTTGATCTACTTTTTCCAGATGCTTTTGCACCGATTTTACTTCATGTCTTAATTCTACTCTTGTCAAAGCCCATTCTCTCATTCTCGCTATTTTTATTTTAGATTATTCTTTGGTTTTTTCCTTGCTGTTTTTAATTACTATGTGACCAACTTTTATCGAACAAAATCACTCAAGTCCTTTGTACTTAATGTTATTTTTCATTTTCTTGTTTTCAGTTTCTGTTTTTTTTGACATGGTCCATTTTCTTGTTGTTTTTGATTTTAATTTTGTCTGTAGACCGTTTTTAGGCCTAGATTTAGTCAGGTTTAAAATCTCTGTTTGATTGCGTTTTTATTTGTGTAGGTCATTGTTTTTTTACTTCTTAATATGTTCGCTTTTCACTGTAGATTTTGTTATTATTAACTCTTTAGGATGAAATAATTATTTTGCGTTTTTTTAGCTAGTCTAATCCTCATTTTTTTTTTCTCCAAATGCTTGGTCGGTTGATTTCTTTAGTTTTTTCCCAGGTCATTCTTTCTTTGCTTTTGTCATAGTTTCTCTCTTTCCAAACTTTATTATTTTCTAACATGTTTTTACTCTTAGACCTTTTGCATCGATTTTACTTCATATCTTATTTCTACTGTTAGTAGAACCCATTCTCTTATTCTCGCTAATTTTGGATTAAATTTTTATTACGCTTTTTTCTTTGCTGTGTTAAATTCTTATTTGACTAACTTTTTGATCGAAAAAGTCGAAGTAGAAGACTGTGAGTTTTTGACAGAAAAAGATGACGTAATCAGAGTAAATGGACTTTTGTTCTTTCATCCTTTTCTTTTGACATTTTACAAGTAAATTGATGACTGAACACTCCCTATGTCCTTTGTACTTGCTGTTGCCTTTTATTTTCCTTTAATTTTCAGTCTCTGGTTCTTCCGTGGTTTATTTCTTTATTGTTTTTGGTTTTGGATGTGTTTATAGACTGTTTTGCTTAATTTTTGTTTGTTTGCTTCAACTTTTGTTTGATTTTTTCCTGTATTGTTCCTGTTTCTTTTTTTAATTTTGACGCGTTTCTTACTATTCAATCGTGCCAATTATTCCTTGATTCTTTTAAATAATTTTTAAATAATCCTCGTATTGCAGATTATTGTAAAATACAGAAATCAATTTTTAGCTGTCGCTACTATGAAAACGCTGTTTTCGACCTTTTATACGACTGATGAACCATCATTTTGCAACCTCTAACTGTCATGCCTATTCCCAGACTAGTTTCACCGTTTACGGCTCGTCAGTCATGCTTTGACACAACCAGACTTGCGGAACTTCGGTACTCAAGACACGTTTCATAGCAGCACCGAGAAAAGTTTCCCGGTGGCACCATCTGTGTATGCTTGTCCGAGATTGCACTCGTCCAGTATCAACGTCATTTCAACGACTTTTCTCGGTGCTGCTATGAAACGTGTCTTGAGTACCGAAAGTTCCGCAAGTTCTGATTGTGTCAAAGCCTCACTGGCGAGCCGTAAACGGCGAAACTAGTCTGGGGATGGGTACAGTCAGAGCTTGCGAAATGATGGTTCATCAGTCATTTAAAAGGTCGAAAACAGCGTTTTAGCGTTTTCAATCGTCGTATTGATCTTTTCGCTTAGTTATCTCTTCCTAGTGATGCTAAATTACCCGAAATAGAGTACTGCTGTGTTAGATATACGCCCAACCTTAGCTACAGAAGAAAAACTAACTGAAGTGAAGGTATAGAAATGTTTAACTCTTCCCAATAAACAGTTTAAATTATTAACCTGCAAATTAAAAAGAAGAACGTCCGAAGTGAAAAATTAAAAAATAACATGATATTGAAGTTTCTTAATTTTCTTTATGTGTAGGAAAATCCTTTCAAGTGTCTCTTCCTCTTTCTCAAGTACGAGTAAAAAAATAAATTTTTCTTAAAAAACTACAAGGATGTCGCTAGGCACTAACGAATTAATGGAAAAAAACATAAAGTTAAGGAGGGCAAGAAAAAATGAAGTGTACTAATAACAGTAGAAAATAAAATAAAGTTTATTAACTAAATCTGAGAGAACAGACAAAAAAAAAGTAAAGAGAAAACAATTAAAAAAAACTGGATAGAAAAGATTTGTAGAATGAAATATGGAAAACATAGGGATGAAGCGAATAATACAACCTTGAAACCCTTATAAAAACGCGATCGCGACGCTTGAAATTCTTTTAAAGCCGGATTAAAGCGTGACATTAAAAGTCAAGGGAAAAACATATAGACCAACAGTTACAAATGTAAAAAAAATGTAGGAAAGACTGAAACAGCACAAAACTGCTGTGATTTGGGATGAAACCAGAAACCAAATTTATTCCCAATTCTAAATAGAAGATAAGGCTTGAAGTTTAAAAATCAAAATCCCCACAAACCCACGAAAAATGCAGTAAAGAATGGATGAGAGAAATTATAGATCTCCAAACACAAATAAAGCGGCAAATAGTAAAAAAAAAGTGTTGGGAGAGCAGAGAACGCAAAAACAGAAAACAAATGAGTAGTTAGGCAAATCCGAATCCAGGACAATCCAAGGACTTTCTTCCACCTTAGCGATGACAAGCTCTTGTTTGTGACCTCGAAAATCGCAACGACTGGTCCACGCTAGTCACTGACCTTGCGACATGCGTAACCTTGAGTGCGCTGCTTGACCTTGAAAGGCCATGACGAGCGCTTGGGGGTGACTTCGAGAATCGCAACAAGCGTCCTTTGCAGGTCCGCGCTTGAGGTGACCTTGAGCTTCACCGTCGGCTGACGACAGATGTCACCTCAAGTGCTATATATAGGTAGTAGCCAAGCTGTAAATTCATAGTCGCAAAGATGTCTTCATTCATTAGTGATTTGAACAAAGAGCTTTACGTGAAACAGTTTGAAAACGTGCTGTCGCTTCCGGTCGGGCAAAAATTTGAATTTTTTTCCATTGACACTATAGAAACGCAGTTTGGTCCGAAAATTGTCGTAGAATTTAGCGAGTGCAAGACCATTTTGCCACAAAGATTTGCAGTCAAGTTTACTCCAGAAAGTATTGCAGACATTAAACAAAAGGTTAATGAAAGAGATGTTAAATATTTTATGCAAAGTCGGGGAGGTGTAGGCCGCACCACAAACATTGAATTCTTGGTAGAATGAAGCCATCGATGAGGACTCCGATGAAGATACCCTATCAACAAAAATTACATATGTTTTTAAAATGTATTAAAAAATTGAAGCAAGATGTTTTGATGTATGAACTGTGTAGATATATGAAAAGAATAAATTTTGATTGAATTTTTGTTTTAGTTATCTACTGATAAGACTATGCCTCTCAATAAGTTCGGCCACTGTTCGAGATCAGTGAGTGAATCTAGTTCACAGTTATTCATTCCTATTTACGACTTAAAAAATCGTAAACTATTGAACGTTGGTTTTCCTGGCAGTGATACAGATGCAGCCAATAAGGATTAGTAGATCGTGAAATTGGTATGATTTGGAAAGCACTTAATAGGGTATATAAGTCGTTAAATACTATTTTGGTCAATGTCTCTTGTCGGTGGAGATATAGAGCTGAAAGCAGAAGATAATAGATCAAAGGAGATCCCTAAAGAATGAGAGAACTCTAGAGAAAAAAATCAGTTAGTGAGAGAGTTACATAGACTCCTGCGAATAAACTTCCTCCGACGACGTACTATTCTTAAAAGTTTAGATGATTTATGGCAGATGATAAGAATAACAGAAATTGAAAGAAACAGACTGGAAAGAGTCTGGTGTAGGAAAATACTAAAATTAACACTTCATTATGACCACAGAACTTGATGGAAAAAAATAGATTTCGTGAAAAAAAATTAAGTCTCTAGAAAATGACCCAATAAGGACTTAGTTTTATGGGTGCCGCACTAATCTGGAACGGAAAATGGACTGGTTCACAATTTTCGTGAGTCGAGGAAAATTTGTACTCCTAAAATCTTTCACAAGTTTATAAATTTTTTTTTGTTTTCTACATTATTATTCATGGTTTCTATATTATTATTCATTACACATTTGCATATTTTACTTACATTTTCATGTATTTCTAGAATATTTTCCTAACTAATTTCAGTTAATGGTTTACCATCTCCTCGGTCTTCTTCTTATAAAGTGCAATCGATTCTATTCTATGAACGGTATGAATAAAATTTCAGACTCCCTATATACATTGAAACTGGGTTAGTTCTGGTTAGAATGTTAATTGTGTGGAAACTACTAGCTTTATAGGGTCACTTGCCTGTTGTTACGTAAAACAGTGGGAAAACAATAATACACTTTTTTAAAATGTTAAACAAGAACGGTGAAATGCATTGTATGGCTATAAGGAAATTGGCGTTCATACGCTTGTGATTTAAGCCACTTGAATCACCTAAACTGTAGTTTTAACTCGGTCCCAATCGTTCTCCAATTGAAGGCAAGTATTTTATCTGCGAAATCAAAATGATTGTTTCTCTGCATAATAAAGATCGCCTTTTTACCTTCTTTACCGGCACAGGTCTCAGCACGTATCTACATTTTCTACAATCGATAATTAACTATAAAAGGAGTACTGTCGAATTTGAAAACTTGCGTTGTCTTGCGTCTTAACCCCTGTAATAGACATCTGTTTATATTTTTGTTTTATTGCAGGATCAAGACGTTTTGCATTTTAATGGAAAAATAAAAATTGTAGCAAATAATGTCTAATTCAATAACTCTTGCCCTTCATCTCTCTGAAGCACCATTCGAAGCAATGTTTTCTCAAATACTCTGCAAGCTTTATTGGTACCAGCACTTGGAACAGGAATTTTCGAGTAGTGTGTAATCCTAAAATTTCCTTCATTTATTACTCTAGTCCACAGACTATTAAGGGTGACTTTTACAAGTTCAAGTAAAACTTCAGATTGAAGATAAAACTCCAGATATAACCTACATTGCATTGTTTATCTGTCAGGTAAACAATGCAATGTACATCAAGTCTGGTATTTTATCTTCAATCTGAAGTTTTACTTGAACTTGTAAAAGTCGCCCTAAATAAACTTTTAATAACATAGAAAATTAAATGTTGAAAGTAAGACGTTCTAGAATTAAACAGTAGGTATGTTTTAGTCAAAAGAATTTAAATCTGTCTTGAAAGAATGTTGCTCACAGTAGAGGCACGATGTAGTTGACCATGGACTCTGAATGTCTGTACAAACCCGTTTTGACATGTCCGTCAGTACTCGAAACGATAAGATTACGTTTAATACTCTTAACTTTCAATTAGTATTATTTTGAAGTACACCCAATAACATGATTTGTTTTATCGAATTAGAATATTTTTCATAAATCAAGGTGCGATCAATCGTTAACTGCGATCAACATTTATGGTATGCAACTAAGACGCATAATGCGTACGTGACTTTACTCAGCACGAGCTAAAAATATTACTAAAAAAGGATGTTACTGGAAATTCACTAGACAACACTTCTAAATTCTTCTGACGTTAACCTCGGCTTTTGACGCGTTTTATGTTTTTTATACTCAAGCAGGTAATTAATAATTGCAAATAAAAAGAAATACTCATATGGCTTTGTGCTAAAACCATTTAATTTCCAAACGCTCCTCACCGGCCCACATATTATTACAGGCGAACTGAAAGTTTTGATTAATTTGTCTATTTTATTCCCGAGGGTTTCTCTACGATTCATCATTATAAACTCACACGACGAATATAAACCCGCAGAAAGTTTGCGCTATACATAGTCGTTTTTGCATTCTATTAGACCGCAATTTTATATTAAAATTTAATTATGGCGACAATTTATTATGCACGCTCCGAGGAAAGCGCACTTAAACTTTCTACCGGTGAATATCAGATTAATAAACGCTTTTTGCATTATTGATTGAGCATCAGCTGAAAAGGAAACAATCATCACCTCTGTGCTGAGAAACTAGCTTAAGTAATTGTGCATAAAGGAATTCATTAAGCAAATAGTAAAAGTACACATCAAATATCCATTATAATTTAGGCGTGCAATAGCCGTATAATCTCATCCTTTACATCAAAGCCTTCGGGCATTCAATTAGTGAAATTAGTCCTGGTCATTTGATAGGATGGATAGGAAGATAAGCCAAATAATGACAAATTGTTAATACACCATACTGGCGGGGCTAATATTGATCTGCAACACTCTAAAATGGAATTAGAACACCGGGCGTGTACACGTAAATTTGAGTCTGAGTCCGATGTTAACATCTCGACATCCAAAGTTGGAGATACGGTCTGCGGTGGGGCCAACCAGCGGGACCGACCAGAAAACCGCCACCATTTATATGACGGTCATTACAGCTGTCCACTTTATTTCTTGGGTCACGCCGAGTCGCTAACGTCCACATCCAGTGTCGGGGATGAAAAATTTCTCTGATTGACTCTAATATACCCCAAGCTTTCTTATATCCGGCCATTTGTTTGACGTAAATGTTTGGTCAGCAGTCGAGTGTTCGTGTTTGTAATCAATTCTTGAGATGAATTGTGCGATTAATAACGAAGATCGGCATTAGTTCGACGAACCGACGCTGTACCTGCAAGTCTAGAATTATACGAAAAGAGAAAATACGAGTGGAGCGCAATTTATCCTACGGCCCCTTGAACGTTCCTACGTGGCCGGTTAAACGAATCTAAAATCTTTATTGTTATTGAAAACAAAACAGTTTTGTGAACCGGGAGAGACTTTTTCTTAGGTGTTTGTTTTACGTCTTGAACTCGGCGATTTATATTCCTTCTTGTGGGAAAGCGGACGAAATACTTTTGTTCGCCATCAGCACGGGGCTATAGATATGTACCAAGGAGAAACTTGCGTTTTGCTGCCCAGTTTTATACGTGGTAGGATCAGAAATGTTGTGTGACGTCGTATGTCTTTGGCAAAGCAGATGGTGTCATACGGCAAGGCAGCCATTAGTAAATGAAGTAGGCACGTGGTGTTGCAGAAAAGTGTTTGTAGTCTCAAATCTCAAATCTCAAATATTTTCTTAAAAAAAAAACACTTTCTCCAGCTCGGTAAGCTAAATGCTTAAAATAAATATTGAGTAAACCTTATAGTCTTCTGTAGTTTTTATGACATTGTTTTAATTGACGTCTTATTCACGAACCTCAGAAGATGTCATTAAATAGGTATCATATGTGTATTGTATTGTATTGTATTCAATGTGAGTGGACTTCAGTCCTCCACCGCGACCTGAGGTCTATTGTGGTCTTCGAGGCCCATAAGTGTTGCCAGCACGATTTGTCCCAGCTTGCTCCACTAGCTGAGACAAAGATTTGAGAGATCAGAGAATGAGTTTACCCAAAACTTAAAAAGGCAGTGAAAACTTCGAACTAATAATTGGGAAGTCATAACACCGATAAACGTCAACTGTTATCCTACCTCCAAATAAACCATGCGTGATTTGCCTGTGTCTGTCATTTGGGGGTTCAATTCTAGCTGTAACACAGTTTCTTATAGAATGTCAGAGCTCTGAGACCTATTATCAGGGAAAGTGCGAACTGTTGTGTTGCCATTTGCTCCGACTTGTTGCCACTTGCTGACTTGTAAAGTCTGCAAGTGTTAGAAAAAAAATTATCTCGTTGACAGTTATTTGAATCTAAAAGTTCTTCTTCAGATTTAAATTTACAGTAACTTTATTAAAAAGTATTTCAGGATTACACTAGTACTCTTTTGATTCAGAGAATGTTTCTCTTTCCTTTCATTGGTATATCTTGAGCTTTGAGATATGATTCACTATCATGTTTACAAATTCGTGTCCCGCTGAATTGAATGGTAGTGGTGTTTATTGGGTGAAAGGACAACAAAAACAACCTCTAAGATTGCAAAGTCGCCGACGTGTCGATCTCTATTTAAGTCTTTATCAAGGCTAGAATAAATATTAATATGAGACGCACAACAGAATAAATATGATGTTAAATCATATGATGTAAATATAAAAAGAAAAACAACAATAACCCACAACAATTAACACTCGATATGTAAATAGTTGAAAAGTTAACAACATGACATGCATTTTGCTATAATATTTAGAACTCTTACCTATTCACTGATAAGAGGCTTAGTCAACTTTTCAAGATTCGTATCCAAAACACAATAATATGAAGGCATACAAATTTTTTCGGAGAAATACATTTCACCAAATCGGCATCAATAGTGATTCATTTTTATTAACTTAGCATGTATATTATTGTGTTTTGGTATACCCCACTATCATACAGAGGAGAAGAGGACCACGTACTTTGATTTGCCTAATTATTTCCCTAATTTTCTCCTCTATCAAACAGTATGTGTATTTATAAATTCCATCATTAATAAGATGATAGAAACGTTTATCACATGTCAAAAATGGTACAAACAAACTAAAAAAGACTAAACAAGTATCTAAAGTATAAGAAAAACAAAAAAGAAACCAACAAAAACCAACAAAAAAAATTTACAAACCAAAACACGATGTGCAACCCCGCGCAAGTTAATAAAAATGAATCAGTATTGATGCCGGTTTGGTGAAATGTATTTATCCAAAAAAATTTGTATGCCTTCATATTATTGTGTTTTGGATACGAATCTTGAGAAGTTGACTAAGCCTCTTATCAGTGAATAGGTAAGAGTTCTAAATATTATAGCAAAATGCATGTCATGTTGTTAACTTTTCAACTATTTACATATCGAGTGTTAATTGTTGTGGGTTATTGTTGTTTTTCTTGTGTTGTGCCATTCACATTAATATTTATTCTAGCCTTGATAAAGACTCAAATAGAGATCGAAACGTCGGCGAATTTGCAATCTTAAAGGTTGTTTTTGTTGTCCTTTCACCCAATAAACACCACTACCATCAGTCACTATGCTATAAGCACCACTCATCTAAATTGTGGTCCTGATATTTTGTTGGTGCTTTAATGAATCTTCAGTTACAGAACTGACTACCTACTGACTGTATTTGTCCACATGATTCATGAGATTCCTCTGATTCAACATCTCATTCTAGCTGCGAATCTGTATCGGAATTATTGTATTCTCCTCAGACATCACTTTTTTGGTAGATGAAAGAAGTTCAAGGTCGGTGCAATTCACATCTCTCATCACATTATTAGAACTTACTACGTCATTCATGTCCGAGAAATAAATTCGGTGACGCTAAGAATGTAGTCATAACCCTCCGTTTTTTTATTTTTTCTCAGTTTTGGTTCATTTGTGATCCTCAGTTAAGACATAAAAAACACCCAAAACTTCTTAATTTTCTTACAGCAATCCTTCTTTCAAACCACATATCTGCTGGGCTACCTTCTATAGAACTAGTGCCTAAATGACAGATCGAGCAGTTCCACAACTCTACATTAGAGCCCTTCTTGTTCTATATGTTGCTATAGTTGATATATATAAAAGTTAGTATTCATCTAAAACTCCAAGATCTTCTAAAACAGTAGTAATATTGTAATTTCAACATTTCGAAAGTTTTTTATTTTGTGTAGTTGTTAGTGTGGTGTTTATTTTTGGCATGTTATCTCCCACCCACAACATGAACAGCATTCTTTCAAATAAAAGCATTTGAGATGTGGAGCCATTCAAGATCATTACACGTGTTCTTGAATATTATTTATTCGTGTAATGTATTTCATTCTAACTGAGTTGGTTTACTGGCAAAACCAACAATCCTATTATGTCGCGTCCTGGACCAGTAATGTGTCACCAAGATTTCAAAAAGACAGTAATGTCATTATGACATATATGGTTGAAAATAACACCTATTTCATACACCAAGTCGTTCAGCAGACCTAATAATGTAGTATATTAAAGCTAGCAGTCGAAAATATTATTATTAAGATTCGAGTACCATAAGAAAGCTCATTAGCGCAGCAGTCCAAATTTGAATTGGACGTGTAAGTGTAAAATATGTGAAAAATATATGAATGAAAATATGTGAAAAATATGTGTGTAAAATGACCAAAGTTATAACTTTGCAAACAAACGTAGAAAGAAGTAATTAAAACTTTTCCATTTGTAGTCCTAAAATGTCCCTGAAAACTCACAGCTGTACTACTAACCCAGTAGTAGAGTTAGGGAGGTACTGTGACATGTGTGGCTTTTGTTGCCAGTGATAAGGGAGAAAGACTAAACGTTAAGTCGCCACCCTAAAGGAGGTCTAGAGCGCTAGTAAAACTTCAAAAAACGCTTTTTTCGGAGAGATGCGTACGGAACAAAGAAAATAACTTCATCCATTCTAGGTAACCAGGACCGGCGACAAATCTATCCGCAATCAGGTAGAACGCTCAGAACCATGTAAACCGAATCCGGATCGAATAAATCAGCAATAAAACTGATGGAAATCCCCGAATACAACGCGATCGGGCCAAATTTGCGGCCAATAGACGGTCCGCGGCCGGCCCCAGTGCTATTTTATACCGAATGCATCTAGGAATTCCTGCTGGACATTACCATATTTTGACCCTTACTTAAATCATTCGAAATGCACGTCGGCTTATTAGGAATGGGTGGATAGTCTCGGTCGTATATTTCGCGGCCAACAGAATGTGCGCTCATTAAATTAAGCCAATTAAGATCTAGCAAGTCGTTTATTTTCTGGTCGAGGAACGATAAAACGTGTTTATTAAACCCGATATAAGGGTCTTAAGCGGTTTTACGACCACTTTAAGAAGTTTCCTTAATACTTTGTTTTCTTTATGGTGTTTAGCGGAAGTATAAACATTGACAGGCTCCGGAACGTTAAATTAAATCCGATTAAATTAACAGCTTAGAAGGATTGGAAGATATTTGTAAGCAGTACGGTCAAAAAGTGATGAAATATTATTATCAAACAGGGGCTTGATTCTGATGAAAATCGCAATCCCTGACCTTGAAAAGTCGCTGGGGGTGACCTTGAAAATCGGTTGTCCTTGGACTCCAGCCGACGAACCTCGAAAATTACACCGACAGGTCCACGCTAGTCACGGACCTTGAGAGCTATCTCAAGTGTGTGTTTCATTGGGACTTTATTCCACCTTGACGCAACGACGGGTCTACGAGGTCATACTGTACAACCAGCCCCGACCATAACGCATTCCGGCAGTGAGACATTCATACCTTCAGGCCTCGTGGACCCGTCGTTGCGTCAAGGTGGAATAAAGTTCCAATGCATACACTTGGGATAGCTCTCAAGGTCCGTGACTAGCGTGGATATGTGATTTTCGAGGTTCGTCGGCTGGAGTCCAAGGACAACCGATTTTCAAGGTCACCCCCCAGCAACTTTTCAAGGTCATGGATCGCGATTTTCAAGGTAAACTTCCACAAACCTCGTCTGACGCTATCTGTGAGGCCCATGGATGTTTCTATGGCCATGAAAGTGTCCTGGAATCCGCTTTGCTTAACTACTCTTGTCCCTAACGGTACTAGTCACATGTGGGGTCCAGGATGGCTCCTAGAAATTTTACTTCATTGCTAAACGGAATTCTTGTCAGTAGTTAAGCAAAGCGGATTCCAGGACACTTTCAAGGTCATAGAAAACATCCATGGGCCTCACAGATAGCGTCAGACGAGGTTTCTGAAAGTTTACCATGAAAATCGCAATCCATGACCTTGAAAAGTCGCTGGGGGGTGACCTTGAAAATCGGTTGTCCTTGGACTCCAGCCGACGAACCTCGAAAATCACACCGACAGGTCCACGCTAGTCACGGACCTTGAGAGCTATCTCAAGTGTGTGTTTCATTGGGACTTTATTCCACCTTGACGCAACGACGGGTCCACGAGGTCATACTGTAAAACCAATCCCGACCATAACGCATTGCGGCAGTGAGACATTCATACCTTCAGACCTAGTGGACCCGTCGTTGCGTCAAGGTGGAATAAAGTTCCAATGAAACATACACATGGGATAGCTCTCAAGGTCCGTGACTAGCGTGGACCTGTTGTGATTTTCGAGGTTCGTCGGCTGGAGTCCAAGATCAACCGATTTTCAAGGTCACCTTCCAGCCCGTTTTCAAGGTTATGGATCGCGATTTTCAAGGTCAACTTCCAGAAACCTCGTCTGACGCTATCTGTGAGGCCCATGGATGTTTCTATGGCCTTGAAAGTGTCCTGGAATCCGCTTTGCTTAACTACTCTTGTCCCGAACAAAGATGGCGGTTTCAGGAAGTCTAGCCTCTTCCTTCGGGTAAATGGCACAATCACCGTTTTCCTAGGGTTTATTGCTAAGTTTTCTTTTGAACACCAGCTGTGTAGAACATCCAGCATATCTTAGCTATCATAGCTGGAGATTTGTTGGTCTGGGTGGTCTCTTATAAGGATAACGATGTCGTCCACGTATGCTTGAACCTCGACTCCCCATAGTTCCAAAGTAGGCAGAAGGTCGTCCACTATTAGGGACCACAGGACTGGTGAAAGGACTCCGCCCTGTGGACAACCTCACGCTGTTGTGAATCTGACAATGTCATCGTTTAATGATGTAGTGATCATTGTGGATTCTAACACGTTGCGAATCCAGTTGGTTATTGTTGGTTGGACCGTTCTCGCTTTATTGGCGCTGAGGTGGAAGTCTGTAAGTGCATTATTACTTTTCATATAACTAAGTGTTTGGTAAAATTGATCTATTTTGGTTTCAAGAACACGATTGTACACGATATATCAAGGATTCAAATGCTGCGATAATCTGAGTACTAGCGAAGAGACATAGAGGAATTAAGGTAGTAATTATGGCAGTTTTTGAGTTACGACGACGTAAACGTGACAAGCGAGACAAGACCGAACCATCGAAGTATAAAAGAGTGCATAAGTATAAAAGAAGTGATGGAAATAAATAGTATTGTTTTAATCAGTGAGTTTTTACCGAACTCATAAATGCACATAACTATAATAGGGTTGAAGAAGCAGACCCACCATCGAATCGTTTGACAAATAGAAAGTTGACCTGGTTATGATCAGTAGATATGCAATACTGCTTCTGGCTCGATTTTAGTAATTTTTACATGAAAATTCCCATTAGAAAATCTAAGCTCATTTTGCATAAAAATATGCTTAAAGTGGTTATGAAATGACTAGAGAACATTGTTGGGCTAAATTGATGACAGATCAGTGAGTGTTTACCGAACACAACTGAATAATCCGACCCAGTCGATGGTGGGTCGGTGTCGACCCACTTGACAAATAGAAAAATTGAGAATTTTTGGTAAAAGTTGATTTTCTAGTTCAACCAAGGACAACACCTATGAACGAATTTAATTGCATATAAGTTATTATTTTTGCAACATATTGCAAGTCTTTTTTTATCTTATGCCATGTCTTTCATACATCACAAACAATCTGTGAAATCTTTGTATTGAAAACTATTACTCTGTCCTTACTTCGCGTTTCTAGCAATATTGTTAATTTAGTAATATCCTCAGCTAGTTTAAAGCAGCCCTAAAATAATAAGGGCATTGTGCCCTAAAACTTCCTAAACCCATGATATTAGCTCCACTATATACAGTTGCAGCAACGGAATTAACTTTAAATCCCCTTACGTCTGAAATATGAAATCTGAAAACCGAAGTGTAGAATTTACACGTCAAGTCGAAATTAATTCGGTAGAACTTGGGCTAATTGGTGATGTAACGTCGGGCCTTAAACTTCCCTAAGTAAAGACTTAATTTCCATTACCGGGTAACAAAATATTTGAAGAAAGTTTCTATCGGAGAGACAGGCAGTAACCCTTTGAGGTGCTCCCTCGGCGTGGCTATAACATCGTAGTAGTATTAGACTAATAACATATGCATGCAAATAAAGCCGTAAAAGTCGGCTCTAAAATATCCATTTAAGAATTTAATATACGCTGTGTAGCGGAATATTCACGCTAAAATAGCGGGACGACCAAGGTAAAAGCAGGAATTGAAGAAGGTACATTAAGGAAATGTAAATAACGACGTTAAGGTAGCATTATTTAGTAAAGACGCTTTTACCGCATTTCTCGACTCTTGTCACTGACGCCACCTGGTGCCTTTACACCAAAAACTTGTTATGGGTGCGGGAATTTTGCCGAAGGAGGCGCATCGATTTTCTTTACACAAAGAATTGTCAGCAATTGCCGCGAATTATGTGAAACACCCAAAAAAATCTTTCGGCATTATCCGTTTTCCGGATTTACACCTTAAGACCGCTGAGTATGCGACCGGATTTCGGTTAGGCTTCGTGTCCGGAAAACAGATAAAAAAGAATTGGTAAGGAGGTAATCCTCTTAGGGGAATGTTCATTTCTTTTATTTTTTTGCAGATATGTATGAATAGTCTTTCAATAACCCTCGTATCGTGTTAGCTTTGCTGCAACCGCAGTAGTATACAGGGTGATTTATTTAAGTGGTGACCAAAAATGAAACCCTGCATTGTACGAAGAATTTTAGGACGTGTTTTTGATATAAAGAATTTTTCTATGCGAAAAGAAATCTTGGTTAAGAAGATAAAAGTCGTTGTAGTTGAATTTTAAAAACTCAAATTAATCTAAAGTGTTTTCCGGGCTTTGAAGCCATGCCGACCAATGGAATTTCTTCCTGACGTTTCGTCTACAGATGCGGCAGACATTATCAGAGGCGATGAGGCAGGCAATGGGCGAAGTGATCTCCCATGCTTCCCGACGTTGACTGATTCGACTGTGGTGAGCTCCATGGTAATTATTCCCCCGCCGCCACTCTTGAAGTTTGTCGTGGAACTTGCTTCCAGTCTGCATTTAGAAACGTAATTTCCTCCTTCCTGTTGAAATTCTTGTCGTGTTTAAAGATGTCAATGGTCTCTCTTTAGTCTCGGATAGAAACGCTGCGATTGATATAAGATATCCACCTGGTTGAAAAGGATGTTGGGAGAGCGTGCTCTGCTACTGCTGACCGGCCACCCCTACCCCCACCCGAGTCCCTCTACTGCAGCGCGACGGCGGGGGAATAAATACCACGGAGCTCACCACAGTCGAATCAGTCAACGTCAGGAAGCACGGCAGATCACTTGCCCATTGCCTCATCGCCTTTGATAAGGTCTGCCGCAGCTGTAGACGAAACGTCAGGGGAAACTCCAATGGACCATGGCTTCAAGGCTCGGAAAACACTTCAGATTGTATCTTATGCATTCATTTGATAAATGGTATTTTCGAATTATTAGAGAGGTAATTGAATGCTTGTTATGGATTTAGACAGATCTTTTGGCTTCAAAAGCAGCTTGTCTATATATTTCTAGAAATTGATTCTGTTGCAAAAAGTATCAAAAGATTGTATAAAAAATTCTTAAAATTGAATTGGTTGGTCAACCATTCGAGCGTCGTCTTCTTAATGTCAAGCCTTGATAAACATCTGTATCTAACTTTTCGATACCGATACCGAAACTTGAAAGTATATAAATGGGCAATTAGAGTGAATACTTTTAATTTTTATTAGTTTTTGTAAATTTTGTAAAGCAGCAAGTAACAAAACAATTTTACTTTAACAGCCAAATTTTTTTGTTTTTTTGTTTTTCGAACGTTTGTATATAATTTTGAGCATATTTTTGAAAAAAAATTCATAGATGAGTCACATTTGTAGAAAAAAAAAACAAAACGAAAACATAAATATTTAGAGTACCTTCGAGTACCCATCAATTTAAACTTGTGGTTCATACGAATCAAACGAAACATACACATATACAGGGCGATTCAAAAGTATTTTGACAAACTTCAGGAGGTTATTGCTGACATTATTTTAAGAAGAAATGTTCCAAAAAACGAGGGTCGTAAAGAGCATCGTTACCGAGATACAGGGTGTTAAAGTTTTATTAAAAAAATAAAAAAAGTAATATCTTCGAAAAAGCTTGAAAGGTTTTAATAAAATTTTACAGATGTTATTTATCTATATATTTATTTTTTTTTCAAATTTGAACTGAAATAACACGTTCCATCTTGTTGAAGTAACGATTCTAAGACGTGCATTAAAATGATTTTAATTTATTTTTACTTGAAAATGACGCGTCTAACGAAGAAAACTTAAGAGAGCTTTTTTGTTTAGAACTGAACAGAAAACGAAAATGTAGAATTTATTTTTTGATAGGCCAGTGGCATACCATACTTTTCTTCAAAAAGATGAAGCGTCATTGCGGTACGCGCGCCACTGGTGGAACAACAAATATTTCGTTTTACAGAAACATGGCTACTCGCTAGCTATTGACATCTGTAAAATTTTATTAAAACCTTTCAAGCGGCTTAGGAGATATTATTTTTGTATAAAACTTTAACACTCTGTATCTTCGTAATGATGCTCTTAAAGACCCTCATTTATTGGAACTTTTCTTACAGACTCAGAGGGATGACTGTCAACCTTCCAACAAGAAATGTTTGCGCGCCAGTGGTCATGATTTTACGTGTAGAATCTTAACTTTTCTGACTTTCCGTTGTTAGACGATGAGAGGGCCTTTGGTTAGGTTAGTTCAGTTGTGTATTTCCTTTGTTTGTGTTAGTTCAGTTTTGTTTAGGTTAGTTCTGGTTAGTTCAGTTATGTGCAGCACGGATTTATTTTCGTACACTATTTGATGCCATGTGATGTCACTTACGCTTTGTTTTCCCGTTTTCTGGGGCAAGGCTTCAACATTAAGATAAATCGGTCTCTAAAGCTTGAGCTTGAGACTCATGATGAAAGTATCTTGACTACCTTCTCAGCAAGGCTCCATTCCTCATGTGTCACATTTTTTAAATTTTCCACGAGGAGACTACTTTAAATTAAAAACAAATTGTTACTTTATATTACATCAAGTTGTGTTGTATAATACATCAAGTCATTTAAAATCCTGAAAATTCATTTATTACGTTAATTTAACTTTTAAATTAAACGGAAAATGTAAAAATTGCAAAAGTTTTAAATATCTTCTATTTATAAACACTAACCCCTCCCATATGACATCTCGATTAGCTTCGTGCGACGCTTATCAATCGGGTTACCAGTATAAAGTTATTTTTTTAAATGCGGACCTAGTAGTAGTTTTGACACTTTGACCTTGAAGTCTACGTGAGCCTAGTGTCCTCTGACGTTGTCTATCGAATGTGAGTATTCACCAACGAGTTGTAATATTCTGTACAATACTAGTTTAGATATGTACTTTTAAAGATAACACTTACCTTCTTGGAAACCTTAATGCTTGCATAGATCGTGAACAAATATTACTAGGTCAAAAGGATCACCTTGTAAAACGTTTGGCTTCTTGTAGGAAAAATTAAAAATCCAAAAATAACAACACCGTTGTGTACACATTTTTATTTTCAACCTCCTATGTCATGATGACATTTCTCTCTTTTTAGAATCTTGGTGTCTCATTACTGGTCTAGGACGGGAAGTAATGCACATGCAAACAAAGTGCAGAAACTTCAGGGAATTACAGAAACCCTGATTGTTGGTTTTGCTCTATACCATAGAAACCATCAAAATTCCGCTTCCTGAGTGAAGATTTGAGCCAAAATATTATATGAATAAATAATATGCAACCACATTTTTTGATGTTATGCAGAAAGTGTGATGGAAAAAAAAAAATTATACATATCTCGATGGGAAGCTTCATTACTGTCTCGAAATTTTATTTATCTCGACGCTATGCATCTCGATAAATAACATAATCTTTGGACAGTAATGAAAGACTTCCCATCTCGTAATGTAACATACTAGTTCCTAACCTAAATAAAACTTTTTTTCTATATTTCCACTGAGGGGCACTTGGATAACTATCTCCACTGCCTGCCCTGTCTGCCCTGTCTGTGAAGCCTGTCTAGCCTGTCTAGCCTCACCTAGGTGTCACAGCAAGTCTGTCATACGAAACACCTCACCTGTGCTACGTCATCTGTCAAGTCTGCCACATTTGACAAGATTGACACCATTTTGGGGCCTCTTTGACAGGGGGGGCCTTTTTTACACTAGGGCTCACGTAGACTTCAAGGTCAACGTGTCCCAGAACCCCGTCGTTATAACTACTCCTGGTTTTTGGTATTTTTTTACATTTCTTTAAATATATCCAAAACCACTCAAAATGTGGCAACATTGTAAAGGTTTTCTTAACAGGCTCTATGAAAGTAAACTTTTTGCTTTATTCACCGTATTCGTAACTACAGACGTTTCGGAGATAGTGCTACGGACTACAGTGCTACTTAAAAAAAGACATCCTGTATATTTCAACCGTTTTGTTACACCTAATAACTCTGGAATTTGGAACACCTTGTGCCCATACCAGGCTTTATGTTGTAACTATATCAAATGTTGTTTTTAATTTTAAAAAAATTTTCTACCAACGCTTTAAAACTTCTACTTTTTACACACTAACGAACTACTAAAAAGTGCGTTTTAAGGCAATGATTGATAGCGTCTTAGGAAGTGAAAAGGTACTGTACGAGGTGTGATATAAAAGTATGAAAGGAGTGCCAGTAGAGTTTCTTTCTTAAAAAGAAAACGCTACACTACTTCGTTTTTGATTAAGTCTTTCCATATCAAGTATTTACTTACAACCTTAAGTGCGTCAAAGTAAAAATATAAACACACTGTACATACAGGTAAAATCTTCTATAATTTTGGTCTTAAAATACTTCACAATGGGCGTATACGAAATATTAAGAAACGATCGGAAAAACGCAGTAATAATAAAAGGAGTTTTTAAGCTGTTCGGTGGCTTTTAATTTAATTAAATTTCCGAACGTGGCGGTGTACTGTGGCTTTATTAAAACTTTGCTAACGATGCGAGCTGCGGGATTCCTTTGGATATATTTAATTTAAGGCCCCGCATGATTGCGAGACTCACACCTCCGGCTTAAGAACATAAAATCCTATGAGATGGCTTGAATAGTTTAAGTTTCGCGCAGAGTAATCAAGCCATGATGGCAGTCAGTATTTGAGCTATTTCAATTTGGTTTTGTATTGAGCGAGTGTGACAGTATTCATTCAAGACTTACACACCTCAAACGCTCGTCTTTCTGGGTTTATGCACGAAGTTTTATGGAAGAACTTGCGACAATATTTTCCTTTGCAAATTTATTGTGGAGAATTGAAATGCACCGCATATAAACTGCGTCATACTTTGAACATCGGTCAACTATACACCGGAATCCCGGCAGATATAAAAATCTGGCAGCTACCGTAAAATAAACATAAGCTGAGCACAGCGATAAGATGATGACAAATGTCCCCATTTTGACGTTCGGAAATCGTTTAACATATTTAAAGGGCCTGCGCATAATATTTCGCAGGTGGAGGCACGTTCGCCGCTCATTGCGTCACGTGTGCGAATTCATATTGGCACGTCAAAAGGCGAAACCCTAAACACGCGAAAAATATTCATTGGCGGTGACGATGTATGAGCATAGTTATTGAGTTTTCGTGGGCTTTTTATGGCGCCGATTTGTACTTGTCGACGAGTTGTTTTATCAGCGGCTCTTGTTGTTTTTAGATTAGTTTTTGGGAATCAGTATTTGTTGAATTTTAAAGCACGTTCGGGCTTTGATTAGCACTGTATCAAACACCTAGTTTAAAAACCGAAAACGAACATGTTTTTGGAAGTCGAGTCTTCCTCCGCTGCACTTTCCCTTCTTGGTGCTACTTTACTACAATTAATCAATTCAAATACTGTTTTTGTTTTCATTTATATATTCTTTAGATATTCTGTCTGACAAACCCCTTAGAACGTAACAAACTCAATTCGGATGAAATGAACGTCTAAAGAGGTTTTTTCAAAAATGGTCTAAAAATGCGACTCTAAAAGTGCCCGAAAATCGACCACAGAAGGGGTCTATCTCGGAAAATATTGCACCTACGGAACTTCTGATGGTGGGAGGTGAAAGAGGACATCAAGAAGAGGAAAAAAACAGTTGGATTCACTCCGATCGGTCGAGGCGTTTTCAAGTTACAGACGGTAAAATTTGGGAATTGAGAAAAAAGTCGTAACACCCCCCCCCCCTTTAAAATTTGGGAATTGAGAAAAAAGTCGTAACACCCCCCCCCCCCTTTGGACATTTTCGAAAAAATTTCGGAAAATTGCTGTTTTTGATCGAAATGGCATGTTTGCAAACCACTAAGAATGTAACAAACTCAATTCGGATGAAATTAACCTCTAAAGAGGTTTTTTCAAAAATGGTCTAAAAATGCGACTCTAAAAGTGCCTGAAAATCGACCACAGAAGGGGTCTATCTCGGAAAATATTGCACCTACGGAACTTCTGATGGTGGGAGGTGAAAGAGGACATCAAGAAGCGGAAAAAACAGTTGAATTCACTCCGATTGGTCGAGGCGTTTTCAAGTTACAGACGGTCAAAGTTGGGAATTGAGAAAAAAGTCGTAGTACCCCCCCCCCCCCCCCCTTAGACATTTTCGAAAAAATTTCGGAAAATTGCTGTTTTTGATCGAAATGGCATGTTTGCAAACCACTAAGAATGTAACAAACTCAATTCGGATGAAATTAACCTCTAAAGAGGTTTTTTCAAAAATGGTCTAAAAATGCGACTCTAAAAGTGCCTAAAAATCGACCACAGAAGGGGTCTATCTCGGAAAATATTGCACCTACGGAACTTCTGATGGTGGGAGGTGAAAGAGGATATCAAGAAGAGGAAAAAACAGTTGGATTCACTCCGATCGGTCGAGGCGTTTTCAAGTTACAGACGGTCAAATTTGGGAATTGAGAAAAAAGTCGTAATACCCCCCCCCCCCCCCCCTATGGACATTTTCGAAAAAATTTCGGAAAATTTGTTTTGCTGTTTTTGATCGAAATGGCATGTTTGCAAACCCCTAAGAACGTAACAAACTCAATTCGGATGAAATTAACCTCTAAAGAGGTTTTTTCAAAAATGGTCTAAAAATGCGACTCTAAAAGTGCCTAAAAATCGACCACAGAAGGGGTCTATCTCGGAAAATATTGCACCTACGGAACTTCTGATGGTGGGAGGTGAAAGAGGATATCAAGAAGAGGAAAAAACAGTTGGATTCACTCGGATTGGTCGAGGCGTTTTCAAGTTACAGACGGTCAAATTTGGGAATTGAGAAAAAAGTCGTAATACCCCCCCCCCCCTATAGACATTTTCGAAAAAATTTCGGAAAATTCTTTTTGCTGTTTTTGATCGAAATGGCATGTTTGCAAACCCCTTAGAACGTAACAAACTCAATTCGGATGAAATTAACCTCTAAAGAGGTTTTTTCAAAAATGGTCTAAAAATGCGACTCTAAAAGTGCCTAAAAATCGACCACAGAAGGGGTCTATCTCGGAAAATATTGCACCTACGGAACTTCTGATGGTGGGAGGCGAAAGAGGACATCAAGAAGAGGAAAAAACAGTTGGATACACTCCGATCGGTCGGGGCGATTTGAAGTTACAGACGGTCAAATTTGGGAATTGAGAAAAAAGTCGTAATAACACCCCCCCCCCCTTTGGACATTTTCGAAAAAATTTCGGAAAATTTGTTTTGCTGTTTTTGATCGAAATGGCATGTTTGCAAACCCCTAAGAACGTAACAAACTCAACTCGGATGAAACTAACCTCCAAAGAGGTTTTTTTTAAAAATGGTCTAAAAGTGCGACTCTAAAAGTGACTGAAAATCGGCCACAGAAGGGGTCTATCTCGGAAAATATTGCACCTACGGAACTTCTGATGGTGGGAGGTGAAAGAGGACATCAAGAAGCGGAAAAAACAGTTGAATTCACTCCGATTGGTCGAGGCGTTTTCAAGTTACAGACGGTCAAAGTTGGGAATTGAGAAAAAGCCGTAGTACCCCCCCCCCCCCCCTTAGACATTTTCGAAAAAATTTCGGAAAATTGCTGTTTTTGATCGAAATGGCATGTTTGCAAACCACTAAGAATGTAACAAACTCAATTCGGATGAAATTAACCTCTAAAGAGGTTTTTTCAAAAATGGTCTAAAAATGCGACTCTAAAAGTGCCTGAAAATCGACCACAGAAGGGGTCTATCTCGGAAAATATTGCACCTACGGAACTTCTGATGGTGGGAGGTGAAAGAGGACATCAAGAAGCGGAAAAAACAGTTGAATTCACTCCGATTGGTCGAGGCGTTTTCAAGTTACAGACGGTCAAAGTTGGGAATTGAGAAAAAAGTCGTAGTACCCCCCCCCCCCCTTAGACATTTTCGAAAAAATTTCGGAAAATTGCTGTTTTTGATCGAAATGGCATGTTTGCAAACCACTAAGAATGTAACAAACTCAATTCGGATGAAATTAACCTCTAAAGAGGTTTTTTCAAAAATGGTCTAAAAATGCGACTCTAAAAGTGCCTAAAAATCGACCACAGAAGGGGTCTATCTCGGAAAATATTGCACCTACGGAACTTCTGATGGTGGGAGGCGAAAGAGGACATCAAGAAGAGGAAAAAACAGTTGGATACACTCCGATCGGTCGAGGCGTTTTGAAGTTACAGACGGTCAAATTTGGGAATTGAGAAAAAAGTCGTAATAACCCCCCCCCCCCTTTGACAATTTTCGAAAAAATTTCGGAAAATTTGTTTTGCTGTTTTTGATCGAAATGGCATGTTTGCAAACCCCTAAGAACGTAACAAACTCAACTCGGATGAAACTAACCTCCCAAGAGGTTTTTTTTTAAAAATGGTCTAAAAGTGCGACTCTAAAAGTGACTGAAAATCGGCCACAGAAGGGGTCTATGTCGGAAAATATTGCACCTACGGAACTTCTGATGGTGGGAGGTGAAAGAGGACATCAAGAAGAGGAGAAAACAGTTGGATTCACTCCGATCGGTCGAGGCGTTTTGAAGTTACAGACGGTCAAATTTGGGAACTGAGAAAAAAGTCGTAATAACCCCCCCCCCCCCCCCCCCTATGGACATTTTCGAAAAAATTTCGTAAACTTTGTTTTGCTGTTTTTGATCGAAATGGCATGTTTGCAAACCCCTAAGAACGTAACAAACTCAACTCGGATGAAACTAACCTCCAAAGAGGTTTTTTTTAAAAATGGTCTAAAAGTGCGACTCTAAAAGTGACTGAAAATCGGCCACAGAAGGGTTTCAAAAATGGTCTAAAAATGCGACTCTAAAAGTGCCTGAAAATCGACCACAGAAGGGGTCTATCTCGGAAAATATTGCACCTACGGAACTTCTGATGGTGGGAGGTGAAAGAGGACATCAAGAAGAGGAAAAAAACAGTTGGATTCACTCCGATCGGTCGAGGCGTTTTCAAATTACAGACGGTCAAAGTTGGGAATTGAGAAAAAAGTCGTAATACCCCCCCCCCCCCCTATGGACATTTTCGAAAAAAATTCGGAAAATTCTTGTTGCTGTTTTTGATCGAAATGGCATGTTTGCAAACCCCTAAGACCGTACCAAACCCAATTCGGATGAAATTATCCTCTAAAGAGGTTTTTTCAAAAATGGTCTAAAAATGCGACTCTAAAAGTGACTGAAAATCGGCCACAGAAGGGGTCTATCTCGGAAAATATTGCACCTACGGAACTTCTGATGGTGGGAGGTGAAAGAGGACATCAAGAAGAGGAAAAAAACAGTTGGATTCACTCCGATCGGTCGAGGCGTTTTCAAATTACAGACGGTCAAAGTTGGTAATTGAGAAAAAAGTCGTAATACCCCCCCCCCCCCCCCCTATGGACATTTTCGAAAAAAATTCGGAAAATTCTTGTTGCTGTTTTTGATCGAAATGGCATGTTTGCAAACCCCTAAGACCGTACCAAACCCAATTCGGATGAAATTATCCTCTAAAGAGGTTTTTTCAAAAATGGTCTAAAAATGCGACTCTAAAAGTGACTGAAAATCGGCCACAGAAGGGGTCTATCTCCGAAAATATTGCACCTACGGAACTTCTGATGGTGAGAGGTGAAAGAGGACATCAAGAAGAGGAAAAAACAGTTGGATTCACTCCGATCGGTCGAAGTTGGGAATTGAGAAAAAAGTCGTAATACCCCCCCGGTCGGAAAATTCTTTTTGCGGTTTTTGATTGAAATGGCATGTTTGCAAACCCCTAAGAACGCAACAAACTCAATTCGGATGAATCGTTAAATATAGCAGTTATTAGCGAAAATCTGTCTTCTACAGTCTTATTTTCCTGTGTGTTCTTGCGTCGTGTCCTCTTTTACCGTCTTAAAATTTCTTCTAGCGCGCCATTTTTTTTATTCTGAATTCCTTATCAATTTAGAAACTTTTTTTCTTGTCTTTCACCATTTTCGAGATTTTCCAAAGAATCTAGGAATGCGCTTACTTTTTTCGTAAGATGTGACTTCTTGTGAAATGATTGGCCAATTTAATTGGCCAATTTGATGACTTTCTGAAACCAACACCTTAACTTATAATCATTGTTTATGATTACGTATGTAAAATGTTTGTCAACGTTATTAAATAAATATCACTCAAGGTTCAAGATGGTCCCCAAAGCCAAAAGCCTATTAGGAGAATTTAGTAGGTAAAATTGAGCCTGGGATAAACCGAGGTCCCTTACAAGAACACCGCATTATAACGTAATATTTTCTACTATAATGGTTGCACTAACGGCACAACCTAACGTTGAGATCGGCTCCCCAGATGGCGCTTTATCTTCATTGACTTGATGCATATCTCACACTATCGGCTAACTTTAACCACCGGCATTAAATGTTAAGCTAGATAAATGTTACACATCCACGTCATAACGAGAATAGGCGAATGAAATCGGATGTTAGTCTAAAACCAAAGCAGCCGGAGGAAAAACCGTCGCAGGATTCGGCCCCCGGGGGCTCATAAAATCCGCTCGGTTGGCCGAGGCGCAGATTAGCACCGGCCCGAGCCTGATGCATATTTCATTCCGGGGGGACTTCTCGCTATTATTGTCACCTTTTGGCCGGGGAGCTCCATCATGGAGCTTTGCCGAAAAGACACTTAAAAGTCCGCCAGTTCCCCCCTCCGACGCCCGTCTGGGACTGCTATACGGAGTCGTTTCTTCGCCATTGGCTTTATTTTACATAATGTGTCGAACCTTTTTTCTTTTTATAATGTAGACCCTTTCTGGATATCCAGCCCGTTTGTCGAATGATGTTTGCTCGATCAACCCAGCCAGGTGCATGTGATAGGGAAATAGAGCGATCAGTAGTAGACGTGGACGCGTTCTGGATCAGAGGGTCTCCCCTAGAGATTCATCAAGTCAAGTAATGTTAAATGAAAAATTAAATACTTGACAAGTCGGTACGTGACTTGACTTGACTTTTTTTGTGGGAGAGTTTGACTTGACGTGAAACTACTTGATACTTGATCGGTAGTACTTAATGAACAAGACGAACTCAAACATGATTTAGTAATTCGCAAAAATTCAAGTTTTTTGTCATAACTGAATACAGGGACTTCATTTTAAAAGTCTCGCCCAATTTTCTCCTTTTTTATTTCAAATAAAAAAAAAAGTTTTAATTGCGCTTTCAAATACGGCCACAAGTAGAGCTTGAAGTCAAGTTGTCAGCATGAGTGAAAAGACAAGACAACATGCAGGAAGTCAAGCCTTAGTCTTTTTTCCGGTTAGGTTTAGTAATCCTGATCCTAACCGAAACTTTCTACAACTCCAAATTTCCATTTTTTAAAGCTTTTAAGACATTTTTTTAATTCTTATCTAGTTTCCTCAAATAACTTCATCTTTGCATTTTTAGACGCTTTGAGTCATTCCTAACCGGTTGTAAGGAGATCGGACCAGCTTGAGGTCTTTATGGGAGATTCAAAGTATTTTTAGCGTCTTTTATACCCGCATTGAAATTGAGAAATATTGAAAACAAACTATTGTAGGCATTCTACTAAAATAAAACCCTGACGATGACTGTAGAATGTGAGAAAGTTAGTTACAATTTTGGTTAAATTCAATTTACTACAAATTAACAAAAACATGCAAAATACTGACAATTTTTCAAATATTTATTTTGCAATATTGAAAAAGTTCTTATTTATTAAACTAACTTTCCCTCATCCGTCTCCCTTTAAGCTTTTCACATAAAGCATAAAAAAATATTAAAATGTTAACAAAAAATGTCTCAATTCCAGTTAAAAGAAAGCAATGAAAGTAGTTATTTATCTAATAAATTCGGAAAGTTTAATATCTCAATTCTTTATACTAACTCCAAGTTCGAATTTTTAAACGCTTTGAATCTTTTTAAACATTTTTGGCTTTGTTCCTAATATGTTTTTTTCAAAAAATTCCATATTGACTATTTTAAACACTTCTACTTGTTTTTAACCGATTAGGCTTTAAAATTATTATTTAAATTACCCCAAAAACTTCAAATATGCATTTTAAGATGCTTTGAGTCATTTTTAATGGATCTTGACCATAATGAACCTGAATTTTTCTAAAAACTTTTAATTTGCATTTCTAGATTGCTTTGAATCATTTTTAGCTGGTGTTGATTCTAATCTTAATCTGCAATTTTCCAAAATTTTTAAATTTCTATTTTTAAACATTCAAGGTATGGTTGGAATTCAGGTTAGGATTAATGCCAAAAATTGGTTAAAAATGTGCAGTGTTTGAAAAAATCCATTTTAGGAATATTACCATTAAAATTAGGGACAAAATCAGGTAAAAATACTTAAAAAGTTGAAAAAATTGATAAGATTTTTGGAGAACTGCGGGTTAAGTTAAATGCAAATTTTTGTGACAAATTCAGACCATGATTAGGGTAAAATCTGCTAAAAAAGCCCCTAAAAATTTTAATTTGAAATTTTTTGAGAATTTTAGGGTTAGACTTGGAACCAGAATTGATTAAAAACAACCCAGATCCTCTAAAAATGCAAATTTTGATATTTTTCGATAAACTCATTATTAGAACAAAATCATGCAAAACTGATTCAAACGTACTGATGCTAAAATACAGTTTTGGACTAAAATATATGAAATTTTGCTGAAAATGCGAAGTTGGAATTTTTCAAGGAATTCAGGTTAGGATTAATGCCAAAATTGGTTAAAAGTGACTCCAAACGTATAAAAATATGAATTTGAAGTGTTTGGAGAAATTCAATTTAGGAATCACCATTAAAATAAGGGACAAAATCAGTAAAAAATACTTAAAAACTTTAAAAATGAAAACTTAAGAATTTTGGAAAATTGCGGATTAAGAATAGAACCAACGCCGGCTAAAATGATTGAAGGCAATCTAAAAATGCAAATTAAATTTTGTGACAAATTCAGGCCATGATTAGGGCAAAAATGGGTTAAAAATTACATAAAGATTAAAAATAACCCAGATCCTCTAAAAATGCAAATTTTGATAATTTTGGATATACTTACTCATTATTAGCTCAAAATAACAAAACTGATTCAATCGTTCTGATATATTTTTGGTTTGTTGGTTTTTGGTAACATAAACTTTTGCTCTAAAATATATGAAATTTGGCTCAAAATGCGAAGGTGGAATTTTTCGGGAAAGTCAGGTTAGGACTAATGCCAAGATTTGTTAAAAGTTAGATCATCGTATAAATATATAAATTTGCACTGTTTGAAAAATTTATTTTAAGAATATTAGCATTAATATAAGGGTCAAAATCAGTTAAAAAATACCAAATTAAAGAATGTTTAAAAATAGAAATTTAGAAATTTTTGAAAACTGATCTAAAAATGCAAATTAAAAGTTGAGTGAAATTGGTTAAAAAATTACATAAAGCCTCTAAAAATTTAAATTTGAAATATTTGGAGAAACGCAGGTTTAGAATTAGAACTAAAATTGATTAAAAATAACCCAGGTCCTCTAAAAATGTAAATTTTGATATTTCTGGATAAACACATTAGTTTTTGGGAAAAATCAGTTAAAAAATACCTAGAATGTTTAAAAATTTTGGAAAATTGCAGATTAAAAGTAGGACCAACACCAGCAAAAAATGATTCAAAGCAATCTAAAAATGCAAATTGAAAGTTTTTAGAAAAATTTTGGTTCATTAAGGTCGAAATCCATCAAAAGTGACTCGGAGCATCTTAAAATGCATATTTGAAGTTTTTGGAGTAATTTAAATAAGAATTTTTAAGCCAAAATCTGTTTAAAACTAGTAGAAGTGTTTAAAATAGCCAATTTGGATTTTTTTGAAAAATACATATTAGGGTCAAAGCCAAAAATGTTTAAAAATTCCAACTTCGCATTTTCAGCAAAATTTCGTATATTTCAGGCCAAAAGTGTAGTTTACCATCAGTACGTTTGAATCAGTTTTGCATTATTTTGATCTAATAATGGGTTTATCCAAAAATATAAACATTTGCATTTTTTAGCGGATCTGGGTTATTTTTAATCAATTCTGGTTCCAAGTCTAACACTAGATTTCTCAAAAAAAAATCAAATTAGAATTTTTAGAGGATTTTTTTTCCAATTTTTGCCCTAATCATGGTCTGAGTTTGCCACAAAACCTATTTTTCATCTAACTTAACCCGGAGTTTTCCAAAAGTTTTTAATTTCAATTTTTCAATTTTTTAAGTATTATTAACTGATTTTCTCCCTAATTTTAATGGTAATATTAATAAAATGAATTTCTCCAAACACTGCAAATTTATATTTTTATACGTTTGGTGTCATTTTTAACCAATTTTGGCACTAATCCTAACCTGAACTCATCGAAAAATTCCAACTTCGTATTTTCAGCAAAATTTCGTATATTTTAGTCCAAAAGAGTCTTTTACCATCAGTACCTTTGAATCAGTTTTGCTTTATTTTGTTGTAATAATGTGTTTATCCAAAAATATCAAAATTTGCATTTTTTAGAGAATCTGGGTTATTTTTGTTCTATATCTAATCATACATTTCTCCTAAAAATATGAAATTAATATTTTTAGAGGCTTTGTGTCATTTTTAAACGAATCTTTGCCCTAATCATGGCCTGAGTTTGTCACCAAACTTAATTAGCATTTTTCGATTGCTTTGAATCATTTTAGTCAGTGGTGGTTCTATTCTTAACACGCAATTTTCCAAAATTTTTTAATTTTTATTTTTAAGTTTTTTAAGTATTTTTTACTGATTTTTATCCCTTACTACAATTTATATTTTCATACGTTTGGAGTCATTTTTAATCAATTTTGGCATTAATCCTAACCTGAATTCCTCTAAAAATTCCAACTTCCCATTTCCAGCATAATTTCGTATAATTTAGGCCAAAAGTGTATTTTACCATCAGTACGTGTGAATCAGTTTTGCATTATGTTGTTCTAATAATGAGTTTAGGTTCTGGTTCCAAGTATAACCCTAGATTTCTCCAAAAATTACATATTTAGAGCCCTCATGTCATTTTTTAACCAATTTTTGCTCGATTCATGGTCTGAATTTGTCACAAAACTTAATTTGGATTTAGCTTAACCCGCAATTTTTCAAAATTTTTCAATTTCTGTTTTTAAACTTTTTAAATATTTTTAAATGATTTTGTCCCTTGTTTAATGGGAATATTCCTAAAATGAATTTTTACAAACATTGCAAATTTATATTTTTATACTTTTGGTGTCCTGTTTAACCAACTTTGGCATTAATTCTAACCTGAATTCTTCGAAAAATTCCAACTTCTCATTTTCAGCAAAATTGCATATATTTAAGTCCAAAAATGTATTTTACCATACGTACGTTTGAATCAGTTTTGCATTATTTTGTTCTAATAATGAGTTTCTCCAAAAATTTTAGAGGATCTGGGTTATTTTTAATCAACTCTGCTTCCAGTTCTAACCCTAGATTTCTCAAAAAATTTCAAATTAAAACTTTTAGAAGCTTTATATCATTTTTTAACCAATTTTTGCCCTAATCTTGGTATGAATTTGTCACAAAACTTAATTTGCATTTAATTTAACCCGCAATTTTCCAACATTGTTTAATTTTTATATTTTTTCAATTTTTCTAAGTATTTTTAACTAATTTTGTCCCTCATTTTAAAGGTAATTTTCATAAAATGAATGTTTCCAAATTTTTAACCAAAATTAGCATTTTTAGAGGATCTGGGTTATTTTTAATCAATTCTGGTTCCAAGTCTAACCCTAGATTCCTCTATTTTTATTTGAAATTTTTAGAGTCTTTATGTCATTTTTTAGCCAATTTTTGCGCTAATCATGGTCTGAATTTGTCAGAAAATTTAATTTGCATTTAACTTAACCCCCAACTTTCGAAAATTTTTAAATTTCCATTTTTTTCAACTATTTAAGTATTTTTAACTGATTTTGTCCCTTATTTTATTGGTTAAAAATTCCAACTTCGCATTTTCAGCAAAATTTCATATATTTTAGTTTAAAAGGGTATTTTACCATCAATAAGTTTGAATCAGTTTTGCATTATTTTGTTCTAATAATGGGTTTATCAAAAAATTTCAAAATTTGCATTTTTAGAGGATCTGGGTTATTTTTAATCACTTCTGGTGGCTCTTGATTTCTCATAAAATTGCAAATTAAAATTTTTAGAGGCTTTATTTCATTTTTTTAAAGCAATTTTTGCCCTAATTGTGGTCTGAGTGTGTCACAGAATTTAATTGGCATTTTTAGATTGTTCTTTGAATCATTTTAGCCGGTGTTGCTTCTGTTCCTAACCCGCAATTTTCAAAAATTTTAAAATTTGAATTTTTAAACTTTTTGAGTATTTTTTTCTGATTTTGTCCCTTATTTTAACGGTAATATTCCTAAAACTAAATTTTTCCAAACACTGCAAATTTAGGAGTCATGTTTAACCAATTTTGGCATTTTACCATCAGTAAGTTTGTATCAGTTTTGTGTTATTTTGTTCTAATAATGGGTTTATCCAAAAATATCAAAATTTGCTTTTTTAGAGAATATGGGTTATTTTTAATCAATTTGAGCTCGAATTCTACTCCTACATTTCTCAAAATACTTTCTAATTTGGATTTTAGACGCTTTATGTTATTTTTTAACCAATTTTGGCCCTAATCATGATCTGATTCTTTCACAAAAGTTGATATTTTTATTTTTACATGCTTTGAGTCATTCTTAATGCTTTTTCAACCTGACTTTTCCAAAAAAAAACTGCATACATTTTATTTGATTTAATTTTAGTCCAAATTTACCTATTTAGATTCAAAAACTAATTTTGTTATAAGCAAGAATTTAGAAGAATTGAATCTGAACTGATTTTGCAAGTGTTAAAATTGACTTTCTCCAAAATCATCAAAATTTGCATTTTTGGAGGATCTGGGTTATTTTTAATCAATTCTGGTTCCAAGTATAACCCTAGATTTCTCCAAAAAATACATATTTAGAGCCCTCATGTCATTTTTTAACCAATTTTTGCTCGATTCATGGTCTGAATTTGTCTCAAAACTTAATTTGGATTTAACTTAACCCGCAATTTTTCAAAATTTTTTAATTTCTGTTTTTCAACTTTTTAAATATTTTTAAATGATTTTGTCCCTTGTTTAATGGAAATATTCCTAAAATGAATTTTTCCAAACATTGCAAATTTATATTTTTATACTTTTGGTGTCATGTTTAACCAACTTTGGCATTAATTCTAACCTGAATTCTTCGAAAAATTCCAACTTCTCATTTTCAGCAAAATTGCATATATTTAAGTTCAAAAGTGTATTTTACCATACGTACGTTTGAATCAGTTTTGCATTATTTTGTTCTAATAATGAGTTTCTCCAAAAATTTTAGAGGATCTGGGTTATTTTTAATCAACTCTGCTTCCAGTTCTAACCCTAGAGTTCTCAAAAAATTTCAAATTAAAACTTTTAGAAGCTTTATATCATTTTTTAACCAATTTTTGCCCTAATCTTGGTATGAATTTGTCACAAAACTTAATTTGCATTTAATTTAACCCGCAATTTTCCAACATTTTTTAATTTTTATATTTTTTCAATTTTTTTAAGTATTTTTAACTAATTTTGTCCCTCATTTTAAAGGTAATTTTCATAAAATGAATGTTTCCAAATTTTTAACCAAAATTAGCATTTTTAGAGGATCTGGGTTATTTTTAATCAATTCTGGTTCCAAGTCTAACCCTAGATTCCTCTATTTTTATTTGAAATTTTTAGAGTCTTTATGTCATTTTTTAGCCAATTTTTGCGCTAATCATGGTCTGAATTTGTCAGAAAATTTAATTTGCATTTAACTTAACCCCCAACTTTCGAAAATTTTTAAATTTCCATTTTTTTCAACAATTTAGGTATTTTTAACTGATTTTGTCCCTTATTTTATTGGTTAAAAATTCCAACTTCGCATTTTCAGCAAAATTTCATATATTTTAGTCTAAAAGGGTATTTTACCATCAATAAGTTTGAATCAGTTTTGCATTATTTTGTTCTAATAATGGGTTTATCCAAAAATTTCAAAATTTGCATTTTTAGAGGATCTGGGTTATTTTTAATCACTTCTGGTGGCTCTTGATTTCTCATAAAATTGCAAATTAAAATTTTTAGAGGCTTTATTTCATTTTTTTAAAGCAATTTTTGCCCTAATTATGGTCTGAGTGTGTCACAGAATTTAATTGGCATTTTTAGATTGTTCTTTGAATCATTTTAGCCGGTGTTGCTTCTATTCCTAACCCGCAATTTTCAAAAATTTTAAAATTTGAATTTTTAAACTTTTTGAGTATTTTTTTCTGATTTTGTCCCTTATTTTAACGGTAATATTCCTAAAACTGAATTTTTCCAAACACTGCAAATTTAGGAGTCATGTTTAACCAATTTTGGCATTTTACCATCAGTAAGTTTGAATCAGTTTTGTGTTATTTTGTTCTAATAATGGGTTTATCCAAAAATATCAACGTTTGCATTTTTAGAGAATATGGGTTATTTTTAATCAATTTGAGCTCTAATTCTACTCCTACATTTCTCAAAAAACTTTTTAATTTGGATTTTAGACGCTTTATGTCATTTTTTAACCAATTTTGGCCCTAATCATGATCTGATTCTTTCACAAAAGTTGATATTTTTATTTTTACATGCTTTGAGTCATTCTTAATGCTTTTTCAACCTGACTTTTCCAAAAAAAAAACTGCATACATTTTATTTGATTTAATTTTAGTCCAAATTTACCTATTTAGATTCAAAAACTAATTTTGTTATAAGCAAGAATTTAGAAGAATTGAATCTGAACTGATTTTGCAAGTGTTAAAATTGACTTTCTCCAAAATCATCAAAATTTGCATTTTTAGACAATGTGTTGTGACAATGTTTTAGCCCTAATTCTATCCTTAATTTCTTCATTCTTGACATGAATTTCAGCATAAACACCAAATTAGCGTGTCCAAACCATACGAGTAAGTTTTAACCGATTTCGGCCTTATTCTTAACCTGTATTTTTTCGGAAGTTTCCAATTTCCATTTTTATTCTGGCCTAGATTTTTCTGAAAACAAGACAAAACTAGATACAACTTCGAATGCTTCTCTTGACAAGCTTTTATCTTGATTTTAAGATAAGACAAAAGTTCTGAATTGTACTGTCTTGTCTTCATGAAACAATCTAAAAATGGCTATGAAGATGGCATCATCAGGTATGCCATCATCAGGGCTCATTATCAAACTACTTGGTTTTTCAAGTATTTGAAAGAAAAACTAACTTAGCTTGACACTCACTGCTTCAAACTTGACTTGAAATCAAGTAGCTTGAAAGTAAAGTCATACCGTGACTCCCTAGTCACAGGTGGCTGTAAGACACAGATTGCACTGAGGAGGCCCGTGCGTCGCCTAGCAACAGGAGCGTGAATGCATTTTGAATGTGAGGGTTGTAGGTAGAGGTTAATATAGTACGAAATTAAGGTTGTAAAGCTTTCCATACTCATTTTTTACGTAATTTACTTACTTACAAAAATTTGTATAGGATGCTCATAAAAAAACCTCGTAGCAAGCCATCGAGTTAAAACTCTTGTCCATAAGTTCCTAAAAAAAATTAAAATCCGAATGTTTTACGACATTTTCGACCTTTGTTTGTTTTTATGAAGTCATCTCAGACCTACTATTCTAATTCCATGACCTACTTGAGTTTTTTTTTGGAACGCATGATATAAAATAAGCTTTTGGCAGCAGGATTTGTGTAAAAGTACACTTATGAGGTTACAAATTCCAAAAATGCATGGAGGTAGCAAAGGTTCTTGTAAAGTTCTTCTCAACTTTCATATTTACAAATATTCACAAAAACTGCTCAAAATGCTCATCTACGGATGACAGAAAGTGCGGCAGCTCGGCCCTCTGCAGGCGTGATTTCTTGAGCTGCTTGAAAACGGAGGGTATAGCTTCATCGTTATCCGGCTGCGTCTGAAACTTGCTCTTTATTATGCCCCATACAAAAAAATCCAAAGTGGTCAAATCCGAAAAGCGCGAAGGCCAAGACGGGTCAACATCTTTTTGTCTGAAACTGTTTCCCTGGCATCTAAGGAGCGATGATATGTAGCGTCTAATAGATGATGATATCTAGCGTCTAAACTTGAAATCAATTCAAACGAAATCAATTAGCATGAAAGTGAAGCCTTTTCTGATGGCTTAAACTCATCATTTACACTTCGCTTTTATATGATAGAAATGTGCAATCACGGTTTGTGATTTGCTCCACACACCACCCACATACACCTTTAAAGTCTATGATGTTACTGTTTTCATTTTAGGCAAACATTTGCAGGCAATTTTTCATCACTCGCATCGAAACCCCCGAACAGTGCACAATATGTCGCCATCCATCAACCCCTTTCGCCGAATTTTACGCACTAATACGTTTCCATCTTTTTTCCGCGACGTGGGCTTTTTATCACGTTATTTCACGATAAATACGGAATCATAAAAGATCAGCCAGTGACGTGTATCAAAGCGGGAGAGAGAGTCCTTCCTTTATTTCGTTTTGAAGTCCGGAGGGAAGTTATTTTTAAAACCCCATGCGGCGGAATACTCGAAACAAGGATAATAAAGAGGGGTAAAAAAATTTTAGGAATGGCGTTGTCGGGGATTTTTTTGTGATTTATGTTGTAATAATTACACCAAAAATGGAAGATGCCTTGGAAATGGATGTAAATAAAACATGTCAATACGAGGCAGATGCAGATATTTACATTTCAAAGCTAGTAGAATCTTTGAAAGCAACTAAGCATCAAATATTCTCTCTAAATAAGTCTAATGAGGAACATGAACTAGAGTTATCTAAATCTTATGCATTTTACAAAACAAAAAAATCACACAAAAGCAACACAAAAGCGTTTTATGTGGGTTAACTCTAAGGTCTTTTGCTTGAGTGCGCTTCTATTTATAATAATTTATACATAAAGTCTATTAAAGCGATAGCATCGCCACTAGCTTTTGAGAGAATAGCAGTTTCCGGTGTCAGATTAGAGTTTTCTTAATGTAGTTTAAAGTTATTTTACTTAGATGGCACGATGAAACGGAACGGCGGTTGTTTAAGAACACATTTCCATAATATTTGTTCGATTTCGACGGTGTTGCATGGACAATAATCATTGTATCATGCATCACGCCTGAATTCCTAAATTTGTCTTGTTTTATTGTACAGACCACAGTTTTATTACCCTAGATAACGAGGACGTCAGTATTTAATGCTGATTTTTCAATTGGCTGTGCAACATCGCGGCGTGTTAATGGTATGGATCGCTCGATATGATTAGATGATGTCGGAGGGGACGAAAATGCATAAATGCATTCGTTCACCAGAGTGAATGAGAGTTCAAGTTCAGATTTTAATTATCATTACTTCAAGGAGCTATCTCTAAGAAATTTTTAAAAAACGAAATTTCGAGTTTGATATTTAAATTAGCGCAGTTGGTAGGATTTGCTAACGGTTTAGTCGCAACTCGCAGCGATAGTCCGTCTTTCTTTCAACGATTTGTGGCAAATTTAAACAACCAGAGACTTTCGTTACAGTCGTGCAAAAATCTCAACCACCAGGGATTAGGAACAAGCATCGTCCAACCTAAGATTAATCTGAAAAGTATTGAATATTTCTGTTAATGTGCACTAAGGACTTCCACGACGTCCTCCTACGTACCTCCATGTGGTGTGCGCTGGTAACGTCTGCTCACGTTAAAACTGTCAACGGTGCGGGTAGTTGTGAGGCGGACAGCTCCCCGAATGTAGGTTTTAAAAATGAAGTGGAATGTGTTGAAAGGGAGGACGACGTTCGAGACGCCGAGAGCTGTTAATGCTGACAGGCCCGGTGATCGATGTCGAGACCTTCATGGCACGGGTCTGGTTGAAAGTGCAGGAAGGCCCCCAACTGGTGGTTGCGGTTTTGGTGTTCAGGGTTCGAACACATTGGGTTCAATATGGCGGGATCCGCAGTCGCCGGCAGAGTACCTACTCTAGCATGGACGACCGACCTAGATCCTTTATCCCACCTTACGGTCGGGGGTGACGGAGAGATGTTCGAAAACTGATTACCGTGGGGGGGTGCAAAATCCCTCTGCACTGTGGTGAAACGTATTGATCCAAACAAGTTATTCAGGGGTATTGTTGAGGCCCCGAGCCGTAACCAGTCTGGTATGAAAAGAAAAGAACTGGGATAGCTTTCTGATGGAGCGCGAATACGCTAGGAAGCGTGGGTGCACCTATGCTCCACCAATAAAAAGGGAAGGAGTTTGTCGTCCGCCCTGACTCCCGGCAAACATAAGAAGAAATAATAAACGCACTTTTAAATGGTTAAAAAACAGTTAACATCCAAATAAATCCTATGTTTCTTTGCGGACAATAAATCGTGCTGACTGTCTTCATGTTCAAAGAAAACCGTCGTAATAAAAAAAAAGCCAGATCAAAGTTTCATTGCCCTAGAAAACGAGGACGTCGGTATTTACTGCTGATTTTCCCATTGACGGTGCAACGTCGCGGCGGGTTAATGGTATGGATCGTTCGATATGATTGGCTGATGTGGTCCGAGAAGCGGACAAAAATGCATGAATGCATTCGTTCACCGGGGTGAATGAGAGTTCAAGTTCAGATTTTAATTATCATTGCTTGTAGGAGGTATCTGTAAGAAATTTATAAAAAACGAAATTCCGAGTTTGATATTTAAATTGGCGCTGTCGGTAGGATTTGTCCACGGTTTAGTCGCATCTCGCCGTCTTTCTTTCAACGATTTGTGGCAAACTTGAACATCCAGACACTTTCATTACAGTTGTGCAGAAATCTCAATCACCATATTAGGAAGAAGCTACTTTACAGTTGCGAATGCGCCAACGTTTCGATTTTTATTTAGATCTCCCTCAAAGCTTAATTCAGTGTGAGAAGTATGTCACCTAAGCTTCTACCGGACATAGCTTCTACCGGACATAGTCTTCTACCGGACATAGCGTAAAAACAAAACAATCAATCCACAAACAGACAACGACGACAAATAGGTAATATTTTATAACGAAATATATTTAATAATTTATAACAAAATAAAAAAAAATATTTTGTTCATGGCGGCTGGTGTTTCGTGTGTCCTTAACTCATGTGGTCGTTGTCTGTGTGGATTGATTAGGGGGGGGGGGGGGGGGGGCAAAAATGCCTAAATGCATTCGTTCACCGCGGTTTTCGTAGGTGAAGCATGTGCTGTCTCCCGATCGAAATGTATTAGTGTCACTAGGTCAGCTGGCTGAGGATTCGATGATATAGTCGTTTGGGCTTAATCGCAGTCTCGTGTACTGGAACCTAGATGCTATAGACGAGCTATAGAGAGATCTACTTGCATAGACGGATCGATGACCTGTTTAAAGAAAGTTGGGGGTAAGAAAGCAGGGATACTTAAATATTCTGATTTCTGTAAGCCTTTTGTACTTGACGGTTTTGCTATTGATTTTGTACTTGACTGCTTTGCTGCTTTGCTATTGAAGCAGTTGCTTCTAATATAGCTGTTGTAGTCATTTTTCACAAGGAAACCTTCCTTCAGATTAACCAATAGAAGAGAGATATTCTACAGCTATTGTATGGACATGCACATATTTTCGCCCTTATTGGCATACGAAAAAAAAGTACAAATTACACAGATCTAAAGCTTTTAATTTGTCGATTTAACCTTAAAGATTCAAATAGTAAACTAGTTCGCTGGAGTCTTAAGCTGGAAGAATGTGAATACGAAGTATGTTATAAAGAAGAAAAGCTAAACTCCATTGCCTACTTCTTAGAAAAAATTAAGTACTAAAATCTATTTTTATTTTTAAAGAGACCTAATCCAGTCTGGAGAAAATGAGTCATGATTAAAAAGGTAAAGAAGTGTGCCCTGTTTGTTTTGAATAGCAGTTTATCATTTAAATCTTAATAAATCCACATAAATACATACAAATACACCTAAATACAGGTAAATGTATTTAAATACATATAAGTACATCGAAACACATAAATCCAGCTAAATGCATACAAATCCATGTAAATTTCACATGTTAAAATCCATAAATAACTTTAATTACATTTGTATTTATAGTTAGGCGTCCCAATTTTGATCAGTGACAAACCCCTCGTAAATTCTTAAATTTGTCTTATTTTATTCACATGCGAAATTAGCAGCAGGAATCAATTTTATAAATATAATTAATTGTAGACAAGTTTTAATTGCCATTGCTTGTAGTATCTGTTTATAATAAAATTTAAAAAAATATTCCGCGTTTGATGTTCAAATTGGCGCAGTCGGTTGGATTTGCCAACGGTTCAGTTGTACCGTGGGGTGATCGTCTGTCTTCTTTTCAGCGAATTGTGGCAAACAAACTAACAAAAATGTTTAAACTAACGTACCTTTTTTACCTTCAATTACATCATGGGTTAATTTTCAAACCATGATGTTAGAAAACTGACCTTTTTAGCTTATATAATATTAAGTTGCTATGGAATTATTAAAATAACAAAATAAGATACTCGTCAATATTACATAAACCTATCCCTCCCCGAGACGCTGTACCTACTAGTTATACTCCATTATCAGGAAAATATACACCAAGCACACCGAAACTTGTTTAGTTCTATGAGCCAGAAAATTACTTGTCAGCTTATCTAGAGCAAGATCCGAGAAAGTTTTTAAAATAGCTCCAGGGCAGCCGAAACAAACATGCAATCATCTTGCGAGAGAGGAGTAACAAATATCAAAAGCTACCCGTCTGTCTGAAAAATTAGCCCAATCCGATTCGAAAACATATCGGCCTCCATTATACCATGTCCCGCGGCCGCTTGATTTTAATAAACCAGTAAAGGGAAAGGGTGTAATGTTATCCAGAATTAATTACTTGCGGGTTTTAACCGGCCAGCTCAGGGCATCTAATAAGGGTTCGGCCCTTTGTTTGTTCGGCCCTTCGGACGATTAAAACATTAGGTCGTTTCCATTGACAACCGAACTGACAACGCGTGAGACAGAGATTTCAGAAGTCCGTCTAGCCACGCAATTTAGACTCACTCGGCGATTGTAAAATTGAAAATCTTTTTTGTTTTTTATTTTTAGTTTTTTTTTCGTTGTTGAGAGAATGGGAGTGGCGCTTGCTACGAGAGCAGAGCAGAAATAGAAAAATGCTGGTTTCGAGTAGTAATTTGAAATGTATGCAAATAAACCACTGCGCAACGAAAGAAGTGCCTCGCAAATAGAGATAGAAATTTTACGGAGAATAATACCGCCTTTATGTGTATACTTCAATTTGGAGTAGACGGAGTTGCGGCTTAAAAAGTAGACATTACATTTTCATATTCGCAGTGTGTATACGTTGTGGCTTGATTCGAAATAAATTGTGCTTCTTGAAAAGTCAGAATTTATTACGAATTTTGGTGTATATTACACATTCACTTATTTTTGCCATCTCGTTAAATTTTTTATACTTATCTCCTTTCAGTACATGTTGAGAAGATGCGGCAAAAATGTCAAAATAAGATTTCCCACGTCTTATTGATATCAATAATAGGTGAATTGATGATATACTACTCCTTTTTTTTAACAAAAAAGAATGTTGTTGCTGCCGTCTGAATGGTAAAAAAAATGGTAGCTGGGAAAGAAAAACGGTCATATCCAAAATCTGTTGTGACTAATAAGTGCGGCTCTATAAAAGATGTACTAAGGTGAAGAAGGAAGTTAAATTAAAAGTTACTTATAGCCGGAAAGAAGTGAAGAAAACAGGAAAGGTGTATTCAGCAAGATGAACGAAGACAAAAGGAAAAATAAGAGGAAACAGAATGGCCTCGATGATTCGTAGTCGATCGAGGGATATAGACAAAGTTATGGAGCTTCTAGTCGCTTTGCGTTGAAAAGGTGTAGACTGTAAATGTCATGACTAGACATTGAACCCTTGACACAATTAGCGTATCCAGCAGCTCTTCGTGAATTTCTGAAGTAGCGGTTTGTAGTGTATGAGGGACGTAGAGATAAAAACATCAGTTCTTTTAGTACCAGCGACGCTTTGATACGAGCGCGAGAGTATGAAGCGATCGCCCCCTTCTCCCCTCTTTTTTTCGACTCCTTTTAGATTTCTTTCTCAAGTTACACGCGGTCAAAGTTTAGAATTGAGAAAAAAGTCGTAATACCCCCCCCCCCTTGGACATTTTCGTAAAAATTTTGCAAATTTTTTTTTTTGCTGTTTTTGGTCGGAATGGCACCCTTACAATCCCCTAAGAACGTAACTAACTCAATTTGAATGAATTTAACTTCTAAACAGGTTTTTTTAAAAATGGTAAAAAAACGCGATTCTAAAAGTGCTTAAAAATCGACCTCCGAAGGGCTTTATCTCCGAAAATATTGCACCTACGGAACTTCCGATGACGGGAGCTGAAAGAGGACATCAAGAATAGGGAAAAGCAGTTGGATTCACTCCGATCGCTCGCGGTGTTCTCAAGTTACAGGCGGTCAAAGTTGAGAATTGAGAAAAAAGTCGTAATACCCCCCCTTTGGAAATTTTCGAAAAAATTTAGCAAATTTTTTTTTGCTGTTTTTGATCGGAATTGCACGCTTGCAATCCCCTAAGAACGTAACAAACTCAATTCCAATAAATTTAAACTCTAAAGAGGTTTTTTTAGAAATGGTCAAAAGACGCGATTCCATAAGTGCTTAAAAATCGACCTCCGAAGGGGTCTATCTCCTAAAATATTGCACCTGCGGAACTTCCGATCATGGGAGGTGAAAAAGGAGATCAAGAATAGGAAAAAACAGTTGGATTCACTCCGAGCGGTCGCGGCGTTCTCAAGTTACATACGCTCAAAGTTGAGAATTGAGAAAAAAGACGTAATACCCCCTCCTTTGGACATTTTCGAAAAAATTTCGCACATTTTTTTTGGTGTTTTTGATCGGAATGGCACGCTTACAATCCCCTAAGAACGTAACAAACTCAATTTCAATAAATTTAAACTCTAAAGAGGTTTTTTTAGAAATGGTCAAAAGACGCGATTCCATAAGTGCTTAAAAATCGACCTCCGAAGGGGTCTATCTCCTAAAATATTGCACCTGCGGAACTTCCGATCATGGGAGGTGAAAAAGGAGATCAAGAATAGGAAAAAACAGTTGGATTCACTCCGAGCGGTCGCGGCGTTCTCAAGTTACATACGCTCAAAGTTGAGAATTGAGAAAAAAGACGTAATACCCCCCCCCCCTTTGGACAATTTCGAAAAAAATTCGCACATTTTTTTTTGTGTTTTTGATCGGAATGGCACGCTTACAATCCCCTAAGAACGTAACTAACTCAATTTGAATGAATTTAACTTCTAAACAGGTTTTTTTAAAAATGGTAAAAAAACGCGATTCTAAAAGTGCTTAAAAATCGACCTCCGAAGGGCTATCTCCGAAAATATTGCACCTACGGAACTTTCGATGACGGGAACTGAAAGAGGACATCAAGAATAGGGAAAAACAGTTGGATTCACTCCGATCGGTCGCGGTGTTCTCAAGTTACAGGCGGTCAAAGTTGAGAATTGAGAAAAAAGTCGTAATACCCCCCCCCCCCCTTTGGACAATTTCGAAAAAAATTTGCAAATTTTTTTTTGCTGTTTTTGATCGGAATTTCACGCTTGCAATCCCCTAAGAACGTAACAAACTCAATTCCAATAAATTTAAACTCTAAAGAGGTTTTTTTAGAAATGATCAAAAGACGCGATTTCATAAGTGCTTAAAAATCGACCTCCGAAGGGGTCTATCTCCTTCCGGAACTTCCGATGACGGGAGGTGAAAGAGGAGATCAAGAATAGGAAAAAACAGTTGGATTCAATCCGATCGGTCGCGGCGTTCTCAAGTTACATGCGCTCAAAGTTGAGAATTGAGAGAAAAAAGACGTAATACCCCCTCCTTTGGACATTTTCGTAAAAATTTCGCACATTTTTTTTGCTGTTTTTGATCGGAATGGCACGCTTACAGTCCCTTAAGAACGTAACAAACTCAATGTGAATGAATTTAACTTCTAAAAAGGTTTTTTAAAAATGGTCAAAAAGCGCGATTCTAAAAGTGCTGAAAAATCTACATCCGAAGGGGCCTATCTCCGAAAATATTCCACCTATGGAACTTCCCATTATGGGAGGTGAAAGATAACATCAACAAGAGGAAAAAACAGTTGGATTCACTCCGATCGGTAGAGGCGTTTTCTAGTTACAGGCGGTCAATGAAGTTGTTACTCTGACTTTCTCAGACAAAATTGTTAGTAGGTGACAGCGGAAACTAACCGTTGTCTAGACAACGTGGAGTTCCCGCTGAATTTTTTTGAAAATTACACTAGTTATATGGGAAAATTTATGCACCAGGAAAATATTCGTAAATATTTGACAAAAAGTGGGCGTGGCACTTAAAAAAAAAATTTTGCGCCTTTTCTTCTCCCCCCCCCCCCCTCCCCCGCTTCACAGAAGATCCACCACCGGGAAGAGCCCATGGAAACGCCTTATCCAGAAGGCTGTGTGAATAGGACCCGATGTCGACTCGCTGTTTTTTTTTTATTTACATTTTTTTGGATTAATCCAAACAGTGACTGGACCTAAAAATTACCAATTACGAGACACAGAATAATTCCAATTCTGGAATGAGTCAAAAGGAGACCGCTCGGAGTGGAAAGAGCTTGCGAGTAGTAAAGGTCCGGAATTAAAAACATTATCAGCACAATGGGATTCACTGAAGATTGAAAATGAAGATATGAAAAGAGCTTGGGAAAGTCCAGATAAGGAATTCATAATTTGGCAATTAGTCGTGCCACAAATAAGGAAAAACTCTATTTTTGTTATATATAACTCCACAATGGTCTGGTGGAAGCTTTGGGGTAAATAAGAGCTTGGCAAATCTTTGTGCACAAAATGTGACATTTATGGAGCAACCGGAGGTGCAAAAGAAGTATCAAGGAAAAATTGATCCTGTATAATGTTAACGCTCCCTTTGAAAGAATAGGCATTGCGGAACGTAACATATTATACGTTTTCACCGTGAATTAGTGATGATATAGGCAACTCACAAATCATGTTATTGCTGGAAAAGGGTGTTCAATGTTCTTATTGCTCTTGGTATTTATACAATAAAATCAGGTTTATTCATTGCAAGCCACGAGGAACTAATCTGCGCACCCTCGATAATGCTCAGATAACAGAAACACATTTAATCCTATACACGAAACCCTCAGCTAGCTCACCTACTGATCGCCCGCAAGACAGCGATGTTTGACCTACGAAATCTGAGCTTGAACTTTTTTTCACCCCGGTGAACAAATGCATTTATGCAGACATCAGCCAACTATATCGAACGATTCAGAAATTCGACGATTCACGATCAGAAAATTGCCTTTATTTTTCGAATATTCTTGTAGAAAATGGCGAGCGGTGCTTGGATAAAAAAATACCACAGTTCCAGTTCACTGATCAGATATCTGTTATTACTTCTTAATTGAGTGTGATTAAACAATGCATAATGACAGCTAAAAATGGATAATGTACTGTCAGAAGAAGTCTTGGACCTCTTGCGCGAGTAGTAAGCGTGGCCGAGGGCCTACTTCATTAAAAAAGGCAAAAATTCCTTATTTTAGAAAGGAACACCTGACAGAACTCGACCCAATTTTTAACCGAGAGAGAAGCAATTCCGAACTTACAAATATTTTATTGGTTTTGAATAACTCCCTGAGAGCTCCCAAACAGTTCTACTGCTTAGAAAAATTCGGTTTTTTAATTACAATGGTAATTGTATACAATCAAATAAACTGATATAAATAACTCTAGTTTTGCAATATCAGTGTTACACGTTATGAGGCCTAGAAGGTCCCATTAATTTAATTAGTATCTATCTGTAGACCTTCACAGAAGTCTTTCACCACCTGTTTCTTTATCTTTTAAAGGTAATAGAGCACTCTGCAAAGCCCCATGATGTTGCTTCTTCGAGCCTCTGATTACCACCCCTCTTTCATAAAATATTCACGACTACTTCAACCGTTTTAGAGCGACGCTCCATATTTCTATTATCTTTATTATATCCAGATAGTATAAGCAGTAAGTGGTCGTATCGAAATAAGGACAAAGTTGAAAGTTTAATGGAAAGAAACCCTCTTTTAATTATTAAACAGTAATTAACGTCTGAGTGAAATTTGCAAAGAGGAACTTTATGAGGGAGGTCCGCGGCTGAAATGAATATTTCACGTTAAGATTATCTGTAGGGCTTTTTTCACTGTATACCTAGGAGCCTAATTGGAGGCTTAAAGCCCGCTTAAGTGGCAATATTAAAATTTCATTTTCGCGTTAATATACTTAAAAGCATCCCGCCCCGTAGATATGGGTGTTTTGTTTTTTCTTTTTTTTTCGCCGAATTAATTATCGCTGTCTTTTGTTGCAGGTTTCCTGAAGAGGTGGAGGAGTGGCACATCAACCTGTAAGTATCTCTACTTTCAACCTCACAACCTCCAAAAAAAAACACGTCGCCAAACTACTAAATCCTCTGTTAATAAAATTCAATCACAGAAATTATTTTTATCTCAGATTCACGCAAGTGTCCTCAAGCATATTATGTATTTAAATTTATATGAAAAACGACATCATATTAAGTGTCTCAGCTAATTTTCTCTTTTCTTATTTTGATTCCACAGAAAAAATTATTTGCGCTTTATGAAATTGTGACATAATTTTGATTACTTCTAAATGGAATGATGCCTGTTTTTAAACTAGCTCGGTAAAGGATCAGAGAATGATTCAAAATTACTTAGTTTTGTACATATAACATCAAGCCTTTCTGATATACAGGGTGATGAAATTATTGAATGTCTTGAATAATTTTAACTTTATCACCTAATTTTTCTTCTACGACCATGAGATAATACCAGATCTGTATATAGAAGATTTTTTATACGTCAAATGTGACAATTGTGACGTTATGTTGATTTTTAGCTTACTACCAGAATATTATGCAGTCATCTGGAAAATGCTCACAGTTATCTAACTTTTCGGGTAGGGGTTCTAAAAGCAATTGAGAAGTAAGGGGTGTGCATTTGGCTTGTAGTGATCCTTCGACTTCGTTTATAACTTTGGTGGGACTTTCTCCGTCCATTTTATAAACAGAAAGTGTGGTAGGTGATGCATCCGCACGAATTCCGTTCTTATATGCGCTTGTGACATACCTTCAAAAATAAAAAAAATATCATACAAAGTTTTGCCCGAAGTAAGTTCGTTCACCACCAGTTGAACAGGATGCAACTCCCGTGATTAATTGAGAAGATAAATTTTATCCATTTTTTTAATATCAATTTTCTGACGAAGAAGCTTCCCATCCCGTGCTCGCTCCTGGTATTACTTGAAATATCCCAGAAAATCAAAAAATGCTTCACGAAGTTCAAACTGAAGTAAGTTCGGTCACCACCAGTTGAATAGGATGCAACTCCAGTGATTAATTGAGAAAATCAATTTTATCAATTTTTTAAATGTTAATTTTCTGACGGAGAAGCTTCCCATCCCGTGCCTGCCCCTGGTATTGCTTGAAACATCTGAGAAAATCAAAAAATGCTTCACGAAGTTCCACTTGAAGTCAGTTAAAATAAATTTTCTGATGAAGAATCTTCTCGTCCCATGCATGCTTCTCATAGTGCTTAAAATACTCTTAAAAAATGAAAAAAATGCTTGACGAAGTTCCACCTGAAGTCAGTTCAGGCACCACCAGTTGAACAGAATGCAACTCCAGCGATTAATTGAGAAAATAAATTTTATCTAAATTTTCAATATTAATTATCTGATGAAGAAGCTTCCCATGCCGTGCCTGCTCCTGGTATTGCTTGAAATGTCTTAGAAAATTAAAAAATGCTTCACGAACTTCAACCCGAAGTAAGTTCGGTTTGAACCAGTTGAATAGGATGCAACTCCAGTGATTAATTCAGAAAATAAATTTTATCAATTTTTTTAATATCAATTTTCTGATGAGGAAGCTTCTCACCCTCTACCTGCTTCTCGTAGTCCTTGAAATATCTTAGAAAATCAAAAAGTGCTTCACGAAGTTCCATCCGAGGTCAGTTCGGGCACCAACAGTTGAATAGGATGCATCTCCAGTGATTAATTGAGGAGATAAATTTTGTCTATTTTTTAAATATCAAGTTTCTGAGGAAGAAGCTTCCCATCTCGTGGCTGCTTCTCGTAGTACTTGAAATATCTTAGAAAATCAAGAAATGCTTCACGAAGTTCCGCCTGAAGTCAGTTCAGGCACCACCAGTTGATAAAATGCTACTCCAGTGATTAATTGAGAAGATAAATTTTATCAAATTTTTAAATATCAATTTTCTGACGAAGATGCTTCCCATCCCGTGCCTGCTTCTGGTAATGCTTGAAATATCTTAGAAAATCAAATAATGATTCACGAAGTTCCACCTGAAGTCAGTTCAGGCACCATCAGTTGAATAGAATACAACTCCAGTGATTAATTGAGGAGATACACTTCATCCATTTTTTAATTATTAATTTTCTGACGAAGAAGCTTTCCATCCCATGCTTACTCTTGGTATTGCTTGAAATATCGTAGAGAATTAAAAAATGCTTCGCGAAGTTCAACCCGAAGTAAGTTCGGTCACCACCGGTTGAATAGGATGCAGCTCCAGTGATTAATTGAAAAAATAATTTTTATCTATATTTTTAATTTCAATTTTCTGATGAAGAAGCTTCTCATCTCGTGACTGCTTCTCGTAGTGCTTGAAATATCTTAGGGAATCAAAAAATGCTTCACCTAGTTCAGCCCGAATTAAGTTCGGTCACCACCAGTTGAATAGGATGCAACTCCAGTGATTAATTGAAAAAATATTTTTTATCTATATTTTTAATATCAATTTTCTGATGAAGAAGCTTCTCATCTCGTGACTGCTTCTCGTAGTGCTTGAAATATCTTAGGGAATCAAAAAGTGCTTCAGTTTAACCCGAAGTAAGAATGCAACTCCAGTGATTAATTGGAAAAATTATTTTTATCTATACTTTTAATATCAATTTTCTGATGAAGAAGCTTCTCATCCCCTGCCTGCTTCTCGTAGTGCTTGAAATATTTTAGGGAATCAAAAAATGCTTCACGAAGTTCAGCCCGAATTAAGTTCAGTCACCACCAGTTGAATAGGATGCAACTCCAGTGATTAATTCAGAAAATAAACTTTATCAATTTTTTTAATATCAATTTTCTGATGAGGAAGCTTCTCATCCCGTACCTGCTTCTCGTAGTGCTTGATATATCTTAGAAAAACAAAAAATGCTGCACGAAGTTCAACGCAAAGTAAATTCGGTCACCGCCAGTTGAATCAGATGCAACTCCAGTGATTAATTGAGAAAATATGTTTTATCTATATTTTTAATATCAATTTTCTGATGAAGAAGCTTCTCATCTCATGACTGCCTCTCGGAGTGCTTGAAATATCTTAGGGAATCAAAAAGTGCTTCAGTTTAACCCGAAGTAAGGATGCAACTCCAGTGATTAATTGGAAAAATTATTTTTATCTATATTTTTAATATCAATTTTCTGATGAAGAAGCTTCTCATCCCCTGCCTGCTTCTCGTAGTGCTTGAAATATTTTAGGGAATCAAAAAATGCTTCACGAAGTTCAGCCCGATTTAAGTTCAGTCACCACCAGTTGAATGGGATGCAACTCCAGTGATTAATTCAGAAAATAAGTTTTATCAATTTTTTTAATATCAATTTTTTGATGAGGAAGCTTCTCATCCCGTACCTGCTTCTCGTAGTGCTTGAAATATCTTAGAAAAACAAAAAATGCTTCACGAAGTTCAACGCAAAGTAAATTCGGTCACCGCCAGTTGAATCAGATTCAACTCCAGTGATTAATTGAGAAAATAAATTTTATCTATATTTTTAATATCAATTTTCTGATGAAGAAGCTTCTCATCCCGTGCCTGCTTCTCGCAGAGCTTAAAATATCTTAAAAAATAAAAAAATGCTTCACGAAGTTCCATCTGAAATAAGTTGAGGAACCACCAGTTGAACAGAATGCAACTCCAGTGATTAATTGAGGAGATAAATTTTTTCCATTTTTTTAATTATTAATTTTCTGACAAAGAGGATTCCCGCTCGAAGTATGTTCGGTCACCACCAGTTGAATAGGATGCAACTCCAGTGATTAATTGAGAAAATAAATTTGATCTATTTTTTAATGTCAATTTTCGGATAAAGAAGTTTCTCATCCCGTGCCTGCTTCTCGCAGTGCTTAAAATATATTAAAAAATAAAAATATGCTTCACGAAGTTCCATCTGAAATAAGTTGAGGCACCACCAGTTCAACAGAATGCAACTCCAGTGATTAATTGAGGAGATAAATTTTTTCCATTTTTTAAATATAAATTTTCTGACGAAGAAGATTCCCGTCCCGCGCCTGCTTCTGATGTTGCTTAAAATATCTTAGAACATTTAAAAATGCTTCACGAAGTTTAACGCGAAGTAAGTTCGGTCACCGCTAGTTGAATCAGATGCAACTCCAGTGATTAATTGAGAAAATAAATTGTATCTATATTTTTAATATCAATTTTCTGATGAAGAAGATTCTCATTCCGTGCCTGCTTCTCGTAGTGCTTAAAATATCTTAAAAAATAAAAAAAATGCTTCGCGAAGTTTCATCTGAAATAAGTTGAGGCACCACCAGTTGAACAGAATGCAACTGCAGTGATTAATTGAGGAGATAAATTTCATCCATTTTTTAAATATTAATTTTCTGACGAAGAAGCTTCCCGTCCCTTGCCTGCTTCTGATATTGCTTGAAATATCTTAGAAAATTAAAAAATGCTTCACGAAGTTCAACGCGAAGTAATTTCGGTCACCGCCAGTTGAATCAGATGCAACTCCAGTGATTAACGGAGAAAATAAATTTTATCTATATTTTTAATATCAATTTTCTGATGAAGAAGCTTCTCATCCCGTGCCTGCGTCTCGCAGTGCTTAAAATATCTTAAAAAATAAAAAAATGCTTCACGAAGTTCCATCTGAAATAAGTTGAGGAACCACCAGTTGAACAGAATGCAACTCCAGTGATTAATTGAGGAGATAAATTTTTTCCATTTTTTTAATTATTAATTTTCTGACAAAGAGGATTCCCGCTCGAAGTATGTTCGGTCACCACCAGTTGAATAGGATGCAACTCCAGTGATTAATTGAGAAAATAAATTTGATCTATTTTTTAATGTCAATTTTCTGATAAAGAACTTCTCATTTCGTGCCTGCTTCTCGTAGTGCTTGAAATATCTTAGAAAATCTAAAACTGCTTTACAAAGTTCAACCCGAAGTAAGTTCGGTTACCACCATTTGAATAGGATGCAACTCCAGTGACTAATTGAGAAAGTAAATATTATCTATATTTTTAATATCAATTTTCTGATGAAGAAGCTTCTCATCCCGTACCTGCTTCTTGTAGTGCTTGAGATATCTCAGAAAATCAAAAAATGCTTCACGAAGATCCATCTGAAATAAGTTGAGGAACCACCAGTTGAACAGAATGCAACTCCAGTGATTAATTGAGGAGATCAATTTTTTCCATTTTTTAAATATAAATTTTCTGACGAAGAAGATTCCCGTCCCGTGCCTGCTTCTGATGTTGCTTAAAATATCTTAGAACATTAAAAAATGCTTCACCAAGTTTAACGCGAAGTAAGTTCGGTCACCGCCAGTTGAATCAGATGCAACTCCAGTGATTAATTGAGAAAATAAATTGTATCTATATTTTTAATATCAATTTTCTGATGAAGAAGATTCTCATCCCGTACCTGCTTCTCGTAGTGCTTGAGATATCTCAGAAAATCAAAAAATGCTTCATGAAGATCCGCCTAAAATCAGTTCAGGCACCACCAGTTGAACAGAATGCAACTCTAGTGATTAATTCAGGAGATAAATTTCATCCACATTTTAAATATTAATTTTCTGACGAAAAAGCTTCTCATCCCGTGGCTGCTTCTGGTATTGCTTGAAATATCTTAGAAAATCAAAAAATGCTTCACGAAGTTCCATCCGAGGTCAGTTCGGGCACCACCAGTTGAACAGAATGCAACTCCAGCGATTAATTGAGAAAATCAAAACATGCTTCACGAAGTTCAACCCGAAGTAAGTTCGGTCACCATCAGTTGAATAGGATGCAGCTCCAGTTATTAATTGAAAAAATAAATTTATTAATTAAAAAAAATTTTTTTTTCAATTATTAACTGGAGTTGCATAGTGCTTGAAATAGCTTAGAAAATGAAAAAGTGCTTTACGAAGTTCCACCTGAACTCAGTTCAGGCACTACCTACGGTTGAACAGAATGCAACTCTAATAATTAATTGAGGACCTAAATTTTATATATATTTTTAATATAAATTTTCTGATGAAGAAGATAAGATAAAAATGTGACAGTCAGATTTCCAACGCCTACTTGATGTCAATAATAAGTGAATAGTTTATATGTGGTAGAACTCGCTGCTACAGTCTGAATTTCCTCTTTTCGACAATCCGAACCGCATTAATTTGGTTAACGATAAAATCACATCCCGAAAAAACTTTCCTTCCCGGAAGAAGAAAAAAAACTTTTTAATTCCCGACTAAGGAAACTTAGAATGGACCATTACACGCTCAGAAAAGAAACAAGTTTGCCTAAACCGGGGGTCTTTTTACGGCGAGCGCAATCTCTGGAAATTCCATAAAACTTTCAAGGCGAACACATGCGAATCGCTCTGGCGACGTCGGTACGAACTAGCTCAGGGTGCAATCTCCTAAATAAAGCGTTCGTTCCGCCTAAGTGTTTTTCGCAATAAAGTGTCCCGGGGGGCGCCACCGGCCAATGATGAAAATCCGTTTGCAGGTCATCGTTTTGTCTTAACAAATTGGATAAAGAGGCCTTCGACGTTTTTGGCAAGTTTTATTTACATTGGCTTGCAATTTTATTGTTCCAGAGACAGAGACGAAGCTTTCTCTTGGTACTCTAGTTTAAAGTTTTTTTTTCGCATTTTTGGTGAAAAAACGGTAGCAACAATTTTCATTTTTATGAGTGTGTGTTATTAATTCTCTGTCACGTGTTGGGTAGTTTGTGAGTTTGTTAGTGCTATATTATATTTAATTTAGTTTTATTACCACAATGTTTCCTTCTTCTTTGTCATCCCTCACCGGACTAACTTTTGGGAGCTGATGATAGTTCTGTGCCCAATACACATACAACAGGGTTTTGGGCTCCAACAGAGACAAACTGATTTAGAAACGGACAAGAACAACAATATTTTTGTAACCAAAAACAGGTTTATCAAATGCAAAACTCGAGAAGAGAACTTGAACTCTCATTTACCCCGATGAACTAATGCACTTATGCATCCATCAGCCTTATACATCATATCGACCGATCCATCCCATTAATCCGTTGCACCGCTGCACAGCCAATGGGGAAATCAGCAAACGCATACCGACGTCCTCGTTATCTGGGGCAATAAAACTGTGGTCTGAGGTATTTTTAGATTTTATAACGACGGCTTTCTTTGAATATGAATACATTCAGCACGATTTATTGCCTTTTTTGGTCTGCATAGAAGCAGAGGGTTTACTTGGGATGTTTACTGTTGAAAATCGTTTTAAAGTGTGTTTACTTTTTCCTTCTTATGTTGAGTTTACCTAACAAGTTCATTCCTACTATTCGTAGATCTAAATATTGAGAATCATGCAAACCAATATTGATTAAAGATTCCATTCAGATCCTCCCCTCACTCGTTATCTATGAGCCACTGAAATTCATTGAGCGAGAGTAACTTGAGAACTCAAAAGTTTTTTCATAATTACGATCCTCGGTATGGTTGTGATCTTCAGTTACTCCCCCATAGATCACAATTTTGTAAGGCAAATTCCTAATTATGTGGGGTCAATATTATATAACAAGGTGCCAACACAATCAAGATCTATTGCGCCACTCATAGCACTTAAATACTCATTCAAAACGATTATAAGATATGTATTTTGTTTGACGTATCCTGTCTAATAAAGTAAAGCTATATTTAGCTTTTCTGAAGGCTGAAAACGATTGGTTAATGGCTTAAAAACTGTGCCTAACGTGAAATATTTATACCTTATCATTATATGTCAACTTTAAGGTTTCAAAATACACTGACACAACACGCACTATAAACAGTGCCATTGATGAAAGTCTGCAGTACGTTGCTCCTCCGATCTTATGCAAATTGCTGCTTCCGTCGTCGTCCACATGTGCCACGTCACGCCCATCCGGGAGGTCTGCTGCAGTATTTCATGGCAATTAAACAAGAATAGCCCCCTTATATGCATTTCCTATATCCATTCAAGCCACGCACTATGTAAATAGCCTATCCCTTCCATTCATTACCATTTCTAAGAAGTCGCCTACGCTAACTCAATTAATTAATGGAAATGACTTCCCAGTAGAGTTAATTACTAGTAGTAATAACACACATATCAAAAGCTAGTAAAGGTTTTAATAACCCGCATTCTCGGAATCGTAAAAACATCTTTGGATAATTAGAAAATCGGGATTTTTCATAAACTAGGTACAAATTTCGTGCTTGGAAAGCTTGTGATCTTATTGGCAATTTAAGCATCGGTACAGCTGACAATAAGAGGCAATAAAAGGAGCCAAGAGACGTGTCCATTGCGAATGTAATGAAAAGCCTGACTCCTCGACCGAACTTCCAATTTTTACCTTCGGCAGTGCTAAAGTTACACTGCAACGTATAAAGGATAAATTAATTTTAGACTTTGAAGCGCAAACTTCTTTCGATTTTCCTTTAGTACGGGAGAAGTTTAACCTCATCAATGGCAAGTTTCATAAATTAGCTTTAAAAGGGCCCATTATAAATTCAAACGGTTGATGAGTTTGTTGAACGGCGGGCGGATGGATACTACTTCGGATATACTGTTTAAAGGATTACATCAAAAGTTTCTGGCTATTATTCAAACGGGGATAAAATGTTTATTGAATGCAAATTACTTTCTTAGAAGTTAAATTACCTACCTAATTTTAATGCTAAACACAAAAGTTAATAAGAGTTTTCTCGTTGTGGTGAGCGGTTCTAAAACAGAAACATAAAATTTTTAGTGTTTTTCTTTAGTTGAAACATTGAGGAGTATTGAGTTGAAAATTGCACTTTCTAATTAATTGCTAAGTTTACCTTTTTCATTGAAAACATACAATATTTTTGACTTCATAGACAACCTTGAAATTACTTGTCATATACATATCATCTCATCTCTTTTGATATCTCAACAAGAGAATATCGCAGTACCATTTTGATCATGTGCTTACCAGACATTTTATATAAATAAGATCTTTAGAAGGTTTACCCTCTCACTTAGTAGCGTTGTTCTGATTACTCTGACTTGCTGAGTTGAAGGTATTCACCAAGAAGCGCAATATTCTTCATGTTATACCTACGATTATATAGAGCGATTACGGGCAGGAGTGTTCTAACGATATTATCTTCAATGTTAAATAAAAGTTGTATATACGATTCTATAGATCGATCATGGGCAGGAGTTTTCTAACAATATTTTGTAAATGCGTGTTAATATCTTTTATGTTAAATAAATGTTGTACGTACGATAGTATAGATCGATGGGGGGTAGGAGTGTGCTAACGAAATTATCTTTTAGGTCTCATATTAATATCTGCCATGTTAAATAAAAGTTATACGTACGATTCTGTAGATCGATCAGAGGCAGGAGTTTTCTAACGACAATATTTTGTAAATGCGTATTAATATCTTTCATGTTAAAAGTTTTATACCATTCTATAAATCGATAAGGGTTACGAGTGTTCTAACGACGTCTTGTAGGTTGCGTGTTAATATCTTTCATGTTTAATAAAAGTTGTACCTACGATTGTATAGGGGTAGGAGTGTTCTAATGAAATTATCTTTTAAGTTGCATACTAATATCTACCCTGTTAAATAAAACTTGCACATACGATTCCATAGAGCGATCAGGGTCAGGAGTTCTCTAACGACAATATTTTGTAGGTTGCGTATTAATATCTTCCAGGTTAAATAAAGCTTGTACATACGATTATATAGATCTATTAGGGACAGGAATTTTCTAACGAAATTATCTTGTAAGAAACTAATGTTGACTACCAAAGATCATACTATACAATTTTACCCCCCAGAAAATCTACCTAATTATTATCAAACTTTACAATTTAAATAGCAATCTCTTTAATTCCCTAGGGGATGCCTGGATTGAAAGTGTTATGTGAATTTTCGAATACAAATTCAAATTCGGTATAAATATCTTAATTCCGAGGTTAATAGATACTTGATAAGCGACATTTTTAGCTCTTGTTTATTTACATTTAATCCAAGTCCATCGATTTGGAGCCACCGGGCCGTAACGAAATTAATCCAGATGTCCCTCCATCGTGTGCGCAGTAAAAACTCTCGAATTCGTGCCGTCCATTGCGCGACTAAGAGGAAACTTCATGAAATAAAGTAGTTTTCAAGTAACGCAGATTTCGAATGAAAGAAACACGATTCGAACGTTTTCTCGAAAGTTTTCCTTCCGTCCTCGTGCCGGAAAAATTGAAATTAATTTCGCACTCGAAATTTCAATTTCGCGAAATATTTTTTGAACAGCGTATAGTTGGGCGGTCTGCCACTGGCACATGAGAATTTCAAGTCCGTGTCTTCAGCTGGAAGTCGACTCTTTGGGGATTTATGTGGTATTGCTGAAACCGTGTGGTTAGTCTGGCGTGTCATGCTTTCGTCTGTCTCTGTTTGAGAAGTCATTTACTTTTCAAAGCCAATGTGTAACTCTATGGAAATGTTGTTTCCTTTTCCGAAGGGCGTTTGCGATGTAATGTTGGTTTATTTTTGTTTTACTGGTACGTCCACAAATATCTCATCCTTTCTGGGGATATTTGTTTTATGTTAATAACTATTAAGCGATACATTAGTTTATGGAATGAGTCATTTTAGTTATGTTTCACTAAAATGAGCCATTTACGATTTGCCTATTAGAATTGCGCATTAGGAGTTAATGTAAGGCGACTCCCCTTCTCCTCGTTGTCTTCCGAAAACCTAAGATCGGCAAGAAGCTTGCCTTTGGTGTCCTTAATTAAAACAAAGTGTTTTCTGGGCTTTGAAGACGTGGTCCAATGGAATTCATTCCTGACGTTTCGTCTACAGCTGCGGAAGACGTTATCAATGAGCAATGGGCGTAGTGATCTCCCGTGCTTTCCGACGTAGACTGATTCGATTGTGGTGAGCTCCATGATATTTATTCTCCCGCCGTTGCGCCGCAGTGGAACAACTGGAGTGGGGGTAGACGTGGCACGGGGTTTTGGTGCACTTGAAGTACGTCGTAGAACTCGCTTCCAGTCTGCATCTAGAGACGCACTTATGTCCTTCCTGTTGAAATTGTTGTCGTGTTTAAAGATCTCAATGGCCTCTTTCGTTAGTCTCGGATAGAAACGCCTGGATTGATATAAGGTATCTACCTCGTTGAGAAGGATGTTGTGACCTACGGATAAAGCATGCTCTGCTCGATCTTGTCCATTACTTTGTGGATTGTATGGTAGACTAGTCCATCCGCGCCTTTCTTCAACTTCTCAGGTTGTTCCTTCCTGGCGCTCTACATTCCTTGAACGGACGGCCCTATTGAAATCGTAGACGAAACATCAGGAAGAAATTCCATTGGACCACGGCTTCAAAGCCCTGAAAACACTTTAGATTGTATTTTAACCGGCCATGAAAGTCTTTCAAAACATTTGTAGCATCTTAACACAAAGTTAAATTAGGTGCCACCGAGGGCAAATGTATTCCCAGAAAAGATTTTTGTTATTCAGGGAGACACCACTGGGACGACCTGAGATCGTTGTAGCCTATGTATGTGATGTTGGCGTTTCGTCCCAAGGTCTACCTTGGGTTCGCCAGTAAGACGTGATGACCCCTGCTTATACGCCGGGCTGAGAGTTCATAGTTGGAACTTGTATTTGATGACAAATTCGGCGCAGGAAAGTCGGTATGATGTTATGGAGTATTTCGACTGCCACCTGGGAGTCGGTGGGTGAAGTTTTGGCGCTGCCACCTGTGAGTCGGTGAATGAAGTTTCGCCACAGATACGTTTATTCATTGGGTATAATTTTTCTAAAGTTTACGAAACAACGTTTCTAACTAAAATTACCGATTTAATAAGTTTTGTTGGCGGCCAAGTTTAAAAAAATTGGCAGATATTACCCTTTATCCTGTTTCCTGTTTCCCGAGGCGTCTTGTGACCTTTCTATGAGTCGTTCTTGACAAATTGACTGTCCAATGCTTTCAATAATTACCATTGTGGTACTCTGAGTGTATTCTAATATTTTTGTGAGTTGGACGTCTCTTCTGAATTCTACAACCACTTACAGAGGTACCATTTTATCCAACATCTAATTATGTTCAGCCAAAGGATGTTTTTTTAATTTTTAGAAGTTTGTTAAACTTTTGGAGGATTTTCTGAGGTTTGTATGCGCAAATTTTCTTTCGATTTGTTAGAAATTTTTCCTTTTGTTGTATCCTTCATGGTTGGACAAATGAAGTTTGACAGTTTAGAGGCGCTAATTAACAGATTTCTCTGATTTTCTATGTTTTCTGAGTATATTTTCAATTATCAATTTTTTTAAGTCTTCTTTTTATTTTTTCTTGAGTTCTGAGTTTTCATACCTAAATTTCCTCTCTAAATTTTTACCAAATATAACTTTTTTTCGGTCATTTCCTGAGCGTTTTCAAATTGACAAATTGACTCTCCAATGTTTTCAATAACTACCATTGTGGTATTCAGGGTTTTTGAGTGCATTATAATATTTTTGTGAGTTAGATATCTCTTCTCAGTTCTTTAACCACTCACAGAAGTACCATTTTATCCAACGTCTAATTATGTTCAACCAAATCATAAGTTTTTTAATTAATAAATTAATTAATTTAATAAATTTATTTTTTTAAGTTTTTATTTAAACTTTTGGAGGATTTTCTGAGCTTTGTACGAGCAAACTTTATATCGATTTGTTAGAAATTTTCTAATTTTTTTTATGAATCAGCGTTGTTGGGTAAATGAAGTTTAACAGTTTTGTGGCGCTAATTATCGGAATTCTGATTTTCCGAGAACATCTTAAAACGTTTCCGAGTTCTGTGTTTTCACATCTAAATTCCTTCACTCGACGGTCAGCTTTTAAGTTTACCAAGTGTGACTTTTTTTAGGTCATTTGAGCGGTATTTTGAACTTTCACTTGTTCTTCTTTGGTTGCTTCGTTGAAAACATGTGTTATGCCTCAAAATTGACATCTTAAAGGTTTAGATTACTGCAATTGTGGTTGTCTAACCATGGGTCAACTATAAACCACAACGAAAGGCTAGAAGGGTTCAAATCCCAAATCCTAAGATTTTTGTTAATTTACAATTTCACTTTAAATCTGTGAAATCTTGAAATGTCTAACCCGAAGGTCACAAGGTAACTTTAAGTTTAAACATTCATTCTCGAACCTTTAACTTTAAGTTAAAATTTTGTTGTTGGAAATTCTAAGTTGGAATTTCTTACTTTAAGAAGTTAAATTCTACTAGGGCATCCTTCATGCTTTAATAGTAAACTTGAAGCCTTTAACCGAAGGCAAAATGATTCTTGATCCTTCAGCGCCCTGTAAGCTAGAACTAGACACTTCAAAAGTTCAAGTCCTAAGATTTTTGTTAGCTGATAATTTCTTTCTAAATCTGTAAAAGCTTGAAAGGTCAAAACCCGGAGGCCACAAGGTAACTTTATGTTTAAAGATTCACTCTTGAACCTTTAACGTTAAGGTTTTGGAATTTCTTAATTTAAGAAGTTAACTTCTACCAGGAACTTCCAAGAGCATCCTTCAAGCCTTTAACAGTAAACTTGAAGCATTTAATCGAAGGCAAAATGTTTCTTGAACCTTCGACGCCCTGTAAGCTATAATTAAAGGCTTCAAGAGTTCAAGTCCTAAGTTTTTTGTTAATTGATAATTTCTTTCTAAATCTGTGAAACATTGAAATGTGTAACCCAAAAGCCACAACTTTAAGTTTAAAGATTCACTCTTGAACCTTTAACGTTAAGGTTTTGGAATTTCTTAATTTTAGAAGTTAACTTCTACCAGGAATTTTCAAGAGCATTCTTCAAGCCTTTATCAGTAAACTTGAAGCCTCTAACCGAAGGCAAAACTATTCTTGATCCTTCGACGCCCTGTAAGCTACTACTAGAGACTTCAAGAGTTCAAGTCCTAAGATTGTTGTTAGCTGACAATCTTTTTCTAAATCTGTGAATGCTTGAAATGTCTAATTCGGAGGTCACAAAGTAGCTTTAAGTTTAAAGATTCACTCTTGAACCTTTAACGTTAAGGTTTTGGAATTTCTTAATTTAAGAAGTTAACTTCTACCAGGAAGTTTCAAGAGCATCTTTCAAGCCTTCAACAGTTAGCTTGAAGCTTTTAACCGAAGGCAAAATAATTCTTGATCCTTCGACGCCCTGTAAGCTGCAACTAGAGACTTCAAGAGTTTAAGTCCTAAGTTTTTTTTAGTTGATAATTTCCTTCAAAATCTGTGAAATCTTGCAATGTCTAACCCGATAGCCACAAGGTAACTTTAAGTTTAAAGATTCACTCTTGAACCTTTAACGTTAAGGTTTTAAAATTTCTTAATTTAAGAAGTTAAATTCTACCAGGAACTTCCAAGATCATCTTTCAAGCCTAAAGGTGAATCCTTTAACCGAAGGCAAAATGATTCTTGAATCTGCGAAGCATTGTAAGCTACAGCTAGAGACTTCAAGAGTCAAAGTCCTAAGTTTTTTGTCAATTGATAATTTCTTTCTAAATTTGCGAAAGATTGAAATGTGTAACCCGAAAGCCACGAATTAACTTTAAGTTTAAAGATTCACTCTTGAACCTTTAACGTTAAGGTTTTGGAATTTATTAATTTAAGAAGTTAAATTCGACCAGGAACTTCCAAGATCATCTATCAAGCCTAAACTTGAAGCCTTTAACCGAAGGCAAAATTATTCTTGAATCTTCGACGCCCTCTAAGCTACATCTAGAGACTTCAAGAGTTCAAGTCCTAAGATTTTTGTTAGTTGATAATTTTTTTCTAAATCTGTGACAGCTTGAAATGTCTAACCCGAAAGCCACAAGGTAACTTTAAGTTTAAAGATTCACTCTTGAACCTTTAACGTTAGGTTTTGGAATTCCTTAATTTCGGAAGTTAAATTCTACTAGAAAGTTTCAAGAGCATCCTTCAAGCTTTAACAGTAAACTTGAAGCCTTTAACCGAAGGCAAAATGATTCTTGATCCTTCGACGCCCTGTAAGCTACAACCAGACACTTCAAAAGTTAAGTCCTAAGATTTTTGTTAGCTGATAATTTTTTTCTAAATCTGTAAAAGCTTGAAATATCTAACCCGGAGGTCACAAGGTCATTTAAAATTCACTCTTGATTCTTAAAGCAGTCTTGAAGTCTTCAGTTCTGGGATTTCTTCTTAGTGTTACAAGGAGCTTAAAATATTCAATTCACAAGTCTTCTTAGATTCAATATTTCAATCAATTTTCTTACAATTCTAAATTTCTTAAATTGCACAAATTTAGAATTGTAAAATCATCTTTAAACACTAGTTCATAATGCTTTTGTTACCAAAGAATACTAAAGCACTCTCCAAGGTCTCGTAATATAAATTCTTCAAACCAAGGTGGGTCTATTAAGAGAACTGATATTGTTTAAAAAAAAAACTAAAAGATAAGAAAATCTGAGTAGAAACAAAAGTAACTTTGTTTCATTCGAGCCGCGTTATTACAATGGACCATCGCACAATACTCCAATGGAATTTATCAATCATTGTTTCAAGGGCTCTAAATTGTCTGCTACAACCCTTGAGGGGCAACCCAATACCTTCTAAAGGATATCCCCTTACAAAGATACACTTTTCTCGCATAAGATCGATATAACGAAGTAGGTACTTTGTCCGTCGTATTGTGTTACATCATTGTCTGCCAAGTGCGCGAAGTTTACGTACGTTACGGATGTCCCACGAGCCCCATGTAGGTATAGGAGGATCGTATTAAATTGATCAGGTGCGATAATATTTAAGACTTAATGTTGCGTATTTTAAAAATGTCTTTTTGCAGTATGATGATGAAGATAAAGTTTCCGGGCCCTCGTACATCAAAAGGCCCCCTGGCAGCACGAACACATCAACAAACACATTAAAAAAACTCGTGGAGATATGACGCGTTGTTTATCAACACTCCCCAGTAAAACACGATACTTTTAAGGAAGTCAATTTCGCTCTTTGCAAAGTAAACAAAAATTCTCCCCATATTTATCGATCGTATGTTGTTTTAGGCTCGAGAATTACCCACAATACCACATAGTAATATTGTAATTGAGGCTCAGATGATGATCCAGGCCATTATGTTACAACCGTAATGAACATGTCTTTTGTAGTTGTCCCTTATTTAGGTGTGTGGAGAGCCAACTTTATTAAATTTTTATTTCATATTATTCAACAATTAGGCAACAATATTAAATCAAACTTTGCATGGCTGTGGCACTTTATGCCCGCCAAGCAATGAATCAATGGCAGTTTTCGAACTCGCAATTTCAATTTTTGATAACAATCACATACCAGCAACTATTAAATATTTCAATGTGACTTTTGTGATATGCTCCAATTGTTTTTGTTATTTATTATTTCAGCGGGGCACTGTGCTAACATTTATTTTTACCCTGCATTCCATTGGGCATCGATCCCCAATAAAAATGCATTATTTAAAAATGAGTTTTCTTAAACTTGCCCTACCCACCAGGATTATTTTGCAATTCTATCATTAATAATTCCGGGCAGTAACCTCTTTTGGTCCTAACAGCGTCAGTAAAAATTAGAAAAAAACCGTCTAACGATTTGCTGTAAAAGTGTTGCATGTCAGAGATCTATGCAAATAAAAACAGCAGTCAACTTTAATGTTTTGTTCGTGTTTCCAATGGTCGTAGAATGTCAATTTTTAAAGTCAATTAAAAAGGGCACGTTGAATAATACTCCTGGACAAGGAGAAAACCTTCGGTTTGCAATTTTACGAGTCATCGGCCAAGTATCGAAAAAATGTCCCCCCCTTTTCAATAACTAATTAAACTTCGTTGCGAACTTTAAAATGCACTGCACTTATTTTAATTAAATGCTGCTTTTAGGGTGAAACGGAATTTTAATTGGAGCAAGAATTTCAGCTAAAATTTTGCCTATTTGTTTTGGAAGTTTTTGTTTGCTCTGCCGCATTAATCGTCAACAGTAGTTGTAACAGTATTTCCAATTGCGAGGTACAGCGTATTTGTCGCTGATATAACTGGCAATCTCCTCTCCCTTGATTTCGTTACATCTCAACCCGTATTTTACCGTGTTTGTAACCTAGAGTGAATGGACTAGTGCACTAGTTTTTAGTATTATAAGAAAGTATTCATTCCAATCGGTCCATGCGTTCAAAAGTTACAAACGATCACAGTTGTAAGTTAAGAAAAAAAAATACCCCCGTCCCCTCTGTTTGGTCAATTTCAGAAAATTTGGAATAATTTTTTTTTGCCGCTTTTTATAGGAATATGATGAGTTCAATGTCCTATGAATATAACAAATTTAGTACGGGCGCAGCAGGTCCAGTCCAGTCCAGCCGAGCACGGTTAAAGTTCAAAATTGAGAAAAAAAAATATTCCCACTTTGGTCAATTTAAAAAAAAATAAATATTTTTTGTTGTTCAGCAGTTTTGCAGTTCTACCGCTGCTCTATCTGACCGATGAAAAGGAGTACGTGACCTCAGTCAGGTCCACGAAAAAGTGTTAAAAATATCAAACAAGATTGTGAGATTCAACAGAGTCAAAAGGTATGCACTGTTGTGATTTTTGCTAATCCAACTATAAATCAATTGAGATGCAGAATAAATATTATCGATGTGTATTGGGCTTCTCGTTCCTTGACTCTGGGGGTAGACGATCTCCTGGGAATCTCGTCAAAGCGACTTAGCAAGTCTAACTAACCAGTCGTCTCGTCTCCAGAATCTAAGCGCAAAAGTAATTCGTGGGGCAAATCTCCAATAGGTTAGTAATTGTGTATGTGGCGCCATCTATACTTCTGGTGGTTCCACCACTGCGGTAATATATTGTTGCTATGTTAAGTGAAATAGAGGTCACAAAGTTGTAAAACTCCGTACCTCCATCACTCTATATTTTAATATATACGACCGAGGATAACCTATGCTTTAGTGGCCAGCGGTCAATTCTATATGCTGAAGTAGGCCAGACTGCAGAGAACAGTCTACCTGGCCACAAAGGGTACACTCAGAACAACACCGGCATCAACACTCAATGCCTTACTGGATCTGCCGGAGCTTCCAATCTGGGCCATTCGGGATAAATCCAGAAACAGCCGTTCGGGATAAATATCCTAACAAGAGACGAATTGAAGCAAGAGCTGCTTCAGCAACCTTCTGAGAGTAATCAGGTATGGTATACAAACGTATCATGAATGGCTAATACATGGTCGTTAGGAGCCGAGATATACAAAGCAGGCCGTGTAGAGGGTACTCCAGCAGTCAGTCACCTCTGCGAGGCATCTGCAGGAGCAGACCGAGTTCAAAACTCGTTTAGGACTGCAGGGATACTCTAGAACTCTAGAGTCGCTGGCATTAATAAAAAGGGTAAATATGGGATGGGTTCCTGGACATAGAGGTATCGAGGGGAACGAGCATACCGACGAATCGGCCATACGTGGTTCCCCGATATGCTGTACTGGTCCAGAGCCATGTGTAGGAGTAAATAAAAGGTACGTCTCTTACACTCTGAATTAATGGGCATGGGGGAGTACTAGGACAAACTGGACACAGTCAGGAATATGTAGACCGACCAAGGAAATCTACCCTAACCCGGATAGGTCCAAGGCCTCATGGCTTCTTGGGAGAAGCCGGCAGTGCCTCGGAGACCTTATAGGAATTTTTACTGGACACTGCAGACTAATCAGGCACATGCACCTCCAAGGAATGGCTGACAGTCCACTCTGCACCCACTGTGGGGCAGAGGAAAAGTCGTCATACCACTTTCTGGGAATGTGCTATAGGTGGGGCGATTGCGCCATAGTACACTTTGAGACGCTTTTCTTCATAGAGAGGAGTTTCCTACTCTGAAACGGAACGGGATATTCTCCTTCATCACGCGTCTACTCGTGGAGGGAATGAGGGCCCTAGTGGAGTAGGGACCGGAGGATTGTGAAAAGGTCCTATAAAGCCTAGTCGCAAGGCTTCAAAGCCCCCATATTTACTTCTACTACTACTACTACTGGTGCTTCCACAAAGAGCATGCAAAAATCTGTGTAGTTCAGTTTAGTTATTGGAGAGATTAATTATACCTACTCGTTTATTATGTATTGCCATGTTGTGATAATATGTAATTTATATATAATTCTTATATTTTCTAAACTGAAATAAATAAAAACGTGGGCTATTTTATATTATTCAAAAACACACTAGCAGGTGTAGGAATATAAAAAAGCACTTCATATTTCTCAAATTTCCTACGTTTTGACCTTTATTGAAGGTCTTCCTCATTGTTCTTTTAATAAGAAAAGTTTGTCACAGACCAGAAGTAACAAAGAAATTACGTTTGTGAAATGTCATATGGCAAAGTTTTTTTTTAATCGAGTGGAATATTATTCCTGGGTTGTCTCAAACTTCTCTTATTGAAAGGACCCTGAGGAGGACCTCAATAAAGGTCAAAACGTTGGCAATTTCAGAAATGTAAAATTATTTTTTTTTATGTTCTTTTAAAAGGGTTAAACCGAACTTATTGGTGCAACTTCATTAAACACAACACGACTAATTGAAGCACATTAAAACACTTGATTCCTAATACCCGTCTGACTGTTGCCGTTTGTCGCCTCTTTTAACTTTGGGGTTTTCCAGCAGGATGAGAAACGAAGATAAAATTTCTGCCTCTTATATGAATGTGATTAAGATTTCTAATGCCATATATCTGCTCTATCAGACCTTTAAAATGGCGTACGTAACCTCAGTCAGGTTAACACAAATCATTACAGTACTAAGTAAACAAACACATCACTACTAAGCGGATACCAAGAAGTTAAGTCAAACAGTAAAATTTTTACTTTGGAAATGCTTGACTCCTAAAATCCGACTGACTGTTGCGTTTGACGTCTTCTGGGGTTGATTCTGGATGCTATTGAGCGGCGGAGAAGATGAAGAATCTCTGTTTCCATTTGTGTACGTTTCTACATTCAAATTTCTTCTACCGTGTATCTAATCTATCAAACCTTTGAAACGTCATACGTGACCTCAGTCAGGTTACGATGACAGAAATAAAAAGTTTAAATCGGACTGCAAATTCAGTTGTAACCAGTGAGTAAACGCAACACTACCATAAACTGATGCCACGAAATACATTCAAACAGAGATTGTTGATTTTTACGTTAGAAACACCTTGACTATTGCCGTTTAGCTTTTTAGCGGTTGGCTTTGGAATTTTGCAGCGGAGTGGGCAAAGCACGAAGGTAGAACGAACTGAAATCTATGCTGGTTTGAATTGAAGGACTAAGAATCTCTTCTACCTCCTATGTGCTGCGATAAGCATTCTACTGCTGTGTATCGGCTCTAATAATAATAATAATAATAATAACCGCAGGTGGTAGTGAAGTACTGACACGTAACTGAGTTACCTAGTTCACATCAGGCAATTGAGGGGCAACCCAATACTCTCTAAAGGGTATCCCCTTGTAAAGATACACGTTTCCCGCATCCAAGCTACGCGGGGGGTAAATGGTGACATATGCAGGGTTTGGTTTTCTAGTCAGCCGTATTTTCTGCTATTGGAACTGTGGCCCGTCTACTGGAGATTTAGTCACCGGCGTTATCATCATGTTGGGTATTCGTCACTCTGCAATTCTTCATTGTGAAAAGAGAGAGAGCACTTGAATTGGCCCGACTTAGCTTAGTCCCGTCTATCAGTTAACATTTCCAGCAAGTTTGTCATGTTGCGAATTACCTAGATAACAATAATAATAAGATGGATCTGGCTGAGTAGCCTCTATCAGAAGCCGCGGGCTAAAGATCGAGTTGTGAATCACTAACCAAGAACGTAATGTCTAATTCAAAATATGAAATTCTGCAGCTCATCAAGCAGGGGAAGATCGTGAGTCGCAGAAGCGTCGGCCGAGGTAGAATGTCCTGGCTACGTAACCTGCGAGACTGGTTTGGCCTCTCATCTGTCGAACTATTTCGGACAGCTGCCTCTAAAGTTAGAATAGCCATGATGATCAGCAACCTCCGAAGGAGAAGCTGAGATCAAGAAGAAGAAGAACCAAGAACGGCGCGTAGTAATAATGAGCGTCGAGAAAGCGTACGTGACCTCAGTCAGGTCGACTCAATTCATTAATAAAAGGTTGTGATTAGCGTCCATGAGTTGTATGTACTGGTGAAAGTAGCAGTATTAGGACAAATAATACACCTCTTCTTTATCGGAAAATGGCCAAGGTTTCGACTATTTATTTAGTATTCCTCAGGGCTATCTTCCACTAGAGAGGATAGCCAGTTTGAAATATTTTCAACTTGGTTAAAAATGTAAACTTCACTCGATTATTGGGTAACCTTGGTATCCTCGGCAAAACAACCACACGTCCGCTGCATACGGTACGAAAATGCGAATCAAAATGCGAATTCAAATTCATTCATGAATTGGCCCGACTTGGCTTAGTCCCGTCTAACAGTTAATATTTCAAGCAAGTTGGCTGAGTAACTTCTATCAGAAGAAAACCGCGGGCTAAAGGTCAAATTGTGAATCCCTAACCAAGAACGGCGCACAGTAATAAGGAGCGTCGAAAAGGCGTATGTGACCTCAGTCAGGTCGACTCGATTCATGAATAAAAGGTTTAAACCGAACTTGATGCAAATTGAATAAACATTAAACTACTATAAACTATTAATAGAAACACTTGACTTCTAAAACCATGACTTACAGGACCGCGTGCAATGGACCAAACAATTCTTCGCTTAATTTGCCAGATGGAGCCGAGGTTTTACACCCATATCGTCTGTCGTCAATTAAGCAGAGTAAAATCCTGAATATTGCCATTTACCGTTTCGGGCAGTCGGTTTTGGGGTTATTCAGCGTAGGTCAAACGAACTGAAAATGATGCCTGTTTGAATTCCATGAATGCATGTCTGGACACAAACGCGACTTATGTTTGGTAAAATAAGAGTCCAAACTTTTAAGAGGCACATTCAGTGTTATCGTAAGTTTAGAAATAAGTTAGTAAATAAGTTAGTAAAGTTAGAAATTGTTATTTTGGCTGCAAGAGCCTTCCTCTGTGGGCTCGAGGTGTTTTTATGGAGCATAGGATGGAAGATATTTCTGGTATCCACGCGACATCTGAAATATCTTCTGGCTCTTGGATTAACTATCACGACATTATCCTAGCTACTCTCCCAGACACTTCCCCAATGTTATTATAAGATTGTGCTCCTCCGCCTTTTCCTTGTGGTACAGCATGACACTTGTGTAACAAAACCACCCCCTCTTGTCATGGATTTTTTCTTCTCTGATCGTCTCTTAAGCTCTCCTTCATTCTTATCAGATTAGTTTCCTCTCGCTCTCCTTCAATCAACTGAGAGTTTCCATGGTTGTTTTTGGCTAGATTAGTGTCATTATGTAATTTTAATAATTAACGTACTTGAATTGGATTTTTACTACATTTGCTCTTTCTATTCATTCACCGAAGGACCTCGCTCGATTTGTGCTGCACAGTGAAGTTTGATTTCCGTTTGCCCGTTTGACTTTTATAAATCTGTAAATTTTTGCAGTAAATAGACCCTGTATCTTACCTTACTTACCTTTACTTACATGAAAATTCGCCGATATTGGCCAGAATTATTACTGCTTATCCATTCATATAATCTCGTTTATATTTGCGAGAAATCCAAGAATCTCTAGTCCCCACCGTACATCTCTTAAGAAGAAAGATTAATTTAACAGGGTGCATAACTGTTGATCAAGTTGGTTAAGAACTTTTGCAAGAAAGAGGTGGAGCACTAAAAATAGATGGCACATTTGTTATTCCATTCTTTTCTCTTGATTTTTTTACCATATACAGCTTTTTTATTGAACGGCTCCCCCATACAGAATGTTCAGAAATGATTTGGAAGCTGAATATCTCTAAAAAACTTCATATAAACCTAGGTTTGTCAATGGACCCTAAGGGAGCTAAATCCGCTTAAAGGGTGGACTCTAAAGATGGGCTTTTATCGATATAATTCATCCTTTATCTTTTCTTTTGAAATTTCATAGGCTACTAGATGATGTTTTCAAAATTAACCCTCGCTATTTAAAAACCCTCTTTTCTCGAAAAGGATGCATTTTTAAGAAGTCGACCGAGAGCCTGTCTAGCCTCACCTAGGTGTCAAGTCTGTCATATGTCTCTACTCACCTGTACTATGTCACGCAACTGTCATATGTCAAACATCATCTGTCATGTCATCTGTCAAGTCTGTCACATTTGACAAGAACTACAGCATTTTGGGTCGCAGGGCCCCCTTTTAAACTAGGGCTCACGTAGACTTCAAGGTCAAAGTGTCCCAGAACCCCGTCGTTATAACTACTCTTTTAAACTGAGGTGTAAATTTTGTTAAAATTTTCCAATTTGGCTTAAAAATCAAAAGTGAACATACAAATGTTCATGACGTATCTCATGCCAATTCAATTTTACCGAAAAAAAAACGATCTTCAGAATCCACGTTGTAAGCGACTCCACCTCCCTTAGGGTCCATTTGCAGAACTATGTCTATGAAGTTTTTGTCTATTTTTTAATGTAGATTCAGCCCTCGGACTGTTTGCGCTTTATTTCCAGGCACCCTGTATAAATTGTTTGAAGATGGTAGAGAAGAGCTAGATAGAGAGATTAGTAGAAGAACAGCCAGACTTCTAGCGCAATTCAAGTTTATTTTGCATGTAAACTGCTAACGGAAAAGATCGATACAGCAAAATTTTTTGCCATTTTTGGGTGTCAGTATTTCGGAAATGCCTTTGCCGAAAAATAAAACCTAAAGAGATTTTGAAGATTTGAGGTCGTTTGTTCTAGAATCACGGGGGGGAGATCGATCTTAAATAAGTTATTCTCTAAAGGATATACAGGGTAAAGAAAAAAGCATTGCAAAATGGTTGCGTTTCAACCCGCTGCTTTTGGTAGGTAGCGTAATTTCGGAACATTCATTGTTATGACATTTAATGGCGTTAGTTGGTATCTCGGGACGTGTTCGGCAGTTTTCGGTTTTTTGGCCTACAAAATAAATTATAGGGGTTTTTCAAAAAGTTGGCGCTCTTTTGTGAGTCACCCTGTATCGCGAGAATGCCGCAGCCGATTTTAATAAGATAAATGATCTCTAAAAGATAACTGGTTGTAAAATCAGCGACGTATACTCATAGTTAAAAAATAATTTTGTTCCATTTTGTGCAAGGATCGAAAAAAATCTAATAAAAAAACTAATTAAAATTTTGTTTAATACGATGTCATGACGGGAGCCTTAACTTTAAGCCTCTTTTTGTAATGATATTTAAGAGCTATGGTCGATATCTCGGGACGGTTTTTTGGTTTTGTGCCTACTAAATCGGTTACAGGGCGTTTTTAGAAAGCTTGAACTTTCTTGTAAGTTACAATAAAAGGTATCCTGAAATTAACTGGGAAATCTCTAAGCAAAAAGAGGGCACAATATTGATACAAACATAAACCGCAAACGATTCGTCTCCGAGATACAGGGTGTTGATTTTTTTTTCTTTATAGCTCTCGTGTGTTGAGTTTTTGAGATATTTAGCTATATAGCCAATATCGACAAGGTCTTATTTTTTCTCGGGTTGCCTCCCTTTTACCTTCACAAATTTTTTGTAGCACGTTACTGATCGTTTTTTCTTAAAAGTCTCAATTCTCGATTCAATTTAGAAACTTTCTTGCCTCTTGCATGGCACATCCCTTGTCTTATGTCCCACCGTTTTCGAGAAATTTGCAAAAGTGTCTAGAAATGCACATAATTTTTCCATAAGTGAAAGGAACGCAGAAAACAGACATTTCTTATGGAAAAATTATGTGCATTTTTAGACACTTTTGCAAATTTCTCGAAAACGGTAGGAGATAAGACAAGGATGCGAGAGGCAAGAAAGTTTCTAAATTGAATAGAGAATTCAGACTTAAGAAAAATCGGTCAGTGGCGTGCTACAAAAAAGTTTGTGAGGGTAAAAAGGATACAATCCGAGAAATAAGACCCTGTTGATTTTGGCTAGCGGTTGGTATATCCAACGATGTAGATAATCAATGGTTACCTATATTCAAAATTTGAGTTAAATATCTCAAAAACTCTAAGAGCTATAACGAAAAAATAAAAAACAAAAGTTCAAAATCCTGTACCTCGAAGACGAAGCGTTTGCGGGTTATGTTTGTATGAACATTGTGCCCTATTTTTGCATAGGGATTTCCCAGTTAATTTCAATATACCTTGTATTGTAACTTACAAGAAAGTTCAAACTTTCTGTAAACGCCCTGTAACTGATTTAGTAGGCAAAAAACCAAAAAACGCCAAACGACCATAGCTCTTAAATGTCAGTACAAAAAGTGTCTTAAAGTTAAGACTCCTCTCATAACATCGCAGTAAACAAAATTTTAATCAGTTTTTTATTAGATTTTTGCCATCCTTGTACAAAATGGGATAATATTGTTTTATTAACTATGAGTCTACGTCGCTGATTTTACAACCAGTTATCTTTTAGAGATCATTTATCTTATTAAAATCGGCTGCGGCATTCTCGCGATACAGGGTGACTTACAAAAGAGCATCAACTTTTTAAAAAACCCCTTTAATTTATTTTGTAGGCCAAAAAACCAAAAATTGCCGAACATGTCCCGAGATACCAACTAACGCCATTAAATGTCATAACAATGAATGTTCTGAAATTACGCTACCTACCAAATGCAGTGGGATGAAATGCAACCATTTTTCAGTGCTTTCTTCTTTACCTAATATATCCTTTAGAGAATAACTTATTTAAGAACAATCTCCCGCCGTGATTCTAGAAGAAACAACCTTTCAAAATCTCTTTAGGTTTTAAATTTTGGCTAACGCATTTCCGAGATACAGACCCCAAAAAATGACAAAAAATTTTGCTGTATCGATCTTTTCCGCTGGCAGCTTATATTCCCATAAGTAGTTCTTTGGACTTACTTTGGTCAGTTTACCTGGGTCAGTTCAGGTCTCCCAATGTATGTGATGTCCCAGTCAGTCAGTTAGTTCAGATTTCCCAATGTCCCAGTCAGTCAGACAGGGAGCTCAGTAGTTCTATAGTACGATAACTCTTGTGAAACAGTCCAAAAAAAATTTGACTCCCTTTTGGCTTCTTGTCCCAATCCGCCAATTTACTACACATCTTGCTACTTCCTGGGACACAATCTCCCAAATTATGTGCAAGACATGTCTTGATCAGTTATTGTGCAGATCTCTGACGGCCCGGCATTGGTTTGATGCTCTGTTTGGTTTTAAAAGCCATCATTTAGTTTTTTTTTTGGCTTCAACAGGAGCTCTTTTCTGCTACATTACCACTAATAAAGATTCTGTAGTGTGTCGGAACGAAACTGAGAATGAATTTGCCACTTTAGCAATAGCGTCACAACTTTCCTGCGGAACGGTTCGAAACCGAGAATGTGTGTGTGTGTACGGGCTTTAACTTGTGGTCTCCTAAATAGTCCAAAATGTGCCTCTACAGTCGGAAATTAAGTTTGTCGAGACTGCTAAGAAGTTGCTGGGGATGATAAAAGGCCCCAAAACTACGAAGACGCCGAGCAGACTCGAGAAATTATTAAGCTAATTACTTTCCTGCTTGTTGAAATTATGGCAGTTTATGATAACTTCTCTCCTCGGTCGGTTCGCTAATTTATTGTTCGGATAACGCCGCGAAATTAGGGATTTTTCCGGAACAAAAGACAATCGGGAACCGCCGATGAAACATAAACACGAGCTGACAAAGATATTATGGAAGGCAGTCAGGCGTCATGTTTGGCGCTGACTCCTGGTGTTGTGTTTAATATCATCGAAGATTTTCTCGAAACGAGAGAGCGTCGGCGAGATTAAAACCTTCAATTACCGGGTCGGTGTACAGGAGATGAGCTTATTGTATGCGCTGATTGTTGTGAACCAGATTGGAAAATTAACTGAGCCAACCGGCTCGCATAGACAAGCTGTAATGCTCCCATAACCGCCGCCTGTATGATGTGTTTCTGCTCAGCCGGTTTAATTAAATTTCGGCATTTGTTTTATTAAAACAAACTTGTACAACTGGACGTTTAAAAGTATAGAGGCCATCTGCATTGTGTCCGTTTGCGAAACTTTTTAATTGAGCGACTTGATTCCCGCTGCGAATACACCTCGTACGTTATTTTACCTAATCACTAATGAAAAGCGCAGATTAAAAGTGAGCCTCCGTTGTGCCAGCTTTAATCTGGCCGGAGTCTTTTTTAATTGGTCATCTCCGCTTTAATTACAGAGCGACTTTCGGGGATTATTATACATTTTGCACGGATAATTGGTTAGTGGACTGAAGACACACAACACATCCACTCACGCAGGACCTAAATATTAAAGTCTCTCGGTTCGTCAAACATAAGCTGGCCTTTAAAAACGCATACAGACTGTGCAATATGTACGTCTAAATCGACTTCTGTTATCCCACGGGCCTTATGTCGGTTTCTGTTTGCCAAGTTCTAACGAACGGGGATCTTTTTGAATCCTATCGGTCAGTTTGATCTGTAGCAAATTATTTTCCCAGTGTATGAAATGTTCGCTACAAACGGAATGGACAAGGCCGTGTTTACTTGGAGGAACTAGTTTGTGAAGAAGTTGTTTGTTGTTTCCAGGGATTTATGTTAACGTCAAATTGCACAATTTATTTTAGTTTAGAGGCATTTGGGTCGTTTTAGAGATTGAGTTGTTTACTACATCAAAGAAGAGTTTAACTAGGTCCAGAACTGCTTTTGCATAACTACTAATAATTACAGATGGTAAATTGCTCAATAAAAAAGTAATTATGTTGGTAACGATTTTTGACAGAAAAAGATGGAGCTCGAAAAGTGGATGATAGATTCGTTATTCCATCTTTTTTTCTTAACATTTCACATCCAACTTGTTGATTTTTGTATTGATCATGCACCCCCTAGAGATGGTGATTTAAATGTAAACGTAAACCTTTAAGGGGCGTTTCAGAATTAGAAAATCGTCATTATGGGGTTTTGCTAACGGTGAGTTTCCAGGCGAGAGGGATGTTTTTTAATGATATTTCTTCCTGGTCACTTATTTATACCGTTCGCAATCGAAAAAATTACCGATTTTTTTTTTACTTCCTTTTCTCAAACTTCTGTTTGTTATGACAATTGGTGATGACAGTCATATGTCATCTGTCATATATTTTATTTGGAAAGTTTCTCTTTTAAGAAACGGGAATTTAGATGAACATTGAAAATTGTGTAATTGTGAGGAACTAGTTTGTGAAGAAGTTGTTTGTTGTTTTGCAGAGTTTATATGAACGTCAAATTGCACAATTTATTTTAGTTTAGAGGCACGACCGGTCGTTTTAGAGATTGAGTTGTTTATTACATCAAAGAAAAACTTAAGTAGGTCCAGAACTGCTTTTGCATAACTACTAATAATTGCAGATGGCAAAGTGCTCAATAAAAATAAGTTATTAAGTTGGTAATGATTTTTGACAGAAAAAGACGGAGCACTAAAAGTGGATGATACATTCGTTATTCCATCCTTTTTTCTTAACATTTCACATCCAACTTGTTGACTTTTCTAATGAACATGCACCCTCTAGAGATGGTGATTCAAAAGTAAACGTAAATCTTTAAGGGACATTTTTTACGTTTTACTAAGGGTGGGTTTACAGGCGAGAGGGATGTTTTTTAATGACATTTCTTCCTGGTCATTTATTTATACCCTTCACAGTCGGAAAAATTAACGTATTTTTTTTATTTTCTTTTCTCAAACTTCTGTTTGTTATGACAATTGGTGATGACAGGCATATGTCATCTGTCATATATTTTATTTGGAAAGTTTCTCTTTTAAGAAACCGGAATTGAACATTGGAAATTGTGTAATCAATGTCATGTCATACTCTACTGCAAATTAAATAAAAGGAAAGTTTCCGGTGATATTTCCGATTCTGAAAACATTCTGTTAGGCCCAACCCTAGTTATGGAAAAATAGAAATTTTCTTGAAGATTGAAGGTCGTTTTGCAGATTCAAGGATTTACGAGAAATGTCGAAAACGGGGGGCGCATAATTTTCCCGATCAACACAACACTTGTATTGTTTTTTAATCTCCCATTTAATCTTAAGTGAAATAAATTGTCCTATCGTCATAATGAAGCGAACCAAAAACCTGCATGCCCTAGTGGTAGCACCTGCCCTCGTCCGATGGCGCTACTTATATCGTAATAATGTTTGTTTCTATCTAAAAAACACTCGCAGCAAGCCATGGAATCAATATCCTGTCTGAGATAAGTTCATAAAAAAAATTAATATCTACAAGTTCTCTCTACAAGATTTCGAATAAAATCCTGCGGAATGTTGTTCCATTCTTTTTGAACAGCCTGAGAGATTTCTTCTAGATTATAATTTATATGGTCACGTGATCTATTTCGAAAATTATAATAATTAAATACGTTGGAACTAAGAGTGACAACAGAATGAAACTTACAGACACATTCTCGATTTCATTTTCCATCTCCCACTTACATAGAAAAACAAAAACATTATACGGATTTTTTAAAATGGATAAATGTATGTTGAAAGGAATAGAGAAAAAAAAAGTTGGAAATAGGACTGACAGCAGAATAAAGCTTACAAACACATTCTCCATATCCTCTCCACCTTCTACTAACTGGGGGAGGTCAAAAATTATCAATTACGAAAAAAAGGGGGGAGTGAGGCAAACATAGATAAACAAAAACATAATACGCATTGAAAATATGGATATTTATATAGAGGAAGGAACAGAGAGTGACAGCAGAATAAAACGTTATACCATAGAATAAATGAATATATAAGAAGGAAGGAACAGAGAAAAAAAATACGTCGAAAATAGGAGTGAAAGCAGAGTAAAACTTACAGATACAAGATCAACAAATATTAATGTTTAGAGCCCCAAAAGACCAAAAATAAGAGGAAAAAGAATTGATAAAAAAAAAAGAAATTTGAGTCAGCCAAAAAAAATGAAACAATAACATGATACAGAGTCTAAAGAAAGATAGGTATAGTGGAAGAGAGACAGAAAAAACAGGTTAGTAGGGAAAGTAATAGAAGAAACGAACAAGATAACAAAGAACAGAAAAAGAAGTAGTTATAAGAATAAAGGTCAGAAGGAACTTTGTTGGAAGAAATGGAGCTAATAAAAGAATTTAGAAATGATAAAATGAACAAATAATGATCAAAAAACAAAATTGGAAAGCTAAAATATGAAGCAAATAAAAGTGACAAACTTGGCAATAAAATAACGTAAGCAAAATGTAGGAAGAAACATTCGAAAAACCAGGAACAAAAACATCCTCGAGCAAATAGAGGAGAAGAAAAAAGAAAAACAAAAAAAAATTTCCAAAGAATATAAGTGACATTAAAGAAAATAAATTTGAATTAGTCAAAAGATTGAAAAGAAAACAGTATACAGAGACAAAAAGAGAGATAGGTATAGAAGAGGAGAGACAAAAAAAAAACAAGTGTGATGGAAAAGTAATAGAACAACCGAACAAGATAAAAAAGAACAGGATACAGATGGAAGAAAGACAGAAGATAAAAAGGAACAATTACCTACCTTACTAAAATTTAAAATATGTATTATAAAAAAGTTATCTGCACAATCAAAAAAGAGGTAGGGATAAGAAGAAAACTTAGTTGGAAGAAATGGAGCAAATAAAAGAATTCAGAAAGAATCAATAGTTAAAGTCTCAAAAGACAAAATTATAGAAATAGATTCCTTTGGTGGTCGATTTTTGGGCACTTTGAGAATCGACTGAAAATAGGAATTATAGCAGAGTAAAACTTCTAGAAGCAAAATCAACAAATATTTATGTTTATAGCCCCAGAAAAAAACAAAAAATAGAACTTAACCATATATCCAATAAAAAAAAAGAACAAGCACACTACAAAAGGAAGAAAATTAAGAGACAAAAGTATTGATAAAAAAAAGTTTCAAGTCAAAAAAAGAAATCCGAGCCAAAAAAAAAGATCGAAAACATTTTATAGAGACAAAAGGGAGGTAGGGGGGAGTGTAGTAGGGGTAGGTAGAAGGAAAATAGAAGGAACGACCATGATAAAAGGAACAGAAGAACCCAATTAAGTTACTACAATTTAAATCACTTAGGTAATGAAAAAAATATTCTGCACAATCAAAAAAAGAGGTAAGTATAAGAGGAAAGGGCGGAAAAAACTTAATTGCAGCAAATAAAAGAATTTAGAAAGAATAAAATCAACCAATAATGATACTTAAAGCCCCAAAAGACAAAATTGGAAAGCTAAGAAATAAATAAAAGTGACAAAGCTGGCAATAAATTAACGTAAACAAACAGGAACAAACATTCGAAGAACCATGAACAAAAACGTCCACGAGCAAAAAGTGGAGAAGAAAAAATAAAAACAAAAATTTGATACAGAAAAGAAATGTAAGAATAAAAATAAAAACTTCCTAAGGGGACAAAAGGAGGCGACTATAGAGAAGAAGCAACAGAGGAAAATAAAAATCTTAAAAAGACAATTCTTAGTAACCAAAATAAAAAATTAAAATAAACTCGGTAACAATTAAGAGGAGATCGAATTTGGAGACATATTATCGACTTTTCACTAGTTTAAAAAGTCACTTACGAGACTACTCTGACTCGTATTAAGTCTGCTACGTTTAGCAGTCATATTTCGATCAAAAACAGCATAAAAAAATCCAAAATTTCGTTTGAAAATAACCTAAGGGCTATATTCTTTATTTTTGTTTCAAATTCCAACTTTGATGGCCTATACTTTTAGAACGAATAGATCGATTGCAGTGAAATGAACAGTTTTTGTGTTCTTTTCAACGTCTTGTTCTGCTTTCCACAAACGGAAGTTTTATTGGTTCGATAATTGCAGAAATAGACCTTCTCGATGATCGATTGTTGGGCACTTTTAGAATCGACTTTTTTTCTTCTTTCAAAAACGTCTCTTACGGAATTTATCTGACTCGTATTAAGAGAATTTTTAAACAAAATAAATGAAATCGTCATTTTAAACAAAAACAGCAGGAAAAAAAATTGTGTGAAAATGCATAGTTTTTTTTTCAAATTCCAACTTTGACGGCTTATAATTTTAGAAATAGTGACATGGCCAAGCCCATTGAAGTGAATCCAACAGTTTTTTTGTTCTTCGTGATGTCTTTTTTTACCTCCCACCAACGGAGCTCTCATTGGCTCAATAATTTCGAAGATAGACCCCTTTGGTGGTCGATTTTTGAGAACTTTTAGATTCGACTTTTTCTACTTCAAAAGAACTTAATTACGGGACTACTCTGACTCGCATTAAATTTGTTAGGTTTTTAGGGAATTGAAATCGTCATATTTCGTCTAAAAACTTCATAAAAAAAACCCAAAAATTATTCGAAAATAACCAAAGGGGGGTATATGCCCTCGTTTTTTCCAAAATCTAATTTTGACGTCCTATAATTTTAAAAGGAGTGGACCGATTCAAATGTATCCAACTGATTTTTGTTCTTCTCGATGTCCTCTTCTACCTCCCACCAACGGTACTTCCATTGACTCAATAATTTCGTTGACAGACCTCTTCGGTGGTCGATTTTTGAGCACTTTTAAAATCGACTTTTTCCTAGTTCTAAAAAACTTACTTACAGGACTACTCTGAGTCGCATTAAAGTTGTTACGTTCATATGGAATTGAAATCGTCATATTTCGATAAAAATCCTCATAAAAAAAAACCAAAATTTTCGAAAATAACCAAAGGGGTGTATATGCCCTCTTTTTTCTCAAATTCTAACTTTGACGGCCTATAATTTGAAAAGGAGTAGACCGATTCAAATGAATCCAACTGTTTTTTGTTCTTCTCGATATCCTCTTCTACCTCCTACCAACGGAACTTCTATTGGCTCAATAATTTCGATGACAGACCTCTTCGGTGGTTGCTTTTTGAGCATTTTTACTTTCCTTTACTCAAACTTCTGTTTGTTATGACAATTGGTGTTGACAGGCATATGTCATGTGTCATATATTTTAGTTGAAATTTTTTTCTTTTAAAGAACAGAAATTGGAATAAACATTAGAAATTTTGTACTCAGTGTCATGTCATAACTACTGCAAATGAAATAAAAGGAAAATTTCCGGTGATATTCTCGATTCTGAAAATTTTCAGTTGTGCCCAACCCTAGTTATTAAAAAATAGAAAACTTTCTTGAAAATTTCCTTTCCTCAAACTTCTGTTTGTTATCACAAAGGCATGCCATCTGTCATATATTTAGAAAGTTTCTCTTTTAAGGTCTGAACATGCACTTCTGTACAGGGTGATTCAAGGCTAAAGGTAAACCTTTAAGACGCGTATTTCTAACATAAAATTAAGAAAAAAAGTTCGTATCGACATGGTTCCAGAAACGCTCTATTTCCGTTCTTTAAATATTGAATAATAAAAAGAGTTTTTGATTTATTGAAGCCATTAGTGAACCTGGAACTTAAATGCTATGTAGAATTTAAAATTAGGAAATCGTCGTTATTATGACGTTTTGGTAAGGGTGAGTTTACAGGGGGGGGGGGGTTATGATAATACTGTTGGTGGTCACTTATTTTAAATTTAAATTTAATAATTGGTTTTTAAATTAATAATTGGAAATAATGGATTATTTTAGGTAAAAAAGATACTTTCCTCCCCAAAATGAAACTCAACCGTTTATGAGATATTGAACTGAAATAATAATTTGCTTTCGATGAATAATTTTTAAATAACCATAATACACGCCATTTAGAAAAAAATCGAAATGAGTTCCATTGGCTTCACGTCATGTTACTACCATTCTTATTAAATTTCTACCCACATTTTGTAAAATGGGTAGGTTATTTCTGATGTTCTCAGAACCTTCCTCTATTCTTTTCCTGAAAATAGCAACAAATAGTAGGTACAGACCATTATTAAGGAGTTAAACCATTTCTTTTAAGTGTATAGTCCTCATAAGTATAAATTGAGAGTATTTAGTTCAGGAGATCCTGGTGGCCAGGGTATTGGACACCCATGACCCTTCCAGTGGTTCCCTTACACATTGTTCAAAGGATGTTTAGCAATTAGACTCATAGCACCGTCATGCATAAACCATATATTCATTGTTAGGTTAAGTGGTAGATTTTCAAGTAATTGTGCTATTTAATTTTGTAAGAAATGGGCATATTGTTGGCCAGTTAAAGGTTATTAACTTCAAAGTTGAAATAAGTGACCACCAACAATATTATTAAAAACTCTCCTCCAGTAAACCCCTCCCTTGTAAACCCACCCTTAGCAAAACGTCAGCATTACGATTTTCTAATTTTAAATTTTACATTTAAACAGACAGTTCCAGGTCCTCTAAGGGTTTGAATAAAATAAAAAACGTTTGCATTATTCAAACATGTCGATATGACCTTTTTTTATTATTTTTATGTCAGGAGTACGCCCCTTAAAGGTTACGTTTACTTTCAAATCACCCTGTATATATTGTTTAAGGTGGAAAAGAAAGAACTAGAAATAGACGGATTAGTAGATAAGCAACAAGACTTCTTGCGCAATATGGAGGTCTCGTCGCTGCCCTTGGAGATCTGGATAAGGAGTTTTATAACACGGTAGCTCTTGTCAGCGGTCTGACGCATCTAGTGAACTCATGACAGTCTAGGACATATAGGTTCCTGACACATATGTGCTTGGTGTGCCATTACCCTCCTTCGTGATTCAAGGTGCCCCCTTTAAAAATTTCTTGCCAGGTTGAACGAGTCTAGATGTAGTTTGGCATATCTTAATGGTGTATAGATAAACAACTTCTTGAGGTTTGAGAAGAGAAGAAGGGTTGAATAGTTTGTTCCATTTGCGTAACTAATCTATCTGTAAATAAAGCGAAACATAAGCCAAAGTTAAGATAACGTTTGAAAATAACTGGACAGGAGGTGATTTCGAGTCCAATTAATATCTCCTGTTTACTATGTCCAGACAGGGTCACTAAAACAATACCGAGCACGATAACAACACACGGTTTGACGGCACATTCATTCACAAACGGCACTATTAGACTTTTATTACCTTCCACTAAGAGCAATAAAATACCTGTTGCAATAAAAATGCTTGGTTGTTAATCCAACAGCTGCTCTTATGAATTATAAATTTTTTTTGTCAAATAGGCTAAGTTTCTTTGTTATGTTTTGTAGAGTCTCTATAGGCTGTTAAGGCTTTTAGGCCGTTCAAATCTAATACAGGGTCAAATTAAACAAAAACGAGACAAAAAAAAGCTATGAAGAGTGATAGGCAAATGATTCACGTCGACATGTCTGAGATGGTTACTTTTAAAATTGTTATGTAAAATGAACGAACTTCAGTTTGACGTTTAAACTTCAGATCGACAAACATTTACGTTTTTCAACCTATCGTATACTCAAAACTGAAATTTAACTAATACCGACACGTCAAAATCTTTTTCTTGTCGTCACCTTCGAGAAATTCAAATGACAGTTGAATGTATTGACATTTTGATATCTTCAGTGCTACTCCAAGTTTTAACTGAAGTTTTGCTTACAGTTTTAAAAGTTGTCCAGCTTAAAATGTAAGTAAGAAATAGTTATTCTTCACTTAGATCAAACGCGATGCTAACGGCTCAGAATGAAACTTTTTTGCTACCCAGCTACGGATCCTTGAAGCCATTTCACTTCCACTCGGAGAAGAATGGATTCCAGTCATGCAGATCACGATCTCAAATGACAAACTAATTATTTTTATCCATAATAATAACTGCATTTTTCAAATACCCCTCGCAGGAACGGGCTCCTGCATTTCTAATTTAATTATTCGAAGAGCTCCAGAAGAACACTCGATCTTTTATCCCGTTTATTATTTAGGGCCGCCAGATCCGGTCTTTATTTCTGGAAAATGAATATTTGGACTGGCGGCAGGAAGCTGAAGGAAACAAAAACTATTTGTTCTCTTAGCTAAGGACGGCCGTTCATTATTAAAGAAGATGAAATTCCTCTATTTCAGATGACATTAAATTGGATGTCTTATTTATAACTCGAGCGCGGGGAGTATCTTCAGACCTACTATCGTAATCAAAATTTTACGGTTTCTCACATCAAAGCGGTACCTGACAGAATTTTAGTGTTAACCATAAATACAGATGTGCACGTTGTCAGTCTTCCAGGGACAAAAAAAATACTGCCAACTGATAAATTCCCTATGAACTTCGGCCTGGTTGCTTTCGTAGTGGGGCCGGGAATATTCCTAGCGCGTTTCCCTTTGAACCTCAAAATCGTATTCGCAATTATCCGATGAGCTGCAGCATTAACAATGCCCGAATGAAACCCCAAGCAAATCGGTAAAACGCAAGATAAATCTAACCTAATGACCCTGAAGCGCCCGGAGTTATTGAAGGCTTTCCATTCGATGTCAATTTTGTGAACGAAATATTCTTTTGAGATGTTTACAGAACGTAACCGAAATTAGCCTCAAAGAGGAGCAGCCTTTTTCGGTTGCGACTCGAAAACAAACACGCATATATCCATATTACATAAAAAGTTACTTTGACATGTTAACACGACTATACGCTAACGTGCCAGTCCACAAATCCCCGGCTTATCTCTCAACTTACTAACTTTGGCAACAATTCAAGTCGAAATTTCGTTTCGTTGCCCGTCGCCAACTTCTTGTTGACATTTGAAAAGTGTCTGTTCCAACCGCAAAGGAAACTTTCGGATCATCCCAATTAACATTCGAAATTGTTTTTATCCCCCGGGAATTTGTGAAATTATCGCCTCTTTTAGATCTGAAGCTTTCAATTATCGTCTACTTGATTCCTTGACTCTGTGTACTGGTGGAAGGGTGTCGGACAATTTAATTGAATTGCATTGGGGCTCTCCGTTAATTGGGAAGGATTTTTGTAATTTGATCTAATGCGAGTGCATTGCACTTTGCTTATTTGCACTCTCACTAAAGGTTTAATAATTGCTTCGCACCCGAATTGGTTAGAAAAGAAAGTCTACGGATGAATTTCAGCTCAAAATTGAGGTAGGAGTGTTTCATTTCTATAAGACTGTGAAGGCTTTCACGGCCGGTCAAAATCTAAAGTGTTTGAAGCCGTGGTCTAATGGAATTTCTTCCTCACGTTTCTTGGCAATGAGGCAATGGGCGAAGTGATCTCAACAATATCAACACCACTACCCCCACCTCACTCCCTTCAATGCAGCGCTAGGGCCCAGGAATAAATACCACGGAGCTCACCACACTCGAATCAGTCAACGTCGGGAAGCACGGGAGATCACTTCAAAGCCCGGAAAACGCGTTAAATTGTTTTCAATTTCGATCAAAATCGATTCAAAAGGTTTTGAAAAGTGAGTTTTATTTTCTTATTGGTATTTTTATTCTGTGATCAGATCTCTAATATAACTTATTGAATTTAGTATCCGTCATCGTACTTTTCCTACTTGATAACCCCATATTCACATTTTTTTGAAAATCTCATCAAATAAGTTCAGAAAAAAAATAAAACAACTTATAACAAATTTCGATTTTTTTTAACTATTTCCGGAAGTAGTTGGATTTTTGTAAATAAAAAAAACCCATCTTGTTAAGTATTAGAATTCGACGAACTTGAATAACCCACAACTCTGCGTAAAAATAAATAAATCATTAAAAATTACATAAAGTCTAACGAAAATATGAAGTATTACATAGCACTGAACTTGTCATAAGGAGAGCGCCCAACTTTTATGGCTGAAGTGAAGAGCTATATGTCAATAACTAAAATTAATGATGCTCCAGAAAAGTCGAAACGTCGAACCAAAAATTAAACAATACTGTCTTGTAGACCATCAGAAAAAGTACCCATGAGAATGTGCAATGTATTTTAAAAATTCGCTTAAAGTTAATTAGTAACATTTCCGGATATTTCTTCGGAAACAGTCAAGGCTTTGGAATTTTTAAAATGCCATTAAAATCTGCAACCATAGAAAAACTTTGCTTTAATTTACCGAATCTATATCTCCCGATTTCCTAAATTACAATATTAATAACTGTGTAAATGTAAGTAAATCGCTAAAAAAGGCATAATCTTAAACAAAAACTTGAAGTGTTACATATCATTGAATTTACAATTGATTATTTTCAAATTAATTTTCATTAAAACGTAAAAATCCTATTATATTTTAAAGAAACCGTTGTTGATGTTGTCCCAGAAAAACAAAAGCGTTGGACTGAAAATTTTTGTACAGCAGGGAGTGTTCATAAAAATGTGCAATTTATTTAAGGATACCGCTTCAAAAAAGTTCAGGAACAATTTAAAACGATTTTCGTAAATTTTGTTTTTGTGAATTTTAAAATGGTGCTGCGATCTACACCCAAATGTAAAACTTTGCGCCACCTTAATCAAACTCGTATCTCTTATGGTTTACGAGATCCCAATGATAAGCGGCGAATTCGAATAACACTGTCCATGGCAATATAGTTTTTCTAATTATAAATGTTTCTTTAAATATACAAGATTTATAATCGTTTTTTATTTTTTTACTGAACTTATTTGAAGCGAAATTCTTAAATAAATTGCACATTTTAATATGAGCCTAGGAAAGAACTCTTGCTCTTAAAAAAAGTTTAATTTTTTACTAAAAATTTTGATTTTTCTTCGTCATTATCACTTTCAGTTTTTTTAAATATATAATTTTTACATTTGAGAGCCTAAAAACTGAAAACACCTTTTATTACCAATTCAATTATATGTAACATTTCAACGTTTCGTTTATGTTCTTTTTAACAATTTATTTACTTAATCTAAACAGTTTTCCGGGCGTTGAAAGGCGATGAGGCAATGGGCGAAGTGATCTACACAATTTAAAGCCTCAGTGGTAACCCCAGTATTCAAGAGTGAAGATAGGTCAAAAGTTTGTAATTATCGTCCAATTAGTGTGATAAATAATTTTGCAAAGATCTTTGAGAAATGCCTTAAAACTAGAATACTGGATATTCTTGAAAAAAACAACATCCTTGGATAAATGGACTTAGAAGCCCTGTGTTACGAGGTTTTGAGAATTAATTAAAAGACAGACTACAATATTTAAAGATTGGAAATACTCTTATCAATCCCCTTAATATTAAAATAGGTAAACTCCAAGGGACCGTATTGGGCCCAATACTCTTTCTTTATCACATACATAAATAAATTCCTTGGCGCACTTGCAAATTGATAGTGGTCCCATAATTTCATATGCAGATGACACAGCCATAATTTTTTCAGGCAGAACATGGACAGAAGTAAAAGACAAAACTGTTAGTGGACTAACTACAATAAAATCAAGGCTCGACAGTAATAGATTAACAATAAACATACAGAAAACTAATTACACTGCATTTTCATTAACAGAAGCAAATCGTCCTGAATTCCATAGTAGAGTATCAGCATTCCAAATTTTAATGGTGATATTAAGGAAATAGCACATACAAAATATCTCGGCGTAATAATAGATTAACACTTGAAATGGAACCAACATGTTTGGTACCTAGCAAAACATATTAGGAAAATAAGACACAAATTTTATACTCTCAGAGAAATTCTGAACAAAAAACTGTTGATATTGGTATATAGGGCCATTGTAGAGTCCATTATAATATATGGGATAATTGTATGGGGGCGGTCTATATAATATTGCTCTTAGACAACTGAACGTGATACAAAATTACATATTGAAAATAATTATTAAAAAAAAATAGATGCTTTTCCACAGCTCAACTCTATGCACAGAAAGTACTGAATGTCACAGCGTTATATATGTTAGAAGTATGTACCTTCGTATATAAAAATGTAGAATTAAAAAATTTTGTCAATCATCTGTACAACACTCGACAAAAAACTAATAAACACATTATCACTCCGATAAGTAACTCCAGCGCAAACCTGAGATACATAAACTATTTTTAGCGTCTAAGATATATAACCAGCTACCAAGAGAAATCAAAGAAATTACAATAATTAGGAACTTCCGAATAAAATGTAGATTATATGTTGTTGAAAATGAAGAATTGTTCAAGAGAAGGCTATGGTAAGAGAATTTAGTGAACTTTGTTTAGATTTAGATGTAGAATTTAAGATAGAATAGGGATAGGTGTATGAATTCATTTTTTTTTCTCTCATTTTTTTGTTCTGACTTTTCCCGCTATAGTTACTTAGCACATACAGATGTTTAGTCATCTAGGTGGCGATGTTCCTTTAACAGGACATCATGTCTTGGGTATTGTAAGCTGCACTTTGGAGGTATTTTGGATTGTATGAGCAGTTTTGCATATATAGGACATAATCATACATATAACTATAGATTTTTAGCAGACCTTGATATGTGCAACAATACTTTGGATGAAATATATGATGATGTGATAAAATATATGATGATATGATGATCCCCGCGCTTACCAGCAATATACATTATTTGAAAAACAGTAGCACGTCAGTGATTTTTTGAAAAATTATACTTAGTGTTTTATCGCAAAATGTGCGCATTCTGTAGCACTCAAAACGTATCAAATGATCAATAAATTATTCTAGAAACGTAATACCATTAATAACATGAACTACACCGGATAAGTTAAAAATGGCTCTGATTTATAATTTATAAATTGATCAGAGCACGGTATAGCTTTTAAAACCTAACCTGATACCTAAGTAACAAATTACTGCTAATCGAATTAGCTGAAATAGTACTAAGAGCACAAGACACTGATCAATACCCTGGTAACCGACCTACCTACCCAGCAAACGATCTGCTTGCCTACCGCACCCCTGCACAGCGATTCGACTGTATGATGGCCTTTAGGCGTCGCGACGCGGGGTACAAAAAAATGCAGAATGAACCTTAGAGTTTCTTATGGAGATTTACGTGTAAAAAAGAGCCAAAGTGTGCTCGTTCTGTTGCTGCCTATGTACTGATTTTAATTTCTAAAAGGCTAAAATATTGGTGGCAGTAACTGACCTCATTGAATATTGGTGGAATTTGCATTAGTGAGTGTTGATAATAACGTCAGATTTGTCTCTGGTTTCTCCGCTTTTTACGAAAGGGGTCGCAGGTGCTAAGAAACTCCCAGACTTATTCTAACCCGAGCCTGGACGGGGTTTGGACGGGGAAATAGGGTTATATTAAAAACATTCTTTCATAAATTGTAAGTTATATATAGAGGCGATACGTAACGGCCATAGAACATCAACATAAAAGTGGGTAACCTATTATACGACTCCTATCGGCATTAGTTGGCAAGATCGAGGAAATGAGGGTTGCTTCGTTTTCGTTCGGCATTGCTTGGTCGAAATGATTGGCGCTGCTAGGCCGTGTAGCTGCTTCAATGTTCCTTGAGGGAAGCAAGGACAATTTATGTGGTCAAAACACCACCCCGGAAGAAAAAGGGAAGATAATAACTTACTTGAGATTCCAAGGAAACACTCACAAGCACTTTTTCCACTCCCATACAACGTAGTCGAAGCTGACCAGGGCCCGAAAATGGCTGCCCAAAATCCCAAGACGCTTGCCCTTTTATTAAAATTGACCAAACGATATGTGCGCCGCCCTTTATACGAAACGATCAAACCCAAGGCCAAAAATAACGCACCCGTGATAGGTTTCCCTAACATGACTCAGTACCACCACGACGCATCGAGAAATGGTGCAACCTATCCCACATTAATCCATTCGAAACCTGATCTAACTCGTAATTCAAAATTGAACAGTAACAGGTGTGCGCAAGCTTTGATACTAAGACATCCAAAAACGGTAGGTATCCTTCTTTTTGCCCTCCCCCACCCCAGTCCCTCCACTGCAGCGCTACCGTACGGGAATAAATACCACGGAGCTCACCGCAGTCGAATCAGTCAACGTCGGGAAGCACGGGAGATCACTTCGCCCATTGCCTCATCGCCTTTGCTAATGTCTGCCGCAGCTGTAGGCGAAACGTCCGGAAGAAATTCAATTAGACCACGGCTTCAAAGCCCGGAAAACACTTTAGATTGTATTTTGACCGGCCTTGAAAGCCTTTTTGTAACAAAAAATTCAACTGATTCCGAATTTATTTTAAAAAAAGTCGAAACTTGGCCTAATTGGCTATATTTTTTTCAGAGCAGTTGACGATGGTTACTTGAAACGTTATTTTAGAAATCTGATCACTTCTAGAAAAAAAATTGCAAGAAAAAATAAATGCTATTTTCGAAATATCTTAAAGTATGTTTTGAACTTTGGAGACTTTAAATGTCATTATGATCAGGATGGAAATGCGCAACTTTGGCCCAATTTAATCAAGTTTATATCTTTTGTAGTGTACGAGATTCCAATGATGAGCGACGGATTTGAATAACCCTGTATATACAAATTTACTTTTGTAGAGTAGAAGTATTTTCATCCTTGTTTTTCTTACTGTTTCTAAATCTCTCAAGAAAAAATGGAGTTGAAGAAGATAGTCGACCAGTGCCTTAAATTTGAGATAGAATCAATTTTACTAATTATATCATGATACTTCGCGTCCTTATAGATATAGGTGTGGAAAGTATTGCGGGTGTAGGACTTGAAAAATGCACTTCACACTTTTGAAATTACCAACGTTTCGATCCTTTCTTGGATCTTCATCAGGGCTTTTTCAGTGAGTGAAGATAGTCGAGTTGTAAGGTGTAAAACTCTTATCCATTAAAACACGCGTAAAGTCTATGGCTGGTTTAAGAACATGTGTCATTCAAGTAGCCTTAGCGTGGACTTGTTGATGACCTTTGCCACTGCGTGACTAGTCCACGCTAAGGCTACTTGAATGACACATGTTCTTAAACCAGCCATAGACTTTACGCGTGTTTTAATGGATAAGAGTTTTACACCTTACAACTCGACTATCTTCACTCACTGAAAAAGCCCTGATGAAGATCCAAGAAAGGATCGAAACGTTGGTAATTTCAAAAGCGTGAAGTGCATTTTTCAAGTCCTACACCCGCAATACTTTCCACACCTTTGCTAATTATATTAATTCAACACCAAAGCCCTAAAGGTCGTTTAATATTTTCTTGTAGCAAATTGAGGTGATGAAAATAGTCGACCAATGGCTTAAATTGAAGTAACTGTTGCTTAAAAGAAAAGATAAATGGGATGTCTCTATAGAACCAATTTTGTTAATTAATTCAAACTCAGACAAAAAAGGATGTTTTTTTTTTAAAGAAGACAAACGACCAGAGGCTTATTTAAATTGAAATAATTTTTGCTTAAAAAAAATGCGAATGAAAAATAAAATGAAGTTTAGAATTACTCTAAGTTGTTACAAATTTTATACATTAAACATAACATTTCAGTGAAAAAACAGCAATATTGCTGACAGATGCATTTTGAGACGTTTTCAGGCGTTTTACGATGTTTTCTTAAGATCCTTCTTTAACCACTGAATTTTATTCATTAAACAGTAAATTTCAGTGAAGAACCACCAGTATTGCTCACCGTCGCATTTTGAAACCTTAAAAAACCTCTAATATTGCTTTCTAAGCATCTCGGTACATTTTAAGGTGATTTGCGACTGTTTCTTTAGATCCTAATTTTAGACACTGAATTTTATTCATTAATCATTAAATTTCAGAGAAAAACCAACAAAATTGCTCACAGTCGCATTTTAAGACGTTTCAAGGCGTTTTCCGACGATTTCTAGTTATCTTAGCTGCAAACATTAAATTTCACCCAAAAAAAGCACTAATAACGCTTTCTAAGCATTTTGAGACGTTTTAGGCGTTTTACGACTATTTCTTTAGATCCTAATTTTAGGCACTGAATTTTATTCATAAAAAATTAAATTTCAGTGAAAAACCACTAGTATTGCTCACAGTCGCATTTTGAGACGTTAAAAAACCTCTAATATTGCTTTCTAAGCATCTAGGTACATTTTAAGGCGATTTGCGACTGTTTCTTAGATCCTAATTTTAGACACTGAATTGTATTCATTAAACATAAAATTTCAGAGAAAACCCAACAAAATTGCTCACAGTCGCATTTTAAGACGTTTTAAAGCGTTTTACGACGATTTCTAGTTATCTTAGCTGCAAACATTAAATTTCACTAAAAAAAGCCCTAATAACGCTTTCTAAGCATTTTGAGACGTTTTAGGCGTTTTACGATTATTTCTTTAGATCTTAATTTTAGGCACTGAATTTTATTCATTAAAAATTAAATTTCAGTGAAAAACCACTAGTGTTGCTCACAGTCGCATTTTGAGACGTCAAAAAACCTCTAATATGGCTTTCTAAGCATTTAGGGACATTTTAAGGCTATTTGCGACTGTTTCTTTAGATCCTAATTTTAGACACTGAATTTTATTCATTAATCATTAAATTTCAGAGAAAACCCAACAAAATTGCTCACAGTCGCATTTTAAGACGTTTCAAAGCGTTTTACGACGATTTCTAGTTATCTTAGCTGCAAACATTAAATTTAACTAAAAAAAAAGCCCTAGTAACGCTTTCTAAGCATTTTGAGACGTTTTAGGCGTTTTACGACTATTTCTTTAGATCTTAATTTTAGGCATTGAATTTTATTCATTAAAAATTAAATTTCAGTGAAAAACCACTAGTATTGCTCACAGTCGCATTTTGAGACGTCAAAAAACCTCTAATATTGCTTTCTAAGCATCTAGGTACATTTTAAGGCGATTTGCG